>JARFJB010000296.1:1167500-1867500 GCA_036346205.1 Vesta saturnalis | reverse complement strand
CATCTGTATATTTCAAAGATATAAAAATACCAACATATAGCCCTTGAACAAAAAAATTACGGTAGTCAAATCAAAAAATAATAATGCCAGTGAATCCCAATGAAACTAAAATATCAAAAACAGATGCAACCGGTGTCAAAAAGTCTAAACTAAATTTGTGAAAAAAAGAAAAAACGAAACAATCGGTAAACGGATATATATATATATATATATATATATATATATATATATATATATATATATATATATATATATATATATATATATATATATATATATATATATATATATATATATATATACATATATATATATATATATACTAATAAGGGCGGCAATATAAACATTAATTTGTGACAATAATTCTGACCTAAATAAAACCAATTAGTATATAGTAGGTATATAGTATATAGTTTAGCCTAATCCGGTATTATAACAGGAGGGTGATAAGAAATGAAAGAAACGTAATTTATTCTTCAATCGCTAACAAAAATATCCCTCAAAACGAAATCAATCCATTGGAGATTAACTTAAAATAATTAGCCAACCCTAAATCCAAGTTCCGATTCCCGTATGAAATGAAATTAGTTTAACTATAAGAAAGCGTAATAATATGTCGTGGTTAAGTCAGGTATGTGTTCATTGAGCAATTGATCAAACGGCAATAAAATTGCACGTAAATCCTAAAATTTCAAATATTTTAATAGTCGTATTTTGACCCTGAGACTGAGGTTAACCTTGACACTGCCTTCCTGGCTGACCTCGGGTTTGACCTTGAGAATAGCCTTGTGGCCTGGTATTGGAATTGGTCTTGGAGTTGACCTTAGGCTAGCCAAGGTCAGAATCAAAAATTTGTGCAGCGGAAAATGTGTAATTTTCTAATAAGGGCCCTAAAGCTAACTTGTAAGACAGCTATAAGAATTTATGTTAGGGTCTGCGCCCTATAGTTGTGACCCCCTTGTTGTAAAAACTTGGTTGTAGCACGATCTAGTCGTGTATGAACTAATGAAAATTTTCTGCAATAAAGGTGGTGCCATCTAGCGGTATATTTTTCGGACTAATTAGGGATTGTTTGTGGCATCACCTAATGGTGTATTTTTAAAGTAACAAGTGTTTTCTGTAATAGAAGCTGATCCTGTACGCCTCCTTCTTTCTCTCTCTCTCGCTTCTCCTCTTCTCTCTCGGCTCTTTCTCAAACAAACAAACCAATTAATCAAATCAAATCAAATTAGTAAAAAGCAATCAAGCAAAACAATCTCAAACAAATCATACTCGAACAAATCAAATCAATCAATCAATGAATCAACCAAATCAATCTCAATAAATCAGATCATAACTTACAATTTGCGAAAACTAGGTCAAATTTAAAAAATACTGATTTGGTTTAATTAATTAATTACAACTTGCTTGCTCAAAGTCAGCCACAGTTCAAAATAACAAATTGACATAACGGAAATAGAAAGGTAAAAGGTTTTAATGGTTTATTATTGTATGCGAATCAATAAATACAAAGTGTAAATACACAAATACGTACGTACCCGCATTAATGATCAATTAATTAAAAAATACCGCAACACTTACACCTTTATCTAATTAGCTAAACAAATAAGTTGACATCGAGTCTATATAATAACAGTTGACGCAAGTGCAGAGTTGATTTATGGTTTATGACGTTCTCCTGTAAGTATAATAATACATTAAAATATTTATTGGCATTTTTGTGAACATCAAGTAATATATATATATATATATATATATATATATATATATATATATATATATATTAGTATATATAGAGGGTGCACCGTATACGCCACGGAGTTTCTCTAGAAGTCTATTGCAATTTTTACATTTTTTTCTTATAGCATATACAAGGTGTTTAGGAGCACAATTTAAATATAATTTCAACTATATAGGGTACTTACAAAAAAGATTCATATCAAAGTTATATTTTTGTAATGGAACACCCTGTATATTATATGTTTTTTGGAATCTACGAATAAAATAAAGGCAGGTTGCAATAGAATTCCCTACACCTAAAACCTACCGTTTCAAAGATATTTAATGATCTTTGAATACAGGCTTGAATTCAAAATTTATTTTTGGTACGTTGTTTATTATTTAGATAGCGTAGCCTCTGTCAGTACTTTGCAAAAGGTCTGTTGTGTAAAACAGCATAAAATGTTTGTTAAGAAAATATACAGGGCACTTAAAAATCAAATGTCAACTGCAGGTACTTAATATTGTAAATAAATACCTTATTTTAAATAGCACACCTTGTATTTAATAGAAAAATTTGTTGTAAAATTTCATAACCTTCCAAATTGTACTAGGGTTCCCTATACCTTACTATGACAGATTTTGAGTTATTTTGAAATTTTTAATTTAGTTATAATAATTTCGATACTCTTGGGTTTACTTGAAGATGCAAGGTGGCATTGACAATATTTAATTATTATTTGACATTTGTTTAATAATATAACGTCATAATATTGTATTTCTAAGGTAGTCACTTTGTAATAATAAGCGAATTTGCCCTACGAAAATTGTGTAAAAATGAAGACATACTCTGTACATAAAAGAATTGATATGATTTTAACGTTTGGAGAATGGAGCAGAAAGAGTTTATACTCAAAAATATCCCACTCCTAATCATCCAAACAAAAGAGTAAAAATTTTTTTTTACTAAAATTTGGATTTTCGATTCTTCTATGAATATTAAATCGACAGCAAGCTAAACGTTGATTAGCATCCATGGACTATATGTCTTTAACTTTTCTAATATGAAAGGGGTGCAATAATTTTTCGTGAAAATCTCTATGAACTGATGATTTCGAAATTCCCAATTGCAATCCTACACGTCGTGTGCTGGTCTTTGGATTTATTTCAGCACCGTCCAAAATTTCTTCTTCTATTTCCACCGTCCTTATGGTTCGTCTATGTCCAAAATTTACACGGCTTGGTTGTAACTTGCCATTTTCGCGGAGACATCTTTCGATATTAGCAAAAGTGTGCCGATTTGGAGTTCCACGGAAATGATATTTTTCCCTATAAATTCGTACACTTCTTCGACCGTTGCAATGGCCAAGTCCATAGACTAAAACCATATCCACCATTTCAGAATTAGTGAAACAGTGAGCCATATTTATAGATCTTTATCAACGGAAAAGCAACAAAAAAAACTGAACGTTTGATAAACAAATTCAACTATCGATATGGTAACTAAATCAAAGGCCACTAATACATGTAGGGTGGTCCAAACCACCCGTCCTCCCATTTTATAGATCAGCGGCTTGAACATTTTTAACAAATGGCTGGGGGACCTTACTAATATTGTTGTTCTCTATCGAATGTGTTTTAGAAAATCAACGATATTGCTGAAAAGGGGTTCTTAAACGGACCCTCCATCTCGAAATGCTAAACGATACTAAAGAGCACTCTGTTATCATCACGACTTAAATAATAGATGGAAAAAATTTTCGATAGCAGGTATATTCTACTTTTTAACGTACTTATCTTCTAATTTCAAATAATCCTATTGTTGTTTTTTAAATATTTACTAAAGCCAACACGTGTTTTTTAAATCGTGCATTAACAACAATAATAGTTGAATGCATATCTACGATATTACGATATGAGCGAGCTCTTAATTATCATTATTCGTTTTATTTTTTTAAGTAATTAGGTGTGAGTGTATACAATATAAAAGATACACTTGAAGGTCTGATTTTTATAAGCTCAAGGTGAAATTTGTGTGCATGTATGAATATAAAATATAAAAAAACTATTGAAAGTGGAGGACTGACTGACTTTGTTGTAACTAATAAACATCGTTTTATATAAATTCATATATGTAAGGACGCTCTAACGCGAAGCGGAAAGATAAATACGAATTACAGTAAGTATGAAGGAGATAATTAGGTTTGTTCGTTTGTAGATTTACACTCTAAAAATTACTTAATGATGGGGAAACCAATATCCAGTTTTATATCAACAAAACTAAAAACGCAAAGCGGGTTTAGTGAGCCTATGTATGTATGTATACGTTGTATAAAATATTTCAATAATAAGTTCAGTTCTCCAGCACACCCAAAAGAAGAACACTTCTGAAGGTGCGTATTATTATCAGTTTTAATATATATATATATATATATATATATATATATATATATATATATATATATATATATATATACAGGGTCATTACAAAGTATGGAAACATCGATGTAGCTCGAAAACCGTAAGCATTAGCGGGATGAAACCTTCGGGAAGGTATATTAGACATATTTGCGGACATTTTTTATTCTTCATAAATTTTTGGTTGAATGCTCCAGTTACGAGTAAATGGAATTAACTTTTGATTTTTAAATGACATCATAACCATCTGACCGATATTTTGAATTCATCAGGAAATTCTGAATACAACGGTTAAAGAAAAAAGACCTTAATTTAATTAATTAATTAAATAATGCTACTATAAAACGCTCGAATTTTTTGAAATTTTTGTTAAGTATCTCATGTCAATCATTTATCTGCTTGCAGCGACCTTCAGTCGACCAACCAACCACAAACCACTTTCTAAATTGGGGTTGTACTTATGAATTTCGTCGTAGAAGCAGTGGCGGTGTAAGCTTTGTCTTAAATGGTTTAAAAATGGCTATTACAATTGATTATAAAAATTTTTATTTCGACATTTATTAAAAATTATAAATAAAAACTAAAACGTCTAATTGACACAATTATTTACAGCAAATGTTCAAAAATTCTTCGACACATCGTTGAATCATTTACACAGAAATTGACTCACATTCTTGTATGATTTTTTGCCGAAGTTCATTTAAATTATTCGGCCGATTTACATACACTTTGTTTTTTAAGTATCACCACAGGAAAAAATCCAGTGGAGTAAGATCTGGCGATCTAGGTGGCCATTCGATGGGACCTCCTCGCCCTAGCCATTAGGGAACACTTAGTTCAAAAATCCTCTTACTTGTCGACCATAATGTGCTGGAGCTCCATCTTGCTGGAACCAAATATTGTTTTGTTGGCCAAACATTTGATGTAAGGCGGGCACGATTTGGTTTTGAAACAAATCTAAATATTTCTCACTATTTAGATTACCTTCAATAAATAATGGTCCAACTATTATGTCGTTGATGATGCCCGCCCAAACGTTTAGCTTTTGTGGGTGCTGAGTATGGCATTGTTCCATGCAGTGCGGGTTATCTAACGGCCAATACCTAAAATTTTGTTTGTTGACCTGCCCATTCAAACAAAATGTCGCTTCGTCGCTGAAACATATTCTGTTTGGTAAGAGGTCTCCATGATCCTGGAACTCCTCAAAGGTTTCACAGAATTCCAGTCGTCTGTTGTAGTCTTCGGTGTCCAGTTCTTGGTGCAGCTGAATTTTGTAGGGCTTTGCCGTGGAGGTTTTTAAAATTATTTGTACTGAAGAATCAGATATGTCGTGATCCAGTGCTAATTGCTTTATTGAAGTTTTTGGTTGTTCAACAATGCTCTGGGTTACTTCAATTTTTTTATCCATATTTGTGGCACTTTCAGGTCTTCCACTTCGTCTAGTATCTTTTACACTTCTGTATTGAAACCACCTTGAATGAGTTTTAAAAACAACTGATTTTGTAATTGGTACAGCCCTTTCTGGATGATTGGTATTTAAAATGTCGCTGGCAGCTTTATAGGTTATTTTTCGAACCCCGTAACCCAAAATAATCAAAATCTCGATCCGGTCTTGTTCTGTGAGCTCTATTTTATAAAATGATAACAACTGCTACAAAACTTCCGAACAATATCACCCCAAACTTTAATGCAGAATAAATAACATAATAAACAAACATTTGCTTTAAATATTATTTCACTAATTAAAGTTCAAAATAAGTACATTATAAATGTTCTTTTATTGACGGATAGTGAGGGATTTTTCAACGTAATTAACTTGTCATTATGCGCATTAGTACATTGAGGAGATTTAATGATTAACTAGGGAAAAGGGAAAGGCCACGTATTTCATTCCCTCCCCAAGGGGGAGGGCGGGCTGCTCGTGCTTTCCAAGCTCCTTCAGCCAAAATCATGGATTCCCAACATACATACATACATTACGTATATATGCATGGTGGGATTAAGGATAGGTGTGGTCAGGATAGGATCGGTAGGAACGGAGTTAGGGTTCTGAGGGGGAAAATACTAGCCCAGCATTCGCCTAAGCAGCCGCACATGATGTGCATATACGCAGTGACCATGCCGCTACATGTGTATGAGGAAAACCCCCTGAAAAAACCTCATACAAGGTAGACGGTAACGGGAATCGAACACATTACCTCCCAAATGCTAAGCAGATCGTGTCATCACTACGCCACCAACTCGGTATGACTAACTAACTATCTGTCAATAAAAGAACATTTATTAGGTACTTATTTTGAACTTTCTTTAATTAGTGAAATAATATTAGTTTTAATATTAATTTTTAATACTCGAAATAAAAATGTTTATTTTATTTTGCCACCATAATGTTCTTTATACGCCTCCAAATTCGGGCGTAATGTGGTCTTTATAGAACGGAAATGTCATTGATGCTAAGCACCATGATTGTCAGCAAACACATGACATGATATATAATAGCAATATCACAGTATCTTAGTAACAACAAATTAGCCTACTGTAGACTTTATTTCACTGCATTTGCATTTAAAAACTTGCCGAAAACACTGAATCTTTTTAAAATTTTGTTCCAGTTTCATGGTGCAAAATAAAATAAAACATTGTATGTACCACGGGCATTATTGTAGATTATGGCTCTCAGGAATATAAAACATTCCCTCGAGCCATAATCTTTTGATTATGCCCTTAATACATAAATATCTATTATAACCAATAGCCATTTTTAAACCATTTAAGAAAAAGCCTACACCGCCACTGCTTCTACGACGAAATTCATAAGTACAATCCCAATTTAGAAAGTGGTTTGTGGTAGGTTGGTCGACTGAAGGTCGCTGCAAGCAGATAAATGATTGGCATGAGATACCAACCAAAATTTCATAAATTCGAGCGTTTTATAGTAGCATTATTTAATTAATTAATTAAATTAAGTTCTTTTTTCTTTAACCGTTGTATTCAGAATTTCCTGCTGAATTCAAAATATCGATCAGATAGTTATGATGCCATTTAAAAATCAAAAGTTAATAGCATTTACTCGTAACTGGAGCACCCAATCAAAAATTTATGAAGAATAAAAAATGTCCGCAAATATGTCTAATATACTTTCCCGAAGGTTTCATCCCGCTAATTCTTACGGTTTTCGAGCTACATCGATGTTTCCATACTTTTAATGACCCTGTATATATATATATATATATATATATATATATATATATATATATATATATATATATATATATTACTTGATGTTCACAAAAATGTCAATAATAGTTTTAATATTATATTATTATTATAGTTATAGGAGGAGGACGCCATAAACAATAAATCAACTCTGCAATATCGTCAACTGTTATTCTACAGACTCGATCTCAACTCAGTTGTTTAGTTAATTAGATAAAGGTGTGAGTGTGACGCAATTTTTTAATTAGTTGATAACATGATGCGGGTACGTACGTATTCGTGTATTTAAACTTCGTACTTACTGACTCCCATGTAATAAGAAACCATTAAAACCTTTTATCTTTTTATTTCCGTTATATTAATTTGGTATTTTGAACTGTGGCTAATTTTGAGCAAGCAAGCAGTATTCTTTAACAGTAACCTAGTTTTCGCAAACTTTAAGTTATGATCTGATTTATTGAGATTGATTAGGTTGATTGATTGATTGAGATTGATCAGATTGATTGATTTGATTTGATCGAGCATGATTTGTTTGAGATTGATTTGCTTAATTGATATTGATTTTGTGTGATTTGATTTGGTTAATTAATTTGTTTGTTTGACAAAGATCCGAGAGCGAAACGGAGAAACGAGAGATAGAGAAAGAGAGTGGATAGAATGATCAACTTCTATTACAGAAAACACTCGCTACTTCAAAAAATCTAGATGGCGCCACAAACAATCCCTAATTAGTCCTAGAAATATACACCACCAGATGGTGCTACAAACATTTTTTTACAAGGGAGCCACGACAAGAGGGCGCAGACACTAACAAGTTCTTGTAGCTGTCTTACAAGTTAGCATTAGGACCCCTTATTAGAAAATTTCAAATTTCCCGCTGAACAGATTTTTGATTCTGACCCCACGTGGTCATCAAGGTAAAAAGTGAAAGGTGATGTGTCCCACTACTACTTTTGTGGTTTTAACACTACTCAACGCACATTTGATCATAATTTAATCGGTTTAGTGCAATTAATGAACAATTGTTTTGTAACAGAAAACAGTGTTTTTAAATAACCTAATGTGTAAATCGGTTTTGTTACGGTATAAATTTTGGATTGAATCAGTTAGACTAAGCGGGAAAATAATTAACTGTATCGATCTTAAAAAGATTAATTAATTTACTTAATAATATTAATAATACATGTAGAAAAAAGGGTACACTTCCAGTGACACAATATAATGATCAATTCTACACCTTAAAAGGGACAAGAGAATTATGTTAAAGACTGCCTTTCGGCGTGAAATTTTATCGTATACCCAAAATTTTATTATCAGATATTACATAGGGTTACCTTAGTTTATTTATAGAAAATTTATTCAACTACCTACGGGATGTTCCAAAACTTTAAGTGTTTAATCCTTAAAAAGGAAGGAAAGGACACGATTTTCATTTTAGGAACGGATTTAGGTAACGAAATTTTAGTTTACAGTCCATCTAACGTAGATTATTGATTTTGTTTTAAAACGTTGCCTATTTTGGTTATACACGTATCACAAAAGTGGGATGCATAATTATCCTAAAAAAATGTATTATTAAACTTATTGCATTCCTTTTGATTTCCACTTTGTAGGTTGGAAGGTGGTGTGTTATTCCACACCAGATGTTTAAATTTACCTACATAACGCGGAAAGGAAAACATACGATAACTACACAAGTTATCTAAAATGTGCAGTAGCAGGGGAGCACAAATTTTCTCTAATTTTTATTTAAAAATAAATTCCTTAAACGATCACGACATTATACGGTAAGTTCGACTATCAGTAGGTAATTTTCGTAAGATATACTTTATTCCATATAAAAATACCCTCTCACAAGACGTACAACTTCAGATACTTACACAGTACGATGTGAAATAATACGTAGCCAGCCTAATCTTACAAACAGTGCGTTATTTTCACATCTTTCTCAACTTGAGTTTTATTAAAATGTTTAGTTCCCCACTTGCCCTTGAAAGATAACCAATAACAGATTTTCTAATTGAAGTTTTATATGCGCATATGTCTCCAAGCTGTTCTTTTGTTTAATTGAGTTAATAAAATGTAATACATGAAGGCACTAATACACTCTTATACCGACAGACCTTACAACCTCAAATTCTAGAATTTGCAGAATATACTATAATTCGGTTACAAATTAATTACTTAAATGTGCGCAATGCTGATATCCACCCGGATGGGTTGTAATGGCAACAGGTGGACTTTGCTTAATTTTCAATAAAGGCTTACAAATCGTGGAAACTCTGTAATGCGAATACGATTATATTACTTTTCTCAACATAACCTTAAATGAAATAGATAGTTCAATAAAAAGTTCGATTATATTTGATTGTGCCACATAACTGAATAACACGTACATGCAAAACTAAATTACAAGAGTCATTAAATATGAATTATACACTCTAGAAACGTCTATTTCGACTTTCCGGTCGATTATATAGTATGTCCTTACACTGCAGTCCATCTGGGAAGTATTGGAATGGGTTCAGTAGAAGCAATTAATATTGCACTAACTTTTATTTTGAAAAAATTCTGAAATAAGAATATTAATTGTCTTTTTTGTTACAGGTAGCATATTTGAGAATATACTTTAAGTTGCGATATCGATTTGCCGCTGGATTTGTAAGTAAAGAAGATACTACTCAAAGTTCACGTCGTCAATTACGAGGTCGTAAATTACAACGAACAAATTTACTTTTAGTTTCTATTGCCGTTATTTTTTGTATAAGTTGGTTACCATTAAATTTATATAATTTAATAGCAGATGTTTGGAGTTCCATGGATTTTACTTCACAACCTATGAAAGTCTGTTACGCCATATGCCATATGATGGGAATGTCTTCTGCATGCTCTAATCCTGTACTATATGGATGGTTAAATGAAAATTTTTGGAAAGAATTTAAAGATATAATGTGTATATCGGGATCATCACGTAGTAACAACAATATTGCAGAGTGTCGTCGATTAACTGGTAGGAAACCATCACTGAAATCAATAGGTCGAGGGAAACCTGATCTTGTAACTGTTGCCACAGATTTTCATCAGGGAGCTACGGTTGCTACGGAGATGTCAGTTCTTACGCGATGCTAGCTTTGGACTTCTATTAGAAAAAAAGATAACCACATCCAGACGGGACCGAAGGTTCGTTCATCAATATAATTATGTAAATGTTGTATAGAAATTACATTAAGTGGTGTTTGTGTGATTTACTCTAATGTAACAAGTGGTTGTGGTGAGTGTAATGTATTGTAAATTTTTAGTGTGTATGTGTGTGTAATATTTGTATGTAGATTTAAAAATGACCAAAGCTGTTTTGATACAATTTGTATATAATGAACATCGTATAATATAAAAAACAGAGTATTGCTTATGTACAATTTTCAATTTTCGATGAGTCCTAACATCGAAGAGTCCACGATGTTACACGACACAATGTGAAAATGTTGAAAGTTGTTTCATACGAAGCAATTCGATTATAAGTCAATTTGCGACAGTAAAGTGTAAGATAGGGATATAACCCCAGTTTTGGTGTGATTTACCCTGTGGTAAGTGGTTTATGCTCCTATCTCTAGTAGATTTATAGAATTAGCAACACAAACATTTCTAGTAAAAAGTTACAAAATAATTGTAAGATAGATTACTAATGCATGTTTTTTAAAGTGCTAATTAATATTTTCTTATGCATTTTTAACAATATTTGAAAATGTAATGTACTTAATATCGATAACAACGGATTTAATTACCTATATTTAATGTATTTTGGAAGGTCCAAGTAGAATAATGTATTGTTACCATGTCACTGAAAAATGTATTTGGATAAACCTGTGATTTGTTTATCGTTAGAATTATATAACTAAGCCACGTAGGATCCCAAGGATTTACAAAATTCGGTTTGTTTCTAATTCATCCTATGTGCGCTTATGATCATTTAATATAGTCCACATATTTGTGAATTTCTGAAATTGTATTTCTTATTTTTATAGTAATTTCTACATGCTATTATACTAATAGGTTATAATTGTTCATTGTTTGTGAAAAAAGAATGTAACAAATTTTACAGAATAAAATTTATTGGAAAATACTTGAAGCAAAGAAGTTGAACTTTTTTAATTCCACTAATAATAAAAAAGAAACATTATTGTGGTAAGTACTTAAACATCGTGAGTATGAAAGGTAGGTAACCTAACCTTATTTTCCTATTAGTTAAAATGATTAAATTACTTTAGCGAGAATGCACTAAAATTTATAATAACATCAGGGCGTTGTAATAATTAATTGAAAAATAGTATATTTTAGTGTGGAAAATTGCTGTCACTCTTGGATTCAATCGAAGGGTAATTAAAATTAAATTATACTTAAAATACTTAGCCTTTTTGGTTTTCTTAATGGTGTAGTTTTACATTTATTTTTTATATAAATGTATACATTTCTATAACAATTACAGGTATCGTCCTTAGTAGTGATAATTATTTAAGAGTTATTTAAGATAATATGAAAACACAAACATAAGCCTGCAATTAATGTAACAGTTTGATTAACGTATACAATGAGTTATTAAATCTAATTTTGGTAGAGAATAACTAGATCCTTAATAAAATTAAATATTATTAAGCTGCCATGACGATGAAAAGTCAGAACACTTTCTAACGGTCGAATGCTAACAGTGACAAATGTCATAATCAAAGGGCAAATTTAACAAAATTTAGATGTAAGTGTAAAGTTATGAAAAACTTTAATTTAATACTGATAAAAGCATTCAAAAATAGAAACTTACATATCAATTGATCTAGTCAAATTATTACAGGCTAAATACTCACAAGAGCATCTAGCCGGTAAAGCCAATCTGTGCCACGACATAGCTCAGAGGTGTGGGCGGGATTCTTACTTAAAGATGCAAAAAAGCACTCGTCACAACTCCATAACGTCGAAAATGGCAAAAAGTCGCCACCTGTTAAAGACATTTATAGCGTGAAAACGTCATAAACATATGTTATATTGGCCTAACAGGAAACCAAAACGTTCACTCAAAAATAAACTACTCTACTGTTAAAATTGTATCCCAAAAATCTTCACGAAAAGTTTACCTAAACTTCAATTAAATCTTAAACTTCGGATATAAAAGCCGCAAAATGCGAAATAAAACCCTAAACTCATGAAATATTTCGATTAGCCTATGTCAAAATTATTAGCTCAACTAACCCCAAAAATATCTGATTAACACGGCAATTTAATTATTCAATTAAAAACGAAAAATACGTCACCCCAAAACTAAACAAACGCGATCAAAAATCTATGAAATCCTAAAATTCATCAAACGTCGATATCGGGATGTAATACGTCAAAAATACAGCTCATCTTCAAACAAATAACAAACTGCTTACTTTTGGCAAATCAGCAATGTCTGCAATCGGTAGGTCTATACCTAGAAAAACTTAGCTCCAAAAAAATATTTGCAACTTATCGCACATCGCTCGTATACAAAATCAATCAGTGTTCGGTCAGCGACCGTCTCAATTCATAAGTTTGCGTTACTGTATAATTTAAAATCTCCTTCTAAATCTGAACTTCAATATAATTAATCTTGAAACAAAAAATCACCTTAATTCATTTACAACCATTTGTAATTAACTCAATCCAATCGTCTTAAAATATGCTCAAATTAAAAAAAAATGGTTTATAAAGGATCTAAAAAACACTAAAATGTATGTAGTATGATGCTGCATAACATTGTGTCTACAGAAAGGAAACAGTAAGTGCATTAACCTACAGATATATCGGTTGTTCGGAGAGCAATATCGTTCGTTTTTGTGAAATTTACGTATAATGAATAAATATTTTATTAAAGTATGTATTGGTCACTCTGGTCCAATACCTTTTGCCACCTTTCTGGAAGTAGAATAATTCGACGCTCAAAAAATGTTTGCTCTTGCTGGCAAAAAACTGATGTAGGTGATTTTTGACCTCCTCACTTGAAGTAAAGGGTTAACCGTCTAAATATTTTGCAGTGACCGGAACAAATAATAATCCGAAGGTGGCAGATCTGGAGAATATGGTGGGTGTTGCAATGTATCTTATTCAAGCTGTAAAAGCTTTTGGCGAGTTACCAAACTTGTATGAGGTCTCGCACTGCACCTTTTCTGTTGATTAATTCTGGCCTTTTCTGTTGAAGTGCACCATTCAGCTGATGACAGACTTCCGAATTAATTTCTGTGTTATCCGGTAAAAAAAAACTAAAAAAAAAACGATTTCTTTGAAATCCCACCAAACAGACAGCATCATCTTTTTTTTTGATGGATATTGACTTTGGAAATGCTTTGAGCCGGTTCATCTCCTTGAACTCTTGCGTTAGACATTGTTATATACAACCCATTTTCGTCCTCAGTAACGATGCGCATCAAAAATGGATTAGTTTGAGAAGCACAGACGTTAACGCGACAACACAAATTTCTCTCCGTGAGAACATGGGGAACCCATACATCGAGCTTCGAGGTTAAACCTAGGCCTTTCAAGTGGTTATAAACAGTAGAATTTGATAATTTTAACTTCTCACCGATTTCACATGTGGTTATTAGCCGGTTTGCATCAACCAATGCATTTATTAGTTTTTTATCAGCTTTAACCGGTCTTCCAGAACGTGGTGCATCCTCCACATCGAAATTTTGCAAACCAGTTCTGGCACTGGCGTACTGTCAATACATCTTCTCATAGTAAGCTTCGCAGCATTTGTAATCTTTTGTTAAAGCTTTGTACTAATTCGTTAACGCCTGATTGTTTAAACGTGTGATTTTTCCCTAAACATATGCCATTGTTTTTCGATTCCATGCTAAAGGTCACAGAATTATAGTATTGTTTCATGGTAAGCTTATTAGGATAGGAAAATGGTCGCTGCTGTACAAGCACTTTATAAGATTCCATGTGAAACTAGGTGCGATGCGCGCTGAGCAGGGTGGCCAACTAAGAATGCGAGGTACTGTATCTGGGAAACTATCCATGGTAGAGGCTTGCGCAAAAAAAAGTTATTACTAAAACTCCCAATACAAAAACCGGGAAAATATTTTCAAGTTTCTGAAATGGCCGCTAGGGGGCGTAACTGCAATCTTGAATCTAAAAAAGTGATGTTTCTGTGAATTCTAACCTAATAAAAAAATAACAGATCTTTAAAGTCGAGAATAATCTGAACTCTTTTGTTTGACACTTTTTGACGTATGTATAAAAATAAAGTAGTGTAGAATATTCAAAAGGGTCCTTAAATAACCCTCTGTATCTTCTAAACGGCTAAGCCGATTTTAACAAACTTGGGCGCGTTGAAATGAGCTATTCTTGGGCTATAAATATTATAATATTTGAAGTTTTGTTAGTTTCACATGTTGTCGCTATAGGGCTTTGTTCGACATTCCGACAGAAACGGTGAATTTTCGCAAAAAATTAAATGCATTGGTATGACTTTTTTTCATGAATAAGTAGCTAACTGATGCCTAAACAAGCTCGCGAAAACCGCATCTCGATATCTTATTCCTAACCTAAAATATAGGCCAAAGAAAGCTTAAAGTTTTATTTTTTTTAACTATATTTTTCTGGAATTGTTTCTATTATGTAACTTGTGGCCCTAAAAAGACTGATTTAAAGGAGGAAGGTTTTTAATGCCCCCGTAAATGATCGAAATGCTGACCATCACGCTATATGCATTGCTGAAGCCTCTCATGACTAGACAAAACTGCAGTTTCAATTTCGGCTCTCGGTATGTTACGTATTGCGTTACGAATCCGGTCTTTCATATCTTCTCTAGTAGTAGGTTGAGTCCGAAACACGATGTCCTTTAAGCGTTCCCATAAATAGAAATCGAGGCAAGTTAAGTCTGGCGATCGCGGAGGCCATGGAAACAGACTTCCTCTTCCAATCCACCGCTGTTGAAATACTGCATTAATATGCTCTCGCACATTAATAGCAAAATGAGCTGGGCAACCATCCAACTGCAAAAACAATTTTTGCCTTGTTTCTAGAGGCACATCTTCCAACAACAACGGTAATTGATTGGTCAAAAAGTCAAGAAATGCATTGTCATTTAGGGGTTGCTCGAAAAAATATGGCCCAATAATTCTGCCTCCCAACGTCCTTGGCGCTGAACTTCACGCAAGCAATGGGGATTTTCTGCAGACCAATAATGTATATTGTGCAAAAATTCTATATTTTCGCGTATCATACCTAACATCCAATGGAAATAATCTAACCTTCGATCAAAATCTTCCTCTTTCAAGGCCTGATGCAAAACAGCATGATATGGGTGCATTCTTAAAGTAATTAAAAAAAGTTTAAACGAATACCTATATATTTTAATGGTCATTAGACTCACCTATGGTCCTTCAAAATGTTTTGAACCGTTATCCGTGATATGCCCAACTCAGTGGATAATGCTCTTGTGTTAATATGAGGATTTCCTTCAATATAGCTCAGTACACGGTTAATATTTTCTTGTGTTCTTCCAATTTTTTGCCGTTGAAACGTAGGCCGAAAACTACCATTGGCTCGTAAGCTCGCCACTAATCGGGAAAAAACTCTTACATCGCAAGGACGCCGATTGTGAATCTGCATTTAAACAAACAAAAAATAGGCCTTTCGTAAAACTTTTAGCATTGCTTACTTGCCCGTAGTAACTTCAAAAAGGGTGATTTTATTCTGGTGTATAAATTTAAATTTACAAACATTTAAAATCGCAATTTCTAGCTAACCTATTCAGAGCCGAAATTGAAGCTGCAGTTTTGTCTACCCATAAGGGGCCTCAGCAATGCACAGAGTGATGGTCAGCATTTCGAGCATTTACCGGGGCATTAAAAACCTTCCTCCTTTAAATCGGTCCTTTTTAGGGCCACAACTTACATAATAGAAACTATTCCAGAAAAATATAGTTAAAAAAAAAAAATTGAAGGGATTTTCGTATAAAGTTTTCTTTGGCTGATATTTTAGGTTAGGAACAAGATATCGAGATGCGGTTTTCGCGAGCTTGTTTAGGCATCATTTAGCTACTTGCTCGTGAAAAAAAGTCATACCAATGCATTTAATTTTTTTGCGAAAATTAACCGTTTCTGTCGGAATGTCGAACAAAGCCCTCTTTGCATCCCAAGAAAAGCTCTTTTCAACGGGCCCAACTTTGTTAAAATGGGATTAGCCGTTTAGAACATACGGAGGGTAACTTATAGAAACCTTTGAATACTCCCAACCGCTTTATTTTTATAGATACAAAAAAAGTTCTGATTATCTCCGACTTCAAAGATCAGCTATTTTTTTACTAGGTTAATATAGCAGAGTTCACAGAAACATCACTTTTTTAGATTCAAGATTGCAGTTACGCCCCCTAGCGGCCATTTCAGAAACGTGAAAATATTTTCCAGGTTTTTGTATTGGCCGTGTTAGTAATAACTTTTTTTTCCCAGATACAGTACCTCGCATACTTAGTTGGCCACCTCGTACATAAGCTTAGATCTATAGCCGTAAACTCATTAGACTTTCCGTTGAAAACGTTGGGCTAGTGTAATTAAGTATGACTATTACATTTTGGTCTCGCCCTTTCAGGTTGCGTTTGTTTGAGCCCCATAGTGGGCTGTAGGAATTAAAATCTCCAAAAGCAGGTACGGTTGAGGAAGTTGTGACATTATATCCTCGAGTTCACGGGATAAATCAGTTATTGTCGCCTCTGATTCAACAACTCGTATCTTTATTGCATTTATTTCACGCCAGATAACTACGAATCTATAACTTGTATCTTAGCCCTATATATTTTAAACATGCTATAAATTTACCCAATTTTGTTAAGGGAGGTCAACGTTGCACACTGTTAATTTAATAGGGTGACTGATAAGTACCGCGACGATTTGTAGACCAGTTTTAATTTCTAAACCTTTAAATACATAATCTTGTTTTAAGAAAACTGTTACCCAACCTTGAGCTCGCTCAGTGTTAAGTAGATATTTTCGTAGACATAGGTACTGAGGTAGGTTAAATGTAGCGGTGACTCTAAAGTGTCTCTTGTAGACAGATTATTGATGGTGTGTACGATTTAATTAATAATCATAATTTGCTTGAGCTCTTTTCCGTTCATTACAGTTCCATTGGATTATATTAGCCATTGGAATATTTTTTTTTAAGAGTGTTCACAAATCTATAAATTAACATAAATGACAATAACTAAATAAGTAAACACAATAATATATGACGTAGGTTAGACAAACAAATTATTATTATGTTATATTATTATTATTACTATTATTATTATTATTATTATTATTATTATTATTATTATTATTATTATTGTTATTTTATTTCCACATTATGAAAAATAATATTGCTAAATCACGTATCTCGAATTTTTTATATTTATTTTCGCCACAATCGTTAAATTCTAAACCTCATATAACTCGTAACGTAACTGTGCACTAAAATAGTATTTTATTTACAAATATCAAATTTATTACTGTAGTATTACTACATTACGACTAAATTTGATATTTGTATTACAATTTTTATCTTAAAAATATAAACATAACCTTAAAAATATCACCTTAAGACAAAATGTTTAAAATCGACAACATAAATATACGATTCGTTTATAAAATACTCTGATATGATTACTTGCCATCTTATTTATGTTTACAAACACTAGTAAACATTATCTTAACAGTAAGTAAAAGTTTACTTAATTACCACTTAAATTTATACGAGTTACAGCACATTTAAAGTATATAGGGCTAAGATACACGTAATAGATTCGTAGTTATCTAGCGTGAAATTTAAATGCAATGAAGATACGAGTTGTTGAATCTGATGCGACAATAACTGCTTTATCCATAAACAGCGTATCTCAATTTAGAACAATTTTGAGATACGAGGTTTAGCAAGAATGACGGCGATATGTTCTTTACGTCTTATATGAAAGCTTTACGTCTTGTGGTTTCAATGTATACCTTTTATGACAGAAGAACCTACGCTCCGGGAGATATTTAACCCATTCATTTGAAACATCCTTAAGTGAACTTAAATGTTCTTTCTCTTGTAGGTTTAAAATCAGTCCTACTGGCATGATTAATTAGGATTTTTTCAATCCTATCTGCAGCATTAGTTATAAAAGGAAGAAAAGCAGTACCAACATTAAGCACTAGTTTTTTTTATGATTATGCCTAGCAGGTGTAACAACATTATTAATATCTTAGTGAATATCAATTATCTTGTAGTGATCTTGTTAAATAATTCCATTCATCTTTCAAAAATTCAATATCACACATTCGTTTTGCTCGATCAACTAAAGATTTAATTACACCAATTTTTTTGACGTGGATAGTGGTTTGATAATTTATAATAGTATCTATCGGTGTGTTTCGGCTTTCGGTAAACCTTAAAATATAGAGAATTGTGAATTTTAGATTTTAGTATGTGAAGACATTCAACTGAAAATAAGTCGTCGTAAGACAGTGCTGAAAAGTAATTATTAGATCCTTTGGAAAAATTAAATAAAAATAAAAATAACTTCTTTTAGAGGGATGTTTCACTTGTGTGAGGTTGCAACAAACGTTTTTCAAGATTGTAGGTAGGAGAACCTATTGCAATAACAATAGGTCTTAATAGGAACATTAGGTTAATCGATTTTTGGTAGACCATACATTTTTGGTGGAAAAACTTCTTTTTTATTTCTTTAGTTTTTAAAAGCAACCTATTTGTAAGATCTTTTGATAGTTCACGATAAGTCTGTGATTCCAACAGTTGTTCTAATTTAATGTTATAGTCGCTCATATTATTTTAATGCAACAGTTGCATTACCTTTATAATAATAACCGTTTATTTTCCAACAGTATAAACCCATCACAGGAAAATATCTAAAAACGTTAATAACATGTGTGTACATAGATAAATAAAATTACTACCCAAAAATATAGTAATAGAAGAATTAAGATGATAATAATAATAATCAGTACATGAACAAGCGTTACAGAGCGTAATTTCTAAAAGCTAATGTAAAAGTAATGAAATAAAAAGATATGAAAAGATATACAGTGAGTTCCAGAAGTTATGCCTAAATTCATTTAAAGTCTAGTTTTTTGGAGAAACGCTCGGACACGTCGATTTTTATTTTTGACGGCTCACCACAACAGAAGAAAGAGAACTGGCTAAACTGATGCAGAATTGTACCTGCTCATTCTTATCTACAGGCAAGTCAACGTACTGGCCAACTGATCCAGCGAAAATACCAGACCTTTTAGAATTTTTTGTAACAAAAGGGCTCTCACCAGCTTATACGAATGTAAGTCCTAACTATGTCCTATCGTCTGACCATTCCCCAGTGATAGCAACTATTTGCTCAGGCATCATTCTTAAACAAAAAGATATTAAACTACATAATCATAAAACTAACTGGAATGAGTTCAAGACCATACTTACAGACAGAATAAACTTATAAGTAAAATTACAAACACCAGATGATCTGGATTCAGCAATGGACAATCTGACACACCTACTACAAGAAGCTGCATTACAATCCACCCCACCTCAACATCCACAAGAGTACGTCAATGATCTTCCGTTAGAAATTAAACAACTTCTAAAAAAAAGGAAAGCTAGAGAAATTTGCCACCGTACACGAAACCCAGCTGACAAAACCAAATTTAACCATCTAACAAATAAACTGAAAACTAAACTCAAGTAAATGAGAGAAGAAACTTTTAAAGAATACTTGAACAGTCTAAACAGATATGATCAATCAACATGGAAACCTGTTAAAAATGCAAGAAAACCCAAAGCATCCATACGGCCTATTAGAGAAACAATACCACAATTAGGACCATGGGCAAAAAGTGACGCAGAAAAATCCGAATTCTTTGCACAACATTTTTCTAATATCTTTACTCCGCACACCGACGATATAGATCACGAAACGGAACAAGACCTCGCACGAATTATGGAAACACGGCAACAAATAACATTTACTACTCCAAAAGAAATACAAAAAGAGATCAAACTTTCAGGATTCAAAAAAGCTCCTGGTATAGATAAAATCACACCAAAAATGTTAAAATAACTTCCTAAAACTAATGCTACTAACATACATATTCAATGGAAGCCTAAGGCTACAACATTGGCCAAAGCAATTGAAATTGTCAGAAATAATAACTATAATCAAACCAGGGAATGAACCTTCAGATGCTAATTCCTACCGTCCAATAAGTCTTCTCCCGGTGATTTCTAAAATATTCGAAAAGCTTCTGTTAAATAGAAGCAAAATCGACTTGCCAGCAGACTTGACACCACACCATCAATTTGGTTTTCGGCCAGGACATTCTACAGTACAACAGATCCATCGATTAATTGACCTCATTCATAAAGCCTTTGAGGACGGATTCTACAGCTCAGCGATATTCCTTGACGTAGCCCAGGCTTTCGACCGAGTCTGGCACACTGGTCTCCTCTCTAAAATCAAGCAAATCCTTCCTTCTTACTTTACCCTTCTCCAATTCTATCTTAGCAACCGACAGTTTCAAGTCAAAGTGGGAAATGAAAGATCAAAATTGAATCCAATCAAAGCAGGGGTGCCGCAGGGCAGTGTCCTGGGTCCAGTGCTCTATATTCTCTTCACGTCCGACATACCAACCTGTAGGAACACAACAATTGGCACATTTTCTGATCACACCACCATTTTATCAGTAAATCCTGACCCTCTACAAGCAGTAATGGACCTACAAAATCACCTCAACATACTACAAAAGTGGGTCAACAAATGGAGGATAAAAATAAATGCATCCAAATCGAGCCATGTCACATTCACTTTACGAAAAACCCCAACTCCTGATGTATATCTTAACAACGTTATAATACCCAAACAAGTCGAAGTAAAATATTTAGGAGTGACCATGGACACCAAACTAACATGGAAACCCCATTTACTAAAGAAATGGAAGCGAATAGATCTAACCACCAAACAATTAAATTGGCTACTAGGTAGAAAATCGAAGCTAACTATAGAAAACAAAATCCTGATATATAAAACCATAATCATACCAATATGGACTTATGGTATAGAACTATGGCGATGCGCCAGCAACACCAATGTTTCCATAATCCAAAGATGCCAATCCAAACTGTTGAGATCAATACTAGATGCCCCATGGTTCGTTTCCAATAACACGATACATAATGACCTCCAAATCAAATATGTGAATGAAGTCATTCTCCAGAATAGCTCTACCCATCATGCTCGGCTCGAATTCCAAAACAATCTACTCATAGAAACCCTACTGCAAAGAAGAGACAATGAACGACTCAAGAAAAAAACGGCCAATCGACTTGCTGTACGAAACCTCATCATGCCATCTCTCAACATTCATAAGATTAGCTTATAGAATTATTGTATTCTGATTGATGACTAATTTACAAAAAGTTTTTTAGTTTTTTAGTGGTAAAATTTTGTATATAGGGTGGCTCAAAACTAAGTTACGACCACCAACTTTATTTTTTCAAATGGAAACATCTGTTTTTCATTTCATTTTCTGAATCTGCCTTGAATTCTGAGTAAACTCATGTACCATGTCCTATACCTAAAGTCAACAGATCTCGAGGAATTTACAATTGAACCTATCAACAATTAGGACCGTATCAAGGAAGGCGGCCTTTGTTTTCTGTCAAAAGGAACAATTTATTCAAAAACACAACAACGCATCAAATCAAATGTTCAAAATGTGCACCATTTGCTGCTTGAGGCTTGAGATCGGGTGACCCAGTAGGCCATTCGATAGGTCCTCCCCTTCCTATCCACCTATTAGGAAATGTTTCATCCAAAAATACTCCATTTCGGAAAGGACAAATGTTGAAATTCGACGTCATAATTAAATTGACATACACAACGAAATGAAAACATGTACCTATTGTTTATGGATCACTTTGGATACGATTATTTTGCAAGTGTTCTTGATAGTTTTATAAAGACAATATTTCTTTTTTTTTCGTAAATATCTCGAGATCTGTTGACTGTAGGTATAGGGTATCGTACATGAGATTTACTCAGAATTCAAAGCAGATTCGAAAAACGAAATAAAACACAGGTGTTTTCATTTGACCAAATCAAGTTGGTAGTCGTAACTAATTTTTGGGCCACCCTAAAACAAAATTTACCACAAAAAAAAACCGCAGTCAAAAATAAAAATCGACGTGTCCGAGCATTTCTCCAAAAACTAGACCCTTGAACTTTAATTGAATTTAGACATAACTTCTGGGACTCACTGTATAATACAAAATTAAGCGAAGTGAAAAAACATCCTATACGTAAAGGTAATAGTATGTGCTAGCCAAAAAAATGATTGACATACCAATACATTATAAACAAATAAACCCTTGGTTACCGTAACTATGAACATGTTCATAACTCCCTAGGGAGTTATAGTAGGGAATTATAGATCTATAACTCCTCTAATTTATTTTAACAAATATTTGCAAGTTTGTCAGTTGATATATCCATGGTAACACTGCCTACTTAATTTTTAAACGTTCGTTTAATTTTAATAATCAACAACATTTTGTTTTCATATTTCATTTATATTGAAATAGGAAATAAAATTATTTATCTATCACGTGAGTGATGTATGTTAATAACCTCGGGAAATTTACAATCCCTCGGGACTAACGTCTCTCGAGATTGCAATCCGTTGCCCTCGGTAACTAACACCCTCATAACTCCCTTGATATATAAATAAATATTAAATTTTCATCATTTATGTCACAATCATCATTATAGACTAGGATAGAAATTCAGAATTGTGATTTTGAGAAGCAAAAGATGTAACAAGTTAATAAGAGGGCTATATTAGTGTTTTGGTAATCGCTGAATCTGAACATTGATATTAGTACTTTGAAATCCAGTATTGGTTTGACATTGACTAAATGAATTTTTGTGAAATATCTTTTAATCAGTTGGGATATCGTCTAAATACCGCGAGAAAAGAATTAACCAGAAATATTAAAAAAGAAAAGATTCTCGTCAATTTTAACACATGTAATCACTCATTTGTGCAATCAATACTCGTGCAATCCATCCAAACATCATGACACTTACATCGGTTTGTTTGACACTTTTCAAGTTTACACTTACAACAGACTATCTCCAAACAAATCGTTTGGGCTGAGCCAATAGTAGTCCGAATCGGTTTTAAGATATTTGTCGCACCTTTTCCCCATTCCAATTGGGTTGGGTCAGGAGCATCAAATTTAGCGACATGGGTTTTTGCCCAAATAACGGTCTGATAGTGAGCTCTTTGGATATGCAGATGTACAGCGTCACTGGTGGGAGGTAAGGCTTCCGATTTCTTTGAAATGCCGATAAGACGGTAGCGCGCTGTGTTGCAATTGCGCACGCCATTTTCTTTCACCTTGTATAGTTTCACAATGAAAATTTCTGCGATTCCCTTCCACTCCTCTGTTCAGGGTTGTGAAACAAAGTTGTTGAGCAGCATGAAGTGCTATTTGAAGACTTCCCAAGCAGCTGGTTTGGTAATAGTTGCCAAGAATGACGTAACGTCACAGCTAGTTAGTGCGCGAGTGCAAGTATGTTCTTCCTTTCTTGGATCGAAAGCGTTTTACAAATTTTGTGATTAGTGGTATATTTAGGTTTTGCTTCAGTTCCTGTCTTTACCCACAATTCTTTGCCAGAAAATCGATCAAATTGATAGATCAAAAGAAGAATTATGTCAGTATCTTTTGGAGAAACGACTACTGAATTAAAACCTCTACAAAGGACATGAAGAACTACATAAGTATCTGCCTGTTCATGATTTGATTCCAGATGAGATATATCTAAATTTTTTGAGGACACAACTCTTGCCTCCTCTAGGAGCCCACCTTCGATAACGACGTGGAGATCATCATAAAAAGTTTCCGCCATCCCACATGATAAAAAGTGAGCCAACTCCGCCTTATTATCTTGCAAAGTAATAAAGTTTTGCCATTGTGACAGGCATAAACGCATGCCGACCCATAATTGTTTTCCGAATAGGACTTGCTGAGTTTGTCCGGTGTTGCTTTGTACCTCCTTTAATTGAGCTGTCTCGGTAACGATCAAACACAGCGTCTACTATGGAAAAATATTGCGCTCTTTTTCCGACAGCTACTTTACTACATCTGCAAAGTCACCAAATGTTTTCGCTACTTTTGGATTTCCTATGGCTTGAATCATTGCTGGGGCATCCGTATTGGGCAATGATGCTAGAGGCAGACTAATTTTGGTTACAATAGTAACGTTTTCGGTGAGAAGCTTTACAACGGATGCTTTATCTCCTTTTCTTATGGTGTCGTTAAGCTCTGCCAAAGAAATGGTCTTCTAGCAAGTCTCGTAACGTAGTATTGTAACAGAGCGCCCGGATTAATATGCCACAATAATTGATTTTATAAGATCTCGATCTTCTTTTCTTTAAGTTGAGCCTTATCGCACCCAGGCTTGGCTGAAAGCTTCTTGTAAAGATGCGCAAATGTTTTTGCGTTGCATTTTTTCATAAGCTCTTGCTGAGTTTTTCCGGTGTTGTCTTGTACCTCCTTTAGTTGAACTGTCTCGGTAGCGATCAAACACAACGTCTACTCTGGAAAAACGTTGTGACCTTTTTCTGACAGCTAACTTTACTACATCTGCAAAGTCACCAAATGTGTTCGCTACTTTTGGATTTCCGATGGTTTGAATCATTGCTGGGGCATCTGTAACGAGCAATGATGCTATAGGCAGAATAATTTTGGTTGAAATAGTGATGTTTTCGGTGAGGAGCTTTACAACGGACGCTTTATCTCCTTTGTTCATGGTGTCGTTAAGCTCTTCCAAAGAAATGGTCTTCTAGCAAGTCTCGTAACGTAGTATTGTAACAGGGCGCCCGGATTAGTATGCCACAATAATTGTTCTTATAAGATCTCGGTCTTCTTTCTCTTTAAGTTGCGCCTTATCGTACCCAGGCTTGGCTGAAAGCTTCTTGCAAAGATGCGCAAATGTTTTTGGGTTGCATTTCTTCATTGGCCCTTGCAGAGTTTGTACCTCCTTTAGTTGAGCTGTCTCGGTAGTGATCAAATACAATGTCTACTCTGGAAAAATGTTGTGACCTATTTCTTACAGCTAACTTTATTACATCTGCAAAGTCACCAAATATGTTCGCTACTTCTGGATTTCCAATGGCTTGAGTCATTGCTGGGGCATCTGTAATGAGCAATGATGCTTTAGGCATAATAATTTTGCTTGCAATAGTAACATTTTCGCTGAGGAGCTTTACAACGGACGCTTTACCTCCTTTTCTCATGGTGTCGTTAAACTCTGCCAAAGAAATGGTCTTCTAGCAAGTCTCGTAACGTAGTATTGTAACAGTACGCAGGCTTGGCTGAAAACTTCTTGTAAAAATGCGCAAATGTTCTTGCGTTTCATTTTTTCATTGGCTCATGGAACTTGACTAGTACATTTTCAACTCCAACTAATCTCTGTCACAAATTTCTTTACTATGTCAATACCTAAAGCTCGTACTTTTAGCAATGAAACTGTAATTCTTGACGTCGCAGTCCTTTGTCACTAAATTTTGAAGTTGGTTGAGAATATACCAGCTGCCTGTAAAACCGTAGGTATTTATCTGTCTGGTCTCGCTGTTGTTGTGAAGGTAAAACCTGATTATATTTACGGTGCCTTTTGGAGAGCTTCTTCATATCAACGGGCTTTTTGCTTAAGTTAGTTCGCCAGTGAAAAGATAGCGCCCATCTTTGGAGAGCAAGTTCATCATTTGTTATGCCAACCAACCATCAAGCACCCTTTCCATCACCAACCCACCATTCTTGGACTTGATGAGTATCAACCTGATTAAATTTTCCGGGAGAAAGCTTCACCACAAAATTGCTTTCGCGGATAGACTTTCAACTTCTCTTGGAAGCTGATTCATTTCTGCAATGAATACCGCCATTGAGTTAAAATAGTCATTGTCATACCTTGCCATTAAGGGTAGCAATGCGACAAGACTCTACAAGTATAAATCCCAAAAGAAAAGTTTGGATTGTTAACTGAGAACTCTGACACAAAGTCATTCATCAGAGTTGAAAGCTTGCCAAAGTAACCGGCGCTGACAGGAAGAACACATAATGCCTCACGAGCGTTGTTGACTGTTAAGTTTTCCAAAGTAAGTGAAAGGCTCTCGTCGTGATCATCAACATAAAGCAATAGTAAAGGCATCAGAATGCGCGACAGAGCTTGGTAGCTGAGCTTTTGAGGCATCATGCCTTTATTGTACGCTTTTTCAAGTAGAGCTTTATGAGCTGATCGTGGAGCAATAATTCCACATTCAAACCCACATATCCTTCAGTCCTGGACCAGCTATGTGATGTCCTATAGCTTTTTGATAGTTCAGGATTATGTAAAGGCCCCCCATTTTAAAAAAAATAAGCTCCTGTAATTTTAGAATGTTGGACTTGAGGTCAAATAAACTATAAGTCTTCGTCAATGGTTGGTGGTAACTATATATTTTTGATTAAGAGTGTCGGCAATTGAAATGCATCTTTTGACTACAGTATACAGTGTGCTTAAATCATATGCTGGATGATGAAGAATGAAGTTAGGTAACCAACGTAGTTACAGGAAAATCAGAATAAGAATGATCAAGATTGAATTTTTTCAGGCGCACTTTACCTCTACGTGCTGTCGCTGACAGAGGAAAACAAAATCTGGTGCTTTTGCACTTATGATACAATTTAGGTCCGGCTTGAGCTTATACCACTCGAAATTTACAGAGTCTTTAAAAACTGGCTGCTGTTGCGTTGGACCTGGGACAGACGAAGTTTACTTCAAACTATTAGGCACAACAGGTTTTCTGCATTCCTTAGGTCGAAGTGACCTAAGACAATCGCTTGTATCCCTGATTCCCAGCTGATAAGCTACCATTTGAGTTGCGTGAAAAGTTTTCTTCCCATCCAAAGTATACATCATTAGATCAATGTTGTCAGCCGTAAACTGAATAATTGGAGATATAATAGTATTGTCGTCAGAAGGCCATGGATAATTCCAATCCAATATGTATTGGGGTGTTCTCCTTGCCTTAACTTGATATACCTATATAAATATATATATATATATATATATATATATATATATATATATATATATATATATATATATATATATATATATATATATATATATATATATATATATATATATATATATATATATATATTATATCATATATACACGATATGTTGCGCTAAAGATGTGACTTTAATATCAAGCAACTGTCGTGAGTCCGTTGAACTCTCTCCTTCAACACTGTCATCTTCGTTTCGGAGCTCCAGGGAGAAGATATTATGAAAGTTGGCATCATTTCCACAAAGCAAGCTCAAAAAAACACATGCGATAATCGGAGTATAATGTTTGTGGCAGAACACTGAGAAACGTCTGATCGTGCGCTGTGTTGTTCTGAAACGCAACTTTGAAGATGCTTAAGAAAGATTATGGGATATCTACTTGTCTTGCATGCGCCAACGTACAGCATTTAGGGCGACCGCCTGTAAACAGGAAATATTTGTGTGATATCTCTCAATAAAAAGTGTACATATATGCACATATGTATGCACTGAAATATTATATTTTGTGGCCTAACCTTTTCATGTGCAGCTACAGCCTGAAGTTCGTAACAAATTTGACGAAAGGAAGATCCTCAGTATTTCTGATTTTCTTCAGATTTTTTAATTTGCTACATTCTGCGATCAACAGAGGTATATTATTTCTTTAGCTCGTAAATCGCCAACCACATTCTCGCCTTTGCCTTTTTTTCCTGCTGGCAGATGGTGCTCAGTGTAATTTCAAATATTATACAAGCTGAAAAAAATATTACTCTGCATTTGGCTTGCTTCATGTATCGTTCAGCAATAATAGAGGGAAGGTGAAAGGAATTATTTAAACGAAAATAATTTATAAGGTCCAGCGAATTGACATTCTATCATTACGTTCAGAATGGTTTTTTAATGATTCGACGCTCTACGACGGCGGGTGAAATATCAGTTTCGTTTTTCCTTAATCCTTTCATCGGCTAGTATTTTCGTTTCTGTATACTGTATAGCAGGGATTGAGATGGTAATATGTTGGTGGCAGTTAATTAGAGCACAATAACAGCTTTTTCAGTATCATTACGTCCTTTGGCGCAATGCAAATCTCGCCTCTGTGGTGTTACGCTTTTAAGCCTTTGTACACCACGATTAGTTGCCAAAGGAAAGTTTTCAAATCCGCCCTTCGTATGCTCGCAAATAATGCATTTGGACAGATCAAGTTCACTTTCGTCCCCCAGTATTTCTTCAATCGCACCTAAGAAGACCACGATATTAAGTTAGTCTCACAGAATAAGAAATAGTATTCTCTATGAGGATGCTTCGGTGCATGGAACAGTACCTACTGCATTTTCAACACATTCACAAACATAACATTACAATTATATGATTCGTATAATCAAAATCTTTTTTCTCTTGATACCCTTTAAATGGCTAGTAATAACTCAAAAGTAATAATACACGACGCTTCGGGGTGTGAGCGGCGCGGAATTGTCACGCGGGTACCTACTGCAACTTAGTAGCGATGACTGGCCGTGGTGGGAAGCCTAAACAGGTGGGCGCCTGCGGAGGGGAACGGGTCGGGAGAGAGCGCCGCGCTCCCTCTCTTCTCCGGCCCGCTAACACCACCAAGTATGAAGTATGGGATCCGCGGGCTAAAACCGCATGGGCACATTAAAAATAACTAAAAATATAACAAAACTGCCTATAATATTTCATGTTTACCATTTATTATTATTTTTATAGATTCAGGGTCCAAAAAACCCGATAAATAACACCTTACATAACAAACATTGACCGTCCTAATGTTTAAAAAAATGTTTTGCCGCCATGTTGGATTTCAGGCATAAGGAGTCATACTTAGAAGTGCTAATAGTGATTTTTAGATTCAGTGATGTGCCATACCCCATAAAATATCTCTCATCAACTTGTTACAGGTATCTTTTGATTATCACCACGAAAAATGGAACGAAATTTGAGTTTGTGCACCCGTCTATTATATTGATTAAAGTCTCTACACATTATAAAAATCGGAAATCTAGCAAGAACGCCAGTACTATAGAAAAGAATATAAAATGTAGAAGTGCTTCTACTATTTAACGGAGGTACAAGAAAATTGATTTTATTGATCAAAAAACTACAGTTAACTTTATTTATTTTATATTATTATGCGCGAAGAGTGTAAAGATTCAACATTAAGTGTAGATAACGGCAAGATATTGTCATATCTTTGTTATTTGGTACGTATTCTCCGTACTGTCACATACAAATGATGCATATTTCACAAATCTTCTTTGCACCTTTTCAATATTTGAAATATGAACTTTGTAAGTAGATTACCAAACTAGTGCAGCATATTCCAATGTGAACCTTACAAGGGGCTTATACAACATAATTTATGTTGAACTGTGAAAATCTTCCCTACAGTTACCATATGACTTATAAGATTTGGATACTACACCATTAATAAAATTGAATTTCGTGTCAAACGTAACACCCAGGTCTTTAACCACATTTTGGTGCGGTAAAGATACACCAGCAATATTATATTCGTAGTTTATAGGTAATGATTTAAATCCATGTACAAATATACAGGGACACACGATTAACATTATACCAATTACTGATATTGTTGAGATTTACTTGTAGGTTACGTCCATCTGGTTTGGAGGTAATGTCAGTAAAAAATTTTAAGTCATCAGCATATAATAGATAGTGAGACGAAATGGCAGAAGATATGTCATTAATAAACATAAGAAAAAGTAACGGACCTAAGGTGGAACCCTGCGAAACGCCTGAATAAATACAGTTGAAACATGGCTAGGATACCTGACATAATGCTTACGCTGAAATAGATTCGATTGGATAAATTCCAGCAACGAACTAGTAAGACCAAATTCGTGTAATTTTTTAACCAAAACATAACGATCTATTTGATCAAACGACTTGGAAAAGCCAAGATATATAGAATAAACTTGACTACGTGAGTCAACTATTTCGGAAGTAAACTGTGAACAGCATGCCAAATTTGTAACAGCAGACCTGCCGTTCACGAATCCATGCTGGGATGGTGACAAGTAGCACTGCACGTTATTATAAGTTTCTTGATATGTGATACTTTCCAATAGTTTAAAGAAATTGCATAGAAGTGCTATTGGTAGATTGTAATATTGTTGTATTTCAATTATATTTAGATCAAATAAATCACGGCGCTGATGAAAGGGTAAGTTGCTCTTTGGAAGTTACGTAATATGTTAACGGTTTTATATCTAACTTCATTTGCAACATGAAAAGATAACTATTTAATAGAATTCTCGACATTGGAATTATATCTGCATGGTGTTATCGCAAAATTTTCGCCCTTAGAAAGCCAATAGCATCATCTGAAAAAGTATTATCAGAAAGGTTTATAAATGGTTTTATTTGATTATCACAAGATTGTCTATTGTATTGCTGTTTGAATAAGACTTGCTTTGTGACCTTCAGATGAGATACCTAACTATTTCCCTACATTTAAAGGTTAATGAACCTATTTTGTCTCACTAAGCTCAATTTAATATAGATGAAACTTCTAAACGTAGGTATAAATGTCGTCTATCAGTGTTATCCAATGACTTCCTAGTAATGTGTACTTGATTATGCAGAAGAACATTTTCAGTTCTTCTGTAAATATTATTAGCTTGTTTGTTATAAAAATTTCTAATTGTCTAATAAAACAATGCTTTTCCTTCACGTAAAGGAGTGGAAATATTAAAATGTAAACTTTCACCATTATTACACACAATTGCAATACTTAGCATTCTTAGGTTTTTTAATGGTGTATTTTTATGTTTGTTATACATAAACCTATACGTTTCGATAACAATTACTGTTATCGTCCTCAGTGGTGGTAATTCTTTAAGTTTACGATAATATGAAAATGCAAACATAAGCCTGCTACTAATATAACGGTTTGATAATACATTGTGATAATTTATTTTTATATTTTATATTATTTATATTTTAACAAAAGTTTCCACAGTATTATTTCAAATTAAGTTGTCAAAATTGTTTATATATGTATTACATGGATAGTGTGCACTGAAAATTAAAAAAAAAGAAGTGAGGACATTGTTTAACCCTTGCAAGCCATACTCTCAGTTTAGTGAGGGTGTGGTCTAAGTCGTCTGTTTTGGCGCGTTTGGCGTTTTATATCGTTCAAACCTGAATCCCACGTTAGTGATTAATCACTTTGCTGGCGGATACAGACAGTGTGGCGCTAGCTTTTGACAGATAGACAATTCAATATCCTAAATCTGAGTTAGAGTAAGCCAACATTTTCAGCGACATGCGTTCCCAGTAGCTACTAATTTATAAATTGTTATTAGAATGGAATATTATTTGTATGTACGTAAAATACGTAACACTCTGATTGTAATTCGGTATGTATCATGTAATAAAGTTTTATCTACTATCAACATGTAATGTCAAGCTTTACGACTTGATGGGTTATCATACTCGGCCTTCCGCCTCGTTTGACAATTATCCCATCGCGTATCGTAATATGAAACATTACGATACTTAAATCGTAAATAACTATTATGTTATTTACGTTACAATATGAAAAATCATTTTTATGAGGGTCCGGTCCACACACTGCCAAAGTTTGTAACCACCTGCTATGTTTCCAGATTTGACTTTCTTGAAAATAACTTGTTGGCATCATGCCCAGTCAATTTCTTACAGATAACGAGTTACTGGCGAATTTCGAGAGTTCTGATTTTGAATAGGATGGTGAGGAAAGTATTGAAACTGTAAATGAGATTGACGAATAGAAGAAAGAAGAGAACGCATGTGACATAGTTGATAGTATGCAATATAGTTCATCTGAAACTGCAATTCATCAACCGCTAGGTCGAATTAATTGTAGAGCTCTTGCAATTTGTTCAAGTAAGCTTCCCTATGATAGTTTACCAGCTGTAGAAGATATTTTTACTCCTATTCAATACTTTGCAAAATATTTCCGGAGAATCCGTTTGAATTTGGTGCACAATACGCTGCCTAATATATTCATGTTAGAACTGGTAAACAGTTAAAGACATTTCCAGATAAAATACAAAAATTCTTCGGTTTTTATGCATTCATTGGATTTATCAAGTTTCCAAGGCTGAATGTATTGGAGTACAAGCTTCCACTTTCAATCCGTCAATGTGCAATGACAAGGGATAGGTTCCTTATGCTGCGTGTGAATTTATATTTTGTGGATACGATATGTCCTCTCGAAGATACTTCTTAGAATAAATTGTGGAAAATCGGCCCCGTCATTGATTTTATCAGGAAAAGACCCGAAGAAATGGAAATCACTATTCAGTCAATGAACAAATGATACTGTTTCTTGGTAAATGTAACATAAACCATAATAAAATATCTTTTTTTGGGTTTTTTAATGGTGTATTTTAAATGACACAATCTAAACGTTTCGATAACACAGTTATCTCCCTCAGTACTAATATCTATTAAAATTGTTGAAGATGTTGTAAACAATTTTGTCAAAGTTGAAATATTAAAACCATTGAAGAATATCTGAGGTGTGGGACAGCAAAGAAAAGAATAATAGAAGAAGATATAGAGTTGGATTCTACACGATCTCTTCTAAGAAACGAACGATGACGTACTCCTATGCAGTTGACAAACGTCTTGATTGATTCAATCATCGGCTTATTCTTGACGGTTGCAAGGACCCTATTTATTCTCGCCAAAAATAATGCAGTTTCACTAAATGTAATGTGTACCTCTGCATGTTTAAAAATTAAAATTCTTTCGCACATTTTTATACAAAATAGAGCCAAATGAAGATACACTGTGGTTTGAAGATGTTTGGAATAAAAGTCGAAATTTGAGATTTTTTATGTTTTGAGGCAATTGTGTCTCAAGGCATAAAAGAATTTCAAATTCTGTAGAAAAATATGATGATAAATTTTGAAAAACAAAATTGTTGGTGTCTCTTAACAAAATGATGCCAGCTGCAAATTTTTTTAACTTTGTTCCTTGAAGACATCCGGATCGGGTTTGTAAGGATTAAAACAGACTATGTACTGGGTGTTTAATAGAGCACAGCGGTTGTATTTTAGAAAAGGTTGTTGGTGCAGCATTAAGGAAAAATTCCTATGAGTAAAAGTGGCACAGAAAATTCGTTTTCAAGTTTCAGTGATGACTGTTAGAGGGCGGTGTATATGATATATCAAAAATAATTTCCAGGAATTTTGACATTCTTTGCCTATGGATTTTCTTCGATAACTTTAATTAGGATTAACGGATTTGACAAACACAACAAACATTCTCAGTATCGCTAGTAGAGGGTGTTATTTAACAAATAAATTTAACTCAAACAGTTTTTAATGAACCGCGGTATATTGTTGCTTACGCGAGAGAGAGATAAAAACTAAAAAATTTTACAAACTTCCATCATTTTTTAAACCAAAGGTAGTTACAAAAATACCGTCGACTCTGGCTAATTAGAAGTCTCAGTAATTCAAAATTCTCGGTTATTTAAAATAAAGCTCGTCCCCCTGAGATTCACTGGCTAAGTCTAACTTTCTGAATACCTTTTGATACACTCGGTAAGTTGAAACAGGTGTTTATTCCTATCGTCTACAATCTATTCCTGTCACCCCTTTCATCATTACATTACCAATATCATATCAAGTTATCATCTGTCGTCAGACATGTGCGTCGTCATGAGTTCAAAAAAGCTAAATACAAGTGCCTTTCTATCATAGAAAAGGAGAAGCCATCGCGGCCGTTGAAATTGGCGCAAAAAAGTCGGCAGTGGCCAAATATTTTCAAGTTTCCCTTAATATCTAGTCTGCATAAAAAAAAAAATAGAAAAAAAGATAGTGGAATCGCAATCCAGCAGAGGAAGAAAACAGACCACTAGAGGTGAGTTTCCTTGCACAGAAGAGTATTTAGTTACGTGGCTGAGACAATGCAGGAAACAAAACGTGTCTGTTGGAGGTTTAATTTAAAAAAAAAATGCAAAGGAATTTGCTAAGGAACACAATATTCTACATTTCACGGCTAATGAAGTGTGGGTGCCCAATGATAAGAAAAGGACTGGTGTCTATTTAAAAAAAAAAGTGGGATGAAGGCACAAGCGTTGATGACGGAATGTTCACTGATTGATGTGGTAAATTGACTAAATTGGCCAAAAAAAGTATGAACGTCTGGCTAATTCGAACTCTCAGTAATTCAAAATTCTCGGTTGTTTAAAATGAAAGCTCGTTCCCCTGAGATTCACTGGATAAGTCTAACTTTTTCAAAGCATTTTGATACACTCGGTAATTCGAAGTGGAAACGGAGGAAATTTCGCCCCGGAAGACGTCGTAACTCGAATTTCCCCAGTCTGAACATTCGGCAATTCGAAGTTTGCAGATGTCTATTCCTGTCGTCTACAAGTGTATTCCTATCACCCCTTTCATCATTACATTACCAAAATCATATCAAGTTATTATCTGTCGTCAGACATGTGCGGCGTCATGAGTCAAAAAATCTTATTCTCATACTATTTACGATCTTATCTAATTGATAATCGTTTACTTTCATATTTTGACCAAACAATATCAATGTATGACGAAATATTGTGGTTAGGAAATACTTTTCTTAATTTATACAGGGTGTTGAAAATCGAGCGACCAATTGTAATAAATTCAAATATTAAAAACTTGTTTAATTTAAATGGAACACCCTGTATTTTATGGTGCTATGAGATTTATTATTTTATTTTCTTTCGATTTATATTTACATTCCCTTTACCTAAATCGAGCCATTTTCAACATATTTCGGTCTTTTTGAATAAATGCATAAAACCGTATACTCAAATCTAATAACTTTTGTCCTAAAGTGAAAAGTAGGCTGTCCAACTTCATTATTACCCTTAATTTTTTATTGCTGTCAAAGCGGTGTAATTATTGTGATAAGCTATTTTGAACTATTAAGGTACCAGTAAACTAATAATTATTTTGAAAATGGTATAGAAATTATACCAATGATGATTTTCTAAACATGATCCTAATCCACGGAGAGTAGAATTGCTAACCGAACATGTCGTGTATTTACAGAAAGGTTTCTGGAAAAACCGAGGCCAACTTGAAATAGCATCACAAGACTTTTAAAAAACAAGTCGCAATTTGAAGCATGCCGTCCAAAAATTGCAAAAATTAAACCATTAGTTGATGATGAATTTAACGTGACAAAAGTGTTGAGATCCTTTCCTGCATATCGAGATGCTTCAATTATAGAAATAAGCTTACGAATAACGACAAGAACAATTCATAGGATTCTTAAACAATATAAGTGGAAACCTTTCTTTTATCATGTTGAGCATCACTTGCTGTCAGAAAATCTCCCTAAACGCGTTGAATTTTGTGAATCGTTCTTGTTGATAATACAGGAAGATGAGAATTTTACTCAAAGAATCATTTGGTGTGACGAGGCAAAATTTTGAAAAAATGGTCTGATGAAAACCTTCACATAACAAGAGAGCGTTATTTTCAAACGAGATTGGTCGTTTAATGCTTTTTGTGCCATAAAATATGGACACTATTTTGCCATCGTTAAACAATTTAAATAGCGAAGAAAGAAGTCTAGTACCAGCAGAACGGGTAACCGCCACACAACTTAAAAATTAATGCTTATTTTCTGCACCACCATTTTGAGAATAGGTGAATAGGCAACAGGGGACCACATCATTGGGCGGCGAGATCCCCTGATCTAACGCCTCTAGACTGTAGTATTTGGGGACATATTAAAAATGAAGTATACTCGGAACCAACTACAACAAGGAAAAATAAAAGTCTTAATAAATCTACGAAACGAAATATTACTAAAGTGCTAAAATACTAAAATATTTTTGAAATTGTTATTCTTATAGTTGTCGTTATGTTGTTACTATTATTACCCTCTGTAATTACGTTATGGCATTATGTTGTTATGTAATTGTTTTTAATACAATTGGTCACTTGACTTTTCAACAAGCGCACGTGAGTGTGCGCGTGTGTGCGTGTGTGTTCGCGTGTGTGCCAATGTGTCTGGGTGTCTGTGTGTCTGAGTGTCTGTGTGTCTGTGTGCCTCGTGTGCCTCGTGTGTCTGTGTGTCTGTGTGTCTGTGTGTCTGTGTGTCTGTGTGTCTGCGTGTTTGTGTGTCTGTGTGTCTGTGTGTCTGTGTGTCTGTGTGTCTGTGTGTCTGTGTGTCTGTGTGTCTGTGTCTGTGTCTGTGTGTCTGTGTGTCTGTGTGTCTGTGTGTCTGTGTGTCTGTGTGTCTGTGTGTCTGTGTGTCTGTGTGTCTGTGTGTCTGTGTGTCTGTGTGTCTGTGTGTCTGTGTGTCTGTGTGTCTGTGTGTCTGTGTGTCTGTGTGTCTGTGTGTTTGTGTGTCTGTGTGTTTGTGTGTCTGTGTTCTGTGTGTCTGTGTGTCTGTGTGTCTGTGTGTCTGTGTGTCTGTGTGTCTGTGTGTCTGTGTCTGTGTGTCTTGTGTCTGTGTGTCTGTGTGTCTGTGTGTCTGTGTGTCTGTGTGTCTGTGTGCTGTGTGTCTGTGTGTCTGTGTGTCTGTGTGTCTGTGTGTCTGTGTGTCTGTGTGTCTGTGTGTCTGTGTGTCTGTGTGTCTGTGTGTTGTGTGTCTGTGTGTCTGTGTGTCTGTGTGCTGTGTGTCTGTGTGTCTGGTGTCTGTGTGTCTGTGTGTCTGTGTGTCTGTGTGTCTGTGTGTCTGTGTGTATGTGTGTCTGTGTGTCTGTGTGTCTGTCTGTGTGTCTGTGTGTCTGTGTGTCTGTGTGTCTGTGTGTCTGTGTGTCTGCGTGTCTGCGTGTCTGCGTGTCTGCGTGTCTGCGTGTCCGCGTGTCCTCGTGCCCGCGTGTCCGCGTGTCCGCGTGTCTGCGTGCCCGTGTGTCCGTGTGTCCGTGTGTCCGTGTGTCCGTGTGTCCGTGTGTCGGTGTGTCGGTGTGTCAGTGTGTCAGTGTGTCTGTGTGTCTGTGTGTCTGTGTGTCGTGTGCGTGTGTGTGTGTGTGTGTGTGTGTGTCTGTGTGTCTGTGTGTCTGTGTGTCTGTATGTCTGTGTGTCTGTGTGTCTGTGTGTTTGTGTGTCTGTGTGTCTGTGTGTCTGTGTGTCTGTGTGTCTGTGAGTCTGTGAGTCTGTGTGTCTGTGTGTCTGTGTGTCCGTGTGTCCGTGTGTCTGTGTGTCTGTGTGTCTGTGTGTCTGTGTGTCTGTGTGTCTGTGTGTCTGTGTGTCTGTGTGTCTGTGTGTCTGTGTGTCTGTGTGTCTGTGTGTCTGTGTCTGTTTGTCTGTGTCTGTGTGTCTGTGTGTCCGTGTGACTGTGTGTGTGTGTGTGTGTGTGTGTGTGTGTGTGTGTGTGTGTGTGTGTGTGTGTGTGTGTGTGTGTGTGTGTGTGTGTGTGTGTGTGTGTTGTGTGTGTGTGTGTGTGTGTGTGTGTGTGTGTGTGTGTGTGTGTGTGTGTGTGTGTGTGTGTATGTGTGAGTAAGTGTGTATGTGCATGTGTGTATGTGTGTGTATGTGCGTGTGGAGATATGCGCGTGTGTGTGTGCGTGCGTGCGCGTTTAGCGCGCCTGCGCGCATGTTGGTGCGTGTGTGCGCGTGTGTGCAATTGTCTGTGTATCTGCGTGCCAGTGCGTGCGCGCCCGCGCGTGGGTGCGCGTGTGTGCTCATGTGTAGGCGGTTGTGTGCGTGTCTGCGCGTGTGCGTGTGCGTCCGCGTGTGTGAGGGTGAGCGCGTGGGCGTGCGCGCGTGTGTTTGTGTGTGTGTTTGTGTGTGTGTGTGCGGTTGGGTATGTGCGTGTACGTGTGTGTGTGTGTGTGTGTGTGTGTGTGTTGTGTGTTTTGTGTGTGTGGTGCGTGTGTGCTGTGCGTGTACGTTGTGTGTGTGCGTGCTGTGTGTGTGTGTTGTTGATTGCGTGCGTCGTGCGTGCTGCGTGCGTGCTGGTTTTCGCTTCGTTGCGTGCTGCTGTGCTGGTGTGTCGTGGTGCTTCGCGTTGATTGTGCGTCGTGCGTGCGTCGTGTCTGTGTTGATATGTCCGTTCTTCCGGTGTCCTGCCTTCGGTGGGCATAGGTGATGCTTCGCGTTTTGTCTGTGCTGTTGCGTGTCTTTGTGTAAGTCTTGTGTCTGTTGTGTCTGTGTGTCTGTGTGTGTGTGTCTGTGTGTTGTGTGTCTGTGTGTCTGTGTGTCTGTGTGTCGTGTGTCTGTGTGTCTGTGTGCTGTGTGTCTGTTGTCGTGTGTCTGTGTGTCGCTGTGTGTGTCTGTGTGTCTGTGTGTCTGTGTGTCTGTGTGTCGTGTGTCTGTTGTCTGTGTGTCTGTGTGTCTGTGTGTGTCTGTGTCTGTGTCTGTGTCTGCGTGTGTCTGTGTGTCTGTGTGTCTGTGTGTCTGTGTGTCTGTGTGTCTGTGTGTCTGTGTGTCTGTGTGTGTGTGTGTGTTGTGTGTGTGTGTGTGTGTGTGTTGTGTGTGTGTGTGTGTGTGTGTGTGTGTGTGTGTGTGTGTGTGTGTGTGTGTGTGTGTGTGTGTGTGTGTGTGTGTGTGTGTGTGTGTGTGTGTGTGTGTGTGTGTGTGTGTGTGTGTGTGTGTGTGTGTGTGTGTGTGTGTGTGTGTGTGTGTGTGTTTGTGTGTGTGTGTGTGAGTGTGTATGTGTGAGTAAGTGTGTGTGTGTGTGTGTGTGTGTGTGTGTATATATATATATGCGTGTGGATGTGTATGCGTGTGTATGTGTGTGTATGTGTGTGTATGTGTGTGTATGTGTGCGTATGTGTGTTTTTGTGTGTGTGGAAATATGTGTGTGTGTGTGTATGTGTATGCGTGTGTATGTGTGTGTTTGTGTGTGTATGTGTGCGTATGTTTGTTTGTGTGTGTGTGTGGAAATATGCGTGTGTGTGTGTGCGTGCGTGCGCGTGTAGCGCGCCTGCGCGCATGTTAAGGCGTGTGTGCGCGTGTGTGCGATTGTCTGTATATCTGCGTGTCAGTGTGTGCGCGCCCGCGCGTGTGTGCGCGTGTGTGCTCATGTATAAGCGGTTGTGTGCGTGTGAGCGCGTGAGCGTGCGCGCGTGTGTTTGTTTGTGTATGTGTTGTGTGTGTGTGTGTGTGTGTGTGTGTGTGTGTGTGTGTGTTGTACATGTGCGTGTACACGTGTGGGGTTGTGTGTATGTGTGTGTGTATGTATGTGTGTGTGTGTGTGTGTGTGTGTCTTTGTGTGAGTGCGTGCGTGCTTGCGTGCATGCGTGCGTGCGTGCGTTCGTGCGCTCACGCGTTCGTGCGTGCGTACGTGTGTGTGTGTGTGTGTGGGTGGGTGATTGCGTGCGTACTTGCGTGCGTGCGTGTGGGTGTTATAGATATTTCCATTCTTTCCGGGTCCATGCCAACTTCAGGTGGGCAATAGTCGTGTGATGCTTCGCGTTATTTGAATGTAACTGTCTTCTAAGCGTTCCTTGTTAATCATACCTTCGCTGACTTACACAGAGGTCTATTCTGTGTGGATGATTGGCGCTTTTTGTTTAATGTCAACTTAGAATTTTGTATCCTTCGTTTTTTGTTTAGGACTCAATCGGGTTTATAGTTTACAACAGCTATTATTTGTCCTATTACTGTTAAGGGTTTTGTAAAAAAATACTATGTCGATGGATATTACTAAAGGCAAGTGTATTTGTTCTAATTTTCCAATTGATTCGCTTACAAATCACCAAATACTCCAAATTGTGGATGTTAATGTTGTTTAAAAGTTCTTGACATCCTTTAATATAGTTAGAAGCTGTCTCTGGCAAATCACTTACTTATTACTTCCTTTACTGACAATAATAGTGGGGGAGTATTAAGCCACAAATAGCTTAAATCTCTTACGTCCAGATAAGCAAAATCCAACAAAAGCCAAATAGTAGCAAACTAAGCAGAAAATAAGCCTATAAATCATGTTTACGCATAAAACCCGTAAATAGGTAAAAAGCATTAAAAAAATTGCAAAGTATCATTACTGGTACCACGATTCGTGCTCATATGCAGATATTGCTGTGGTGCTATCATTTTTTACGTATGGCATTTTTAATAGAAATCCGCACTCTAGTAATAACATTAAAAATTTAAAGAACAAGGTCCGTAAAACGAGATTATGTTATCTAATAATATTTATAAAATAAGTATAGTCGAAGACAACGTTCGTCTGATGCCAATTAAACCATTAACGTTTCTGATACTTACACGGTTTTTGTCTCGTGTCTTTTTATTTTTGATTAAGATAAGAAAGCGAAATTATAGGGAAATCGTGTTTTTAATAGATAGAAATATATGAACGAAACATACCTTTTTTTACTTACCTTTCTGCAGAACGGTAAATAATCCCATGGTAAATTGATAAATACGACTGATTGGACGCAAAATCAATCTATTTATAACTTCAGTTAGACTAATTGTATAGTATCTCGATATAAATATACGAAACGGTACACTATAAAGGCTATCCGTTTTGACAAGCACAAAACAGTCACGTATCGACAGCAGTTTGATAAACAGACAGTACATACACGATTATTCATTTTAGAGCATTAATAGATTATGAAACAATACAAGTTTCGCATGTACGAACTTTCAATGACCTAAAAAAGCACAAACAGAAAAAAATTGCTATACTAATTCTTAACTACGAGTGGGTGATAAAAGCTTTTATCTGCACCACATAATCAACTTGAAGCACGGTTTGAACTTGACTTCTAAGCCGCCCATTACAGCGAATTGTCTATGAACACCACACTACGATTCTGTCGATATTGCATTTTCCCGGATATAATATTACCTACTTGACTCCCCCGATTTTATATATTTGTCAAACAAATTCGACCCGTAGGTCCAAGTCAATTAAATTCTTCTACGATAGATATTTCTAACAATACCTAATTACTTCTTAAAACTTCCATCAATGACATGTACTAAAATAATCTGTAAACATATTTTCTTCACTCTATACTCTGGTGATTGTACCACCAGCGTCCTTACATGTGGATCATTCACATGAATGTTGAAGCATAGTGATCCAATTTAAATCTCAAGTAGAAATAATCGGAAAGTCAATAAACAACACGTTCTACACGTGACTGTTCCTTCCTCAAAACGAAATACCAATAATGCTAAATTATTCATTGCTTCATTCGAGAAATCTATGTACCCCGAATGTGATTTTACTAACCTTACTTGTGGCATGGAATGTTAACTAAAAATGATTTATTTAAATATAAAATAGGTTCGTAGACTATAATTACATCCTACATTTTATCAAACTTTAGTGAGAATTCCTTGTTCTATTCTAAAAAGAAAAACTCTTTTGTTGTTTTTTGGTACGACGCACCGTTTTCAAGTAAAAAAGGTAAAACCGTTTTAATGCATTTTTCTAATTTTACTTAAATGAACTGTTATTTAAATTCAAGAGTACAACGAGTTTTATGGTAAGTGATAGTCAAGTTTCATTGGAACTATCACTGCGATGATTTTACCAGAAAACAATATTTGGGTTTTGGCCAAATTTCTAAATAACTACTGAACTTACTTTTAGAAAATATGTATGTATACAAAACTTAATTTAACTTAAATAACGTGTTCAAAATGAGCTCCATTTTGCTCTACGCATAGTTGAGCGCGATACATCCAATAATCGGTTACCGCCCGTCGTAGAGCAATTGGATTTCTTCTAATAGTCGTTTCAGCCTCTTCTTTCCGCCGAACTAATGTTTTCTACAGGAGTTCTAAAAACTAGTGACTTCATGTATGATCTGCAGGTTGCAGCGCTTGTACACGTTGGACATGAAAAGGGTGCAGCTGATTTTATTCCATACTTTTTTTACTTACCCCGATCTGGCTTACAATTTCCCGTTGCTTCTTTTGGGTCTTCTGCGATAAGACTACTGCCTCATTTTGCACATTTTCACTTTGTCGGGGACTTCCTGTCCGCGTTGTCCTCGTAATTTTCCAGTTTCCCTGACTCTACGAATTAATTAAATAAAAGGTTGGTATGAAGGATGACCTTGCAACGGAAATCGCTCCGCGTATAAACGAGAAGTGGCTGCGGCATTTGTACGACACTCTCCGTAAGTAATCAGCATATCCACTAATTCATTACTTTCATAAACATAAGTCATTTTTGTATCGATAAGGTTAAAGAAATGAGGAAGAAAAACTAATTGACAGGTTATTTCTTGACAACAGAGATATTTAAAAACAAAATTTTCCAGCCGCCTTTGATCAAAGGTTCGATAATTTGAAATTTGAAATTAAAACAACATTTAATTTTAGACGTGCATAAAAACGGTTTTTATTTTTTTACTCGAAAAAATACTTTTCAACAATGTTAAGCAACTTTTTTATACGTGCGGCACTGCTAAACACAAAAATATTATTTTTTAAAACCCTATTCGCTGATGGGAGGATAACTCTAACTTTGAAATCACTATCCCGTGACTTGAGAGGTGCAGTAAACTTAATAAATTATTTTGTTGGCCCTGTTTACTACTTTCAACGGATACAACTGTCTGAACTAAAGCTGGATTTTCTGATCTGTCATTTACATGCTCCTAAAGAACGACAGGAAAAATCGACAAATTATGTCCATCGTTCCTTCAGTGCAAATTATTTGGTTGACAGATAATTGACGTTGCACTAGAGATAACAAACATAACGAAATTGTCAACAAAAATAATAGAGACATTTTGAAAAGACTAATGGATGCCGTTTGTTTTTTAGCTAAACAATAACTGCCCCTAAGAGGTCATAATGAGTCATTGGATTTTTTAAATAGGGGTAATTATTTAGAATTCTTGAAACTTGAATTTACGATCCTCTTCTACATAAATCACCTGAAGACAGCTACCGCTTTACGAAGTACATCTCGGACGATTCAAAATTATTTAATTCAGTCGATATCTGAAGTTATTATGGACATTATACTAAAGGAGTTAAGGAAGCAAAATTTGTCGCTTGCTTGTAGCTTCAGACATCGTACGTAAATAACATTTATCAACTGTTTTAAGATACGTGAAGAATGGTATTCTATTTGAGAGATGTATAAGATTTTCAGATGTAAGTGCTGACGGAACATCAAATGGTCTATTTATTCATAGCTACACTGTACTCCAACCATTTGATACATTAGTTGGGCATACGTACGATGCGGACATTTCACTCCACAAAACTTTGTACAAAGTTGGTACTTCTATCCTTTTCTAATTGATAATTTCCCTAATCTCAACACATGCACATTCAAATTAAAAAGCACGCTTCACGTCGCCTTCCATTTTGTTCTATTTTATATTAAATGTAAGTTTTACACTTTACAATTATTTTAATTACTAGAACTTAAATCATTTTAGCATGTCCAGTTTAGGGTTCATTGTTACTCATTAACTTATTTGGTCAAATAGTCCATATTTTCACCTCTTTAAAATTGTAAGTTTCACACTTTTAATGTTAGTATCTGACAATCATTGTTCTTGTAGATTTAGTCCCGATGAAGAATTAAATTAATTCGAAATATAGACTATTTAGTAATGGAACGTTAAAATTATCAGTCCGTTTTATACCCGACACCCAAATTTCTATCTAATTAATATTGTATCACAACGAAGTGGGTCAAAGTACTTCTCTCTCTCTCATCTCTCTCTCTCTCTCTCTCTATATATATATATATATATATATATATATATATATATATATATATATATATATATATATATATATATAGGGGTCCGCTTTTAGAGTGCCTTCATGGGGATCTCGCTTATCTTTAGAGATAAACACTCGGTTAAACTAGGACAAACCTGCGCATTTTTATGGTGAACAACAATCTGAAGGAAAATTAGAGCTGTCATCTTTGGTTTTTGAAGTATTGAGAAAACAAGTTTTGGGGTTCGTGTTCATTTGTTTAAGTAGAAGCTAATAAAGCAAGACGTTTTTAACTACAAAATTTGAAGGCTTTTCGCAAGGAATCTAAATCTGTCATCGTAATTTCCATGGTACACTAGTCAGAAAAGATACAACATCAAACTTTTTTTTTCTTATAGGCGTCATTTTGGAGTATGGCATTTTTATGTTAAGTTATTTTTCTGAATAAAGTGATGTGTCACACATAACAGTTGTGACTTGACTTTGACTACGCCAAAAGTTTCAATTTTCCGAGTTTAAAATTTTTTCCATTTATGGTTAGAAATTTGGGTGAATGTGGTTCGTTTAATAAACCTGGACAAAATTATGACGATAGGACTAATGAACATAAACAGATATCTTACAAGCGTTGACAATTCACATGATTTTTTATAACGAACACCTAAATATTAAGTATAAAGTTTTTCATTAGGTACAAGACAATCCTTGTGTCTCAACGGCGAAAGTTGCAGGTAAACTGAACTTATCACACCAAGTCGCTTGGAAGTTTCTGGTAAATCAGCTAGAGAACAATCAAAACTTCCTAGATAATATCAATGGTCAGACGAGTACAAGTTCGCTAATGCAGGAATGTTTAATCGGTACAATGACCATTACTGGTTATATGAGAACCCACATTAGCTTCAAGAGCGGCAACCGCAAACACGCTTTGTCTTTAATGTGTGGATTGGTTTTTTAGGCGATACGGTAATAATTCGTCTATGAAGAAAATGTAAATACCGATCATTACCTCAATTACTTAAAGACGTTTTTGACGGACTTAATAGACAACAATATTACTCTTCGGCGTTTAAATTCAGTCTGGTTCCCGCATAATGCTAGTAGGGTTAAGGAATAGTTTTTGGAAATGTTCCCCAATCGAGCTATTAACGGTGACATACTCTGGTCAGCACGGTCGCGCGATCTGTCTCCTCTAGACTACTATTTGCGGGGCCATGACGAATAAAATTTATAAAACGTTACCAGCTGATCTGAATTAACTTCGCTGAAAAATTATTACCACTCCTAGACATGACATCAGGAGAAGGGATGTCTGAAGAATAATAGCTAATCTCAGAAAGCGAGCGGCGTCGTGCCTTGAAGAGGAGGGTGGCCTATTTGAACACTTCCTGTAATTTTTTTCGCTTTTTCTTCTTGTGTTTTAATATTTTTCTTTTAATAATAATAATTATTTTCTTTGGAAACTTTGTTTTTCTGTGTCCAAATGGTGGAGGAACCGTAAAATTTTTCGATAAAGTAATCGAACGTTGTTATCTTTAAAGAAGAACTATTATGTGTGATACATCATTGAATTCAGAAAAAAACTAGATATAAAAATGCAAAAATCCAGAATGGCGCCTATAAGAAAAATAAAGTTGAATTTTGTGTCTTTTGCGTCTAGGATTCCGTGGAAATTACCATGACAGATTTAGTGCGTTCACAATGTTATAGTTAAAAACGTCTGGCTTTAATCGTTTTTATTTAAAACACTAAAAAGGAAAAAAAAATTTAATATTTCTGCTGTAATTCAAAAACAAAAGCTCTAATTTTCCTTAATTTAGCCCACTGCTTGTCTCTAAAGATCATCGAGATCCCAGACAGGTACTCGAAAAAGGAACACCTTATATATATATATATATATATATATATATATATATATATATATATATATATATATATATATATATATATATATATATATATATATTATATATATATATATATATATATATATATATATATATATATATATATATATATATATATATATATATATATATATATATATATATATATTTCAAACTCTGTAAACGCTACGTATAGTGCGATGCGGTTTTTGCAGGACTGTACCTTGATCTTGTTAACACGTTCACTGCTGCCCATTTTTCAGTTGATTTTAGCCAGGTGACAATTCAGTTTTTTTCAATGCGTTGTTATTTTGGTGTTAAGAAGTGTTAAAGGTGTTAAAGTTGTTTTTTTCAAATTTATTCCAATGTTCAAGATTTTGTTTGTGACTCTTTTAAGAGCCGGTGGCACTGATAATTAAATATGCCCTGTTTGCCAACTGGCTCTTACAAGAGTCCCATTATAATTTACTGTTATTTTTGTTTATTTTTTTATTTTTCTTGAATATAAATAAATTTAAAACAAAAATACTAAAGATTCATTAAAAGTTTAGCAGGAATAAAAATATTGCATACATAACCAATAAAAATATTTAACACATTTTAGTAATTTAGCAAAAGTAAAAAACTTTATAAAACAAAATAAGTTTGAACTCTGCAGTCCAAAAAAAGAAACTAAAATCTTACATAATATATTTTGCATAAATTACAGAAGAGAAAATAAAAAAATATAATTATCGCTGGTGCACAAATATATAATAATTTTTGAACGCAAAAAATTATTTGTGAATAATGTCATTACATTCCAAGCAGAAGTCTGAAACACCTGGGCATGTAGAATACTCATAAATAGTTTCGGTACGCTTTCCTTTCTTAGTGCAAGATTGGCATCGTTTTCTGGATACTTGTTTTTTAGCTTCACTTAAATCTTGTTTCACTAAGTTGTGCCCTTGGGTGACTGCAGCGGGAACATTTTCAGTGATTGTTGGCATTAAAATTTTAATTACATTTATTCTGAATTTGTACAACGTCATCTTTGACCTAGAATATTTATTCAATAAATGATGCGTAGTTAGCAGCATCGTTTCTATAAAATGCACAAATAACTACTTCGGCCAATGAATGGTTTTCCTTTCTGCTGAATAGTACGATAGCATTTGATCCTGTCGATCAGTTCCTGACATATATTTGTTATACTATAGGTAGTGGTTTGCTTACTTTTTTTTTCTCCTTGCTTCTATTTCAATCATATTATTTTTGATATATAGCTCACATTCTCTTTTATCGCGCCATTTCCCAATCATAATCCCTTCTGCATATCTGGAAATCATATTGCCCTTCACAAGTTTTGCGTTTTTGACTCCTATGGGTACATTATTTCTGTCAACCTTACTGTACTACTACCATGGGCTCCTTGATCCAAGAGGGTCTTCCCTAAGTCAAAACTATTATAATAATTGTCCATGTACACCTGATGTCCAACGTTTAATTTATTTTCCATCAAGTGCAAGACAACTTTTTGAGTATCCCCTCGGCCTGCTATTTCATCAAGTATGCCAGTATATACAGCAATCTTTTGTATGAGACCTGTTGGAGTTGTCATCATACAAAGTTTAATCCCATATTTATGTTTTTTGTGTATTGGCGGACTGACAAACGCCCTCTCCATAGCACCATCGACTCGTCCAGGGAAAGTTGTTGGCAAGGATAATAAACTTCAGCCATTCTTTCGTTGAAAAAATTCATGACAGGTCTGGTTTTATACAACCTGTCCTCTGGATTCGGTTCTCCAGGCCTCCGATTTCTCGAGAAATGCAGTGCACGCATTATGATTTTGAAACAATTGAGACTTATATTATCTGCTTTTGCTTCGCAATGAAAAAAGTGATCTTTTTCCAGTAGTCTTGCAAACGTTTGAGTTTTACAATCCCCATATGCAGGAAAACTCCCAAAAAGGCTAAAAGCTCATCCAAAGTAAGATATTTCCAATCACATATACGCGATTTCTCTTTGGTGAGGTCAGATAAACAAATTTCTTTTGCAATCGTGTTTGTTTCTTCAACAACTTATGTCATTATATGACGAAAATAGTCAATAGGAGAGTTGCCATTTGGAGGTATAATCAAGCTCTCCGTTTTTAAAAAGGCAACTTTTCATATCGATGGGCTCTTCTTTCCAGTCTATAATAACTTTTTTTATTGCTGGCACTACCTGTTTATAGGATTTTCTTCGTCGCTGTCTGAAGACAAATCGTTCACTACCCGGGTGGTTATGTCGTCATTCACTTCGAACGCTCATAAAATAATACTTATCGTCCTTGCCGACTCAACCTATATACGTAACGTCTGTCGCCGATTGAAGTATCCCGAGCAACGGCATTTGACCGTGGCTCTTTTAAGAGTCAGTGGCATTAGCGCATGAGCCGCGTTGACTCTTAGCGGCGTTGGATGTTAAGCAACCGATGTCGTCTTCACAATGGTCATAGAATACATCCTTTTTGGGATGTATGGTATCCCTCAATTCAATTATAGATAAGTGAAAATATTTTCAGATAAACTACTAAATTTGTTAGTTGTTTAAAAGGATAGATGCAAAGTAGCACAGATAGGGTTTTCCATAAAAAAAATATTTGCTTTATATGTCAAACATTTACCTTTAAGCTAAATCGTCAAAATCTACGTAATGAGTTGTATGGATACTAATTCGTTAAATTTTTCAATAAACAAGATATACTAAAATTGAAAAAAATCATTTTTTGTATATCTTAAAAACGAAGTAGGCTATGACAGTTAAGAAAATGACATTGTTTTTATAACAGGAAAGTAGGCACAGTATTGCAAAAACCGCATATGGTAAAGATACCGGGATATCCTCATATAAATAAAAATGAGACACACGCCAGTTTAATGTTAAACCTGTGCCACGTAAAGCTTAATCCGATAGTTATAACTTTAATAGACTAGCTATAAATTTTTACACTTCACTAAAACACTGAACATTTAAATTTATAGTAAAAGACAGTAATGTTGGATTAAAATAAAACCAATACCATAGGTATTGGTGCGTTTTGAACTAAATAATTTTTGTCTTTTTCAATATCTCTTCATAATAATATTTGAGCGTAAATACTGACCACTGTAGTTTCTATACTGAAAAAGCGCTGAAACGTGTTCAATATCAAAGCTTAAAATATCACCACAACGACGTAGCCACTACCAGCGCTGGACATTTCGATAGCTAAAGAATCACAATAGACGAAACAGATACAGTTATTTATAGAGGATAATGGAAGAATTAGGTTGTTTCCAATGCCAATAAATACAATTATATTGTTACACCCCCAGGTCAAATTGTTTGAACATGAATTTAGTCTTCATCGTAGTCAAGGTGGGCGCGGTGTCATGGCATCCCGGAAACCAAGTTCTGAGGTAGCAAGCGATCTTGCTCAAGCTGAACAATAGTAACGCTTCCTACAATCTATACACGTGTATTTTAAAGCTATAAAAGATGGAACATGATATATGATATATATGACAAACGTTAATCAGTTCTCAATATGTTTTATTCACGTATATTTTTTGTAACGATGTTAAAGTAAACACAACGATTAAGCTTATTTGTGGAAAACTTAATTACACGGTTTACTAAAGTTATACGATACGACATATATGTGCTGTTTACGTCGTGTATCGATTTAAAAAGCTTTACTCATACCACGTTGATTTAACTCAAGCATGCCAATAAATTACAATTAATCCATTAACGCACCTGGAGAAGAGAATCAAAAGAAAAATAAATAGCAGCAGTATCTGTCAATAAATGCAGATGCAGATAATCCCTAGAGAGATTTCTTCAAAGTGTTCAAAGTTCTATGGACCGCCTAAAATCCATAAATAGGGAGTACCTCTAAGGCCAAAAGTTAGTATCCCACTATTACAGCAATTCGCCAAATACTTGGCCAAGCAGTTACAACCACTGTTAGAAAAATCAAACTCGTTCGTGAAGTATTCAAAGCACTTATCGAAAATAATGAAAAAAGAGAGGACCGAGGAAAGCTACATACGTGAAAGATATATCAGCGATATGGATAGTACACCAACACAGATGTTAGGAACATTGAGTATTTAATGTTTCTTTGGACTGAAATCCGTATTAATAAAGACAATTTGGAAATCGCACCGGAGTGGATAATTTGGGTATTAATTATATTACTAAATGAATTACGTTAGTCATTGTCAATAAAATTTGCATTAAAATTGGTACACACGGATAGGTGCTTATTAAATGATTATGTCTAATGTATATATTCAAAAATGCAAGCCCCAATCGATGTAAATTTTATCTTTACGCATGTAGAACAAAAAGACAAAATTTACATCGATTGGGACTTGTATCTCGATACCGCAGCTGGTTGGAGCGATACGAAGTGCATGTCGTAGGTTCAAATCCTACTCGAGGTGAACTTTTCATTTATATATTTAATAAATTAATAAAAATGTTTTAATTACTTCATCTACTCTTTACATAACTTTACTTTGTTTTTGTGTACCAGCACTAAGTAATTCTTATTTTCACTGCAAGTTAGGAGATTTGTTATCTATCACCGTATATGGTCATTCAATAATTCTACGATATACGGTGGATCAGAACTTACATCACTAATATTACCAAAGGTAACTGTATCTCCCACTTTCCTTTTCTTTCCTTAACTTGACTTCTGGTCGTTACAAACATATTACTTAACTATAAATTATCTTACTCTAACTTTATTTGTAATAATGCATGTAAAAGTATACTACATTAGCACTAATCTGAATTTAATTAACCCGGATGGTGGATAATACGTTCAAGATAAACATATTAGGGTTTGTAATCTGTAAAAATATCAAATTTTACTCCTAATAAATTTACTGTTCTGTTATTGGTTTTTGTTACCATTGCACACCATGGTTCCCAATACATTTTTGCTCGCATGCGCCTTTAAAATAGGTTTATCGACATAAAAATTTGGAAATTCTAGAATTGGTGGTGTAATCAATAAAACTTTCAAAATAGTCCGTGACACACTGTTTTATTCCAATTTTGTATTCTTCCACGTGAATTTATGACTTGAAATTTCTGCAAAATTTGGAATAATACGTCTAAAAGAACTTAAAACTGCTGTAAATCGTTTAATACCTTTTGCATCTTTTGGTAATGGATCATTTTCAATTATTTTTGTCTAATTTGGGTCTGGTAAGTACTGTCTGCAGTTTTTTTTTGATTGTCCTAAAAATAAAAATTATTTTTCCAAAATTCACTTAATTGGATTTAATTCTAATTTGCTTGGCTTAACCCTCCCATTACTTCAATTAAATATTTGTTGTGATAAAATTATTTCCGAATACTATATCATCTGTAGTATGCTTTCTCTAGATCTACAAACGCACAGTACAGCTTCCTTTCTACGCTAAACACTTTTCAATCACCTGCTGGAGAGCAACCATCTGATCAACACATCCTCCACCCAGCGCGAAGCCACCCTGCATATCCCAAATCTTAGTTTATGTAGTTTCTAGTACTCTATCAATCAGTGTTCTTCTAAATACCTTACCAGGTACATTGTGAAAACCTATTCCTCTGCAGTTCTTGCAATCACTCTTGATCCCCTTACCCTTATACGGTGGTACAATGATCGAGCTTCCAATCAATAGTTCACACAATCTTCGTATAAGATTTGTACCCCCATACTTTAGCATTTCACCAGTGATTTCGTCTACGTCTGCTCCTTTACTGGTTTTGAACCTTCCTACCGTTTTCTCTACTTCATTTATCCCGATGTCCTTCTCAGTTTCATTCATCATTCCTTCTACATTCTCCTTATTGAACCCTTCAGTCTTACTTTCCTCATTACTGTACGGTTTTCGGAAATATTCTTGCCAGCATTTCCTCACCTCACAATCGTCCCATACTATTTCGTTGCTCGTATTCGTCACTCCTGCAGCGTTCTGTTTTGAGCCACGTTTTGTATTTTGGACCCATTTCCAGAAGAGTTTTTAGTCTCCCTCCAAATCATTCTGCACTTTCTCTCCTTCCACAGCCATCACCTCCTCTTTACTTATTCTCACTGCCTCCTTCGCTTCTTTGTTTGTTAATGTGTATACTTCATATAATTTCTTTTTCTCAGTCTTATTTTTTGCAGCAATCATTTCCATGTACGCATCTTGTTTCTTACATACTGCCTTTTTTACCGATTCATTCACAATTGACAACAGAGTTTTTCAAGCTTATCCATGCACTTTAAACGTCAAGCTTATCCATGCACTTTAAACGTCATTGTCTTTTATTTGTCCGTTCCACACTGTTTCATTCACATTCAACTCTTAACTCACAGGATCTGCGTGTTTCATTCTCGCACCATTATCCCTAAGTCTGTCTACCCTAATTCTGGACGTTCGCACTACGGTTGCTTTATTTCTCCAGACCCACTTTTGCACTAAAAACACTCCCGATACAATCAAAGGTGGTCCGATCCAAACTACGATCCGCGCAGTACCTTTGTATTTCACCAGGTTTCTATGTCATTCATCATACATTATCAAGTCAATTATGCATTTAGATTCACCTCTTTTCCATGTATACTTATGCAGATATTTACGTTTAAACCACGTACTAGATACAAACAGGCTTCTTTCAACAAAGATGTTCACCAGAGGTTCATCATTCCTTGAACGCGTTCAGTTTGTTCTCTCTGAACACCCACCCATCCGTTAATATCCCCCCCTATCACTCTTTCGTTTGGTTTACATACGTTTCACAGGTTCTCTACTTCATTCCAGAAGTTCTCACACTCCTGGTCTCTTTCTCCATTCACCGGTGCATGACATGCAATAAGAAACATTATTCGAAACTCCACTTTCATTCAGACCTACATTACCCGTACTGTTTACTTTCGCAACTTCCAATTCTTTACCATCCATACCTCTAACATTCCACGTACCAACTGGCCATTCTTGCACAGTCGTGAACAAGGGGTCTGTCTGTTTCGACCTTGACCGCCCCTTGTAGCCAGATCGATCCGATGCAATTGTACAGTTCTCTTGAGTAATACCATAGCGGGTAGACCGGTTACTAACCATATCGTGCGTCGGACGATGTAGATTTCCCTACTAACGGTATCGGCCTACTACCGGACAGTTATTTGTCTACTGCCCCGACACGTAAGGAAGTAAGAAGCAGAAATATGGACAGAGTAAAGATAGATATAAATAATATGGAGTATATAGTAACTGTATGAATATCTATATGCATATACATTTTTTTTCACTGACATACCTTTCAATACCGGACTTGCTGTTATTTATTTGCGACCAAATGTTTTATTTATTTTTAATTCAGATTTTCGCGTTAGAGGTAGCTATTTGTTAGTTAGTTTAATATTTATTTATCAAATCTGTTTTATTATTGTCATGAATTGTGATAACTTAAACGTTTCTGTTTTATAATTTCATTTTTATTTAATTGAAGGGTAATAATAAATAACGATAATGACCCTATTAGCCCTCTCGATTTTAATTTCCTGCTTTGAGGATCAATGAATTAAAATTAAGATTAAATATAAATACAATGGTAAAAGTTAGGTCAAACTTGCTATCAAAGGAAAATATAATATAAAATATTATGAAACATAATGTTGTAAATAAGCTCAAAATTTCATATAGTAAAAAAAATAAAACTTGGATTAACTTAAAAAAAATTGAACACAAAGCAAAATGTTCAAAAACTTACCAAGTAGTCTACAAGCTGAATCCAGAATTTGCACTTAGAGGTTTTTTTTTATTTGCGGTTCTGCCATGCAGTCACATCTTTTGTACTTTATATTTCATCATCAGACATGGGTTTCAAAGTAACAAAAGGGTGGTATTTGCAAAGGTACTTAGTTATAGCAATCACATCTGGTATGGGTTCCAAAGAGCAGTATTTATCGTCGAAATTCAATACTGTAGCAATCCCAAATCTTATTTACGTGCCTTTTGATATATAAAAAGCCATTTACACCTTACAAAAATTCTAGTGATTAGATTAATATCTTTATTTATTATTAATATTCAAACCGCTGGGTATAAAAATCTGTTTAAAATTTACCCTTACCGTGCAGTGCTTTATTGATTTCGAAATTGTCATTTTAACACGCATTTGTTTCACTAACCGAAGGTAGAAGCTGGAGCTACCTTAAACACGTCCTATTGCTTTGACGATCCGGCTCTTGAAAATTCATATCTGGTAAAGAATATTTACCATCTTCTATAATTTTGATTAATTCTGGATAATTTGTAACTACCGTTCATTTTCGTTCCGTTTCGTTACCTGGATTTTTTGGTACCAGCAACCGTAGTGCCAACCAATTAGATTTCCTGAATAATACCGTTTTTCAATAACCTTTTAACTATATGGTGTTTTATACTATTTACTGTACACAGATAGTGCATTTTCGTTAACCTTAATACTTTCCTTTACTGCATTCGTCATTGAGATTTTGCCTTGTTCCACGCGAAACTCGTCCACACATTTCGCACAAATCCTCTGTATTGAGCCATTTTCCTCTGTGTCTACTATGTGAAACTTCATCTTCCTTAATGTTTTATAAATTATATATTTTTAATTCTACGTAGTGTAACAGCTTTTTTTATTTCGCTGTCATTAATAATCATAAACCTAGCTGGAATTATACTATTTTTAGGTTTCACAGTTAACTCTGCCATAAAAACTTCCTCTGGTACCCCGTTTGGCATAAAACCATATTTTTGTAAAAACTAAGATATTTTATTCATGCCTACCTGGAATTAATGTTTCAAAATTGCTTTGGTTCTAGTAGTATACAAGTTGTTACACTATTTCCTTTATACAAAGCTATAGTTTTTGTAATTTCTTACCTTATTATATTCTAAAAAATAGAGTACTGATTTCCGTTTATCTGCTCATTAAATTGTTTAACTACATGATAATTTTCACTAAATTGAATTTTAATATGTTGGTTGTCGTCTCGACAGCATGAATTAAAGCCTAATTCCATTTATTTCTATGTTATTTTGCACAATTATATTCTTATATTTATTTAAGGCTTCATAAAACAATGTGTTTTATGCTAGCACCTGTATACACTAAAAATACAGAGTTTTTATACCTACAATTTACAATTACGTATTATTATAAGTTTTTGTTATGAACGAATAAGTTCAAAGATAAATATGTAATTAAAAATTATTATTAATTTTATTAAATACATAAATAAAAAGTTCACCTCGAGCAGGATATGAACCTACGACCTGTACTTCCCTAGAGTACCGCGCTAACCAACTGCGCCATCAAGTTGCTTTGGTATGTGTGAATCCTTGCGATATTACAGCCTCACATTCCATTAATATAAGTAATTTGATTGTAATTTCATTATATTTAGAATTTACATTAGCTCTACATACATAAAGACAAAATTTACTTCAATTGGGACTTGAATCTCGATGGCGAAGTTGGTTAGCGCGGTACTCTAACGAAGTACAGGTCGTAGGTTCAAATACTATTTGAGGTGAACTTTTTATTTATGTATTTAATAAAATTAATAATAATTTTTAATTACATATTTACCTTTGAACTTATTCGTTCACAACAAGAACTTATAATAATTAAATATTAGTCGAGTTGCTTTGGTATGAGTGAATCCTTGCGATATTGCAAACTCACATTCCATTAATAGAAGTAATTCTATTGTAATCTCATTATATTTAGAATTTACATCAGTTCTACATACATAAAGACAGAATTTACATCGATTGGGGCTTGAATCTCGATGGCGGAGTTGGTTAGCGCGGTACTCTAGCAAACTACAGGTCATAGGTTCAAATCCTACTCGAGATGAACTTTTTATTTATGTATGAAAATGTAAACTTTCACCATTATCACACATAATAAAATACTTACCTTTTTTGGGTTTTTTTAATGGTGTATTTTAAATTATACAATCTAAACGTTTCGATAACACTTACAGTTATCTTCGTCAATAGTAATATCTGTTAAAATTGTTAAAGATGTTGTAAGCAACTTTGACAAAATTGTTTACATCTGAGTACTCGACGGTAGGTGTATTGTTTCTAAACTATCGTGTATTTCTGCCATAGATATGATCTTAATGTTCAATAGTGCGTGATTTGGGTTATCTGTGGTGTAATCGGTGTATGATACGTAGAATTTGACGTTAACTAGGAGCGAGAGATTGTATGTGTTTTGGAAAGTATCGGGTTTACCACCTTTCAGTCGACCTCATAGAATGCTTAAGAGAACCGAGCGTCTGCAGAATCTGCTGACCATATTGCACACGTTAGAGCTCTAATTCAACGTTGTGTCGAATAGAACTGAGAGAAACAGTGGTAGAAAAATAGTATTAATTGGATGTTACTGGGACAAATTGTAGTTTTCCGTCTATTGGCCCATAGTGTGAACACATTAAGTTGGTTCGTAATCAAGCGGGAAGCCCTCGCGCTTGTTGCCCAGAAACCAGTGTCGTCGGCGAAGAGCGCGACTGAAATTTGGGGGCTGACTGATAACCCCATACTCACTCTCATCAAGCGATTCAGAAAGCAGGAACATAACAATTTGGAAGCGATCGGGGGTTCTTAGTAAGCGGAGTTTGTGAATTAGCGTTACATACCACACTTTGTCAAAAGGTCATTTGAAATACAGAGATACGACTTACGAGCATTTTTTAGATTAAAACCTTGGTTGAAGTCAATGAGTAGCTTGAGAAGAGGGTATTGGGGTCGCATTGAAGATCTCACTGGTCTAAAACCCAATCCATTGAAAGGGACTGTTGTTCTAATCATATCCCTACAAGGAGCTAAACTGAACGATGTGGGGTGCGTAATGTACAGTCTGTTCTGGGTTTGGGAATCTTTACGACCGTAGAGGATTTCGAAGCTAATGGAAAATATCCCGGCAGGCATGTATTATGTATGTTCGATATAAATCCGCATGAGATGAGAGTTGTTTAACGCGGTTAAGATTTTCATCTAGGGGAACACTGTTTCCCCTTCGAATGGTATCTATTATTAAATCTGGGGAAATTTGAAATTTTCAGAGGAGGTAGTGGTCATGTAGAAGTGTAGTATTGAATTCGTAGAGGTCGTATTGTAGACCGACATTCTCTTGGTCACTGGCATACAGAGTACTGCGTGAATCTTTGAGAAGCAATTTCGTATGGGATCTGAAGTTGGGTTAATCCACGACAAAAATTCTGGCAATCACATTAATCAACGTTGAAAGTATTTTGAATTCAGTTTTCTCTCTACGGATGAGGGCACTAAGGCGATTATATTAAGCTTGAGGACAGGATCTGTATGTTTGAGGAAACGACAAAAATTTCCGTTTTTCTTGAAATTAATGATACTGTACTAGGGTGGTCAGTGGAGATATCTATAATTTTGTTAGAGATAGAGACTTTAATAGCTCCTCTTACCCTAAGCGAAAAGCCACTAGACAGAGGAAAAAGGAAAATATACAATAACGATACTGATTATGAAAACATTTTGTACCGGGTGGCCAGATAAGAATGCAAAGTGCTGTTTCTCGGAAACTATTCGTCGTAGAGAGTTGCGGTAAAAATTATATTACTAAAGTGGAAAATATTTTCAAATTTGCAAGAAGACCGCCTGGGGGCATAACCGCCATCCTAAACTTTTAAAGTGATTTTTCTCTGAAATCCACCTAGTAAATGCACCCAAAAATTATATGCTTTTTAAAGCTCAGCTTTATTCGACTAATTTTTGTTTGATGTATCTATTAAAATAAAGTGGTGGGGGGTGATTCAGTGATATTTTAAATAAACAGCTGTAACTCCTAAACGACTAAACTGATTTTAATAAACTTAGTCTCGTTGGAAAGAACATTTATTGCTCCATCAAATACATCTTAGCTGTAATATGTCTAATTTTTAGTGATGCCGCTAGAGCGCGTTTTTTCATCAGAAAATTGCAAAATTCTCTAAAAAAAGAAACGCAACAATATGATTTTTTTTCATAAAAATGAGATGAAATCATGCCTAAATAGGTTAGTGAAAACTGCATCTCGAGATCTTATTCCTAGCCTAAAATATCGAAGAAAGAAAATTTAGTTATTGTAAGATTTGAAAACTCGATATTACACCGGTATTTATTCTTATTTATTTGTCTTTTTGCAAGATTCAATGAAAAATTTCATCATTTTATAATTTTTAAATAATAATAAGAATTTTCATAATTTCAAAAATAAAAAAAACGTGTAGGACATAATAATCAATGCATAGAATATTCAAGTGCAGAATACGTAGAATATTAGTAGTAGGCCATTGAGAAAAAACAAATACCTAAAATCAACTTGTAAAAAAATATCAAAGCTTGACAAACAGTGTAATTTATGTTTGTTGCACAAGTAAGTCCTTGAAACTACCTATAATATCTTTTGCAGCTGTTGATATGATTGCGGTATATTTTGAATGTCTTCAAAATGCGGCAATGGCTAAGAGAGTATACTCAGCTCGATATCCAGATCGGCGTTTACATACTGCGAGAATTTTTCCGCGTTTAGTGCAAAATTTGCGTAATACTGTAAGCTTTCGACCAAAGTTGCGAAGAGACTCGACTAAAAGAATGGAAGACAATATTGTCAATGTCTTAGCATACGTGTCCTTGAATCCCCACGTTAGTACGAGAGCAGTGTCTCTCGCGTTGGATATGTCACGAACTACTATTTAAAACATTTTAAAGGATCATAGGTAAGTTCTTATGTCACTGAAAATATTCCTTTCCATGTTTCACAATGTGCTGTAATTTCAAATTTACAGAATGCACCCGTATCATATGGTTTTACATCAACCCTTACATGACAAAGACTTTGACCGACGGATAGATTATTGTCATTCAATGTTGGGCATAATCAGAGAAAATAGACAATTTTTATCCGAAATTCTTTGACCGGATGAGGCCACTTTTAAAAGTGATGGAACGTTAATTTTCACGTCGTATCAAGGCCGTTGGAGTGTTAACGTGTGGTGTGGCATCCTGGATGGAAATATTATAGGTTCCTATTTCTTTGATGAACGACTAAATGGTGCCGTATTTCTTGATTTTCTGGTAAACCAATTGTCTATTTTATTACAACATGTGCCCTTGCAATTACGGCAAAATATGTTTTTGCTACTAGAAGGTTAAATTTAATATATCCCCAGAGGTGGATTGGACGAGGAAATCTGTTTTCTTGACCACTCCGATCCTCAGGCTTAACCTATTTGGATTTTTATCTGTGGGGTCGGTTAAAGGATATTGTTTACGAAACTCCACCAACGACGAGAGATGACATGAAAGTACGAATTCGAGAGGCCATTCGTAGCCTGTCAAGAGTAGACGTTGAAGCTGCTGTAATGTCCACGCATGAGCGGCTCCAACAATGCATCCAGGTCGATGGGAGACAATTCGAGCATTTGAATCTTGAAAAAAGACAAATAAATAAAAATAAATACCGGTGTAATATCGACTTTTTAAGAATTTATAATAACTAAATCGTCTTTCTTGGTTATTTTAGGGAATGAATAAAATATCGAGATGCAGTTTTGACTAACCTATTTAGGGATGATTTCATCTCATTTTTTCTTAAAAAAGTCATATTGTTGCAATTTTCTGATATTATATCAAAAAACGCGCTCTAGCGGCATGACTAAAAATTACACATGTTACAGGTAAGATGAATTTGATTGAGCAATAAATGCTCTTTCCAACGAGTGTAAGTTTATTATAATCAGTTCAGTCGTTTAGGAGTTACAGCGGTTTATTTAAAAAATCACTGAATCACTTTTTTTCAATCAATTTTTTTACCGCAACTCTCTACGACGAATAATGTCCGAGAAACTGCACTTTGAATTCTTATCTGGCCTCCCGGTACAACATAGGTATCTTTGGGACAGCTCTATTCTTATCAAATTGGGCGACTAACTTCTTCAATTTCAATTTAAAAAACGGACGCGCTACGGTCTCTGAAAGAGCCGCCATGGAAGATCAATAACATATCAAACATTATTATGAAAAATGCTGATTACAAGTAATTCAAGGATGACAAAACAAACAAACTACAGAAGTCAGCAATGTTCCTTTACTTTCTCAAAGATTCTCCTGGAATGGATTATCGTCTTGGCAAAAAATTTTTCATTCATAGAGACAATATTGTAACTCATATCGATTCACTCAATCCAATTGTTTCTCACTGTCGGCGAGAACATGCACCTAATAGAAAATATCTTCCAGCCAACATTTATATTGGAGTAATGGAGATTATCTACAAAAGGACCCTAGAGTAAAATTTCTTATGAGCTTTATCGGCAACGGATATCTGCAATGAATATCTCGTTTGCCACCCTGGACAATAAATAATGTTGGCATTGTGAAGCTGTAAACCATGATAAAAGCAGCATTACATTAGATTGTGTAGGTTGCCCAAAATTGAATAAATACTACAACCATGGAATTGCTGCACGATTAGAGTCCCGGAAAGATATATATCAAGAAGCTTTTCTTAATTTTCCGTGTATCTCCAAAACGTAATCACTTTAATCCCATAGTGTTGAACATTTTTATTGGTTTTGAAGTTGTCATGTTGCCTCAGAGCGAAAGATTCAAAGAAATAATATTTACCCAAAGAATTACATGCCTCGATGGATCACTTGTACCTCTGTGGAAACAAGCGAATACAAATAAACCTGTAAATCTCATATGTAACAACCCTTTTCTTGTGTTGTATTAAATACACCTTAATTTAAGGTCTTTCATTCTTTAGTAGTAATCATAAGAAAAAATTTAATTATTGAAATTTAGGTATGAGGTAGGCAACTTAATTTGCATATCTTAATAGTGCACATTTTCTTAAAGGTATATTCCCATAAATTGTTTTCTGGTCATTTGAGTTGCGCAACGCATAGTGACTTAATTCTATGCGCAAAGGAATTGGGCACACGACCTCTTCATCTACTTCGAAAGCCTCCATTTTTTCACTTCCTGTTTAATGTCGAAGCAGGAAGCGTCGTTGTTTTTGGGTTTTCCCTAAATTTATGTGAAAGTGCCATACATTTTATGGTAAGATATATTTTTACTCGTTATACAAAAAATTAAAACATTTGCTCTTTTCAGGCATTTTCTTACCACTTTCTTTTACTGCATTTTTACTTTTTTACTGCATTTATAATGTAATTACATTTTAAGTACGCAGTTAATTTTACTGTAGCGTACGTATTTAATTTTATGATTGCAAATTTTAATGGAAAATTTCGAAGAATGCATTAAACAGTTTATTCAATTTAAAGAAGAAAATTTTTAAGTGATAATAATTCCTGTTTTGGGTGTGGCTGATAACAAAAGCATTGTTACTGCGCAATTACACAAGGATTACGTCATTTTAATTTGCAATTCTACATTATTTTTTATACCAGGGATCGTCAAGAAGATTAAGTATATATTGTACAAAGGTATTTATGTAATGATATCTTAGTACTTTAAGTTTTTTTTTACAATTAGTTTTTAAGATATATTTCCTTTAATCATCTCTCATCTTCTGTCAATAAACATAATTGTGTATTGTTATTTTTTACATTTTGATAAATTTTATTGTTAACTAACTCGGTTTAGTTGTTCCGAGATCAAAAATAACTTGGTGCCCGAGATCATTTCATTAGTTTTACATGTCATTTTTATTATTTATGTTAAGTGAAAATAACATAGCAGATATAGTGGTAATCAAGCAAATCAAAATTAATGTAACCCCCCTATTTAATCTACCGATTGGAGTCGAAGGCATATTAGTGGTGAATGGTTGTATCTCCAATCAGTTTGACGATTTGTGTTTTGGATAATTTATTTTATTATTTTATTGCTTACATTCATTTTTTATTAAATTTATTATACTATTTACACCTCTATTTTACAAACTGCCAAAAATTTTTTCTTACCTCGCAGAGATGCTGCACAAATTATGCTTTGGATGGATAATTGTGTATCGCAAAACAAAAAATGAAACTAATATTGTTTTTTTGTGTACTTATTCAATTCAACTGAAATTAATTGCAACGCAATTACACTTAAATGTTTGGAGACTGGTCATTCCTTCCGTCCCCAAGTTGAAAAAACATTGAAGAGAAAAAAGGAAACTTGAGTCTATATAGACAGTTGTAGCTCAGTCAAACAGTGGTAGTTGAAATAATAACATGGACTAGATACTCAGGACCATTCCCATATAATGTAAACTTGGAAAAACATCTCTAAAACCTTGCTTGAGTTATCTTTATGAAATAAAGCCTAGAAGAGGAAATCTCATTGTTTGTGGAACTGAATTTTAAGATTAAGTTATAGAACTGAACCTTCTCAAAGCCGTAAAGCAAACAGTAGGCGTTCGGACTTAAACTTGGAAGGAATTGGATGAAAGATAATCTAGAAGATTAATTTAGGTTCATTTATTGTAACTATTCAGGAATAAAACATTCACTTTTGAGATATTACTACATTCTGAGTCAATCTTCTGTCTATTAGTCGTATCTAGAGTTTAAAAATACCGTTCCAAAAACATTTGTTACTTTAGGATCGACATTGCTACTTTCTGTCAACTTACAGTAATGTATAAGTGCAATATTGGTTCACCTGGATTATCACGACTCCACGGCTCAACACAATTAACAACACAGCTTATTCCCAATATATTTATAATTTTAGGTAAACGATCTTGTCACAATAAGGCAGAAATGAAGTCATAGCAAAACTAAATCGTGATTGAAAATAAATAACTACTTTCAAATGATCAAAATTTTATATATTACCTTCCAACCTTCATATACCTATGATGTTGGTATAGAAGGTAATTCAACCGACTCTCTCTAACTAACGTTAAATCAACTTATCACCTCAGATCGGTCATGATATGTATATATATATATATATATATATATATATATATATATATATATATATATATATATATATATATATATTATATATATATATATATATATATATATATTATATATTGACTAAATTGTCATTAAAGAAATTCTAATAGTTGACATTCCTTAGTATCATTAACAGGTCAGCAAATATTCAAAAATGTTTTTATTAGTTAGTTCGTTTTCAACCTTGATTTAAAAGCGAGTGTAGAAATACGAGTTCTACATTGGGAAAAAGTGGCCAAATGATAAGTGGTCAAACGCGTGAGGTGATATATAATGTGTACAGTTATTTGAAAAACTTACACCCCACATATACCTTGAAACAATTAAAAGAAACCGTGTCTGAAGCAACAAAAGTGTCTGTTAGATCAGTGACAAATATTATTAAAGAGTGTATGGAAATATAAAAATTGATTACCTAAGAAATATCATAATTTTTTTAAATCCTGAATAATACTCTTAAAATACAGCCTATTCTGTTTCTATAATTAAAAATCGAACTTATACTTTTTTGATTTTCATAAACGATTAAACTGTTGTGTTCATTTGTAATTCAAATATAAAATTTATTACTTGTCAACATGGTTATTTTTTTATTTTATAAATGTTTAAACTATTACTGTTCATATGTAATTCAGATAAATAAAATATTTTAAAATTTCTTGTGGTTTGGTGACGAAAAATTGAAAACGCGACACCGACGCCACTGGTAATGCTTTTAGTCGATATTGCGTTAACGAGTGCGGCCGAATCCACGAACATCCATGCGCGACACGAGGCATTCTTTAGCCGCGCGGACTGCATATATTAATGACTAATTTTTGGAAATGGCTTTAATTGCAAAAATTAACTCTTCCGTTGAAGTGATTGACCAATTCTACAAACATCCTAATACTCACGATGAGAATAAAATCACTAAAATCATCAACGTCATCGACGCTAATTTAAAACTTGTCAAGACATGCGGGTTAAAAGACATCTATTGAGCATTGCTGGGAAATTGGAACGGTACAGAATACTCGCAAATCAGTTAAAGAAACCGGCTGTAGTAGGGTCCTTCGCAATCAAGGCACAGTCTAGTGGAGCCTTAAAATCTAGGGTGATTACTGGCATCCTAATTAATTTAGGCTACAGAAATTTAGGGACAATTTTTCGCGATAGTTTTAAGTGATTTGTAGTCAGGATTAGTTAAATTTTTAGCATATATAATAATATTTTTTAACTTAATTTAGAATTCTGTGCCGAATTCGTAAAACCAGCTTTAAATAATGATGATGATGGTCATTTAATGTATATTAGTTTTACGACTAAAAATTTTAATATTTTAAGATCTAACCTAGAATATGAAAATCTAAAAAAATTATTCAATAGTAATGTAGTCGATTACTTGATGGAGCGATTGCTTCAATTTGAAGAACAGGATAGTGGTTGGGCTCTATCAAAAACTATTTCGTTAACTGTAAACGTAAACAGCATAACTCTAATAAGGGCATCACCCTTTGTTCCTTTACACCCTCAAATAAAAAATAAGAAGTGCGTCTTTAACGTAAAAAACAATGATGAAGCCTGTTTCGGGCGAGCTTTAGCATCAGCTCTGCTCCTAACAACTCTGATCGTGTATCATCCTATTATGTCGAAATCCTAAAGTTTGAAGATATAGTTTCAGATGATAAGCCAAATCCCTAAATTCTTAAGACAAAATCCTGATTTATCCTTAAACGTGTATGGCCTTATTAGAAAAGACACAGCTAAATATACCGCAGTACCAGTCTATTTGTGTGAAGATAAGAAGCAACATGCTAATTTATTAATGATCCAGCAGAATCATGAAATTGAAAGCGAAATAGATGATGACATTTCGAGACTTGGACCAACAAAGAATGATGATGAAGTCGTTAAATTTCGTTTCTACTGGATCAAAATTTATCAAGATTAGTGCGTTCACAGTTAACGAAGAATTGCAAGAAATTGTATCTATACGATAGATAGCTCCAATATTCTAGTTCACAAATTAAGCTAAGTAATCACAAGTTAGTTTGTAAGTTAATTAATAAGTGTAGAATAGAAATGCCAAAGTCAGGTTCGAGTGTGTATTCTAAGATCTACGAATTTAAGCAGACTGCGCCATTTGTTTTATATTGCGACTTGGAATGTTTCGTGCAGGATTTTAAAGATGACGAAACGCGGAATACCGTTAAGTATAAGAAACATAACGTATGCAGCATCGCATATTATCTCCACTGCAACTTTCGATTCCTTATCATAATTTCGATTGCTGAGAGGTGAGGAGTTTTTTAATTGGTTTAGGAACGAGCTGCTAGATATTGCGGGTAGTCTGCAGCAGTATTTGGAAATCCCATACTTATGGAAACGTTAAGCGACATGCAATATAATGGAATATAATCAATTTAGAGGTAGTGCTCAGCAAGCAAGCAACCCCATTAATTTAACCAGTTGTTTCCACAAGTTTTTCGGTTATGACTCACAAGTCCTGATAAAAGATATTTCCCAAGCCATCTCCGGTCATATTCCGTTATTATCTAGAACTAAATAACGCTACATTTCATTTACCAAAGACATTTATTTCATAGTTAAATTTCGACTTGTGGATTTATACCCCTTCTTGAACGAGTTCCTAGATAACTATCCTCCTATCATTTAACGATTTCAGAATTTTACGCAGCACGCTAAGTCATTTGAATGACGAGAAACTGCAGTTATTAACTAAAAAAGGGGTGTACCATGTGGATATGTAGATACGTGGACTAAATTAGATGAAACTTGTCTTTCGCATAAAGATAAATTTTACATCAAGTTGAAGCAATAATATATCACAGATAATGATTATGCGCATGAGAACGTTTGGGAAAGCGTCAAATTTAAAATTTGCCTACTTACTGACGTATTCACAAATTCCAGAAATTAGTGCTTAATAACGCACAAGTTAGATCCGGTATTCGTTTATACCGCTCCCGGATACACCTGGCAGTGTATGTTAAATTACACTAAAGTTAGCCTGGAGCTGCTCACCGATGTTGATATGTTATTGTTCGTGGAAAAGGGTATGAGAAGAGGGCTAACGCAATGTTGTACTAAGTACAGCAAGGCGAACAATAAGTACATGGATGAATACGATCCCAGCAAACCATCCTCTTATATCCTTTACACAGATATGGTTAATTTATATGGATGTGCTCAAAGCCAATGTTTGATGTGGTATGATTTCAAGTGGCCTTTAAATTTTGTAACCTCCGAATCAATTTTGAATTTACCGGATGATGCATGCAAAGGTATTAATCGTAGAGGTGGATCTATTATATCCGGCTAATTTTCATGATCGTCATAAATACATTCCATTCTGCGTTGAACACGGTACTCGATATGTGGTAAAAATAGGAAACTGCTAGTAACGCTGCATTCATTACCGAAATTTGAAGCAATGCCTTCAAGCAAGCCTTGTGCTTGTGAAAGTTCATCGCGCGATTAGCTTCAACCAATCACGTTGGCAAAATTTCAAAAAAGTTCTTAAAATAAACCCGCTAGAGCCATACGTAGCTTCTGGTTATTTTCAAATTCTTACATTTTTACATGTTTTTATAGGTTTTATAGGTCATTTTGCTAAATCACCACTAGATGGCGATACCATTAAATAATTGCATATTACTAACAGGTTTTATTGGAAAACATACATCTGTTTAACATTTTTACAAAATTTAATGGCAATTCTGTTGTATACCTTTTTCTGAACGGCCATCTTGTGATGTAAAAATTATATTTTAGAGAGCTCCTCTGTTTGTTTTCTTTGTGTAAGCCATCATTTATAGATAAGCGTTCTTTAAGAAGAAAATATTTCTTCATTCGTTGGAGTAATAGAAATCACATCTAGGCGGATGAAAAAATACTTATATATTACGTACACCCACATGGTGAGTTAACTTGATTTTCTTCAATCTCTTTATAATTAGAATCTTCCTTCTAGGCTGGAAATATGTTATGTAAAATTAAAAGAAGTATATTTAACCAAGTCGTGGTAACTTGTCACAAATAGCTCGCCTTCGATCTAAAGAGGTAAAACAACGTTATGCGATTATTATTATTATTATTATTATTATTATTATATTCCTTACCTTTTTAGCTTCTTCTGCTTCTTCGTTTCTCTCTTTTCTCTCGCTTACGTGTTCGGCTTCTTCGTTTAATGGTTGCTGTTAAGATTATGTATACGTTATATACGTCCTCATCTCGTTTTGGTTTTGCTCCGATGCGCTCTTAAATTGTGGCAACTCGTAAATAACTAGTAGCTGTGCATCAATTGTGGATATTTCGCTGTCATTGTAGATGACGAGGATAGAAAGGGAACGGTACTAATTACTGAAGTACTCGTTTTGTATTAATAAAATTGTAACTTGGAATTTGCTTTGAACCTGTCATCGATTATATGCTACCGCCAGATAACTACAGTATCTACAAAAAAGTGTTTTTAAATTCACCGTACTAAAACGACTTAATAAATTGCTACCTTTGTTACGACTTCCTTGTCATCTTGCTATTCGAAACCATTTAACGTTTACAAACATTTCACTAATTATAGACTTATAAATTGATCCAACTAGTAAATAATAGTTTGTGTATTTACTTTAACCAAGTCATCAGTGATTATTACTGCATTTTTGCATAATCCAGTTAGGTGTTAATCCTAGCTTCCATCTTTATTACCATTTTAATAACTACCGTTTTTGCGCAGTAGCAGAAATTAATAGCATAAATTATAAATTTTGTATACCGGTTGTCTCTGTGATATTACTTATAACTGTATGTGTTAGCGTTTAAGTTTCAAGTTTATTTTATTGAAGGTAAGAGTGTTCAGATCATTGAACCTTAATTGTGAATTGATTAGTTATTAGTATGCCTGTTAGCGTATGAATTGCGCAAGCTTCCTCTATTAATTATTTACATATGGCAGCATACGTCAGTAAATGTCGTCCAAAATAATTGTACTACAGGTTTAAAGTCATATTCTTCAATGAACTTCCTACTTCGAGTACGTTAGAATTATCGATAAATAGTGCCTACGTTAATAATAAACGTTGTACAGCAAAGGTTTAATAAGATATCTATACCGTAATACTAATTACCGTTAGACGCTACTTCAGGTGTATCAGTCCAGCTTTAACATCGACATCCCATATATTTTCTATATAAGGCATATCCGTTTGTTCAGAATCCATATCGTCTGACTGATTTCAATTAACTACCTATCCAACTTCGTTACCACCCTATTTGTAGCAAGTTCAATCAAAGTACATTCGTTTATTGCCTGTACTAGCGATAGGAAGTGCATGGGCAAATTATAGTGTAAGTATGTGTACCTGTTTTTAATAATTTACACATTATTGTTATTTTTAGCTGGATCTTATAATCTCTGAGTTTGAAGCAATGATCGAAAATATTTGACGTGTAATAAAATATGAATTGCTACAATTAAGTGCTGAAAATTTGCTTACAATGTATTATTATGAGGATAGACAATTACGCGCTAAAATAAGATGTATGAAGCATTGGAATAAATCAATCGATTTTGATCATACATATGGACCACCTCCTCTAATGTTTGATTGTTTTCAAGGTAATAATACATAAATCCGTTTAACTATGATGACGTAATTTTTTTTATTTTACCTGTACAGTTTTATGTTAACTCCTATATGCTGTAGGAATAAACAACTTCACACAATACAAATATTCCTTTTTTATAATATTTATATACAACATATACATTAATATAATTATAAGAACAGCGATGGTGAATACATAATGTTACAATATCTACGCCGCCTCCATAAACCAGCGCAATTTGTTCAATGAACTGCTGAAGATTATGCACCTTCTCATCCGTTAGCTCTTTCGTTAACGTCTCTGGGAGAAATATAGCATGTTCTTTTGTTTCTACCCTACCTTTCTAGTGTTTATAAATTTAATATTTTTTAGCGGATATTTATAATCAATATCCATATCGGATCTTTTAATACAGGTTTGAATTCACCTTCACCTACTAAGTTTTGGTGCTGTAAAAGATCCATATTGAAGAGTGTAATATTAATAACTGAAGTTATATGTTGATTGCATCTAGTATTTACATCGAATTTTTATCAATATATTGCAAATGCAGTTTCCGGTTTTATTGTTCTATAAGAAAATAACCACCTGGATGTAGAAACATTACTTATTATTGAATTGAGATCATTATCTTCCTTAACAGAAATGATATAGTTTACATATAAATTTTGAATAGCTCTGATAAGAAATTACACTAAATCCGGATACGTCCGTGGTTTATACAGCTGATAAATACCTACTTTCTTCTTTTGCGATAACCTTGATGTCAATTATTTTCATACATTGTAATAACTTTTAACATTGGAATAAATAAACTCTTTAAATATTTTATTACACAGAATACATATTTATTAGCTTTACTAATACATATAATGTAAGTTGAAAATGAACAATGTAATTAGGTATTTATTTGATTTTAGCAAACGATTATATTTAGAATGCGCGCCGGATGTTGCTTCTCAAATGTATTCTCTCTCTAACACTGACTATGGATAAAGCCTGTCCGGTAGAACTGAACGGGTATCGGATTAACAAGGAGGATTGTCAATATATGGTTCTATTGTGCTTGAAACCGCCTTAATGCTTTGCTGTCTCGTACTTATTGTACGTGACAAAGAAAGATGGATATATTATGAATAATGCCTCTATTTCTGCCGAACAAAAGCGTTTGCAACTTTCACACATAATGACAAGGCAATAAGAATCAGATGCAGGTAGAATAGAAATTCAATAGGTATAATAAAATGCCAGTGGTTCTCAACACTGCTTTAACATTACATTTAAAATTTATGGAAGAATGCAAGTTTTATAATAAACATTTATAAAAGCCATTCATAATAATGAATATTCGATTAAGTATAGGTATTTCAATTTACATTTAGAAAGTTCATTGTATACCTAAGTATGGTAATGACGTTTTAGTGTACTCCAATTACAAAAGAATCCAAATAAATATGCAATACTGTAACAATAAGTAATTAATAATAGATTATTATACCATTTAGTAGGTACATATAGGTATAAATAAAACAACTGCAATATCTATATTATCATTATTCTTTGAGTAAGCGTTTATATAAACTAACCATTAATATAATGCCGAAAAAGTTGAGTAAAGAAATTCGCGAATTAGTTTTAAATACAGTCGATTATTTTAAAGAAGAAAAGAAAATGGTGGTCCACTATTATCTACATTTTCTGTTCAACAAAGAACAGCAAACGCGTTAAAACTTTCGGTTTCGACGGTGGGAAAATCTGTGCTTTAAAAAAATGGCGGCGAGTTGGAACCTCCAGTGAAAAAACAGCGTGTCAAACTTTGCACTACAGATTTTCCAGAAAATGGAAAACAAACAATTCGTGCATTAATATACGAGATGTACGCGAAGAAGGAACACGTAACGTTAAATTCATTATTAAACTTCTTAAAATTGAGAACCGCGTATGAAATAGGAAAACCAGTTTGGCTCTAGTGTTAAAAATATGGGCTTTAAATTCCAAAACCAACAATAGACGCGGTTTGTGAACAAAGCCACATTGTCGCCAAAAGAAACGTTTTTCTGAGAAAGTATCTCAAAATCTTAACTCCGAAAGTTCGAGACAGTTTGTTTTACAGACGAAACGTGGATATTTAGTAAAGGTAGTACGTCAAAATGTACTTGGCAAGATAACAGTGCAAAGAGTTTACATCAACCGAACAAATCATCAGATGGAAAACGATTTATTATCATTGAAGCAGGTAACAGAAACGGTTTTATCGACGGAAGTCAATTAATTTTCGGTACAAAAATAAATCATTAGATTATCACGATAATATGAACGCAGAATTGTTCGAAAATGGTTTGAGGAATCACTTTTACAAAAATTAGAGGAACCATCAATAATTGTCCTTGACAATGCGAGTTATCATTCTCGAAAGGCAGAGAAGGCAGTCAAAGTTTCTTGGAAAAAAGAAGAAATACAGCAATGGTTAACCGCTAAAAAAATAGCGTGGGAAAATTTTATGACAAAGGCAGAGTTAGTGGAATTGGCCAAAAGAAACAAAGTAGACCAATGCGAAAAATATGTAATCGATGAGCTAGCTCTATCATATGGACATGAAGTTTTGCGCCTGCCCCGTATCATTGCCATTTCAATCCAATTGAGTTGGTATGGGGCATTACTAAGAACAAATACGACAAAAGTATCGTTGCGACATCCGGAAAGACGAAGATGTTCTTAATACGTGGAACAACGCATTAAAACAGTTAGTGCGGAAATATGGCAAAAATGTATTGATCATACGGATAAAATAATTAAAGATACTTTTGTTAATGAAGAGATTGTGGATGAAGTAAGACCTCTTATTTTCACAGTTAACACTGAAGAAAGTGATGACGATGATCTTTTCCAAGATTTGGATGACTCAGGAAGTGATGAATCTGAAGCCGAATGACAATTATAATTTTTACATTTAATTATAAAAGTATATCTTTGTAATTTAATTAATATTTACTAACTATAATAAAAATGTATTTGTTATTGTTGTTATAAGTATAAGTGAAAGGTGTCAATTGAAATTACTTATAGGTAATTAGTAATCGATTATTATTTTTATTATACAAAAGTTGCATTTCTTCACAAATTATATAATGTTAAAGCAGTGTTGAGAACCACTGGCATTTTATTATACCTATTGAATTTCTATTCTACCTGCATCTGATTCTTATTGCCTTGTCATTATGTGTGAAAGTTGCAAACGCTTTTGTTCGGCAGAAATAGAGGCATTATTCATAATATATCCATCTTTCTTTGTCACGTACAATAAGTACGAGACAGCAAAGCATTAAGGCGGTTTCAAGCACAATAGAACCATATATTGACAATCCTCCTTGTTAATCCGATACCCGTTCAGTTCTACCGGACAGGCTTTAGTTCTCGTTTCAACCAAAATGAAAAGCTGCTCTTTATTAATTGTGACTCCAGCTTAAATATTTATGTTTAATATAAATCATGCAAGATGTTACTTCTAGTTTAAATTATGTTGAAACCTTTAAATGTAAATCCCCTTTTCTATTTTATTACTTCAAAACACTGTAACAAGTATTTTAATTGTAAAATGTAATTACATGTGGTATACATTAGCAATTATATTTTAGAATGCGCGCCGGATGTTGCTTCTCGAATGTGTTCTCTCTCTAAGATTGACTATGGCAAGTTCTGGTTTCAACCAAAATGAAAAGCTGCTCGTTATTCATTGTGATGCCAGTTTAAATACTTATGTTTAACATAAATTACGCAAAATGTTATTTCTAGACTAAATGCCAATAACGAAGACACCAAGCTGAGCGAAAAAAATCACGTGACCGTCTACTATTCAACCGGAAAATATCATTTTTTTTAAGAAAAGTAAAAGTTACGTTTTATACATTTTTTAGTTAATAACCTTTTAATTATGATTATTATAAGTTTTTGTTATGAACGAATAAGTTCAAATGTAATTAAAAATTAAATTATATTTAGAATTTACATCAGTTCTACATACATAAAGACAAAGTTTACATCGATTGGGGCTTGAACCTTGGTGGTGCAGTTGGTTAGCGCGGTACTCTAGCAAAGTACAGGTTGTAGGTTCGAATCCTACTCGAGGTAAACTTTTTATTTATGTATTTAATAAAATTAATAATACTTTTTAATTATGATGTTTATATTTTATAATTAGGACAATTTAAACAAGAAAAAAACATTTATTTAATTGCGATAGGTGAAATGTAAGGTTATATTACTTGTTCATAAATTTACTCGGAAATGTTGTAATTCGCATTTTAATTATTAACCACAGTTCTAAGGGTAAATAATTAGTGTCTAAACAGTTTTATACTGCGATGATTATAAATAGGTGTAATAAAGGAGGTAGAGTTTTATCGAATTCAAATATTAGATAGTATGCAAGTTCAAATAAACTTGAAGAAGTTATATAATTTGTTATGAGGAAAATATAGTATACGAATATAAACAGAACAGGTTTTATGGGATTTGCACAATGACGTATTCATAAAAGCATTGAGCTATGGCAGTAGCATGTTAAAAAGGTCAACACGATACATATTAGTATGTTAAAGATAGATAAGAAATTTTACATATAAAGCAATATAATTAAGCAATTAAACACATAACAGATATTGATTACATGAAGTTCAACAATCCTAATGTGTAGAACATGTGTAATAATTAGTACAATGCATAAAAACTCTACGAACTATGAAAAGGGTTATGGTACGAAGGCGTTATGTTGGTATATCATAGACTAAGTGTTTAAAAAGTGCTTAAGAAGTTAAAGTGCCTTAGAAACATATCTAAGAACATGAACAACACATGTGCAATGTGAAATTAACAATATAAGTACAATAAAATAATACACAATTACTCTACACTTATTTCTTCGTTATCATAATCTGATATAAAATCAGATTCATCCGATGAGTCTCCACTCCGACGTATAATCAATTTCTCACAAGCGACACCCATAATATGCTCTTTATTAACGTATTCCTCTTCAATTTCTTTAACATTACGGCACACTTCTTGCCAGTGGCTCTCCAAATCCATCGAACACTTTTCACGAGTTAGTTTTTTAGCATCGGCTAATTTGAAAGTTGTGTTTATCGATGCCACCCAAGCTTTTACAATGGCCCATGTTTTTTCTATTGGATTGATTTAGCTCCGGGTGGTATGGAAGTAGTCGACATACAGAGTGATCATGTTTCGCAAATATAGCATCAACTGAATATTCCGTGTAGATCGGTTTATTACATTTTATTAAATCATACAGCTCGAGTTTTGGTTGGGATTCATCATGTACGCTCCCTCATAACTGCTAACGTGTTGTGATAACTTGCATTATCCACAACAATAACAAAAGAGGGAATTATTGATAAATCCCATTTCACCACCAGCATGTACTATTGTAAGACGTTGACCTTTACCGATTGCACATTTTAAACCTTCGTTGGAATCATCTACCCAAGAATGTGGCGTTGTATGCAATGCATGTATATATTTTTCATCTGTATACACAATGGGTCGCCCTGCTCTTCGATACTTTGTTATTGCTCGTATATAAGCACAACGAAAAGATCTTATATCGTATCATTCCATTAAACATTTACGACTGTCAACGGTTTTCGTTCATTTAAAACCTATTTTAGTTAATAATCTTCTTAAAGGCGTTTCCTTCCCAGAGAAACCAATGGATTCGTCATCTTTAATAATATTATAGATAGCATTGACGGTTGGTCGTCATTTCTCCGTGACATGAAAATTGTGTACAATGCGTCGTATGACTTGTTCCCCACAATTATCGACAGATGGTCTTGGTGCGGTTTTCATTATTTTATTAGAAGTCTTGAACGATTCTATTTCACCACGTTGAATTGCACTCCCTTCTCTAATAATTCTAACGACGGTACTTTTAGATACTCCAGTTGCTTTCACAACGATATCAAGAACGTTAACTGTAAATAAATGTAATCGTGAAAAAACTGACAGACGTTAATCGTACAATAATGACATACCTTCATTCATATTTTTATGAAACTGATAAACATTCCAAATAATTTCGCGGGCATCTTGCGATAAGACACGCCGCTTCTTTGCTGGAATGTTTGTTGTACTATCAGAAGATGTACTCGCATCACCCATTATAAACAACGAACTAAATTAATATATTATGTTAATACATATTACTGTGGATTACAAATATAACTTACTTGTAAATAACAGGTGCTGAAACGGAAGGAGTTTTGAAAAAAACTGTTTACAATTGATAAAAACGTGCACGAAAAATGAGGTTAGAAAACAATAAACAACACTACATTTTGTGGACGGAACATAATATCTACTTCTCACTCATATCATTATTCCATTTCGTTTTAATGCTATATTCGGTTTCGGTGCAGGTGTCTTCGTATTTGGCGTTCGCTCTAGATTAAATTATATTGAAATTATTAAATGTAAATTTTATGTTTATTTGAAAATGCAAATTCTCTTTTCTATTTTATTACTTCAAAACACTGTAACTAGTATTTTAATTGTAAAATGTAATTACACATGGTGCATTGTGACGTCAGCTTAAACATTTGTATTTAATATAAATCCCACAGAATGTTATTTATGGTTTAAATTATATTAAAATTTTCAAATGTCAATTCTTTTTTCTATTCTATTACTCCAAACCCCTGTAACTAGTATTTTAATTGTAAAATGTAATTACATATGCTACATTAGCAATTACTTCTTTTTCTAGAACGCGCGCCGGATGTTGCTTATCTAGTGCTCTCTCTCTCTCTCTCTCTCTCTCTAACACTGGCTATAGCAAGTTCTCATTTCAGCGTGAGCTTAAATATTTATGCTCATATCACACTTTTTATATTTCCATGTTTCAAAACCGAAATAGCTCAGTTGTTTATATGCATATGTAATTGTTTCAAACTTTATAGTGCAACAGTAAGTTCCTCTTTAATAGCGACAAAGAAGATGTCTGCAAGGCCCCGCAGATTGCGACATCTCAACAACGCGACGCTGGAAACCAACTAAAAACCTACCAGAAGCCGCCGAAGACCCCTACAGAAGCTCTCAGAAGCGGCTGAAGACAGTCACACCCTCGAAGAATCTACCGGAAGCCGCAGAAAACAGTCAAAGGAGCCACCAAATGCTACCGCTGAAGAATTTCAACATGGCCGCCACGTCTCTCATTGGCCAGCTAATGGGCCATCCTCCTTCCTGAACTCAACATGGGGCGAGGACCATCCTCGCATCCGATTGGCTCCTTCCGGGAGGAGCCTCTTCTCCTATTGGACCTACAACCGCAACTTCCCTCTGCATGTGCGTATGCGTGTGTCCATGATAACACCTGAACCACAACACGTACGATAAGTCCTGAACTACCACACGTACGCACTTAAAATATTGTATTTAAGATAGTTTTAGCTTCTCCCGGAGCTTAATTGATATATGGATATATTCACCGTTGAAGAGGGTGGGTTTATCAGGAGCAGTTTTATCGAACACTTCTGTGTTTTTGAAAGATAAACAAATAACGTATAGACCTTAAACATATTGGTTAGTATGTTGTATGCAAGTGTTTGATACGACGCATAATTTAGCGGCAAAAATATCCAAAGGTACAATTTAAGTCTTAGTTTAAATTTTTCATTTTATAATAACGATTAATTTTATAAGAAAATGTGTGTGTATTTTTAAACAAATTTAATTTTACATAACGTTTCTGCATAAAGTTTCTTAATATAAAGTAAGGCAAGTTTAAAAATTAATTAAATAAAATTGAAAATACTCAAACTGCATTATCGATGTTTTATACAAGCGGGAGGCTCATTAACATCTAGATTTTACAACGTTCCTATGGTCGTTATGAAAGTTTGAAAAGAACGTTGTATAATTAGCCTAAAAGAAACTACTATTAAAATTATTTCATTTCTTTTGATTTCCACTTTGTAAGTTTGAAGGTCGTGCGTTGTTCCATACTAGATATTTTAATATGTATCTGTTTTTAGTTGAACAGAAACTTTTGAATATAGACTGAATTGATAAATAATGTATAGTAAATAATGCACATTTATAATATTGTCTTCTATGTAACACAATCTCTTAAGAAAGCGATAAAGAATATCCATTTACCTACTGTTGTCTGTAAAACCTATATTAGCCGGATATGAATTATACAAACCATGCACTATGAACTTTTCAGTTTCATTAATTTATAAAAATACAACCTTTTTTATGGATTTCGCATAACAAAGTCTAACATCCAATAGCAAACAAAATTAATGATTTTGATCATTCTTCCATCCACCCACAAACACTAAATTTAAAATTTAAAAGGCAAGCAATGTAGGGTCGATAAAGGGTATAATAATTTTCATATTTATTATGATGACTTTTCGGAGAAAGTACTAATTTCATTTTAATATTCTGTAAAATACCAATTTTCGTGCATTTCTACCTAGAAGTGCAAGAACTGTGATATTTTAATATCTGAAATATGTCTACAGGATATTATAAGATCGTTTACAAAAATAACGTAAATGACATTAACAATATGTTAAATGTTGCATAATAAATTTTGGTGTGTAATAAATGCGGTTAATGGGCCATGAATCCGACAGTGGCGTGTATACAATGCTAATGAATGGGAATTTAGTAAAACAATACCTTAAACGTACTTGCAGATTGTAAGCCTTAAAGCATAAAAGTTTGTTTGGAAGTTATATTTGTAATCAACTGTTATTTGGTTTTTCTGCTTGAACAAACGAGTTTGTGTGTTACTATCAAACTTGTAATCATTTCTGTCCTGCCAGCACATACCTATGATTTCTAACTTTTGTGTTTGAATGCACTTTTGGTTACAATTAATCAGTAATATTTTTAAATCTAAACTTTTTATTACTATCTGTAATTTTTGTGTTTATCCTAAAAGGGTCATGGGATGCAACAACTTAAATTATCTTACACCTGCGGTAAAAAAGATTTGTCCATAGCAAACTACCTCAATTAACTAAAAAGTAGCGTTATTACATTACCATCAATACGATAGTAATGTTATTAACACAACTTTATATGTACAATACGTATTGTAAAAAGCAAATGTTCTTATTAGCTATAAATCCAGTAGAGCGACCAAATTAGTTTACCAATTATAAGTGTAAAATTGACGTTAAAACGATTAAAATAACTAACTAGAAAAGATTACGTCTTACAGTAATAAAAAAATATGTATGATATATTTCGATAATAGAATGTGGTTCATTTAGATGTAGATTGGTAGTTATTTATAAAAACACTTTCGCAGAATGTAACTACCTACTCTAGCACTATAAGGAAGGTTAGTTAATTCAGTACAAGTACATTAGGTTTGGTATTCATCGCGGAAACATCACAAAATACCAAATTCTAAGTGTATTCTAAGCTAGAATACACATCTGCCATTCTTCGATACCGCCTAACATACTATTGTCTTACCAAATGAGTAGCCAATCCCGTATGACTTTTGATACTGGACTAGATTCATAGTTATAGCTAGTTGAAGAGCATGCAAATTTGATAAGTAAGAAAATGGGATATTTTCAAAGCTAAAAATCCGAAACCACACGAAAGAGCAGGTTTTCAACTTTCAGGATCATCATTGACTATCTTGGGACACTCACAGCTAAGATCTCAAAAACGTGTTAGAAAACAGCCAGAGATGGTGTTGTATTGCAAAACATGTTCACGTTTTTTTGAGGGTTATTGTACATATAATATATTGCTCTGCTATTGTGATGATGCATTGAATGTATTTGTTGTCCATGGTGACTTTGTTACTACCACATTGTTTACTTTTAACTGGTAACAACATCGTAAGGGCCATACCCGATAGCCAGACAAGCTTACCACGGGTGGGTTTCTTCTTCGTAGGTTCCCAAGCTTGCTAATATTGGGTCTCTACTCCATGTTCCCAACTGATCATGGGTGTCTTCACCACAAGTTCCTAAGCCTAAAGATCGATCTCTTTATCTAGGTTCCCAAGTCTCAGTGGGTGTCTTATCTAAGATTCCCAAGACTAAGTGTGGTTTCTTAATGGTTCCTAAGCCTGAATGCTGTAGATTGTTGTAGCATTAGGAGTAGGAAGAACACAAATGATGTGCTTTTCAGGAACCCAGCACTTGTTTTGCCTTGAATGCCAATGGAATGAATTCGCTGGTCCTTCAAGGTGCATGAAGCTTACTAGAATGCCATTTGCTTCAATGGACACTTCCATAATATTTCCAACCCTCAACCCACCATTTCCTGTCATAAGTGCATGCAAGATATTGATCAACCTGGAGACTTGGTATTTGAATTCAAGGAGATGCTTGTCTATTTAAGACAAACACGTCAGCAGTAAGTCCGATTATGTCATTTGACACCTTGTTAACTTTATCCCTTATATATTGTCCTTGAAAATTTTAAACAAATCAATAGGAGTTAAAATTTGATTATGCAGAGGCCTTTGCAGACGTGCATTTGCTGCCAATCTCTTCACTGTTCCACCTATTCCATCGCAAGGTGATTTTCCATGACTGGTTGCAAAAAGTTCCATTCCTGAAACATTCAAATCGCTGTTATGGTAACACAAATTCGTGAAATTTTTTAAGTTTTTATATTGGGCTGCTGAGTCGTCACTGAATCAGTAGATGTGTTTTAACTCTGGCTTTACTGTCTTTAAGTGCTCTAGCAGGTTTTTAATTAAAACATGAACGACACTTGTGTCATGCTTTAAACAATTGTTAATCATGCAAATGCTTAAACTATGGACATCAGAACTGCGTAAGTATACAACAAATGGGTGTAAAGCTGCTTGACTGTTTTCCCAATGAAAACTTTGCACCGTATCTTGGACTACAAATAAGTAGTTTTCTGAGAAATCAAGTAAAACAACGGCTTCATGCACTTTTTATTTTATTTGACTGATCTCAGGTGAGTACTCTAATGTGTTGCAATATCATGGTGACTTGTAATAGCCATTATTCTTATGTCAAGCTCAGATATGAAATCATCAATAGCCAACTTTCTAGTTTTAAGAGATCGTGGTCTTTGTGAATCCATTGTTTAAATTCAAAACCATTTGTTAAAGCATTTTTCCTTTCCTTTTTTTCTGAAATTGCCATGTACCTTTTGACTCTTTTAATTTTATTCCTTGTTTAAAAAACCTTCTTGAAATATAAATTTCCTTCGCCGTTTTTTTTAATGGTCCAGCTTTCTGATGCAAGTGTTAAAATTTGCATTTGCTCTGCTCTGCTTGAAACTATAACAAATTATAGCAAATTCCACTTCCACTAAATCAGAGTACGAGGTTCAGGACCACTTGCAACAGCAATTTGATTTCTAACGGCTCACTGATTTTCCGCTTTGTGTAACCTCTTTTATCACGACTACTAACTTTTTGTAATTTTAGAGGGGACACATCCAGAGGATCCAACGTTGAGTTAAGTTTTTCGTCAGGATCAAAATCTGATGGCACTCTTTCTGTTTCAATGGCTAATTTGGAGGAAAATTTTTGACCAGGTTTAATTTTCTTCTTTGTTATTGCATTGATCTCATCTGCTTTGGAAATAACTGTCGGTCGGAGAGCCTATTTTGCATTGTTATGAATCACTTTTAAAAATGGATACTTCAAATTTTCAAGCTCAGAGCGTCTCTTAATAAATTCCTGCTCCTCTGAACAATATTCACTAAAACACTTTACAACAATATTATCTGTCCTCATAAAACTACTTATGCTAGTACAGTCTGAACCTTGCCCCATACGAATGGCGCATCTAGCAGTTGAGTTAGAATTATCAGTATCAATTTAGAAATAAAGTATACTATAATGCTGAAGCAGTGCAATTTTTAGAAATACAACCTATAGTTAAAAAATAAAAAATGGAATTCACAAAAACAGTTTAAATTAAAAGCATATAATTGAAATATTTCGCTCATTTTCAAGAAGTGTTCACTGGTGAACTTATCAAATAAAACTTTTAACAAATTTTAATCAGATTATTTACTACATCTAACAGACAACAAATCTCAGCCTGCTACTTTCCTGAATTGGTCCAATAAGAGCGATATTACACCGCATAAAAACAATAGATTTTTGATTATTGCAGAGTGCAAATTTAACAGCGATTAAATTATTGTTTACCTTTTATTTAATTTTTTGACAGTTTTTGATAACAAAATTTTGCGGTTAAAACTTCAGCAGCTATTCTTTTTAATTTGTTGTTTAGCAAAACATTCACGACTTAATAGTTCAAAAATCCTCGACCTACGGTCTCGGGATTTTAATTTGTATTATTAGGTCTCAAATATTTTCTAAACAAATTAAAAAAAAAGTTGCTTGTAGTTTTAACCGGAAAAATTCATAGATCTTGGGATATAACCTACGATTATTATTGATCCTGCTATATAAGACCACTTCTTATTAACAATGCATATGTCCTTTCCTAAGACAACAATTTACACCAAATTGGTATAAATATAATGATGCTAAATTGCTAATGCAATTTTCACTTAGTGCAGCTTATCAACAAGTAATAGTATTAAAATAAAAGGCATGCTAGCAGATTTGCTATTGATTGATCCAAACTAAATTTTTTGATGAAAATGATAAAATGATAAATATAAAATGAGGCATACTATTTCTGTACAGATGTACAGGGTGTGTGCTGTAAGACGCCCCTATATGTTACTTGAGAACCTGTAAGAGACACAAAAAAAAGTTTTATGTAAAAGTTGCTTGGTTCAATGGGCACTTTTAATTTATTTACTTTTCGTATATACATACATTTTAAATGCATCACCCTATAATTTTTTACATATTTAGATTCTCTGTATTAAAACTTTTTTGAAAATTTTGTTTAGGAGTAAATTGAGGATGTGTAAGTTTTTGTCATGAATTTAACCCATTTATAAAATTAATTGCGACATGTAAAATAATCATAATTTAAAAGTAATTTTTATTTTTTTACATCACAAGGGTTGTCCTGAATAGTTTCTATTATATGTATTTCCTATTTTTATACGGGGTGTTTTTTTCAGGGGTCCCTTGAAAACATTTGTAATGCCAAAAAATCGGTTATTTTAAACGGGACATCCTATATATTTTGTTCTAGGTAAACTCCCTAATAAATTTCCTATCGATCGTTTTATACATGTTCTATCCCTAAATCCAAAGGTTTAGATGTTATGAGCGCTTCTTTCAATTTTTAGTGAATAAAATTGTATTTAAACATAATAAAACAGTAAATGACTAAAATCCCTTATTGAAACAATTTAACACAACAAAAATCAAAGATAATTATAATTTTTTCAACAAATCTTTGCTTTTGTAAACTCAATATTGTAATTTATATGTTCTTTAAAAAATCGGTTGATAAGTTAGGAGTCTTAGTAGGCCAGGGATCGTGTGGCAACAATAGTTTTTTTTTTATAATTATTATTATGCGTAGAAGCGGCTATGCTTAGCGAACAAAACTCCGTTTCATATGTTTTAATTTGACATTTAAGAATGCTAAGAAAATATATTTTACCTGCATTTCTTAGTTTTTTGAGTAAGGATCTATTAAGAAATAGTGTTTTACTTTATAAAAATGGCTCAATATTCTGAACAAGAAAGATTACACTTACTTGAGTGTTACGTTAAAATCAATAGAAGTTCTGCGCTGGCTGTAAGATAATATCGAAACCGTTCTCCAAACCACAGAATTCGGATTTGTTTGAAAAAGAGGTTATTGCTAATAAAAATAGAAACAGACCAAGATCAGTTTTGACAGACGTAGTTGGCAGTTTTTTTTTTATTTTAGAACATAATCCTTTAAATGATGCTACTAGGGAACGAAAACAGTACTCGAAAAGCTCTTAAAATGAATGAATTTAAACCCTAACGTATGTCTCAAAAGTTTTGGCATAAAATATTATAGTCAATTTTATAAACAAATACATTTTATTTAGACTTATAGCTATCAAACATAATTAATAGACTTATAATTAACGAAAGTGAGAACTTAAATTAAATGAAATGGGCCGTGATTTTCAATAAGACGCAATTTTCTAAGAACATCTCGCATAAGGTCTTGGGCGGCTGTAATATCTACCTCTCGAATTTTTCTCTAAATCCTACGTCTTAACTGTTCTTCATTTTCGGTTTGCCATCCTCGATCATACACTTTTCTACTCAAAATTCTTCTATTAGGCGGGCGCGAGGTAGATTAGGGGGATTGTCGTTTCGTGGTAGGAATGGTATGTTATGTGCGTTGATCCAGTTCTGAGTTTCCTGGAGTAATGGCATGGTACTAAGTCTGCTCAAAACATTATATCGTCTTCAGCATGATGTCCATTAGTGAAATCATTCAGTTTGACCACACAATTATGAATATAGCGCTTCGCCTCTTACACTCCCCACATAAGGCCTCGATATCCCTCTTATAGAAATCGCGCACCCGACTAAAATTTTATCACAAAATTTTGCCTTTTCTTTATATGCAACATTCTCTGGGCAGTTTTCTATGTTATCAGTGTAGAAATCGTAGACATCCTTAATTTCTGAGTTACTTAAAATGAAATATTTTTGATCATTAATGACAATGACTTTGTTGTTGGTAAAATGTATTCGCCTTAATTCCCAAAAACATTATGGTATCCGTGCCAACTGATTTGGTGTACATTCACTCCAAACTGTATCCTTAGAAGTGTTATGCTTCTTTACTAATTTCCTGACCGACATTCCAACTCTATTTGTTGCTCTTCTTACTAACCTGTCTACTTTGGCTTGAGTATAAGATCTGGGTCTTCCACTTTTTGGGAGATTTATGCATGGTATACTTTGTTCACAATCCCCCATTGTGCGATAAATAGTTGTGTGGAAAGTACTTTGATTTTCGAATATGCGAACTCTTTCACGATTAGGTATTGGCCCAACTTTTATGAACGTTAATTTGAAAGCCATTATAGTACAAATGATTTCTAAAACTGAACTATCAAAGTGAAGACAAACCCTCAGAGAATTTTTGTTTCTAAAGCCAACCTAACATTTTATCATTCTCGCGTATTTTACATCCATTGGATTTTGTGCCAAAACTTTTGAGACATACGTTACAAGTTTCATGCATATTTTGAAGAAAAACTAAATTTTTGTAGCAACATGATGGAAATGCAATTCGAAAGAAAGTATTTTGAACCGACGAAGCTACGTTTAGTGTAAGTGGAATGTTCAACCGGCCAAATTGTCACTACTGGTCTAAAAGAAATTTATCAAGAGGAAAAAAAAAATTAAAAAAACAAGGCCGAAAAAGCGTGAATGTTTGGTGCGCCATTATTGGTGATACCATACTGGGTCCAATATTTTTCAATGGTTTCATGAATGCTCGTACGTATAGGAAAATGTTGGAAACCCAAATTAGAGAAATCGTTCAAACATTGCCCACGCACCTTCAAGAAAGTATTATTTTTCAACAAGATAGCGCACCGTACCACTACACCGAAGTAGTAGTAAATTTTATTACTGAAAATTTTATTACGACTATATGCAATAATGACACCATCCCCTGGCCCCCAAGGAGTCCCAATTTGTCGGCATTGGATTTCTTCCTGTGGAATACATTATAGAATCGGAGCTCAAAAGTATTGTAAAATTTGTTGAAACCAATAATTATCTTAGATTTTTGTTGTGTTAAATGGTTTCAATAAAGGGTTTTAGTACATTTGCTGTTTTATTATGTTTAAATACCGGGTGGGAGGAAAAAGACGAATCCTGTTTAAGTTCCCACATCTTTGGAACGCTTTCAGATATGGATTTCGGTTTTTATTTTCACAGTGAACTGAAAATTATCCCTGCCAAATTAAAAACGTTTGTTTCAGAACATAAAAGAATAACGAATTTTGAAATATCAACTAAAAAACTATCAATTATAAGTTAGTGATATTCTGCAAAATTCTACCAATAAACACTTATAAATGATTTGTATGGGACCGCCATTTTGCAAATGTACAGTTCTTAGTATATGCTTAAATTGTAAAATTGCTCCTCTGGTCAAATTATAGACACTTCTGGCCACAATTCTCCTAAGCGTCGGCGAATATCTTCTAAGTTTGCAAATGGTTCGAGTCTGAGCATGTACTTTTCTTGCAGTGCATTCCACACTGGGTAGTAAAGGATTACAGTCTGGAGAATTAGGTAGCTATTGGATTTCTCGAATGAAATATGCCATGTTTTCTTCTAAGAACTGTTATGTGCTTGCTGCTCTGTGGGATGGAGCACTGTCCTGGTTAAAATGTAATCGTTATTCGGGTATAATCGATGAATTTCTAGTAATGAATCGTCACATAAATGCTGTATGTAGCTATCTGCGTTTGTTTTTGTTAACTGAGGATCAGTGAAAAATTGGCTACTTTTTCCATTCCAGGATATTACGCATGATACCATCAGCTTCTTAGGAAACGTTCTGGTTCAATATCGTTCTTCTTGGTTGCCGAATAAACCCTATTGTTTTGTCTGTTTTGAGGAATTTGTAACGCTAGATCCTTTTCGCCTTGAAAAATTATGCGTTTTAGGTCAGCATTCGATAACCTCCTGTATAGACGTAAACTTCTTCATAATCGACGGATTTTTGCGTTAAGTGTAATTGATGGGTTTGCAACCTTTTGTAACATTTAATACCTACACGTCTTTAAATAACTTGTACAGATCTGCGATTGATTCTTAGCCTGGTTGCTATCTGACGCAGGTTGATTTTCCTGTGACAATGACAATTCACGTACAATTTCTGAATTTTCATTATTTGTAACAGTTACGGGTCTTCTACTTTCTGGTTTCCTATAAACGAATCCAGTTTCTTCAAGACGTCGAATAGCACGATTTATGCTAGAAGACAGTCATCGTTTCCCTGGAAACTCTCCCGCAATTCTTTCTGCGTGCCCATTTCTTTCGCGATAACACATTTCAATTAACTTCAAATCAGACTTTGTTAAATGAGGTGCCATTATGAAGAAAAATTAACTGGATTTGCCCGAAATGTCACTTAACGGATTGTAAACCAACAACTAACTGCAACTGTAACTCATAACTACATTTGTTTTAACAAAAGGTTACCCGGTATAAATTTATTCATTAAAAATTGAAAAAGCGCTCATAACATCTAAACCTTTGAATTTAGAATAGAACACACACACACACAATATATATATATATATATATATATATATATATATATATATATATATATATATATATATATATATGTATATATTTAGTAGGAAGGTAATCTTGACTGTGTGGAAATTTAAATTGATTAATTTATATTGAGGGAGCAGTCATCTATTCATGTTTAATTAGGCCAGGGTTTAAAAGAAAACTCTTTGATATTTGTCAAGCTTTCGAGATAGTTTTAATCTCTTTTTAAAAGACAGATGTCGTGAGGCTAAACTACAAGTAACATTATTTCTTAAACAGAAGGACGTCAATTAATCTTGTTAATATAACTAGAGAACACCAATAAATAATTTTAAAACAGGATATAAAAATATATAACAGAGAAAAAACCCCCTAAGATTGTATGACATAAAACAGCGGTGTACTATTACATTGAAGTTAAATTATTATATTATTAGAAATTAAAAATAAAACGACTGAATACACTATTGACAATTTTGTAACCGAGTTACTCGGTTACAAAATTAATCAAATGCTCGAATAAACCTTCATTCTCCTGCAAACACCATCTGCATCGAGTTAGCACTGCATCACAAGAGTTCCTTATCATCTCGCAATTTTTGAATTCTTCATAAAAAATGCTTTTCAACCATATATCAGATGTTTATAATCTGCCAATGAGAAAGTGTCAAATTACACAATTAAATTTATATCAAACTAGGCCTTTGCCAATCAACCATTTATTCAATTATTGCAAGAGAATGGAGGTTTATTCGAGCATTTGATTAATTAATAGTAAAATTCAGTATAATATTAAATTTTATTTTTGTTGTTTTTGTCACTTTTATTATTATGATTTATGTTTATAATCAATAATATTGTTCTCAATAGTTAGTTTAATTTGTAGATTAATTTTCATTTAATTAAAATACATAATATGTCAAGGTTGCTTTTATATAAATTTAATTGTGTAATTTGACACTTTCTCATTGGCAGATTATAAACATATGATATATGGTTGAAAAGCATTTTTTATGAAGAATTCAAAAATGCAAAAATCCAATATGGCGTCCATAAGAAAATCGAAAGTTGCGTGCATTATCTCAAAATCTAGTAGGCCTAGATTTTTTCAAAATCATTTTGAAATCCTCGCTACCTGTTACCCCATCCTGCAAAAATCGTGGATGTATCTCTTGCAAGAAACAAGATATAGCGATTTTAGAAAACGCATATTTTCAGTTATCACCCTGTGTCTAGTAAATGGAAGGATTTTTGACATGTAACCATGGTTACTTCTTGGGCATATAATGACGCAACTTTTTCTCCATTTAACCATCTTCGTATCTCTAACGGTTTCCAATATCCCCATGCATTTCATCTTAAACTGGACACCCTGTATATATATATATATATATATATATATATATATATATATATATATATATATATATATATATATATATATATATATATATATATATATAATATATACCAATCGACAGGAAATTTTTAGGGTTTACTTAGAAAAAGTATATGTGGTGTCCTATTTAAAATAACCGAGTTTTGGCATTTCAGGTATTTTCAAGGGACTCCTGAAAAAACACCCCGTATAAAAATAGGAGTTACTTACAATAGAAGCTATTCAGGATAACTCTTGTGATGTAAAAAATATAATAATTATCTTTAAATTTTGATTATTTATTATGAATGCAGCAATTAATTTCATAATAGGGTAAACTCATGATAAAAACTACGTATCCCCACTTTATTGACATCGGTACCCCTAACTTGAAGCACCCTGTATATACTAACAGTAAATAAATTAAAAGTTCCCATTGAACCATGCAATTTTTAAAGAATTGAATGGTGATGTTATTTCTTCGAAAACTCAGCATCCTGAGTAGTTTTCTCCAGAATGTCTCCAAAATATTTAATGGCAGAAGAAGAACGTTTCATAGAAAAATTAATTTTATTACTCTAACCCCTTTTAAGTAATATTCGACTAAAACTATTAAATTTGAAACTCATTGTTAGCAAATAAAATTAAAAAGTCGGATTTTACCGAATAAGACAATGTTACAATTGTTCAAAATGTCTTCAATTTACTGCTACACACTGTTGAGCTCTTCTAGTTACAGTTATCAGTGGCTCTCTAAGTACTTCTTCAATGATTAATAAATGGCAAGCATTGCGAATTCTCAACTCTCGTTGTTGGTTTTTCTTTATAAACTGTACCCTTGATTCCACCCCAAAGGAAAAAAATATAGGGTCGTGCAATCTGGTGATCTTGGCGGCCACGTCACTATACTTCCTCTGCCAATCCATCTATTGGGAAATAGGTTTATTTACTGTGTTCCTGGCGACCAGTGAAAAATGAACTAGACACCTGTCTTGCTGAAGCCACATTCTTGCACGCGTTAAAAGAGGGACATTCTCCAGTAAGTTAATCAAGTTGTTACTTAAAAACTTGGCGTATCGTATCCCATCCAGAGTTTTTTCGAAAAAATAAGGACCTATGATATTTCCTTCAAGTATGCCACACCACGTAGTAACACTCCAAAGATGTCGATTGTCAATAGTTTGTCAATAGTGAGGATTTGTTTGAGACCGGTAATGTGCATTGTGAATATTGACTTCTCCAGTACTTTTAAAAGTAGCTTCGTCAGTCCATAAAACTATCCTAGGGAAGTGTGGACCTATATTTAGTAACCAATTACAAAAACAACTCAACCTTGAAAACCATTCTCATTTAATTTTTGGTGCCTATGGACGTGGTATGGATGAAAGATGTGATATTCCAAAATTCTGCATACAGAGTATTGGCTAATTACAGAGTCCTCTCGTAGAAATATGCGGATAAAAAATTACTGCAGCGAGCTTAAAGTATTGTTTTCTGTAAACACAATATTCTATATAAGTTTTTACGTATTAACTTTCTTACATTGACGTAAGAGTGCAGATATATTAACGGATAGATTATTGTCCTTAATCAATAGTCATGCTGGAAAGATTATTGGTACCTTTAATGTAGCACACTGTCTATGCGTGAATAATAACTTTTCTTTGTTAGTGTAAATGTAAACTTCAGTTTTGTTGTATATAATAATTAATCACGGCTTTATTGTAATTAGCTTAAGAATAATTAATCAGATATATAGAACTAATTCTAAAAAATTTGAGAAAACAGGTATATTGTACTGAATCATACCGGGTGAATAACAACACCCGTATCCGAATTTCTTTTAACGAACGGTAAGTCGTACAGTGTTGGTTTAAAAAAAATTATTATAAACCCCATAATAAAGAATTGAATGGTGATATTATTTCTCGGAAAAATCAGCATCCTGAGTAGTTTTCTCCAGAATGTCTCCAAAATTTTAAATGGTACCATATGTCGAAAAAGTTGAAGTGTTGAAAAGATCGTTAAAAAAGAAGAAAGTCTTATAGAAAAAATTATTTTATTACTCCCACCCCTTTTAAGTAATACTCGACTAAAATTATTAAATTCGAAATTCATTGTTAACAAACAAAATTGAAAAGTCGTATTTTAAAATCGTTACCGACTTAAATAATATCACACATACGTTTTAATGTCAATAATTGCGTGTTGTATTAATATATCGTGGAAACATCCATTGTTTGAATTGGTAATTTATTGTTTATTATTGAAATGTGTTTGTAGATATAAAGTTAAAGTTTAATTTCGTTAAATAGTGAGTTAACTTAAATTGGTAATTATGCCGTTTTCAAGTTTACAAACTTTTGATATGTTAATGGTTTTAGGAGCATTACAAAATTACGGAGCGGGTGTAAGAATGTATGCGGATACCCTCAACGTGCCTGTCAAACCTTCAATGCTTTTCGGAAATTGGTAGCACGTATTTCTACCAAAGGGCAGGTGCAACCAACATACAATCGCGGAAATCGAATTATACGACATGTATGTAATGACATGCAGCCTGATGTTCTCGCTGCAGTAATTTTTTATCCGCATATTTCAACGAACGGACTTGCAAGGGATTCTGGAATTAGCCAATACTCTGTATGCAGAATTTTGGAAGATCACAACTTTCATCCATATCACGTCCATAGGCACCAAGAATTAAATGAGTATGGTTTTCAAGGTTGAGTTATTTTTTGTAATTGGTTAATAAATAAAAGTCCACATGTTCCTAGGATAGTTTTATGGATTGACGAAGCTACTTTTAAAAGTACTGGAGAAGTCAATATTCACAATGCACATTACTGGTCGCAAACAAATCCTCACTAATGACAAACTATTGGTAATCGACGTCTTTGGAGTGTTACTACGTGGTGTGGCATACTTGAAGGAAATATCATAGGACACTCTGAATGGGATACGATACGCCAAGTTTTTAAGTAACGACTTGATTAACTTACTGGAGAATATCCCTCTTTTAACACGAGCAAGAATGTGGTTTCAGCAAGACAGCTGCACAGTTCATTTTCACTGGTCTCCAGGAACACAGTAAAGCAACCTATTTCCCAACAGATGGATTGGCTGAGGAAGTATAATGGCGTGGCCGTCAAGATCACTAGATTGCACGACCCTACATTTTTTCTTTTGGGGTGGAATCAAGGGTACAGTTTATAAAGAAATACCAACAACGAGAGCTGAGAATTCGCAATGCTTGCCATTTATTAATCATTGAAGAAGTACTTAGAGCCATTGATAACTGTAACTAGAAGAGCTCAACAGTGTTTAGTAGTAAACTGAACAATTGTAACATTGTCTTATTCGATAAAATGCGACTTCTTAATTTTGTTTGCTAACAATGAGTTTCAAATTTAATAGTTTTAGTCGAATATTGCTTAAAAGGGGTTAGAGTAATAAACTAAATTTTTCTATAAAACGTTCTTCTCCTGCCATTAAACATTTTGGAGATATTCTGGAGAAAAGTACTCAGGATGCTGAGTTTTCCAAGAAATAATATCACCATTCAATTCTTTTTTATGGGATTTATAATATTTTTTTAAAGCAACTCTCTACGACTTACCGTTCTTAAAAAAACACTGATGCGGGTGGTCTTATTCACCCGGTATATAAAAATTTTTTATTAGGGATGTCTGTTTCCTTGCAAATGTTAGGTCACAGAATTTACTTACTATGAGTGAATTACTCTAATAAAGAAACCATGTAAAAAAAAATTTGATTCGTTTAATACGTATACTATCATAAATTAAAGCACACATTTTAGCTTATTATGCATTTTTGATAAACTAGGTTAACAACAGGATGCAGTAATGACTTAAAGAATGTGATATTTTATGTACAATAGTCGTTAACGCAAATGATCGATATATCGCCAGTTTTACTGTTGTACAGGTTTTACATTTTGACACTTTTGAAGGGTTTCTCCCTTATTTTTAAAGATAGTGGGTAGCGGTTTTCGCGGCAGTGTGATCATTTTTGTGAAATTAGAGACACCAGCGGAATTTTCATATCCCTTATGGTTTGTGAGATGCAGGGTGGAAATGAAACGTATGACTTATCGAAGAACTTTAAACAGTCCTATAGAATTTTTTCTGTAGAATCCTTGGCGTAGTCAGTTTTTTTATAACACCTTCCGTTTTTTAGTTATGAAGCAAACATGTATTTATTAAAAGCCTTATAGCTCTTTTCCGGATGATGTTTGCCATATGAAGGGCGTATTGGGGAGCACTGAGACAAGGGTGGAGTTATATTCCAGGTGTGGTTGAATTTGAGCCTTATACAGTAGGAGTTGTTGCGATGTGAAGTACTGTTTAGATCTGTGTAGAAAGCCCATTTTACGGGCAGCTGTTTTGTGGCCAACCCATGAAAGGTTCGATGATACAGACATCCCTAACGTAGAAATAGAGTTTGAAAACTTGCGATCTAAGCCATTCATATTTACAGCAGAAAACGACCGGTCTTTCTTGGAGGACACAAGGCAACACTGGGTTTTGTCCGCGTTTAATGTGAGTAGATTATTCCTTCCCCATTCTAGGACACGCCCTAAGTTACTGTTGATTGAGGCTGCCATTTCACTTTAACGTCCTGACTAGACTTATTGTTGTGGAAAATTGAGTATAGCAGTATAGCAGGAAAAGTGTGGGAACTATCACTGAACTTTGAGGTAGGGTAGTAGTTTCTTTCGATAGACGACAACGCGTGTACGCCTCTTGTCAAGAAAACTGGAGATCCAATTGATGAGCGTATCGGATAAACCAAACCTGGTCAAAAAGTCTTTGAAACATCTAAAGCTACTACGAATGTTTCACCGGCCCTCTCCAATGTGTTATTCCATCTATCACAGTTGGGTATGAAAGAAGATCACCCGTTCAACGACTCTGTCTAAATCCATACTGGTGGTCCTTTAGGAGTTCATTGGGTTCGAGAAACGAAAGTAGTTGGTGGTTGATGGATTTTTCTATGATTTTCGATAGAATGGATAGGGATAGTTTGAGGAATCGGTTTTGTCGCACTTTTTAGGAATACGTTGGACATTTGCCAACTGCTACGAAGAGGAAAGCTCTCCAGATCACATGGAGATCGAAATGGGTTTGGACAACACAGGTACTAGTTCGGAGTAGCATTTTTAAGACCAATAGCTGGAATATCATCAGTGCCAGTCGGCTTGCTTGAACCAAGTTTATTGATAATTGATTCTACGAGCTTGCATCAAAAGCGAATTGGTTTAAAAGCTGTTGGGGTAGATTTGGGCGACGGCACAATTTTACCAGAATGAATTTGATTCAAAGTAATCGACAAAGAGGTTGGCTCGCGAGACGTCATGGGAGGAAAGGAAGGTGTACTAAAGTTTTACTGTTGCCTTTAATTGATGACCAAAATTTACGACTACCTAAAGGAATGAGACTAATTCTTTGCATTTACGGTCTTTTTGGCTTTGGCAATGATGATTTTGCAACTATTCCTTGCGGCTATTCAGTAGGCGTGATTTTCGACAGATTTATTTGATTTACATTTGGTATAGAGTTTATGTCTTTGCGATAACGCATAAGTGCAAGCCCTATCAAAACAGGATTGGGAACGGGCATGACCTACACGATTATGTTTTTTTTGGTAATGTATATCTCCATACCCATCCAGATAACTTCAGTTATTGAAAGAGCAATGTTTGAATAGCAGGACCGTTTAAAGCAATACTCACGCCAGGGGAAGGTTGAAAAGAAATCTCGCAGTTCGCTCCAGTTAGATGATTTAAAACATTACACAGTTCTATATGTTTTTCGAGTAACAGTGGGATTGGGTACAGAGGAAGTTATTCCCCTTAGGCTGTGGTCTGATTGACCAAGTGGGGAAAGGGTTATTGTTTTATAGACAAGTGGGTTAGTTATGCGGAATAGATCCAGAAAATTTGGAGTATGGTTAGGTTTGTCGGGTGGTTGGTTCGGAAATTATTTGTTTGTGATCACAGAATACAGCACATGCTTCTGCACTATCACCTGCAGAATTAGTGGTAGATGGAAATTGAAGCCAGTTTCGAGTTGTGGACATCAAAATCTTCCAGAATTGAGCTATCGCAAGATGGAAAGCGTGATAAGAGGTAGTCTACTTTCAGACTAAGGTAATCAAAAAGATCTTGGAAGTTAATGTCATTGGAGGACCTATGCAAACAACAGTACAATTTCACAAATTGGGGCCCAGAACTTTTGAACCAAATCACGTCAAAATTGTTATTTTCCAAAGTGGACATCCTCTTACAACCTACGTTGCCCTTGTTATACGCACATACTCTGCCTTAAGGCGAAAGTAAGAGTGGAGGTTGTATCTGGAAAATTGTAGGTCAGACGAATCAGTGCTTCCAGAGGAGACTTGTGTTTATGATAGAAACTGTTCTGTTGTACTTTTTGAAGGTGTAGGTGAGGAGCACTAAGATTCGAACTGATAACACATATGTTGCAGTAATGAATCCGGATGTTGGTACTTTCGATGACCGAGGTCGCTTGAGTCCTGTCCTACCGGGCATCCGAATGGGACAGAATTTTATTCCTGGCAGATCTTACTTTCCCTAGTCTTGATTTTGGCGTTGACGAATTTTTGCCTCCCCTCCCCCCCCATAAACCTTGAGACGGGTATACAAATTGACGTAAGAGCGTTGGAGTCTCGCACTACTCACCTGAGGCATAGCGTCTGTTTCAGAACTCGTCATTTTAAGGGTTTAGCCATTAAAACGCCACATTTGGATAGTGCGCGTTAGCGAGTACATTATGAATAAAGGAGATAGTAACCGGCAGCCCTTACCGAACTTATATTAAGGAGCCCATGGTAAAGGTGGTGGTATTGCACCGGTTGGCATGGGGTATACATGCCTTCCACCTATGTTGTATGATAAAACTATTCAATTTTATTCAAAACAATAATTACCTATATTAATTAAAACTTAAGTTAGAGAAAACAAAGAGAAACAGAATTTTCAAAAAACATAAAGGTTTTTAAAAGATTTTCAAAATGACGGCCATGTTTCCTTAAGCAAAATTGGCACATTTTAATGGCGTTAAAAACAAGCATAGGCCTTTTTGCAAATTTCGGAAAGTTAAATCGATTGCCGCGCTACATACTGTTTTAGAGATTTTATTTTGCATGAAACCCCATAAGAAAAAATCCGAAGATCGAGGGGGCCATCTTACATGTCCGTAGGTACCAAGCCATCTTTGAGGAAAGCTACCGTCTAAAAATGCCTTTATAAGGACATAGTTGTGGCTTAGGGCACCGTCTTGAAGATTATCTTGAAGATAAGGGCCAGTGTACCGAACCGCTGTTAGACCTCCTCCATAATATCTGTAGACTGTGCGTCTTCCAAAACTGGACCACGAGACCCCAACCCCAAACCGTCCTTGTGGCCTCTCAAAAATTAAATGGTGATATTCCCGCACTTGAAAAATAATAGTCCTCGGACCAGATAACAAGTCTGACAAAAGATTCACCAGTATGTATTTGTCGTAAATATCATTATTAAAACAATATCCGGCGCTCGGCATCGCCAGGGTCTTAATGTTGAACTATGTGGAATTTATAGGGGTGATACTTATATTTTTTGAAAATTCTTTGAGCATCAGACTTGGACACACCTTTTGCTTCCTATATTCGCTTGCAAGAAGATGAAAGCGTAGCTTCTGCATACCCTATACGTTTATTTTTTCTCTCTCTGTTTGGTGTATGCCTTAGTACGGGGCCTTATACATGATCCGTAGTCTACTAAATTTGAATTAAGGCGGGCATAGAAGCCTGGTAAAGGTTTCCCATCTCTCTGGATATCTAATATAAACCAAAAGAACTCCTTATATATTATCCTACCCATAGCACTCAAAATCCGTTACGTTGTAAATATAATTCCGAAATTCATTAGATTGTATAAAACAAACCAACATATACTTTTCATTATTTTCCTAAACCGTCATTATTGTAAAACAATAAATTAAATATGGAATATAGTAAAATAGAAACACCAAAGCAACAAGAATATTTAACTAATAATCAAAGTTTTTGACATTTTGCTTTTTTGTTTCAAACAAATTACCCATAGCCTGAGCTTGTTTTTAAAAATAATTGTTTTAAATTATATATTTTCATAAAACCCACATTATAGCTAATAAAGAAGTAATAGATAGGGTGTTCCATTAAAAAAACATATGTTCTTCATAACTAAAGAATGGAAGTGTTAGAAAAAACTGTCTACATCAATGAATTCTACAGAAAAATTCTATAGGAATACATTTTAATTTCTTCGATAGGTTTAAAGATAATTGAGATATGAGAGATCCCTCAAAAGAGCTAATTTTTAATTCCACCCGGTATCTCAAAAACCAAAAGGGCTATCAAAATTCTGCTGCGCTACCCTTAATTTCACAACAAAGTAGCGCACTGTCGCGAAAACTGCAACCATCTATCTTTAACAATAAGGGTGATACACCGCAAAAGTGCCGAGATATAATACACCTATTTTCTCCAATTTATTAGAATTAGTTCTATGTATCTGATTAATTATTCTTAAGCTAATTACAATGAAGCCGTGATTAATTATACACAACAAAACTAATGTTTACATTTAAGTTACTATTCACGCATAGACCGTGTGCTACATTCAAGGTGCCAATAACCTTGCCAGCATCACTATTGATTAAGGCACGTAATAATCTATCCGTTAATATCTCTGTACTCTTACGTCAATGTAAAATATATATATATATATATAAATATATATATATATATATATATATATATATATATATATATATATATATATATATATATATATATATATATATATATATATATATATATTAATAAAACCAGTATGATGGAAACAAATAGCCTACTCGAGATTATCCATCCATTCCTAGTAACTGTCTACAAAAATGATTACAGGTTCTTTGACTGTATAATTTACTTAATACTTGTATATTCCGAAAAAGTTAAATGGGCGTCAATAAATTTAAATTTGCTAAACCAATGTTTTGAAAGACAGATAACCGTCAAGCAATTAATTCTTGAAATTTGCTTTTCTTATAACGTTTACTTCGTCATGACTTTCACCATTATAAATTGAGATCATTTAACTTACCATCTGATTGAATGCTAAGTGGGATCTTAAACTTGTTTCAAGGGCAATGTATATTACTGACCTACATTAATAATATGTCTAGAAGTCGTTAAAAAAATGAGGTTAGTTATAAATAAAAAATTATTTTACACTGACAACGGTAATTAGAATTTGTTTTTCAATTAACAATGAAGTAAATTAGCACGAAATTGATTACCCTTATAATTCAAATGGCTATAAATTTTAACAAGGATCATAAACCTTATCACAAGGAATTTATAAATAATTTTATTAATCATTGCAAATACATATGTATGAGATTTAGTTCATCAAGCAAAAAATACACTACCAAAATGAATTAGATAAGAATATAATAGCAAATAAACTGATAAAACGTTAATAGCTGACGTATTCAGTAAGTATTCTACAACTGTTGCTAAAGACCCTGAAAAGCTATAGAATATTAAAAACGTAATCAATTTCCTGAATCTAATTTAGTAAATATAATGATGATGTAACGGAATAAGAGATAGTCAATATCATTATCAATTTCAAAAATAAAAAGTTCGCAATTGGATAAAATAATGTTCTAAAGCATGTTGCCTTACCCTTGACATATTTAAAATATAAGATATTTTATACAAAGGAAAGTACAAAATAGGTATTGTGCCACCGATCTTCAAGGGAGGCGATCAGGTAATGATGTTATGTTACCTGTTACTAACGAAATCATAGATTTAAAAATAGTTTTCGATAGCATCAGTCACGACCGTTGTAACGTGTTAAATTAACCTTGGGTTGTGTATGCAACACACATTGGTTTCAACTATAAGAAATTTGGCAACATTGTGTGTGACAAATTGAATTCAAATACATTTAAAAATGTAATAACTTCGAAATTTTCTAGTTGATTTAAAATTATCAGGTGACTTCTTTTTGGGTCCTCTTCCTGTGAAAAAAACGCCATTTTGTGAAGCTAAAAATTGCGTTGTTAGAAACTAGGTATGTTGGAGAAATTCTCTCTGTAATTTTTATAAAATTTTATTTAATGTAAATTACATACAGCGTAGTGCTGGTGTTTTAAAGTCTCCACAATTAGTAACTATACTAAGTAGTTTAGTTTTCGTTTCTACGGATATAAAGTTTCTTAACAAAAGTTTCGTGTCCTAGTAGGAGGTGAGTAAAAATTTTCTTAACATTAGTACACTTCTGCCATTGAATACTTAACTAAGAACATTCGTTGTACTTCACACTCAACTCGTATCTCAAACATTGGTTTCTTTAGGTTTTCTTTCTATTGGCTATTATAGTCCTTCGTCTACACAAGATACTGCTGTGATCGATTCTATATCTATACCTGGTCAGCGTTCTTCCGAATTATGGTACAACTTAGAAGTAGTCTCCGATAACTAAATTGAAGATACATTCTGGCGGTTACCTTCACATTGGGCCATTCTCTCCCTAAAAGCAAATAGGCTTATGTCTAGTAATACCCTCGGTTAAGTAATTATACACAAACAACATCCTGGTGAGTTTCTTTTATTGTTATTGCTTCATGACGAAGCTCTCGCTATATAGACATTTGTTATAATTAACCTGCGAAGTACCTGAAGAGCGCCTCGTTACCATAACGATTATGCTATAACACTAAATTTGTGTGTGACTACCTTGCTTTGAACATTGGTAGTACATCGAACGAGGTTATTTTTGAGGTTTTGAATATTGTACAGTTATTGATTTTTATTTTGTGTTATATTATAGGTATGGCAATATCCAGAAAGTTAACTGTGTTACTATTACCACGTTTGGTGCTATCCAAACATCCAAACTGACGATAACGATTGTGTTAGGATTTATTATAATTGGCAAACTGAGATTATGTTATTAATAATATTGTATACAGCTTTAACGAAAACACCGATTTGGGATATGAATGTATGTTCAAATTAAGCTGAGTTTTGTTAAACTATCAGTAGTTCTTTCTTGATCACTGCGGTTTAGGAGTAAATTCCTTGCCGGGCCCATTCTCTTCTTGGACTGTGTCCAATATTCTTTTAACTGTATCGTACCTCTCCCTGTGTCGTAGCCCTCTCTTTGGTCTAAGGGTGATATAAAAATAAATCAAGTGGTGCCCATTTAACCTTTATGTGTGTACGCCACCCACACTCCCACGGATCCACGTGCCTAACCGACCTACTAAGCTTCCGGCCAAATCCCTATTTCTTTTGGCACAACTGTCTCTTTGTACATGTAACACTGTCTTCTCGATACCTTGGAGAATATCGGTTTATTTAGAACTCTGAAAATAACATGAAACAAAGCGTTAGCTTTAAAAATTGTAAAAGTAATTTCTTAATAAGTGCAGTTCCCAGGGACCTGTATTAGGTCCTCAGTTCAAATCATGTTTAAACGTTACCTTTAATATCGTAATTACCGGCCAACAGTAAGCTTTGCAGATGATATAGCTTAATGTAATGGTTAATAATTGCAGTTCCCAGGGACCTGTATTAGGTCCTCAGTTCAATATCATGTTTAAGACGTTACCTTTAATATCGTAATTACCGGCCAACAGTAAGCTTTGCAGATGATATAGCTGTCATGTACAAGGGTAAATATTGATAAACCATAAAATATTTTGCTAAAGCATTTCTTATATACAATTGAGAGGCTAGAACATAAACCGTCAACAACAAATATTGCTGAACTTGTTCAGTATGTGATAAAGTATGCTCCGCTTCCTGCCAAACCATACATCGAAGTGTATCCAGGTCTTTTGGCATACGGTTTTTATATTTTATATATATTCCTTCCGTAATTGATCCATCTGTTTACAATAGCAAAACCTAGAAAATAGAATAGTGGCGGAATTTCTAAACACAGCTGTATGCGGATAACGATTGATCTATCCTGTCTGAGCCTTCTATATCTTTGCTATAAACCTTGAAGGCTTCAGGAGAAGAGGTATCTTCTCGTACCTTATTATACTATTGTCGTAACTGATGGATTAACCGTGGTGCTAAACATGCAGAAGGGTTACATCTGCTCTGTCCAGCCATTTACTGGTGCTAATGATCCCAACTACAGTCTATGTTTTATTACTTTCTTGGAGTTGATTGTGAAGAGTAAGCCTCTTCCTGATTCTGCTGGATTCACGTAGAAGTAAATTTGTCTTCAACGGGGAAGTCATCAAACAACGGTGGAGAAATTATTGAAGTGAATGTAGCAAGACATGTATTTTAATGGTTGACACAGCTTATGCACCACTATACACTTATATCCGTTGTACTATAAACATTATAGTGCTATTATTTTGTCATAATATTTTTTCACAATAAACATGTTTATCACGTGACTAATACAAATTCTTCAACTCAACCTCCCACTATGTCAAAATCTTAAATTTTCTCGACTATAGCGCACTACAATTTCTTGGCACTTGTTTCAAGGAAGGAGTAAAAAATGGAGGTTATGAATTAAAGGACCACCCCCATAAATAAAATGTAAATTATACAATATATAAGCACGTTATTTCAAGTGGGACTATTATCATAAGAAAATTATCGCAAAGAACTAAATATTTAAAATTCAATATCATGAAGTATCAAAAGCTCAAAGCCTGTACGACGTCATAGTCCGAAAGACTCACTCTTAGCGGGAAATGCACATTTTCGTTTGAACATGTCCATTATATACACTAGTAACGTGAATTATAAATACACATATATTATTTTATGGGCAGAAATTTTATTAACCTTTAAATAAGAGTTTTATGGTTTTTATGTGTGAATATATAATAGCGGAAACATAAACACAAACAATTGAAGATGTTTTACATTTATTTAACTGTGAGTTTAATCATAAGTAGTCAATTATGGTTGGGGAGTCCGTCATATGATTTTGTGGCCATTGGAAGATCGATACGTAATTCATGATAGCGTCCTGACTTTATAAATTATAAACATAGCTAATTAGTTGGGACAGTCAATATTAGGTGATCTGAAACGAGATTAATAAAATCTAGATGTTATACTGGGCGGGGTAAGGGTTATAGAGACGTAAAATCTAATAATCAGTGAGATCTGGAATTATTTACGAGGTATTTATGTTTAAGTTTTGCGTTGAATCACAAGATTAATTGAAAACGTGAAATAAATACAAATATAATAAAGTTCCGTCTTAAGTTGGCAGTTGAAATGTTATTGCCAAAGAAGTGAATTTAACCCAAAACTGAAACAAATTTTATTTGTTTGTGGACCATTAATCATATGTGACTGGTTAGGATTTTCAAATGGCAAAGTGTATTAGATGACGCTTATTTGGAATCCGGAGATAATTCAGGTCGCCCAGTATACGTCATTGCGTTCGGGGACCATCGTCAAATGTAACAGCTTGAAATCACCAAACGGCACCTTAAAGTGAAATTGTCCTAATATGCATTTTCTCTACTCCCGAACACGATGAGATCGACGCAAAAATCTAATGTGCATTTTCCTACTCGCTTCCGATATGCGCCGAACGAGTGTGAGACTAGAAAATGCATATGATACAAATGCAATACGAGTTCGGGAATAGGAAAATGCACGTTAGATATTAGGTAAGCAAAATACACTATAGGGTTAATGAAGCCATCTTGGCTCTACCGGATAAGTAATTAGCGAAATAATCCGTAAAACCAAATAAAGCATATTTTAATAAAATTTAGCGTTCCTTTGCCAATAGAGTCTAATTAGTTCGAGGCATATGAGAATGTTTATTTGTTGATAACGTGCATTCGGTAGGAATCGGAACCGAGTAGGAAAAATGCACATTAGGTTCGTTGCGGTGATCCCGATCGTTACGAGCAACGAGATGGCTACATTCATCCGAAAGTGAACTTTCTCTACTCCCGAACACGTTCGGCGCGTCACGCAACTGAGTAGGATAAGTACACAGTAGGTTCATTTTGCGACCCCAACATCACTTAACATTAACCGCGTAAACGACCGTTGGCACATGTACAAAATCACAATTAAGGTTTAAGTTATTTTATTAATTTAATAATTTATACACATAGTGAGCATGTAGAAATACTTAAAATATTTATATTATGTAATAAAAAAATTAATCACAATCACTAAAGTCTTCGTCCGAGCTGCATTCTTCCACCAGATGTATGACTATATGTTCCGTTTGAATATTAAGAAACTGTGCGTTTTTAAGCATACTATAATATTTGAAAACGGACGAATGCGCGTCTGCCCTCCAAATCGTTTCTGGTGGCGCGTAACTAGAGTAATTTATAAAGCCAGTCAAACGTCAACTGCCGAAAACCTTTTGTCCGACAATAGACAAAGCAAAAAACTGGTTCAATTTCTAACCATACCAAAGGTTTCCAGACATCTAAGGCTATTATGGTGACCCGGCCTTTGTACTATAGCCCATCGGTTTCAGGACGATAGCAGAAATCTTGGAAATGCATTGTGAAAATGCGGAGATAGTAAGAAATGCATCGCTGTCTTTTTCATAATCATCAACGTTGCTGTGCTTCTTGTTTACTAGGTAGACGGTTCTTTGTCATGGATTACAAAGTCGTTGTTTATCAACCATAATAATGTTTTATGTAAGTCGTTAATCATAAGCAAAATTAATACGGATTTTCAGATAACGTTATCAAAAGTTCTGAAGAAACCCATCTAGTTCTAAACAAATCGAATGGGTTACAAAAATTTATTCAAGTTGATCCTTAAAATCCAATTCATTTATCAGTTCTTTATAAAGTATGACTTTTGTTTTTTTATCAACAATGGTATATTTTCGATGCTTGAAATACCTAAAATTAACAAAGGTTGTCAAATCAATCGGAAAATTATTTAGATATAATAAAACTGGTTGGAACACAAGACCTAATAAACATGGAATTGAATAAAATGAAATAGTTTTTTACCATTTTTCAAGTAATTATCAACTCTTTAAATTCTTACGAAAGTACGAAACATTGTAAAGCAAAACAACAATCTATGTCGAACAGACGTTTAAAATTTATGACAGACAGGTTAAATCATATAGATGTAATTAAATTAAAAGTAGCGAAATAATTTTAATTTTTTTTTATAACTTGCAACCTCCTTACTAAACGTTCATAACAAAACAGCAAACATTGTAAAACAAAACAATATTTATGCCTGAATGACGTTTAAAACTACATTCAGATAGAATTCTAGACGAAGTAATGTAAAAATGAAAAACCGTCATCTATAAAAATATCGATAATAGCTTTAGCTTTTCAATCATACTTATTTAATTTGAAATTTATTCGCTTTACATTAAAAACTTTATAAAGAATATTTATTGAAATTAAAGTTTCTTCTAATACGTCTACACCTTTCTTATAAAATTAATCGTTATTCAGATAACGAATAAATTTGAACTAAATATATTTAAGGTCTAAGCCTAGGTGTTGTTCATACTTTGAAATATGCAGCTGTTTTAGAAATATTCTTTAAACAAAAATACGCTAATATAACCTTCTCGTGTATTTCTCCCAAAACCTAATCAGCTCTAAGCCAAATGAAAACAAGCTTACTTAAAAAATTTCAGTACATCGGCACACGCACACGCACTCGCACACGCACACGACACGTACACGCACACGCACACGTACACGCACACACCAACACATGCACACTCAGACGCACACACACACACACACAGCACACGCACACCACACGCACACGCACACACACGCACACGCACACGCACACGCACACACGCACACACACACGCACACGCACACGCACACGCACACAGCACACAGCACACGCGCACGCACACGACACGACACACGCACACGCACACGTACACGCACACGCACACACCACACGCACACACACGTACACGCACACACACGCACATACACACGACACGCGCACCGCACGCTCACGACGGCGCGCACATTCACTGACGACGCACTCGTACACACTCACGCACGCACACACATCACACAAACGCACACGAACACACGTACACACACGCAACACCGCAGCACATAACGCACACTCGCGCGTCACACTGCACACACGCACATCACACACACACCACACACTCGCTATGACACAACACACACACAAGCACACACTAACACACACTCACAAACGCACACACGCACAAACCAAACCGCACACAGCACACAGCACACAGCACATACGCATACACACACACACAAAAGGCACTTACGCACACGTGCACAGACGGTCTCGTACACCCACGCGCCCGATCGAACCCACTCACGTGCGGACGAACGCACGCACGATACGCACAAGCACAAACACAACACACACACACACACACACACACACACTCAAACACACACACACCACACACTAACAGCACATACGACACACGCTCCCGCTACTCACGCACGACGACACGCACTACGGCACCACACACATACCCGACACACAATCTCACAAACACACACACACACACACACACGCACACCCACACGCACACACGACGCACTCACGCACACACGCAGCACACACACACACACACGGACACAAGCACACACGCTCACACGCACATACGCACACGCGCACACGGACGACACGCACCGACGCACGCACGAACGCACGCACTTACGGACCCACACACGCACGCACACACCCGCACACACACAATCACTACAAACACAACACACACACACACACACACACACACACACACACAAACACCCACAAACACCCACAAACACACACAAACACACACAAACACACACAAACACACACAAACGCAAGTAGTAATACAAGCCCGATCCTAACCCAAAAAGTCACTAGCAGATTTACTAGATTTGAAAAAAGTCACTAGAAAAGTCACCAGATTTGCAAGGTCACCTTGGGGTCAGATGATAGCTGGTTCGCGTTCTCGCTAAAATGTGGTGTAGCATAGCTAAAAATAGGCGGTTCGCGTCTTCGCTAAAAATTATAGTGACAGCAGCATCATTCAAAATAGCTGGTGCGCCATTGTTAAAAAATAGTAGGTAACCAAACATGTGTGGTTTGAATCTCTGCTATACAAATATGTCACAAAAGGAAATAACCAGATTTGTGTGGTTCGTGCCTGTGCTAGACACACATCTGTGTCGCGTCCTCGCTAAGAGATGGTTGTATCATAGCTAAAAATAGCCGGTTTATGTCCTCACTAAAAGGTGGTCGCGTCATTGCTAAATATCGTCGGTTCCCGTCTTATCTAAAAAATATAGTAACAGAACCATAATTAAAGAAATAGCTGATGCGTGTCATTATTAGAAATAGCGCGTAACCACATTTGTGCGGTAATCAATTACATGGTTTATATCTGCACTAATGTAACAGTGGGGAGTTTAGAGTAATAATATAAGAAAAGAGTGTAATGCGTAGTGAGTGTTGTTTAAAACATGTGGATGGCATACGCTCAAGATCAACTGACCAAAGCAACCGACCTGAGAACAGCGGTGGAACGATTGAAGTTTCGGCATTAGTATTCGATGCCCAACATGAGGCGGTTTACGGGCGAGGTGATTATAGTGAAGAGGAGTGTAACTTCCTAGCGAAAAAGTATGAAACAGGAGTGACGATATGTGGAAAGTTTTTAAATGTAAAGAAAATATGTGAAAAATGTTTTGTAGAGGAACTAAAAGTTGCGCAATTGCATCAATTTTGCCACGATATAAAAAAATGAACAGCATCTCGTGGCGGCAGCAGTTATTCATAATCAGATGCAGATTAGCCTATTGATGCAATTCTCAAAGCACACTCTCCCTCTACCATCAAAATCGCGAATTAGTAATATATATATATATATATATATATATATATATATATATATATATATATATATAAGGACAGTTCCGTTGTAAACTCAAAATTCAAAAGTGTTCTCGAATCAGTAAAGATGGATCTATCTGCTTTCTGTAAACCCTTCACGAACGCAAAAGTCTTGGAGGTGGGTGCAAAATATAAAGTGATTGATATGAACACTGTCAACACGAAGTATCGTAAACATATTATCACCGAAACTGAGAACTTTAAGTGTAAACTTCCTTACGATGTTATGAATACTTTAAAAAAGAAGATCGCATTGAAAAGTTTAAACAATATCTGGCTGAGAAATACGTGTACATCACCAGCGCCGTAACTGCAGGAAAGACAACTAATTTAACATTTCTGTAAAAAAATAATAATATATATCTATGTATAATTGTTTGGAAATAAATTATATATTTTTTTATAGCAAAAATGATTAAATGAAGAGTAGGTACCTCATAATGAAGAGAGTTGCTATTGATGAGACTAAAAATGTGGTGTATAATATGGTAGTGTGGGCCTTTGCTTATCGTAATGCAAGAAGAGCTTTGTGGAAAAGTATGGAGCTGGATAGATTACGTTTCCGTCGTAAAATAAAACAATTGGAATGCATCTTATCACCCGTACTACAAGAGCAACATCGTGTTGAGATATATCATGATAGATTCCAAGAACCGTTCTCCCCTATATCATCATAATAATGTTATGAGGTGGGGAAAACGATATATAATAATAATAAAATATATATTTGCGGTTACAAATTCATCAGTTGTCGCGAACGCAAGTCCACTCGAATGAATTTGAAAAGATTCTACATGGATAGCAAGAATAGCTGTAATAACTTCTTCGCACGTTTGTGTTGGTGTTGTAATGATGGGGATAGTTCTACCACAGCAGCTACATCTACCGAGTGCCCAACTGGAACTATGCGTAACAGTCCTGCCGATGAACGTTTAATTGATTGTAGATCATATGATTTATTCGAGGTCAATTCATCAAAAAAATATGTTGAAATTGGATACAGTACGCACCTACATCTTGCGCCAGTTATACGACACGTATGTACAGACGGGCTCCTCGTTATGAAAAGAGAAGATTGGAAGATGCTATTCAAGTGGCAAAAATATCTGGAATTGAAGTTTTTTTATTCACAAGAGACTGAAAACCACATTGATTGGTCAAATATCAACGAGGAGACGGACATTGAATACGAGCAATGTTCGGAATTGCTTGGTATCAATTTTACTATTTGTTATAATTGGGAAGTAGTGAAAGGTGCATCATCATCATCATCCTCACCTGAAAGACTATTAAAAAGCGTAACAATTCGGCAAAACCACGGTCATTACTGTAAGTTGAACAGGAACGTCACTGAAGAACTTTTCAACTTAAAGGATATAATTAACTATCGGTTGGAATTACTGGAATCATACGGTCTTCCCTGTTTCTTTCAAAACCTCATCGAACAAGTCAACAACTACCGCCACTTTTGTAAGATGGAGTATGGCGATGATGCAACCAACAACGATAACATTTATCGCGACATTCAAATGTGTTGAATTACAAGTACGATATAAATTCTCATAATACAGTTTGTATTATGGAGATGTTGCATTATCGAACTAGCTATTTACTGTATCATATATGTATATGAATAAATAAAATATTGGTAAAACATCTGTTTGTTTTTTGATTGTAGCATTGATCGTTACATATAGATACAGCAATTCCTGCTTACATGCAAACAATGCTAATCGTGAAGCGGAGAAGTGCACGTGGGGGTGATCTGGTTAATAATCTCAATAATAAACTACCCATTGAGCTCCATATCCCGGGTATCTGTATTGTGGTCCCGGAACTAAATTAGATAAAAGGCTACAACGTGGTGATCCCGGTATTAACCTCCTAGACGCTCATTGCAAATCTCACGATATCAGTTATAGGGATAGTAAAGACTTGGCTAGTAGACATCGAGCGGATCATATTTTGGAAATAAAAGCTTGGGATCGTGTTAAGGCATCCGACGCCAAGTTAGGTGAACAGCTGTTCGTTTCTTTAGCTGTAGCAGGTATAATGAAGGCAAAAAGAAAGTTAGGACTGGGTGTTAGCAGAACAAAACGACCACGTAGCAGTCTATTGAAATTACGTAGAATAAGAAAACGAAAAACGGTCCTAGTACTATAAAGGCTGTAAAATCTGCTTTTACAGCAGCAAAATTGGCTGTGAAAAGCTTAGGTAGGAAGGGAAAAGTAAGCGTTTCCAGAGTAATTCCCCTTCCTAAAGAAGGTGGATTTTTACCATTTCTTATACCATTATTTTCGGGATTATGTGCAGTTGGCGCTTTAGCCGGAGGGGCAGCGGGTATTGCAAAAGCGGTTAACGCATCTAGCGGTACGAGGAAAATGTTAGATAAAACTTCACGCCATAATCGTACAATGGAGGCCATCGCTGTAGGAATAATTGCTTTTTTCAGCATACGCTGCACTTTATACAACTCCAAATCATATTTTAACTTCTTTATATTGCGTATCAGGTCTTCTATTTGATCCCTTTTTAGAGAACTTTTACAAATTGCTCCTGATGCAAACTTTTGCATTGAATTCTTCGTTATTATATTGTATTTCTGCAGACTTATTAACTTCATTCGAACCTACATCTATGTAAAGGCCAGTTTATATACCCACTTGTTATAAACCTCACAGCTAGTTACTATTCTAGTTACATGTGTTTCGCACAGAAACGAACCACACATATCTGGTTATCTCCTTTGTGACGTATTTGCATATCAGAGATTCAAACCACACATGTGTTTGGTCACCTACTATTTTTTAATGATGACGCACATCAGTTATTTTAATGATGGTGCTGTCACTATATTTTTCAGATAAGACGCGAACCGACTATTTTTAGCTATGACGCTACCACCTTTTAGAGAGGGCATAAACCGGCTATTTTTAGCTATGATACATCCACGTTTTGGCTAAGACGCGAACCAGATGTGTATCTAGCACAGCCACGAACCACACATATCTGGTTATTTCCTTTTGTGACATATTTGCATAGCTGAGATTCAAACCACACATGTGTTTGGTCACCTACATTCTAAAATGACCGCACACAGCATTATTAATGATTCGCGTCACTATAATTTTAGCTAAGACGCGAACCGACTATTTAGGTATGACGCACCACATTTTACTGCAGTCATGCACCGTCTATTTTAGCTATGATCACCACACACCACACACACACACGCACACACACCACACACGCACACACACACACACACACACACGCACCGCACACACACACCACACACGCACACACCACACACGCACACACACACGCACACGCACACCACACACCACGCACACACGCTACACACGCACTACACGACACACCACTCACGCACGCACACACGCACACACCACACACCACGACAGCACAACACACACCACACACATACACACGCACACGACACCACACACACACACACTCAACACGCACACACACACACGACCACACACACGCACACGCACACACACGCACACAGCACACGACCACACCACACGCACACGACACACACACACGCTGCGCACAGACACACTCACAGCACACGCACACACAGACAGCACCACGCACACACAACTACAAATACACACAACGACACAACACACAAACACGCAGACACACAAACTAACACGCCACGTACGCATGCACTCAAGACACACATGCACACGCACGAATGCATACACACACACACACGCAGACACAAACACACACGAACACACACACGACTACACACACACACACACACCTACACACCACAGCACAGCACAATGTACACGCCAGTCACGCAGTAACACCCAACCAGCACGCACACACGCACACACAGCACACACCACACACGCACGCACCCACGGGGCACGTACCACGAGTCACGCCCTGTACGTACGCGACACGCACGACGCACACGCACGCACACACCACACGCACACACGCACACGCACACCACACGCACACGCACACGCACACGACACGCACACGCACACAGCACGCACACGCACACACACGCACACACACCACAGCACACAGCACACGCACACGACACGCACACGACGCAACACACGACACACACGCACACGCACACGCACACCACACGCACACGCACACGCACACGCACACGCACACGCACACGCACACGCACACGCACACGCACACGCACAGACACACTCACACGCACACGCACACGCACACGCACACTGCAAACGCACAGGCACACGCACACTCACGCCGCACGCATGCGCACACTCCGATCCAGGTCTATAAGAATAAACCACGACCGATTTGTGGCCTTAAGGAGAACATCACACGCATAATTGGTGTTATATTCAAAACATAATGTCATTGATTGCTCTTCAAAATAAAATAAAAATTAATAAAATATTGCTACTGTCTCTATTTTGCCCCATGTTAAAGTTCTGACGCTTTTATTGGTAAACCCTTTAGGGTGTTACTGTGAAGCGTGTGTTGCCATTATGTATATCATGTAACGGCGTAACCTTCTCATACTCTTATAAGTCATTAATCTTGTAGGTTTACACACAGTTATTATGAGCAGCGCATCCTGTTACTCTACGAAACTTAGGAAAACACCTAAAATTTAGGCAACAGACATAATCAAGGATTATGTAATTACTAAAACATCTGCTAACAGATATGGAATGAATCTGTTTTGCTTGCTCTTTACTATTATCAAATTAACCCCACTGAAATAGTTTTGGGCATCGAAATAAAATTAACGACAAAAGAATTAAGAGGAAAGTTCTTTATTATATAAAGCTGCACTAACATTGAAAGTGAAATAAACGGTAGCATCATTAAAAATTGAATATATTATTGTGTAGTGATCGTTTTTAGTAACACACATAAAACAGTTATTATTATTGTTTACGATGCTCTGTATAGTTACTACGCTTTATTCGTGGTAAGATATGGTTAATAAATCCATCCTTGCCTTAGCTAATCTTTTATTACGAACTACTAATTAATGTATGAATTTTCTTATTTTTAATTAATGAAATAATATCGCTATGAGAATATAAGTCACATGTCACATGGTACATTTTTGATTACTGTCATTGGTTAAAATACAAAAAACAAAATCGCAGAATAGGCTATCAAATCGGAGAGAATTTTATTACCGCATGTTGACTGTTACATGATTTTAATGAATAAAAATAGTTTAGTTTCAAAGTGACAAATCGTTTAATTTAATTTCAACGTATATTTAAAGTTTTAAATTAATTCAGCTTTATCAGCGTATATGTAAACAATAATAGATTTCTATATACGAATTTATAATTTTATTGCCACTAAGGAAATTAAACTGCTTACCAACAATGAGTATCTGATGGCGGGCAGTAATTAAATCTCAGTAGTCGATAAATATGCTACATTGAGAGAAAATTGTGATTTTTTTTAAATGTGTTGAAAATTATGTTTTCAATAAATTAATATCCCACAAACTGGAAGAACAATTTGTGTGAAAATTTTTTAATTGTGCAAAATATATATTGATGCTAACTTTAAATTATACTTTGAAAGTTTACTCATTCCTTAAATTTAATATGGAAAACTCTCATTTTGTATATCGACTTTTTAACTTTGTTGAATAAAAAATCCGCTTTGAAAGATTATGAAGGTTAACCAAGAAAAGGTTATCTTTAAGTGAAAGCAAAACATCTCGTTTAATTTGAATCATAATTTTCTTCTCTATATCTTTTGTAAGGTAACCAGCAAACAAACGTTAATAAATGTACATTCAAACACAAAATTATATGAAGTTAATGTTTAAAAGATTACTAAAATTTACAAACACAATCATTTGCGTTATTGTAACGTTACTATAATTTCAAAGCACAACTAATCTTGAATCTTTCGTGTGGGAAGTTAAATTGAAACATGTCTGGGAATAAATATATTCTAATACAATATAAATAAATATTAACTTCTGTGCATACTTTCTGATATTCAGTGTAATATTTATCAGTCATTAGACTATACAGCTCCTGTAGGTTACACGCAAATAACACAAGAAATTATTTTTCATCCGATCAGTCGTACTCAAGAAGGTACTTCCACACCTACAGGCATAATGAAAATGAGTTATAGTAAGCACTTTGCGGCTGAAGTTTAAGTTTGGCACTAAATCAAAAATAGTTTTCCTAGTTGGTGTTCTACGAAAACTATGTCTTTCACTAAATACATTTGAGTTAATACACGAGACAACAAATTTAAAAAAAAGTGTTGCTATTCTTTCTTGTTTAGTTATTTAATTTTGCTTAAAATTGTGTTAATACAATTTATTTCATTAATGTCTAATGTATTGGTCTGTGGTCTCATATTAGTTCAGTTGATCGACATATTTCCACAGTTTTTGCTTCTATAGCGCGACGTTTCGGAAGTGGACTCTGTTTTCGCTTAGTCGAAAAGGACTGATTTTGCTCTTCAGTCGAATTCGTTTATTTATGACTTTTTTTCCAAGCACTATTCTCGGATTCGAACTTATATATTATATTAATATTATATATATATATATATATATATATATATATATATAATATATATTATTATATATATATGGTAAATAGTTGTGGTTATGATAATATTAAGAACTTCAGTTGTTGGAAAAAGTTCATGGCTTACTAAATATTTCACAAAAAAATTAAATTTTGCATTTTATTTAATTCTAAATAACTCTTATTATGCACTAGAGCAAAAAAATGTAGAGGAAAAAATGGTAGTGCTCTTCATGCTTTATCTACTGGCATCGCCACTTTTGTTCTTATCTCTTATTATTCCAAAGTTATAATATAAACTATTGTTTTTTAAATGAACGGTGTAGTAGGCTGTACCTTTATCAGATGCGCATTTTTTTAAGTTTTGTAACGATATCAGACATGATGTATTTATTTTTAAAAATAACAAAGTTATAATGATTTCATTATTGATTTACAATTGGCCATGTAAAAAAATGAATTAATCATTATGGCAGTTTTACACCCTTGCCATACTAAATACAGTTTTTTTTATTTCATTTCTAACTTTGATGAACGAAAATAAGTTTAGTGATTATTCTTTTAAATGTTGTAGAACCTGAACCGTTATTATTAGGAATACAACAAAATGACACGAATAAATTTTTTTAGACCTTTTAATGTTTTAATGTTGTACATACTGATACGTGTAACTTTTGTGTAAGGAAATTTTCGAACGAGTTGAAATTTTTATGCTTATTGATTTCGCAACATCCTATACTTTAACTCCAATATTAGTAAGTTTGGCAACAGTGTACATTACACTTTTGTTTTTTCAAATAATTTGGAACATGGAAAATTTCTAATTTGTTGAAGGAAATCACATGTCTTCTTTTCTGGTTCTTTTTGATAAGGGGGAACGCCATTTTTAAGAAAATTGATGCGTCGTTAGAAAACTAACATGATATATGGAGAAGATTTCTATAATTTTATTTTAATATTACTTAAAAATTAACAGTTTTGGTACTGGATTTGGCTTTCTATATATCTAATTGTACTAAATTTGGTTAGTATTCGTATTTTACGGATCTAATTAGTTTCTAACACACATTTCGCTTCGGAATCAAGAGGTATGTTAAACCACTTTCTTTCGTTACATTAATAATTTGACATCAATAAGTACATACTGTAATATTGTAAAATAGCAAACATTTTAAAAGAAAATTTCGTATCAACTCATTTTCTAACACCATTGGTTTATATAGGTTCTTTTCGTCTTACTGGATTTTATCATTTCTTCCGTTCTCAAGATATTATTGACCGATACTACCAGTACAGTTGGCCAACGTTTCTCCGAGTTATGAAATAGCATACAACTGCTCTCCGAAACCGAGCATTTGACATTTTATGGGTGTTCCTTCACATGGTATCATCCGTTTGACTAAAACACATAAATTATATCTGATAATACATTCGGCTAAGTAATACACACACGGCGAGTGCATTTTAATGACTAATTCGCCATGACGAGGCTCTCGTTACATATACAATTGCTGGGGTTACTCTGAGAACAACTCACATTATCACGAACTACCATTGTACTGCTACGATTATCCTTTTTGGAAAATTTAATGTCTGCAATTTTGATTATTTTTGTATGAATTTAGTCTTACAGTTACGCAAAATTCACAATTTGTTTTAATAGTTTTATGTCAGTGTACCTACAGTTCAGCGATCAGCTGTTTTGATATGTACTTTGAACCTAGTATATTGGTCTCTATTGTACAGAGTGCGCCCTAAACTATAGTAACGTTTGGGTTACATAAAATTGAAATTGCTTGTTTATAGGATTGCTCCTATAAGAACTTAATAAATATTACGCTTATTTGGGTTAATGCATGTGTTGCATTTCACTAAAAATTGTTGAAGCTACAAACGCTATCTTAATAAGGAAGCTGTTCAATTTTCTGATTACGGCCTTCAGCCACATCTTTAAAACTAATGCTTAAGATTTTCCTTTGGGCTTATTTAAATTTATGTTTTACACTTATAAAGCTATTGACAAACTCAGCCTTTCTGAACCTGTATGTATTATATTTGCTTTGTCTATACTGCTAATTGCAAGTAAATTTAATTTATTTGCGCTTACAAAAAACGAAAAGTAATGGTGGACATCTAGTGTAAGTTTTAGTTTATATTTTGGGTTTTAAAGTGCGTTTTGGTTTGATGTAAAACTGAAATATCAGTTTTAAGGAGAGCTCTTCCTAAGACTTCGGTTTAGAGTTATTTGTTTAACTTTGTATGTGTTTTGTTGTTTTATCTTTGGGGACAACGTCGGATGTCGATCAGTACACATGTATATTTTGATTTTACGTATTATAAAGCTTGTTCAACATTTTACTTAAATTATAGATTTAGCCCTTTCCAGAAAGGTAAGTGGGTTACTACTAGACCATTTGGGTCAGATTTTATTTTAGTTAGTTTAATTTCTCTCAAATTTTGGGTCACATATCGGATAGCGATCCCAACTTAGGATAACGATTGTGTGCATTGCTCAGATTATTGTTTCTTAGATTATGAGATTTTATATAAACATTACCTGGTTACCTACATTGTAAATAATTTTTTTGTTTGTTAAAATACGAATATCAAAAATTTATATTAAACAAGTTAGTTTAAACGATCGTCAGTTGTTTCTTTATTCCTGTGCCTGGGATCAAAATTCCTAGTCAGACATTTTTCCTGGTTGGATTTAGTCCAGTATTTATTTTAATTGTAACGTCTCTCTCCTTGTGCCCTAGCCCTTTTGTTGATCCATGGGCGACACAAAAGTTTAGATCAAGTGGTGCCCTTTTAATCTTTCTGTGTACTCTCCTACGCCAAACCGCCCACGCATCTAAATGCCCAACCGGCTGACTGAGCTTCCGGTTAATTTCTTAATTCGTGTTACCGCACACTTTCTTCTTTTCTACCGCAATCATTTTATGCAGGTAACAATACTAATTTCCTGCTCGCTTGAGTTAGAACAAACGTAGATTTTTTTTTAAGTAGCAGTAATAGTTAGCTTTGACATTTTCTCTTTATAACGATATAAGGTTTGCTACATTCACTTTGATGAACAAACGCGATACAGGAATTTTCGTATTATTGAGAGTGCGATGAAAAAAACAAAGTACTGGCGCTCATTGCTTTAGTTGAAATTTGGCAGTTTTGTAAGTTCGGAAATTAAATTAAAGATGTTTTCTAATCGCTGCAAACTTAATATGTTAGAATGTTTTATAGTGTGTAATAAAACTAGTGTTCTTGCTGCCATCTGTACCGACGTTCAACAATTTATACAGAAATTTGAGGAAGTTTGGTTCCTTTTCGAAACCAAAGAGGGATGAAAACATCATTAACGAGGGTATCCAAATTTCAGCTGAAGTTGGTGTGTTGCAAACCACAGTCATAAGGGTTTTGAAGAAACACAAATTTCACGCATATCACCTGTCAGTAGGACAAACACTGCATCCAGGAGACCAAGCTGCAAGAATTACGTTTAGTAACTGGTACATTAATATGATTCAACAGTATCCAAAGTTCCAATATCAAATTTTGTGGGCTGATGAAACCAAATTTGCAAACTGCGGTATGTTCAATAGGCGCAATGAACATTTGTAAATGCAAGAAAATACTAGGATAATTTGGGAAAGACGGCCTCAAAGAAAATTTGGATTCAATGTTTGGTGCGGAATTATTCGATCGCGAAACCTTGGACTTTTCATTTACGACGAAAATTTGACAGGCCAGCGTTATCTTGAATTTTTACAAAATGAATTTCAAGATATGTTGGATATCCTAGATTTGGAAACAAGACGCAATTTACACTGGTTTGAACACGACGGTGCTCCGTCGCACAACCAACTGCAAGTGAGAGAGTACCGTTTCCAAATTCTTAGAAAGGTAGGAACGGGCCGGTCCCTTGGGCACCAAGATCGCGACCTTTCACTTGTAGATTTTTTTTCTTTTCGGTACACTAAAAGATTTGGTTTATCACCGAAATTATGCGACAAAAGAAGAACTACGTGATGCTGTGATACATGCCTTTCGCAGTTTAGATGGTAGGAAAATACGGAAAGCTGTAAATTCCATTGTGAAAAGACCCCGCTTGTGTGTAAATAATAATGGTGGACATTTTGAACATTTGCTGAGATAAATTAATTTTTTTTACATGCAATTACTTCAAAGTCAAAATTTAAGCTTAATAATTCCTAGTTTCTTTGCGTTCTTGTTCTATATGAGGCCCTAATTTTTAGGTAAAAAGTTATAATAAGCTGAATTAACTTGACCCGATAAAAATGTTTTTCCATAGTACATTCTGTTTTTGCTACTCTCAATAATACAATACAATACAATAATCTTGAATCGTTATAAAGAGAAAAAATTGTTCTTTTTAAATATACCAAAGCCAACTATTATGCTACTTAAAAAATCTAAGTTTGTGCTAACTCAAGCGACCAGGAAATTAATATTACTACGTGGACAAAAGGATTGTGGTAGAAAAGAAGAAAGTGTGCGGTAACACGAATAAAGTAAATAACCGGAAGCTCAGGCAGTCAGTTGGGCACTTGGATGCGTGGGCGGTTTGGCGTAGGAAAGTACACAGAAAAATTAAATGGCCACCACTTGATCAAAACGTTTGTATGTAAAACATGTTACGTATTAAAATTCCTAAAATTTTTATTTGTGTCATTTTGTTGTATTCCTAATAATAACGATTCATTTAAAAGAAAAATCACTAAACTTGTTTTCTCTCATCAAGGTTTGAAATGAAACAAAAAACTGTATTTATTATAGCAAGGGTGTAAAACTGTCAAAAACCATAATAATTAATTCATTTTTCCATAGCCTACTGTAAATCAACAATAAGATCGTTGTAACTTTGTTATTTTGTAAATACATACATCATGTCTGATAACGTTACAAAGCTTAAAAAAATGCGCATCTGATAGAGGCACAGCCTGCTATACCTTCCGTTTAAACGAACAAAAGTTTATATCATAACTTTGGAATAATAAAAGATAGAACAAAAGTGGCGACGCCAGTAGATAAAGCATTTTTTCCTCTACTGCTGTATAAGGCCCAAATTCAGCCTCATCTGGAATATAATTCTCACTTTTGGGTTAGTGCTCCCCAATACGCTCTCGATATCGTTGATCGTATTCAAAAGAGAGCGATTAGGCTTATAAATGACCCGTCCTTAACTTCTCACATACAGTCCCTTGAGCATAGAAGGATGGTTTCAGTTCTTTCTTTGTATTATCGTTATTACAACGGCTATTGTGCTGGTGAATTACATTCTTTGATACCATCTCCGGCTATCTTTGCGAGAAACACTCGGTTCGCTCATTCACATCATCAGTATGCAGTACAAATCTCCACTTGTCGTACCAAAGGGGCGCAATCCACATTTTCTACACGGCTTCTAAACTTTGGAATGATCTCCCTAGTTCCTGTTTTCCTCTCACTTATGATATGAGAAAATTTAAGGTAGCTGTTCATAGGCATCTATTGGCAATTCATTATCCCTCTATCCATCCTCCTAAGTGTTCCTGAGTGCTTTAGCACGATTTAGCCTGTTCAGGTCCACAATCATAAAAAAAAAACATTTTTTTTCTTTTTTCGATACGTAGAAAATGAAAAAAATTTACATGTATCTAAAAAAAGATGTCTTCTCACCCCTGTAGATATGACATTAGTTTTTTTTTTAGCTAATAGGTCATTTTGTTTACAAACTTTTGTACTCTAAAATGTTGGTCAGGCTGTATTTGAGTGTGTACACGTTGTGGTGATAAATTTGAATATGTATTCTAATAATGGGGCCCTAATGCTAACTTGTAAAACAGATATAGAGCCTCGCAACTTGCTCTCGGGCCTTCGCCCCCCTGGCGGGAAATTTGAAATTGTATTCTAATAAGGGGCCCTAATTCTAACTTGTAAGACAGGTAAGGTCTTTACGACATAAGAACACCAAAGTAGCATGTAACACTATTACCACGTTTTGCATACAGTGCTAAAAATACGTATCATAGTTAAACTGATAAAAATACCTATACAATAACGGTTATAACCAAACTACAAATCAGATCACTATATTATTTTACATACAAGGAATGCCTTATTGTAAATACCTGTACCCAAAGAGCCCTAGATTTATAAGCAAGCTCGAACGCACAATTTCGTTTTTGAAAATGAATAAATGACCGAAGGCAAATAAATAAGCTAACCTTCATTTTCAATTTTGATAATACACGGATAATTTAAACCTAACACCGATTTCATTTCGTAAGGCAGCTATAGGACCCTGTGTTTATTTCAGACAACGCTTAGCACTATCATTGGACAGTCTTAATAATAATAATATCACTCACATTCGGAAATACCTTTTACTAAAAAGGCCCTAGATTTTATAAACAGGTTTGAACGCACTATTTCGTTTTGAAAACGGTCAAACTGCCCAGTGGTAAATAAACAAGTTGACTTTCATTTACAATTTTGGTAATACACATGTGATTTGAAACACCGGTTTCATTGCATAAGACAATTATAGTCCTCTGTGTTTTTATTTTACTCAACGCATTATCATTAGCCAACCATAATAGCAAAGTCAGTCAAATTAGCGTGTAACATTATTGTTGAATTTTGCATACAGTGATATAAATAACCAAACCGAAAACAATCATTAGTCCATACACTACTAGATGTCGCCACAAACGACGAATCCCAGAGAGCAAGTTGCGAAGCCCTATATCTGTCTTACAAGTTAGCATTATGCCCCCTTATTAGAATACAAATTTCCCGCCAAGGCGATCACGACAATGGACGAAAACCTATGTCAAAAGGGCCTTAATAAACATGGCCGACAAGCTTGTCCCGCAACCAATCAGAAACCAGGGGGCGGAGTCCATACACCGATCAGAAACTAGGGGGCGTGACGATTCCCTCGGCCCACCAATCAGAACACTGTATGCGCGCGCATTTGCTTACCCTCCAGGGATTGAGACCAAAATAGGGGTGAAAATGTCATGTGACCATTCACATACCCGCCCCCCACCCTAAACACTGGAATGGACTGACAGGCCTTAATTAGGGCTGAAAATACCGTCAAGGGCTGAAAATTCCATCAAGGGGTTGAAAATCGCCCCCCAAAAGAAGCCGACCCCCAGCCAAAAGGTCTCTAATTAGGGGTAAAAATGTCTTCAAGGGGTTCAAAATACCCTCATGAGGTAGAAAATTCAGACTAGGGGTTGAAAAACGACCCAAAAAATCCCCACGCAACAAGGGTTACTCATTACCAACATGAATTTAAATGTAATATGTGGGCAGGTATTATTCATGAATTTTCTTATAGGTTTATTTATTATACCAAATAACTTAAATGGAAATATTTATTTAAATTTTTGGCAAGAAACATTACCCGATTTAATAGAGAATTTGACCTTAGTACAACGACAGAATATGTGGTTTATACATGATGGTGCTCCACCACATTTTTCGTTAGAAGTGCGTCACTATTTAAATACGATTTAGACAAATCGACGGATAGAAACAGGTAATCATGCTTCTGTAAAATGGACAGCAATATCACCGAATAACACCCTGTAATTTTTTTATGGGGTGACATGAAAACAAAAATTTATTCCTCTCCTATTGAAAGGGACGAAGATGTATAGCACAGAATTTTACATACTTCCAACACCCTTCGGAATCCCGCTACACTAAGAAGAGTACAAATCAATTTTCAACGTAGAATTAACGCATGTGCACAGTAAAATAGTGGCCATTTTGAACATTTATTGTAACTGTAGGTAATTAATCCTCTATTATTTCCATTAATTGTTTAAATCATAGCCAACTTTTAATAAAAACATTATTAGTGTATAATTACAATTACTGATTCAGACTTGTAGAAATTTAGAAAATATTTCTTTTGGCTAAACCATTTACACAACTAAAAATTTGTAAGAGGTTTAACGCAATAAATTATTGTTATAATTGTTTAAAATCTTATTCGTTTTTTTTAATGTATTAATCTAGCTTTTACTTAAATAAGTACTGTTTAAATCAAATTTTACTTTTAAAACATTAATTTACACAATTAAGAATCTGGACCGTCCCGAATTTTGTTTGGCTACGGCCTTGATTTGTAAAACATTTCTTTTCTAGCCGACGTTATCTAAATTGAAAGTTTGTAAAGAACTTTCTAAAAACGTACACTGACCATAAGAAGAAAAGACACGAATGATGAAATTAAGTTTAAAAGTACTACTAACTACCAACAATTGTAAGTAGTTAGTCTCCGTATTGAAAAGATAAATTAATTCAAACAAAAACGAAGAATATTTGAACAATTGTCATAATAATTCAAATCCTGCTATTAATGTAATACCTTGGTAAACATATACAGCCAACTATGGAATCTAGATCTATTTTACTAAACAATGGCTACATATTAAATAAATTAAATTTATTAAACTGCCTTGAAGATGACAAATCAGAACACCCTCCAACAGACGAAGTCTAACAATGAAAAATGTCGTAACCAAAGAAAAAAAATCCACAATATTTAATCAAGTTATTATGTAAGTATAAAGTGATAAACCTCTAATTTGAAATTGGTAAAAGAATTCACAAATAAAACTTGATATACTAATTAAACATCTAAGTTTCCCAACCTTTGCAAAATTGCCAACATTTGTCCAATCTTAAACAGTGGAGATCTCAGCAACGTTACTAAATACAGATCGATTAGTATTTTAAACAACTTCGGCAAAGTATCGTTCTATATTCTAAAATTTATCCAACTGTTAAAATGCTGATATCTTCTGCTAAAAATGGATTCATGGAGTGTACGCAATTTATTGCTACCATTCTTGACAACCGAGACGATGTAGATATATACAGGCGTTTGGTTCGATCTCGCATGAGTTTGTGTTAGCCAAATTAGATAACTTTCGTTTTGGTCAATCTCTGTAGCTTCTGTTTAAATTATATTTACATAATTGGCTACAATATGTTACTTACAACAACTACACCTTTTTGCCCGTGACTACTATTTTAGCGGTACCACAAAGGTTAAACCTCGGTACACTTTTATTTTTGCTATTTATTAATGACCTGCCTGACAAAATTGATCATAATCACGTGCTTTTGGCAGATGATTTTAAAATTTATCACTCTGTTGCTTTCATCGATGATAGTGCTTTGACTCAGCAGCAACTCGACGTCCTTGACGGTTGGTGTGTCATAAATGGAGTCCCTGTAAACATCCCTAAGTCGTAAATCTAACCCTTTGGGTAACCATTTTTTTTCTTTGAACTAAAAGTCTGAAAGTTGTGGTACAGGCACTATAATTTTTTCAAATTTTTTGGTAAAAACCCCATATTTCTACGAAATACAGTTTTCGAGTTTTGGCTTGTACACATTTGAATACACCGTGACCCAACAGTGTCATTTTACAATGTCATAATTTTATTAATTCCTCATATAAGTGGGAAATGGTGTTCCACAATGGACATAATATTTTATTTACTGTGATATAGAACCCGTATGCTCCTTACATTTGGAGCACAGAGACCCGTTGATTCCCGAGATGTGGAAGGTGACGGCGTTGTACTCGACCGTCCCCTTTTCTTAGAGGTTACTTTCTTGACTAAAATGAACCCCTCTACTGTATATGACCTGAAGTGCAACAGGTCCATAATATCCTTTTTTGGGATGCACGAAAGCATGACATTGGCTTTGTATTCTAGCCATCCATTTACTAAACGATGCCAATAGCTTGAGTAAACATTCCTAGTGTCCATTTTCTCGAACGTATGAATGTTCTATAGATAGTAATTAGGAAGTCCATTTTGTCAACACCTCACATGTTCAGATTGTATTCCCGAATGACTTGGGGCCTTCGAATTTGTATGTATTCTTTTTGACTTGTGTCCACTCTTTTGTACCAATCTATGGGGGTGTAACATACGTAACATTACTTTGCCACTGAATGTCTTCCTTCTGGGGCAAATTATTATTAGCAAAGAATGTCGTAATCCGGTTTCTTTGGGTTTTTTCCACTTGCTCGATGGTGGCTTCAGCCTCGACTGATTATGCAGTTCCAACAAATTCAGCAGTGGTGAACTCCAAGATAACATCATTTGTTTCTATTGCTTCTTCCTCATCCAGTAAAAACACAATATAACATTTCACGTCTTTGATTGCAGTGTGTACCGACGTATTTATTTACTAAACTAGTGATATTTTTACATCAAGAATGTGGGCCTAAGAATTTCCAATCACTCGTTACGCCCCTTCAGTAAAACAGCTTTGAAGCGTACACCTGCTAGTTAGACCTCAAACACATGTTTTTCAACCCTTAGCCAAATATTAGTTACAAAAATAAAATATCCCGAAAACCATGCTCAAATAACGCCTTAATATTTAATAAAATATGTTAAACCCCATTAATTAACTTTTCTATCGCGGTAACAATTGCGATTTAAAAAATGTTTGTTGCAATAATAAAATTTTCGCGGTCCGCTACCTACAGTACCTTCAACAATATTCTCCCATACATCGCCTTCGGCAGCATTGCCTTCATCAAACATGTACGAGATATCTGACAAATGTAGTAGTTCCTCTTCCGTGAGGTGAGTTATTCGTCTGTGACGAAACAACGAACCGGGTTCACCTAAATTTTTATTATTATTCACGAAAATAAACAAAAAAGTTAGGTTATGTTCATCTTGCATTTTGTGTGTACGGTGTCTAAAAACGTGTACACGAAACCAAAGTCAAATTACGCAAATAACGGGAACTACTGATGAACGGACACTAAATAATATAAAATATACACTTTTTTAGTTTATAAATAAATCGCCACTAGAAGTTATCCACACTATCTATATGAGTAACATTCACAAAAACAGCACTGCAAGCGTATTCTACTTTGTGCACGTACCTCTGGCGAAATAAATAATTTTAGCTTTTCTCTTGTCGTTTAGATGGCGCTGCAAGTAAGCATAAGGAAGAACACACGTCTCCGAATGTATACATAGTGATTGGAAGGTTGCAATTCCTATTAAAACCTGTAGAAGCAGCTGTACACGTTTGTGTACGCAGTGACCGAAAGGGTTAAACCACTTGGATCGGATTTCTATCTTAGTTCAGTTAAACGATGCAGAAACAAGGATATTGAAGATCGACACCGAGTTGAACCTTGTTCAACATATAAACAGTGTTTCCAAATTACACATTAACTCTTCCCCTTATTTTACGAAACTGCAAACCATTTTCGAATATCCAGTTACTTATACGAGGGATGTACAGTATTTGTTGTCCCTAGTAACGGCACTTGTTTTGTTATGTTATTAACAAACAAACTGCCAAATTTGGTTAGTCGAGCTTTGGTAGTGTCAAAGTTGAAAGTAGTGGTTGCACGAAGAATTTGGGAAATGGAAAAAAGTGAGTTTCAAGCTGTCATCAAGTTGAGATTCCGCTCCTTCGTATCAAGTAGTAAAAAATTGGTCTCGAGTTTTCAAATGTGGCAGAACAACCGGTAAACATGAAAAAGGTGCTGGTCGGCCGCACTCTGCGTGTACCCAAGAAAACATTGATCTTGTGAATGACATGATCACAGGAGGTCTTCTATTGACAACAAGACCTGTAGCGGAGATAACAGGCCTTTCAAATGGTACGGTTGAAACCATAATAAATGACTATTTAGGACTTCATAGGCGCAAGATGGGTATCCCGAATTTTGACGCTCGAACAAAAGAGTTTGAGAGTCACTTCTTCAATAGCCAGTTTAGCTCTGTTTAACCGTAATCCTAAATGTTTCCTCGATCCATATGTTACGGTTGATTAAGCTTGGGTTCATCACTTCGATCCCGAATGCAAACAACAAACTATGGAGTGGCGTCATCCACGCAAACTTCGTGTACAGGCTTCAACGGGCAAGATAATGGCTACAGTTTTTTGGAATGACGAAGGAATTTTACTGGTAAATACAGTACATCCCCGTATGTTTGTATTTCTCATTAGTTCGTTCTATTGAATATGTGCCATTGTTTGGAATCCCGTTCACCATAACAAAAAAGACCAACTAGAAGCAGTGCAAAAAAGATTTTTGAAATTCTTAGTTCTGAAAATGCATTATCATTACCCGCCAAGAAGTTTTGATCATCAATTACTGCTCCGCCGTTTCAATCTTCGTTCCTTAGAATTCAGAAGACGTTAAATCGCTATAACTTTTCTTTACAAGATGTTGCATAATATAATTGATTGTTTTGATTTACTATCGCGTATTGGATTCCATGGTTTGCCTTATTCTTGGCGAAATGGTAAAATTGTACACCTAAAACAAAGATATTATATGGATCTCCTCCATTAACTGTTACTAGGGTTTTCCTAGCTTGTCTAGTCCTGGGGATATGAACAACTGCGCTGTGAATAACATTATTCAACTGATTGAGGCTTAGTACATCATGTTTCTAAATAATGTTTATTTAGTTTATCGGATTAACATTTTATCTCACAATAATATTTTTCTTTTCCATTTTCGAATGTATATGAATTACAAGCAAGGTGTACACATTCCTATTATTTACTCTTAGTGGTCCTGTAATTGGATGTATTCTGCAGAACAATAAATTTTTTTTTGTTATTACTATTATTATTGTTATTCTTATTATTATTGTTATCTAGTCAAATCTAAAAAAAATAGATTTCGGTTATTTCTAGTTGTAATTGATATTGTACACTGAAAACGCCATATGTACGTTTAATATGATTTTAATTGTAACTACATATATTAAATTACTGTGGTACTCTGCTAACTTAACATATTTAATTGGAAAAGACATTCACTTCATGGTCTAGGAATAAAAAGAACCAAATACAAAGGCATACCAAAAGTTAAAATTAAGACCTTATTTTTTAGTTATAAGGTGCTAAAAATTGAATTCGAGATTTTCTTCTTACCTATTAAAGTTATTTGGATGTTTATATATCTCACTAGCTTCATGTTGTATAACATCATAACCATGGGTTTGTCTTGACAATGTTTCCATATTATCATATAACGATTTAAATTACTTAAAGCATTGCATAGCTACTGCAGACTTTTCAGGTTGACCCAATATACAAAATCTCATATGTTCTTTACATTTAGTATCAACGTAGGTTATGCGGTTCCAGTGTAGATGGAGTCAACCAGAGAGGTCGGAAGTAGCTGAGCATGCTTTAAATAATTTAATAATACTTAATTTATTAAGGATCTCGCTGTTTTGCTATATCAATAGTGGTATTACCACTTACTATGGACGATAACTGTTATTGTTATCGAAACGTAAGAATGTTATTTAAGCGTACAATATTTATTTCTAAGGAAACTAACCCAGCACCTTCATGGTACCGCAGAATTATGAACATGTTCTTGTTTGTGGATTATGGGATAAATTGCACCCCCATGTCACAATTTAGATTTGTAACTCTAACAAACAAACTCTCATGAAGATTGAAAATTTTAGCTTGCGAATCCCTATGCCAAAGTTACAATGTCACTCTGCGTATCTCTTTGAACCAGAAATCCTAGTGCAATGTCAATACTGGCAATATATTTAACGTATTTGATTATGCATAACACAACTAGAAATATCAAAAATATTCGGGTGTTTTAAAAGGTTTTGTACAACGTGGTATTTTTGTCGAATTTTCAGTGTTTGGAAATATATTTTGTAGATAGCTCTCATTTAAGGATTTCTGATTATTGCATCGATACTAAACTGTGTTCAAAATAAACTTATCTAAAATTTATTCAAGTTCTAATACAAAATTTGTTATGTTATCATATTTAAATCACCGTCTTGCTAGATAAATGCAAAGTACTTGTATTTAAACGATCATTAATTAACCAAAGAGACCGTTAATTGGCGTTATTTGAAGGAAACTTTCATTTCTAAGCTCAATCTATAATTTATTAATTTATGAATAATTAAAGAAGTTTGGAGTTTCATTATATATATGAAAGTTTTGTGAGAACTTTAATATGTGATTTTTTGTTCTTATACTCGTACGTGTACTGAAACGCTAATACTACACTATATTACTAAAATGTAAACATCTCAAAAGGCTGTTCATATCAATGCTGATAATCTTAATGCTCTTCAAATTAAAGCTTTTTCATCCTTAGTACTTGTATTAGCTTTGTTAAAAAACTCCTAGCAATAAAGACACTACAAAAATAGGATTATTTCGATTATGTAAACTTGATTTACATTCAACTTATAAACATAGTAATTATTTCAATGGTCGTCATTCTCCTGGAGCAATAGATATTATCCCGATTTTAAGCGATTCGTACTAAAGCTACTCGTGTGGCTACCAAAGTTTGCTTCAGTGCGGAGGAGATTGAACAGTATTTCACATCTCTGCTTATACGGATTAAAGGCACTCTAACCGTGACTGATGTTAAGAACAGCTCTAAGAAGTCTATCCTGTCCCATTCCTGATACAGTTATAAATAAGCGCAAGTCAAGGTTAATCAATAATGATTAGTTATGGTACAAACCAAATTTAAGCAGTCTTTCGTTAGAAGTGTATGGCGTTTAAGAGGATTTATTTAATTTTTTGTTTAAAGCATAAACATAAATTTAAAGCTTATTAAGTTTCAAATTTTAAATTGATGTGTATACGTTAACTTATGAATATTTGTAGGTATAAGATAACTTTTGTAAATGTTTGCAGTTATCACTAGTTACGTATTTCTACCAAATGTAGTGTAGCTGTCATTCTATATTTTTTAAGTACATCGTCATAACATTTAAATTATTACAAATCAAAATTGTGAGGCAATTGGAACTTATAAAAAACGAAATTCCAATCGTAAGTACACTTTAGAAAAACAAAGCAAATCTTGTCAGAATACGTACATGTTTCGAAAATATTTTCAACGGAAGATTTGGTAAAATGATTCTAATATTGATTACTACGTTTTTGGTAACTGGTTGATTTAATTTAAGACACAGCGTGAGAGCAGTGCGAACAAAACAATGTCGTTGCAGCCAAACTTAATCTTCTTCTATGTTATGGCGGCTTTAACGTCTGATGTTTGAATCTTAAAAATAAATAAAGAATAAGAATTCTTTGAAGTCTACTGGTTTTGGTTTGTAAACTCCCATTGGTATAAAAGGCCATTATTTGCAAGGATCACGCAATGAGTATTTAAGTGTGACGTAAGATTTAGACAAAATACAAAGATTAAGAGAACCAGTTAATTCTGTTACTCCAACACGGCCTACCCATGTAAAAATTCGTAATTTATAACTTACGCCAAAAATTATTAAATTCAGGTTGAATAATTAAATTCCGGTTCTTGGTTTTGTTCAGATTACCAAGTTTAAATACTCAGGTGAACTGCATTGTTTGCTCTGTAACTTATTCAACAATTTTAATAACATTACATAGGTTAACCTAACTTATGGTGAAAACGCTTTTCACAATACCAAGTTGTGGTTGCAGTTACGTAAATAGAATAAGAAGTATTAGGCACAATCTGTGTTACTCGTGAAATTAATTGTTTTTGCTTATGAGGACAAGACAGATATAGAAGTATTTACTTTTTACACACTTCCGATAAAACGTTTTGTTTTTATTTATTTAGGTTACATAAGTTATGAAGAACTTGCTTTACTTTTGGCTTTAATGCTCTGCTGATTTTATGTCATTTAACTAACTAAATTAATTTATTAAGTAATTTAAAATTATTATAAAATGTATTTTAATACAGGAGTTGGTCTTAATTGGTAATTACATTAAGTAAATGTAGATTTTCTTATCGAGTGCACGTATTAATTACACTTGCTTTATCTTATTTGGAAAACGACATGGTAACATGAATTATTTCGGAAAATAATTTGCTTCCAGAATTAAATAACACCTGATTTTAATCCTAATGAACCAAACTAATTTATTACTCTACAAAATAGTTCAAAATTTGAATAAAGTAAAGCTAACGCGGATCGTATGTTGTTTGTTAACGGTAAAACGTTTTGGGGACCTGACCCAATTAACACGGTCGTAAGTCAAGACCTAATGGTACCGGGACGAGAGATAAATGGCAACACGTTATTTGCTCACGAACAGTGCTAGATACCTGCAGCTCCGACAGCATTTTTTGATCTTTCCTGCGGAAAAGGACTACTGGCGTAGTAGAATTTCACATATTTTACTTACGTTACGTACTATACTTACTTTACTTACTTTACTTACTTTACTTACCTCACTTACCTCACTTACCTCACTTACCTCACTTACCTCACTTACCTCACTTACCTCACTTACCTCACTTACCTCACTTACCTCACTTACCTCACTTACCTCACTTACCTCACTTACCTCACTCGCCTCACTCGCCTCACTCGCCTCACTCGCCTCACTCGCCTCACTCGCCTCACTCGCCTCACTCGCCTCACTCGCCTCACTCGCCTCACTCGCCTCACTCGCCTCACTCGCCTCACTCGCCTCACTCGCCTCACTCGCCTCACTCGCCTCACTCGCCTCACTCGCCTCACTCGCCTCGCTCGCCTCGCTCGCCTCGCTCGCCTCGCTCGCCTCGCTCGCCTCGCTCGCCTCGCTCGCCTCGCTCGCCTCGCTCGCGCTCGCCCCGCTCGCCCCGCTCGCCCGCTCGCCCGCTCACCCCGCTCACCCCGCTCACCCGCTCACCCCGCTCACCCGCTCACCCCTCACGCTCACCCCGCTCACCCCGCTCACCCCGCTCACCCCGCTCACCCCGCTCACCCCGCTCACCCCGCTCACCCCGCTCACCTCACCTCGCTCACCTCGCTCTCCTCGCTCTCCTCGCTCTCCTCGCTCTCCTCGCTCTCCTCGCTCTCCTCGCTCTCCTCGCTCTCCTCGCTCTCCTCGCTCTCCTCGCTCTCCTCGCTCTCCTCGCTCTCCTCGCTCTCCTCGCTCTCCTCGCTCTCCTCGCTCTCCTCGCTCACCTCGCTCACCTCGCTCACTCTCACTCACCCGCTCCCAGCTCACCTCGCTCACCTCGCTCACCTCGCTCACCTCCTCACCTCGCTCACCCGCTCCCGCTCACCCTCGCTCACCCCTCAGCTCACCCCGCTCACCCTCACCGCTCACCCTCGCTCACCCCGCTCACCCCTGCTCACCCCGCTCACCCCGCTCACCCGCTCACCCGCTACGCTCACCCGCTCACCCGCTCACCCCGCTCACCCCGCTCACCCCGCTCACCCCGCTCACCCCGCTCACCCGCTCACCCGCTCACCCGCTCACCCCGCTCACCCCGCTCACCCCGCTCACCCCACCCGCTCACCCCTCACCCCTCACCCCGCTCACCCCACCGCTCACCTCGCTCACCCCGCTCACCCGCTCACCCCGCTCACCCGCTCACCCGCTCACCCCGCTCACCCGCTCACCCGCTCACCCCGCTCACCCCGCTCACCCCCGCTCACCCCGCTCACCCCGCTCACTCACCGCTCACCCGCTCACCCCGCTCACCCCGCTCACCCGCTCACCCCGCTCACCCGCTCACCGCTCCCGCTCACCCCGCTCACCCGCTCACCCCGCTCACCGCTCACCCGCTCACCCGCTCACCGCTCACCCCGCTCACCCCGCTCACCCGCTCACCCCGCTCACCCGCTCACCCTCGCTCACCCCTCAGCTCACCCGCTCACCCTCGCTCACCTCCCGCTCACCCTCGCTCACCTCGCTCACCTCACCGCTCACCCCGCTCACCCTGCTCACCGCTCACCCGCTCACCCGCTCACCCGCTCACCCCGCTCACCTCGCTCACCCGCTCACCCGCTCACCCTACTCACCCGCTCACCCCGCTCACCCGCTCACCTCGCTCACCCGCTCACCCCTCACCCGCTCACCCGCTCACCCGCTCACCCGCTCACCCCGCTCACCCCGCTCACCCCGCTCACCCCGCTCACCCGCTCACCCGCTCACCCCGCTCACCCTCACCGCTCACCCGCTCACCCCGCTCACCCGCTCACCCCGCTCACCCGCTCACCCGCTCACTCACCGCTCACCCCGCTCACCCCTCATCGCTCACCCGCTCACCCGCTCACCTCGCTCACCCTCGCTCACCCGCTCACCCGCTCACCTCGCTCACCTCGCTCACCTCGCTCACCCTCGCTCACCCGCTCACCTCGCTCACCTCGCTCACCCCGCTCACCTCGCTCACCTCGCTCACCCGCTCACCTCGCTCACCTCGCTCACCTCGCTCACCTCGCTCACCTCGCTCACCTCGCTCACCTCACCTCGCTCACCTCGCTCACCTCGCTCACCTCGCTCACCTCGCTCACCTCGCTCACCTCGCTCACCTCACCTCGCTCACCTCGCTCACCTCGCTCACCTCGCTCACCTCGCTCACCTCGCTCACCTCGCTCACCTCGCTCACCTCGCTCACCTCGCTCACCTCGCTCACCTCGCTCACCTCGCTCACCTCGCTTACCTCGCTTACCTCGCTTACCTCGCTTACCTCGCTTACCTCGCTTACCTCGCTTACCTCGCTTACCTCGCTTACCTCGCTTACCTCGCTTACCTCGCTTACCTCGCTTACCTCGCTTACCTCGCTTACCTGCCCCTCTTGCTTCCCTCCTTACCTCCTTCCTCGCTTCCTTCTCTCGCTTCCTGCTTCTGCTTCTTCTCTGCTTGCCTCCTTCCTCGCTTACCTCGCTTAGCCTCGCTTCTGCTTGCTGCTTCTTCTTCGCTTCTCTTGCTTACTCGCTTGCCTTGCCTTGCCTCCTTGCCTCGCTTCCTCTGCTTGCCTCCTTGCCTCGCTTGCCTCCTTGCCTCCCTTGCTTGCCTTTCCTCGCTTCCTTCGCTTCCTCGCTTCCTTCTTGCCTTCTTACCTTCCTTACCTCGCTTACCTGCTCTCTTCTCGCTTCCTCACTTGCTCATCCTCGCTTCCTGCTTACCTCGCTTGCCTCCTCCTCCTTCCTCGCTTCCTCGCTTTCTTCCTCGCTGCCTCCTTCCTCGCTTCCTCGCTTCTCCTTCTCCTTCCGCTTCCTCGCTTCCTCGCTTCCTCGCTTCCTCGCTTCCTCGCTTCCTCTTGCCTCACCTCCTTGCCTCGCTTCCTCCCTCCTTGCCTCGCTTGCTTCCTTGCTCGCTTCTTCGCTTCCTCCTGCCTCCTTCCTCGCTTGCTTCCTTGCTCTCGCTTCCTCTGCTTTCCTCTTCCTCTTCCTTCGCTTCCTCGCTTCCTCGCTTCCTCGCTTCCTCGCTTCCTCGCTTCCTCGCTTCCTCGCTTCCTCGCTTCCTCGCTTCCTCGCTTCCTGCTTGCCTACTCCTTCCTCGCTTCCTTCCTTCCTCGCTTGCCTCGCTTGCCTCGCTTGCCTCGCTTGCCTCGCTTGCCTCGCTTGCCTCGCTTGCCTTGCCTGCTTCCTCGCTTCCTCGCTTCCTCCTTGCTCGCTTCCTGCTTCCTTCCTTCCTCGCTTCCTTCGCTTGCTTGCTTGCCTCCTTCTTCGCTTCCTCGCTTGCTTCGCTTGCTTCTTCTTCCTTGCTTCCTTCTTGCCTTCCTCGCTTCCTTCGCTTGCTCTTCTTGCTTCTCGCTTGCTCTTGCTTGCTTGCCTTGCTTCCTCTTGCTTGCTTGCTTCTTGCTTGCTTGCTTGCCTTTGCTTGCTTGCTTCTTGCTTGCTTGCTTGCTTTCTTGCTTGCTCTTGCTGCTTGCTTGCTTCTGCTTCTCTTGCTTCGCTTCTGCTTGCTTCTTCTGCTTGCTTTGCTTTGCTTCGCTTGCCTGCTTGCTTTCTTGCTTGCTTGCTCTTGCTTGCTTGCTCCTGCTTCTGCTTGCTTGCTTGCTTCTTGCTTGCTTGCTGCTTCCTGCTTGCTCTTGCTTCTGCTTGCTTTCTCTTGCTTCTTGCTTCTTGCTTTGCTTGCTTGCTTGCTTCCTTGCTTGCTCTGCTTGCTTCCTTGCTTCTGCTTCCTTTCTTGCTTCTGCTTGCTTTGCTTCGCTTTCGCTTGCTCTTGCTCCTTGCTCTTGCTTGCCTTTGCTTGCTTTGCTTCTTGCTTCTCCTTCTTGCTTCTTCTCGCTTGCTTCCTTCTTCCTTCTTCTGCTTTGCTTGCTTTCCTTGCTTGCTTGCTTCCTTGCTTCTTGCTTTCTCTTGCTTTCTTTGCTTCTTTGCTTGCTTTGCTTTGCTTCTGTTCTTCTTTCTTGCTTCTTTGCTTGCTTTGCTTCTTTCTTGCTTTCTTGCTTCCTGCTTGCTTCTTCCTTCTTCTTTGCTTCTTCTTTCTTTCTTCTTCTCTTCTTCTTTCTTCCTTTGCTTCTTCCTTCTTCTTCTTTGCTTCTTGCTTCTTCATTCTTCCTTCTTCTTCTTTCTTGCTTTCTTCTTCCTTGCTCTCTTGCTTTCTTGCTTCTTTCTTGCTTCTGCTTGCCTTCTTCCCTGCATCTTGCTTCCTTCTTCCTGCTTGCTTGCTTCCTTGCTTCTGCTTTGCTTCTTGCTTCTGCTTCTTCATCTTCCTCTTCTTCATGCTTCTTGCTTCTGCTTTCTTCCTTCTTCCTTCTTCTGCTTCTTCTTCCTTCTCTTGCTTCTTCTTCTCTTCTGCTTTCTTTGCTTGCTCTTTCTTCTTTGCTTCTTCTTCTCTTGCTCTTCTTGCTTCTTTTCTCTTGCTTCCTGCTTGCTCTTCTCTCTTTCTTCTTTGCCTTTGCTCGCTTTGCTTGCCTTCTTCTCTTCCTCTTCTTTGCTTTGCCTCTTCCTGCTTCTCTTCTTCTTTGCTTGCCTGCTTGCCTGCTCTTCCTCTTGCCTCTTCCTCTTGCTCTTGCTGCTTGCTCTTCTTTGCTTTCTCTTCCTCTTGCCTTTGTCCTTGCTGCTTCTTTGCCTTCTTCTTTCCTTGCTCCTTGCTGCTTGCTCTTGCTCTTTGCTTCTTTCCTGCTTCCTTGCTTTCTGCTTTCTTGCTGCTTCTCTTGCTTGCTCTTCTTCGCTTGCTTCTTGCTTTCTCGCTTCTTCTTCTTCTTGCTTCTTGCTTCTTTTCCTTCTTCTTCTTCCTTGCTTCTTCTTCTTCTTCTGCTTCTTTCTTGCTTCTTTGCTTTCTTCTTCTGCTTCTTCTTTCTTCTTCTTCTTCTCTTCTTCTTCTTTTGCTTCTTCTTCTTTCTTTTTGCTTCTTTCTTGCTTTCTTCTTTGCTTCTTTCCTTTGCTTCTTTCTTCTTTGTCTTTCTTGCTTCTTCTTGCTTTCTTGCTTTCTTGCTTGCTTGCTTGCTTCTTGCTTCTTTGCTTGCTTTGCTTCTTTTCTTTTTTTTGCTTCTTTTTCTTGCTTTCTTGCTTTCTTCTTTCTTCTTTGTCTTTCTTCTTTGCTTCTCTTTGCTTGTCTTTGCTTGCTTCTTCTTCTTCTTCTTTCTCTTTCTTGCTTTCCTTTGCTTGCTTCCTTTCTTCTCTTTTCTTGCTTTCTTCTTTCTTCTTTCTTCTTTGCTTCTTCTTCTTCTTTCTTCTTCTTCTTCTTTCTTCCATTCTCTTCTTCTTCTTCTTCTTCTTCTTCCTTTCTTTCTTCCTTCTTCTTCTTCCTTCTGCTCTTCTTCTTCTTCTTCTTCTTCTTCTTCCTTTCTTTCATTCATTCCTTTCTTCTTCTTCTGCTTTATTCTTCTTTCTTCTGCTTTCTTGTCTCTTCTTGTTCTTCTTCTCTTGCTCTCTCTTTCTTTCATTCTTTCTTTCTTCTTTCTTCTTCCTTCTTCTTCTTCTTCTTTCTTCTTCTTTCTTCTCTTTCTTCTTCTTCTTCTTCATTCCTTCTTCTTCTTCATTCTTCATTCTTTTCATTCTTCTTCTTTTCTTCTTCTTTCTTTCTTTCTTCTTTCTCTTTTCTTCTTCTTCTTTCTTCTCTTGCTTCTTTCTTGCTTCTTTCTTCTTCCTTCTTGCTTCTTCATTTCTCTTCCTTTCTTCTTTCTTCTTTCTTCTTTCTTCTTCTTCATTCATTCCTTCTTTCTTTCTTCTTTCTTCTTTTCTTGCTTCTTTTTGCTTCTTCTTCTTTCTTTGCTTCTTTGCTTCTTTGCTTCTTCATTCTTTCTTCTTTCTTGCTTCTTTCTTGCTTTGCTTCTTTTCTTCTTTCTCTCTTGCTTCTTCTTCTTGCTTCTTCTTTGCTTCTTCTTTGCTTCTTCTCTTTCTTCTTTGCTTCTTTTTGCTTCTTCTTTGCTTTCTTGTTCTTTTGCTTTGCTTTGCTTCTGCTTCTTTGCTTGCTTTCTTCTTGCTTGCTTTGCTTGCTTTGCTTGCTTTGCTTGCTTTCTTCTTTCTTACTTTACTTACTCGCTCCTTGCTTAAGCAAAGATGTTAGCATTTATTATATACCACTTGTAAGATAGGTATTTTAGGAAAAATCATAGGCTCTTCATGAACACTTCATTTACAAGAAAGTGTGGTACTACAAGGTTTACCTCTCAGTGTAGCATTAATTTCATAACGCTTTATCCTTAAATGGATACCTGCTCTCTCACTTAACTTAAAATATTTCTGTACGACTTATAATACACGGTAATTCATTAATGGAAATGAAAATATTTTGGTAGTTAAAAACATTTTGGTAATTAAAAGAATTTTAGTAACTAAACATATTTCTATAACTAAAAATATCTGCAAAATTCAACAGTATGGCAGAAGACTTTCAAGATGGTTTTCTTCAAGAGGAATAGAAACTAGCGACTTTGGCCACTACTTATTCCAATATTTAGAAGTGTCAAGATCGACTGTATAAATAAATCGTACTGTACTATAAATAGTAAACCATTCACGTGTTCAAACTTGTTGAAACTTGTGCATCAAAATTTGGTTTAATAGTTGAAAGTCAGTTGGTAATATTATGCAGTGGTGGTTACATGCAGAAAATTGCGTTAATTTGTTTGTTCTTATAGTGAATCTTTAACTGTACGTAATTTTCGAAAATGGCGGAATATGGAACTAGATTTTCAAGGTAAGTGATTTACATATACTTGCTGTTAATCTATTTTTATTTCAAGAACGGTAAATAATTGAGAGAATGTTGCCATTTAAAGATTATGTTTCTAAATATTTAGCAAGTCTTTTATTTGAGGGATATTTTTTGATTTGATTTTGATTGTTCTAAAAATAGTACAGTGGGCACTTTTGTTTTAGAAACTTTTCTCTCCACGAAGCTCTTGCTATGCTTGGAGCCAAAAAAATAACTTCCATCGCAACCCCCACCTACCCCACGAATAGTGCTGCAGACGTGACTGATGAGGATTCAAGAAGTGAAAATGATATTAGCATCAATAATTTACCAGGTGCTCGACTTCAGGACCCTGCAGAACTGAATTTTTACATAAATGAAGAAGACGTTTCTTCCGAGGATGAAATTCCTTTGTCTGAACTAAGAAAGGTTAATTCTACTACCAAGAAGAACAGCTCTAAAACGAAGTATGCTGTAAAAAAAATCTACAACTGGGTAAAAGCAGATTTAGTTCTAAATTCTGTTACCTCCCATAATAACGAAGAATCTACTAAACCGTTAGGAAGCCCCTTAGTACTTTATTTTATTTTTTTTTTGCCAATGTATTGCTAGAATTAATTGTACAATAAACAAATCGATATGTGAAACGAAAAAAATTGTTCTTCTAAAATTGATGTATAAGAAATAGTGCTTTCTGGGTGTGCTCCGTCTCAGTGGGTATGTTCAAGCACACGACATCGTATGTATTGGGAGTACAAGAGAGATAATCAAAATTCCCTGGTATCAGAAGCAATTTCTAGAAATAAATTTGAATACATGGTTTCCAATTTAGACTTGGTTGATAACACAAATTTATATGTATCTGATAAATTTTCAACAGTCAGTCCTCTATTCTTACATCTCAATGAAAAGTTTTTAAAAAAGAGTGTATTCCAAGAGACAATCCGTTGATGAAGTCATGATACGTGAATTCGTTTAAGCCGTATCAAGGTACCTCAACAAATATAAGAGACAAATACAAAGAATACGGAGTAGGATTACCTGTTGTTTTAGAATATACCGATTCACTGAGGAAGAAGTGGACAGATCAGCAGATCCACATCTTTTTTGATAACTTCTTCTACCCATTATCCTTATTTGAACTCAATTCAACGTTAATGCTACAGGGACATTACGTGAAAATAGAGTTCAAAGATCTCTAATGGATTCTAAACTAATGAAAAAAGAGCAACGTGGCTTCTATTATTACAAAAGGGTTGAAGATCAGTCACTCATTTTGGTGAAGTGAAATGATAAAAATGTTGTAACTCTGTGCTCTGACGCAGTAGGAGTAAATCGTGTTCATTCTGGTAAGCGATGTTCCCAGAAATAAAAGAAAAGGATCCAGGTAATGTATAAAATTTTGTGTCAAGTTACCGTAAATGTCAGCAACATGTATTCTAAATAGGTACCTCAGCCTCTCATTGTCAAGCTATATAATGCAAATATGGGTGGTGTGGACAGATACGACCAGAATGTTAGTTTATATAGAACTTCGATTCGCAGAAAGAAATGATACTTTCCGCTAATTGCACACTGTGTCGACATGAGCGTACATAACGCTTGGCAGTTGCACCGACATCAAGGAGGAGAACTCGATCAACTGGAATTTCGAAGAAGTATTGCTGTACCCTTTTAACCCAAAATAAAAAACAAACTCCGGCCAAGGGCCATTCATCTGCAAAAATATGAACTGAAATAAGATACGATCGCACTTCGTAATTCCTCAAGAAAAACAGACAAAATGCGCTTTTGTCATGAGAGGGCCAAAACATGATGCCAAAAACGCGATAAAGGGTTACATGTGATTTTTTTTGAGCAATATCATACCAACAGTTTTTTTTAGAAGTAGTCGTAGTATAGTGAACAGTTGTACAAATTCCCACTGTACCACATATAGTACAGCCAGTTTCTTGTGTTCTTTGAAAATATAAGTTTTTTTTTATCATGGATCTTACCTCTTAATAACTCATAATAACATTTCCTAAAATATAAGCGATATACATAATGCCAAAATTGTATGGACATCTGGGTTAAGAATTTCTTCATTTCTTCTAACTATCGAAAAATTCTGCATAATCCTATTACGAACTAGATAGTACTTCTTGCAATCGTTACGTTAAATTTAAATGCATAAACAGAAAAGTGTTATAAGTGTTCTAAGTACAACTAAATATATAAGTTTTACACATTTGTCAACAAATACTTCAAGATTTATTTTTTCTAATTTTATGCAAACGATTACAAAAAAATTTGTTCGCGACACGTGTGCTGACAAATTTTTGGTGCTCGGCTATATATTTTCTACCTCGGCTATGCCTCGAATTAAAAAAGAACGGCCTCGCACCAAAATATGTCTGAAAAGCACAATAGTTTCTAAAACAACTATTCTATTCTACTTGAATTTGTTTTTATTATGCAATTGAAATTAAATCATTATTATCAAGATGATATTAATTCGATTTATTGATATTGGAAAAAAATCACTATAGTGAATTAAATAAAAGGGATTCATCAAGCTTTTGAAATTGATATTGCATTTTTTTTTATGATTGTGGACCTGAACAGGCTAAATAAGGCCTATCATGCTAAAGCACTCAGGAACACTTAGGAGGATGGATAGAGGGACAATGAATTGCCAATAGATGCCTATGAACAGCTACCTTAAATTTTCTCATATCATAAGTGAGAGTAAAACAGGAACTAGGGAGATCATTCCAGAGTTTAGAAGCCGTGTAGAAAAATGTGGATTACGCCCGTTTGGTACGACAAGTGGAGATTTGTAGTGCATACTGATGATATGAATGAGCGAACCGAGTGTTTCTCGCAAAGATAGCCGGAGATGGTATCAAAGAATGTAATTCACCAGCACAATAGCCGTTGTAATAACGATAATACAAAGAAAGAACTGAAACCATCCTTCTATGCTCAAGGGACTGTATGTGAGAAGTTAAGGACGGGTCATTTATAAGCCTAATCGCTCTCTTTTGAATACGATCAAAGATATCGAGAGCGTATTGGGGAGCACTAACCCAAAGGTGAGAATTATATTCCAGATGAGGCCGAATTTGGGCATTATACAGCAGATGGAGCCTATTTTACGAGCAGCTGTTTTGGTAGCTGACAGAAGATGGTCAACCCATGAGAGATTTGAAGATACAGTCATACCCAACAGAGTAATAGAGTCTGAAAACTTAAGAACTGAGCCATTCATACTTACAACAGGAAATGATCGATCTTTTTTGGCGGACATAAGGCAACTCTGAGTTTTGTTAGCATTAAATTTAACTAGATTATTGCTTCCCCATTCGAGAATACGTTGAACGTCTTTGTTGATTGAATTTGCCATTTCAGCTTTAATTTCTTGATTTGACATAGAAGGTGGATTATCACTATGAGTAGACTGAGATGAACTACAGTGAAGAGTGCTATCGTCAGCAAAGCAATGGATGGGGTTAGTTGTTGAAGAAATAAGGTCGTTTATGTACAGCAGAAAAAGTGTAGGCGCTATAACGGATCCCTGTGGTACGCCCGCGTTAATGCTAACTTATTTTGAAAAAAAGCCATCAACTACGACACGTATTCGTCTTTTATCAAGGAAACTAGAAACCCAGTTGATGAGCGTATCATTTAACCCAAACGAGGTGAGTTTGGCAAGTAAACACTTATGCCAAACTTGGTCAAATGCCTTTGAGATATCTAAAGCGACTACAACTGTTTCACCGGACTGCTCTACTGTATTGTTCCAAACTTGGGTCACATACGAAAGAAGATCGCCTGTTGAACGACTTTGCCTAAACCCATATTGGTGGTCACTAAGGAGTTTGTTAGCATACGAAGTAATATCAAAGTGCATATTAACTCTGTATTTTGAAACACACAATAAAAAATAAAAATTGTTTGTCTTTGTTTTGGATGTTACTATCACGTGTAATCATGGATAATTTATTACAAAGACAGACTCTTTGCCGTTTAATTACACTTAAACTGTCTAAATACGATAGTTACGGCCGCATTCTACAAATACAGTACTTGTGTTTTGTTCCCAGCGCATTTTTCCACTAAACGTAAGAAACGTTAAAAACATGAAAATTTAACAGAAATAACAAAAATATATTGCGTTGCACATATTTCTATAAAAAAGAAATGGGGAAATCAAAGACCGTCCATTTCTTGTATGGTATGTGTTAAAATATTTGCTAAAAATTTATGTTCCATTCTCACAACTACACTTTAATTAATGCAAAAAGCATTACTAATACTAAAATTGAGATTGTTCAGAGCAGTTGGAATGCCCAAAAAACCTTGTACGTAGTTCAGCGTTGCTTACAGTATTAGAACAATGCAAAATGTTTTATGATGGTTCTGGGTTTCCAGAAGTGAGCGGCGATATTTGCGTTCCTGAGGATGAGTTGGGATACACGTGGGTGATTTTGGGTGCGTATCTATGCATATAGGTTCGGGTGCGTAGGTGTGCGCGTGAATAAGCGTACGTGATCAAGTACGAACGTGTGCGAGCGCATCTCCGAACATACGGGACCATCCTCAAGTATGTTGCCGCGTGTCTTCGTGTGAGAGTAGGTATGAACGTAAGGGTGTATTGAAAATGGTCGGAAAAATAATAAAAAAGTTGCCTTATGCTATTGTTAGTACGTGTGCAAAATTTTGTTGATCTAAGTTAATATCTTCAGTTGCCTCTGGGACCCTTCATTATGCAAAATTCCCTAATTTTATCGTTTTTTTTTTCAATATTTGTTGAAAAGAGCGTCACTAGAAGTAGTTGTGCGTCTGCGCTGTGCGTCGTGGCACTCGAGATGCACGAAGCGATTTTCTACAGTTTGAAAAACTTAAATGATATAATTGGGAAACATCGGTAGCAAAAATGCAATCCTAAAAATATACGGCAAATAAATAAATTTAGCAATTATCGATTGATATCGTAACTGAATACATTTTTATTGAATTTCAATTTAGGTATGTATTGGATTAGTTATCTCATATTTGCATTAAAATAATTTTTTTAGTTAGTAAACAGCTGTAAACAATCTCTGCTGTTTTTATCAAGGATTTGCAAAAATGAAGTTCAACGTTTTATAAACTTTTAATTACAGCCAACAGAAAATAAGAATAACTTCTGATAAGATTAATCTTAGCAATCATCGAATAGTAAATTCTTAAAACTCATCGTTCCTCGCAGGTCTAAATCTACAGTGCGTTCAATATAATCGGACGCGCTCAATAACTCTTTTGTATTGCGTTTCACAAGAAAGTGTTTAAATAGTTTATTATTCATTTACAAATACTCTATTAAGTGCTTGGTTGAGATAATTTTTTAAGCTTCCGGTTTGACCGGAAGCGCACATAATTTTATTTTTTTAAATCACACTGCATATATATTTTTGCATTTTTGATAGCTTATTTTTTTCTCAATACATACCTATAAAATTCTTATAGGGATTTATAAAAAAAAATTAGAGAAAAATGCCATCGAAACTTTTTCAGCTTTATTATACGATTAGAAGAATTAAACAAAACCGTAGGCACCGTACGTCAACAAAATCGCATCGCAATTGTTTTTTCGTTTATTGAAATTGACAATCAGATAAAAGTTTAATTTGATTTCAATCGAAATAATTGTTTAAAATGAATAACAGTGAAAAAGTTGACCTGTTGTTAATTTTCGGTGAATGTAAACGTAATTCTCGACGAGCGGCAGAATTATACGCACAAAGATATCCTAATAGATACCATCCTTCCGAATATTGAAGTACAAATATTGGGTTATTTTAGAGTAAATCCACGGTCATCTATTAGAGATGTAGCGCAAGAAGTATGTGTATCAGTTGGCTCAATTCACAGGACATTAAAAAAATTCAAAATGCTGCCGTATAAAGTCGATTTGGTCCAACACTTGCGGCCTCAAGACTCTGATCGGAGATTAACTTTGATTGCATGGATAGTTGAGCAATGTGATTACAATCCATAATTTTTAGATCATATTTTATGGACAGATAAATTCAAGTTTACAAATAATGGAGTTATTAATAAACAAAACAATCGTTATTGGTCTGACGAAAATCCTCATTGGTCAATGGAAACTAACCATCAAACCGTATGGGGTACTAATGTTTGGTGCGGTTTAATTGGAAACCAATTACTAGGGCCTTATTTCTATGATGGTAATCTAAACGCCAATAGGTATCTTGAATTTTTAGATAACGTGCTACCAACAATGTTCGATGAGTTTCCTCTGATTCTGCGACAACGATTGTATTTCCAGGAAGATGGTGGTCCAGCTCACAACACGTTGATAGTAAAAGAATATCTTAACCAAACGTTCAATGAACGATGGATAGGAACTAACGGACCGGTAGAGTGGCCTGTGAGATCACCGGATCTTACACCGTTAGACTTTTTCTTGTGGGGTCATTTAAAAGCAGTGGTGTATGCCGATCCACCTTTAAATGTTATAGACTTAAAGAATAAAATTACAGCTGCATGTGTTAATTTAACTACGCAGCAAATCAAAAAAGCAACTAACCATGAACTCGGGCGACGATTAGAAGCATGTCTAGAACAGAATGGTGGCAACTTTAAACAATTTATTCGCTAATTATAACTGATTTTGTTTAATTTTCTAATCATGATTATAATAAAATTGAAAAAATTTCGATGCATTTTTCTCTAATTTATTTTTTATAAAACCCTATAAGAATTTTATACGTATGTATTGAGAAAAAATAGGCAATGGAAAAATGCAAAATATATATATATATATATATATATATATATATATATATATATATATATGTATACAGTGTGATTTAAAAAATAAATTATGTGCGCTTCCGGTCAAACCGGAAGCTTAAAAATTATCTAAACCAAGCACTTAATGGAGTATTTGTAAATGAATAAAAACTATTTAAACACTTTCTTGTGAAACGCAATACAAAGAGTTATTGAGTGCGTCCGATTATATTGAACGCACTGTATATATATATATATATATATATATATATATATATATATATATATATATATATATATATATATATATATATATATATATTTATTTATTTATTTATTTTTTTTTAAGAACCAACAGGAATCAATGAATTAGCATCAGTACATTAAAATATGTGTCGGAAGGTATTATTACAAATACGACAAGTATTTATTCAGTTCACACTATTAGTTTGTTGTGCCGACTAGAAAATGTGAAAAATTGTTTGTTCGATAATTCTTAGATTAAGTAATAGTAGGTGTAAATGTGTACTATAAAAACTTGAGTGAAGTTGTCTAACTTCAAATACTTCTAATAGGAGGACAGATCACAAACGTTGAAATAACTACTACGTTTCACAGCAGTGTGCAACTTAATGAGACCCTTCTTGCTTGATCGGAAAAGATTTTTGTAGAAGTATTTCAAATTCTAATACCAATATGTAAAATAAATCACAAATTGATAAAACATTTTGAAATGTAATAAACAGTCTACTAGTCCCATCTTTGGATTACCAAATGACTTGAAAAGTAATGTATTGCCAACATACCAGGACGTTATGAAGTGTTAGCTTCACTTCAAAAAAGTTTAGACAACCTCTTTAAAAGAAATATCAGAAATATTATCAAAAAAGATTGAACACCTATGGGAGAAGGCATCCATTCCCAGTGTGTCTTACGAGCGTGTTCTTAAAATGTTTCACGATTATCACAGAAAATGCAGAAACCTTGTAAAAACATGAAGCCAAAGGTAACAGATACGTTCAAAGTCAAGGTAGGGGTTTTAAAAGACAATGGAGCTAAAACCCTTTTTGATATTTCTGCGTGTAAATGTGCCGATATTGTTGGATGCATTTGTCCGAAAATTATAAAGGTACCCATAAAAGAGCGTAAATTTCTCACAGACCAGAGAACTACCAGAAAATTTGTATGAGTGCTATTGATGTTAACACAAATTTACAACTCTAGGCACGACAACAGAGACCAAACAAAGGGCAAAGAAATAGGTGCTGCGGCTTCATTTAAACAACATTATGAGCAACTCGAAAACTTAATATCATCCTCAGAATCCTTATGATTCTGAAGAGGACTACGCTACAGATACGGATGAACTTGGAGATCAAAATTTTCTCGAGGCTGGAGTACATAATAAAAGTCTTCTGTAAAATATGGTTTAAGATAAAAGTTGAGTTGTCGTGCACAGATGGTGCACGCCACTTGTGGAACACAATAAAGTTGTCACTTTTTTTCTCCAGCGAACTTAAGGCAGTTATTGAACCAGGAATTTAGAGAAACGGCTTTTACGGTCATCCTGAGAACATTATTTTGTCAATGATCTCTGCAAACGTCCTAATGTGAGGAGACTAGGCTTGCTTCGTATAATGAAAGCTAGAGGAATGATTTCATTCACCGTATGAATCTGTCAATTCAAGATACATGTACCAAACTTTGAGTCATCAGACCACATAGACGTGATAGATTGGCAAACGTGCAAACTGACGGAACCATCATTAACAATGAAATTTTCGGATTAAGCTCTAAATAACATAGTTGACACAGGTGAAGTCCTTGAAGTTGGAAAATTTCCATGCCACACTCGGGCGGTAGAGAGATACATAAAACTGGTTACGGAGGCGCCCGCTGCAGTGTGTGGTGCTGAAATCAGAGATGCGTATTTTCAATACAAAATCTGAATATAAGTCAGCAAGGCTCAAGGGAATAAATTTTAAACTGTATTTGATCCATACTTCAATTGCATTCTATGTTTTCAACCTGAATGTTTTATTGTTTGCATTTTAATAAACAATTATTAGAAAGGATAATTGTGTACGTGTTGCACACTTGTACAAATGAACAACTTCCTCATTCAACAAAGATTAATAGAAATAGCCATTATTACAAGAACTACAGTCGTAGAAGTGTTGAAGGAGAATTATTAAAATGAGCGAATTTGGCCAGATAAGTGACTCGTAGAGGCAACTGAAGCCATTGGCCCACATCAATAAAAATTTGCACACGCTCTAAGGATACGATATAGGAACTTTTCGATACTATTGAACTAAGTATTGCAATTTCTTATTTAAAAAAAATATATTGAAAGAACGATAAAATTAACGGATTTTGTATAATGAACGGCCCCAGAGGCAACTAAAGATATTAACTCAGATCAACAAAATTTTGCACTCATACTAACAATAACATAAAACAACTTTTCCGCACTATTGGAAATTTGATATCAAAAAAAAAGTACAACGTGTGCATAAGGAAACTAATTTATTGGAATAGAGAAGGAAAACATTATTAAGTAAAAATATAACCAGAAAATGGTTTAACTCAGCTTCACACTGAAACCAATCTCAAATTAAAAATCCGAAATTATAGATATGTTTAAATATTATATTACAATTTTGAAACTTCAATATATATAAAGCACTATACCATTCAATTAAGCATAAAATACGAAATAAAACAAACTGTGTAATTTTTTGCCCACTTCCGTAGGTTTTTGGGCTGATTGCAACAAATCATTTTGTTTAGGCAAATAAATGAAATGGTTGGCTACAACAAGTTTGAACTAGAGGAAAGTAATGCTGATTGGACGAAAGAAGCCAGGCTAGAACGACTACCTTCGGGCAGAAGTAGCGGAGAGCTATGTAAGTAATAAGAAAATTACAGCAAAAACTGAACGTTGAGTCGAGAACGAAATACGAAAATATTTTGTATGGAGGGTTATATTGTTCTAGTATTCATTCATGGACAAACAGGTTAAACATTTTTAACATAGTAGTGAATCCAGCAAAACGTAGATTCTTTTGTATGGAATATCACTTCCATTATAAGAAATTAGATATTAATATTTGAATATTAAACGGTAAGTTTGCACCTCGGTCTAGCTCAACAAGGTTACATTGCTTACGGAACTCACTGTAGGTTGAGAACTCATTTATACTATCAGGTTGTGAAGGAGGCAAAGGTATATCCAAAGGTATAATCAGTGGAGCATTTGATTTCTTAGGCGCCACTCAATTTTCCAGGTTAAATAATTAAAATACAACAAAAATTGAGAAAGTTGTACATTAATACCACAGGTAACCTGAATAACACTAAACAATGTATTTATATGTATACTTAATAAACCAAAATAAGATGTGATTGCTTTCAGCATGAAACCAACTAAAACTGCACGTCTCGTAAACCTTTACGATATTAACTAATTTCTAAATCAACACAAACTGTACAAACATATAACTTATCTACGTAGAAATCAAAATAAAACATAATCAACACTGTGTATCTTTAATAATAACATCTACTTGATCTATGTCAACAAACACTACAGTTACTAGGATCTGCACTCAAATACTTTTATCTTGTAAAATGTAAACCGAAGTCAGCTGTTTCTTTTGATTATAACCATATCAAAACAACACTATACTGATTTGTCATTAATACATGGGTATTTTCTTAATCCATGGGCTTTTCTTTCCTTATTAAATGTAATATACACATAATGTAGAAACGACTTGAACTGAAGCTCACAAGGACCGAAAATGAATTAAGTTTAGTTCGTGTTTCTGCAAAGCACAAAATTGATGTGGCTAAAATAGCCTTTATAGACCATAACACTATCTACACGGACATTCGTGATTAAGTACACTAAAGAGAAAATATTGACATGTACCAAAATTTAATTATTGAAAGAAGAAAAGAAATGCCTTACGTAATGTAAACCAATAATAACATAAACTCGAAACTTAAATTAAGTAACGATAGCCAAGGATTGGCACGTTACACATGCCAATCAGTCACAAAAAAAAAACAATAAAAAAAATGAATAAGACCCGGAGGAATTCTAAGCTACGGCACATGTTGTCCGAAGAGTTACGATCCAGATATTGTTACTATCATAACATAAACATACGACAACCTTACTATATTTGCTGCCACAGACACACTCAAACTGTAACAAAATAATCAAAAAGAATACTAAACCCGACGAAACAATTGAAACTGAACTAAACCTGAAATGAACAATTATCTATAACTAAAAATGTATACTGATTCTACGTAACTATATTAAACCATATTTGCCTATATACATACTTATTCAACATTAGAAAAATTGTCTTTGACATGGGAGTGAACAACATTTTTTCCATTCAAATCTTGGAGTTCATAAACGAGAAGAGATAGTTCCTAAATAACCTTACAAGCAACATATCTCGGAGCAATCTTCTTAGAGTGCTGAGCACCCGGATCAGATAAGGCAAAATTTCGTTTCCATACCCATATCACCAACAATAAAAGTTAAATGACGCGTACGCAAATTGTATTGTTTTTCATTACGTAGTAATGATTTATGTAATCTTTCCTTGACCTCATTAACAGTTCGGGAAGGAAGGCATTTTCTTTAGACCAAAAGGAATGAAATGCTAACTGCACATTATCTTAGGGATCGGGAGTACCATAAAAATCTCCTGTCTAGGAGACATGATGATCAAACATTAAAAACGCTGGAGGGGCCTGGGTCACTTCATAACGAGGCATACGAATTTCTTGGGCAATCTCGAAAATATGATCATCCCATTTGAGACGGTTATCTTTAATGTACGAGGAAATAGCAGTGTCAGTGACTCTATTAACTCTTTAGATGGGGTTAACCTAGGGATGGTACCCAGCATTATACCACAAATTCTGTACCTTCAATTCTTTGGTAACAAATTTCGATCCATTACAGAACAAAACTGTTTGAGGGACACAAAAATCACTTATCCATACTAACCATTACCCATTACCCATTAATCTGGATCTTGCTAAATTCTCTGCTTTAGGAGCACCATAGACGCTATGAAACAATGTATTTAATAACAGGTAACTTTAACTTAGGCCAATAGTATTCCTTTGTTATTCGAGCCATAGTTTTCCAAAGACCAAAATGTGAAGCAGTAGAATCATTGTGACATTCTTTTAATACAGAATCACGATTATCTAAAAGTATAACCAGCTTCCAATTAGAGATATTTGACTCAACGGGAAACGTAGAAAGAAGATACTTAAATAAATAATTATTTATGTACATGAAAATTCGAGTACTGATCTGGACTGGACTGTACCTTCTCAATGTTATCTTTATACCATTTATCTGGACTAAAAGTTGACATATCAAGGGAAGGTATTGCACAAGACAAAGCATCTGGAACAATATTTTGTTTACCAGAACGATGCTGAACATCAAACGTAAATTGGGACAAACGCAAACTCCACCTAGCTATGAATATAAATTCACTTAAGCGCTGCACAATCAGTAATAACGCTAAAACTTGCACCTTCAACGTAACCACGCAAGTGTTCATTACCAAACATAATTTCAAGAAGTATTCGTTCTGTAGCTGCATACTTGTTCTCAGCATCAGTTAATGTACGACTTTCAAAGGCAACTGTGTGTTCAGAACCATCATGTTCCTGAAACAATACTGCACCGACAGATAAATCGCTGGCAGCGGTCTGAATGTAACATTTTAATCGAAATCGGGAGACACAAGAATGGGAGCGGAGGTAATTTGCATTTTAATTTCCTGCAACGAGCATTCGGCTTTATTAGTCCACTTAATAGTTTGATCTTTAGCTTTTCCTTTCAAAAGAGAAGTTATGGGAGCTGAAAGTTTGTCATAATCCTCAATAAATTTACGGTAATAGCTTGTAAGACCACAAACATGCTTTATGTCGGTAGTATTCCTAGGGGTAGGGAAGTTAACAATCGATGCAACTTTTTCGGGATCAATACGAAGACCGTATTGATCAACAACAAAACCTAAAAATGGAAGAGAAGATCGACAAAATTGGCATTTCTCACGATTAATAGTGAATTTAGCTTTCTTTAATCGTTGGGTAACTTTATTTAGTGTATCGATATGTGACTGAAAATCTGGAGAGGCAACTATAGTAACATCTAAATATACGAACACTTGCTCGCCTAAAAGAGAGGGACTGCATGTTCTTTCCACACATCTTTGCAATGTATGAGGACCATTGGTAAGACACATCGACATCACAACATACTCAAAAAGACCTTTACTTGGAATAGTGAATGCAGTTTTTGCACACGAATCCTTTTCTAAACTAACTTGCCAAAATGCTTTAGATAAATCAATGGAAGATAAGAACTTAGCCGAAACAAGAGAATTTAATATAGAATCGGTACGAGGTAAGGGATACAAATCTTTTTTTGTCACACTACTTAGACTTCTAGCATCATAACAGTCTTAACTAAACAGGCTTATAGTCTTAACTAAAAGCATAGGAGATGACCAAGGGCTGTTTGATTCTTTAATCACACCCAACTGTAACATTTTATCCACTTCGTAAAACTTTTTCCATTACAGGAGATAATAAATATTGTTACTGTTTCATAGGTAAGGCATCACCGGTATCCATACTATGATCAATGAATGTAGCACGACATAGTTTATCTGAAACTAGTTCCTCAAACTTTAAGATAGTCTTCTCTAAGGTAAGTTTTTGTAGAGAGCTAAGGGATTTATCAGATTCAATCATCTTAACAGAAGGTACACAGATGTTCCAACACTGCCATGCGAAGAAGCACTAATTGAAAGAGACCTACTGTAAGCTTTCAAACGTAAATCTACCTTAATTCCAAACGTAGAACCGAAGTCCATTCCTAAAATAATACCTTGACTTATAGAAGTCACCACTAAACAATTTATCCATTCTTCTCAAAAATTGTAAATCTGTACTACCTACAACTGTCACTGCTGCACCACTATCATTAAGATAAGATAACGAATGACCAAAAATTTTAACAGTCTATTATCAAACGGAAGCTGGAGCAACTGTAGCTCTCCATGAAGACATGAAAGAAGTAACTGTTAGAAGCTCATCCACTCATCAGCAGGAACAGAAAATTGAAGCTTATTTCTAGAATGTGAGATATTTTTAAATTTGTCTCGTTTGAGTTTAAACTAGGTTTTCACCGCGAAAATTATTCGTTGTTGGTTGGGGGTGTTTATCTGAATCAGGTTTTCGATTTGTTCTCAAATTTCGTAGATTGGTTTTCAGTACCGCGCCTGTAGGATTTGGAGCTGGACAAGAAATGGAAGGAACGCAAGTTTTTTGGAATTACAACTAACACAGAAATTACTGTAACTACTTTTTCTACCACACTTAAAACGAAAAGTTTGACGGGGCTCAGAGCATTCACGATGGGAGTGTCCTTTCATATCTCAATTCCAACATATATTGTACGAAATAACTTAAACTTCACAAACTGTGAACTGCACCACAGACTTTTTTTCTTTGAATTTGTGAAAGAATTTCTGTTTCAGACTTAGGGGTAGGTAATTTTTTTAGAAAGTGCCTGAACGGCAATAATATACGTTATAACATTCTCCTCTACACCTTGAGTACGTTGCTGGATTTATAACAAAAGGTCATGCTCATAATCAAAAGGCAAAAAATCTCTTTTAAGTAACTGAACAAATAAAGTCTGACCAATTACCAACTGTACGTTTGTGTTTCTAAACCACTGTAAACCTATACCGGAAAATAAATCTTGTGCTAACACGAATAAATCTGAATAACCCACATAACGGGATTCACATGTCATCGACTTTTGTAAAAAATGACATAACACTTTCACTAAAATTTTATTCTCCATTTATACACTGGAACTTGTTTTGGACTAAACGAAACTGAAGAAGTATCATACATTGTAACAACTGAAGTGTCTGAACATTTGTTTACATCTGTACGTTCTAAGATACCATTAATTAAAATAAATCTGAAATGAATTTCTCCTTGTGAGTGAGTGAGTGAATGAAATTGATTTTGTATGGTCATTAAATAGTCAACAATCTATTCTTCTCTTTAAACGTATTAAACGCGGTTTAAATCTTAAACAATTGTTAACTGTTGGAGTCTGTGAAAATTTCATCAAAATTTTTTTGAATTTCTGTAATTTCTAAATTTAAATCTGAAGGTATAATAAATTTTTCACAAGGTAAATCTTATTCGGTTGGTAACTGTACATTGATGTTGAGTTAAACAGGGATTCATTCCACCAGAAAGTAACTCTGAAACCACTTCATATTTCTTTAAACGTTGAGCATTCCTTTTGAATTATAGATACGTAAAATTCACAAAAATGCAATAACATAAAACACACAATACAAGTAAATGTAAGATGTAAAACACAACTATACTTACATGAATATAAATCCTGTAAATGTAAACATACAATGCACAAAAGCGAAATTCAGTATAAATATACACTGTAAATTTAATGCAAATACTGACTATAGCTATATCGAAGCCACATTGTGTAAAGCCAATTTATAAAAAAAAAGTGTAGGGCTGGTATTTGATCATTAAACGGTAAGCTTTCCCCTCGATCTAGCTCAGTAAGGTACATTGCTTACGAAACGTACTGTAAGAACTCATTTATTTTATCAGGTTGTGAGGAAGGCAAAGATATATCCATAGGTATAATCAGTAAAGCATTTGATTTGTTAGGCGCCACTCAATTTTATAGGTTAAATAACTGAAATACAAAAAAAATTGAGAAAGTTGTACATTAATACCACAGGTAACCTGAATAATACTAAACATCTGTATTTAGATGTATATTTAATAAAAATAAAAATAAGATGTGATTGCTTTCAACAGGAAACCAATTAAAATTGCACTTCTCGTAAAGCTTTACGATAGTAACTAATTTCTAAATCAACACCAACTATACAAACATTTAACTTATCTTTACGTAGAATTCAAAATGAAATATGATCAATACTGTATATCTTTAATAATAACGTTTACTTGATCTATGTCAAAAAACATTACAGTTACTAGGTTATGCACTCAAATATTTTTATCTTAGAAACAACACTGTACTGACTTTTTATTTACTTAAAACGTACTTTGCATTAAAAGGAATACTTAATTACATTTTCTTACACTCAGAATAAGTATAATGCATTAACTTTATTTTTAAACAAACTGTAGATTGAGAACTTCATTTCACATCGATATGATAAACGTACGGTGCGGTAAGGTAATTTCCATTATCTGCATTTACGTAGAAATAAACGAAATGTAGACCATATAATAAGATCATTTTAAATTGTCTTCATTAACGTACAAATAAACAAACTGTAGATCAGACTATTAAAGAAGCCTTGGGACAACGAAAGCAGGCATTAGACTACGAAAGCAGATATATCAGCTGCATACGTTATTGACGCAAAACAATCTCCATTTATTAAAAATTATTATTAATTTTGTTAAATACATAAATAAAAAGTTTACCTCGAGTAGGATTCGAACATACGACCTGTACTTATTCGTTCATAACAAAAACTGCATTCATAGTTCTTAAAGATAAAATTGCATTATCATCTACGCCATTTTATTAATTTAATGACGGCATCTACAACGCTTTCCTATTCCGTCAATTATTAGAACGAAATTCATTAACACATGGGGATTTTCTTAATCCATGGGTTTTCCTTAATGTAGGGGTTCTCCCTATTAAATATAATATATACAAAATGTAATTAAAAGTAGTCGTATACCTTGTGCAGGAAAAAAACTTAAGATACGATATGCATTGAAAGCAGAAGGAACGGAAATGAATTAAGTTCAGTTCGCGTTTGCGCAAAGAGCAAAGTTGATGTGGCTACAATAGCCCCTATAGACCATAACACTATGTACACGGACGTTCGTAAATATGTACATTTAAGAAAAACTATCGACATACACCAAAATTTAATTATTGAAAAAAGAAATGGAATGCCTTAAAACACCAACGTGATGTAAATATATTTACCAATAATAACACAATCTCGAAACTTAAATTAAGGTAACGATAGCCAAGAATTGTCACGTTACACCATATGACGTTATTATTCCAGGGGGTTGCAAAAAATATTCGTTTGTTTATATTTCGGTATTTTTCATAACTGTTCTGCTTTGTGAACGACTTGCGTAGTAACCGATCAACACGAATTCAAGTTGTTAACAAGACTAGTATGATTACCTGGGACCTCGCTGGATACGGGGGACAACCATAGTTGGAACAGACAGTTCTCATTGAACACGGAATGGTGAATTGGTACGTACAATGTTAGAGGTTTGTATGGATAAGAGTTTGAAATGATGAAATAATCCTGAAATTATGTTTGCATAAATGAACTATGTTACACAGATGGATGACGGTAATCTAGCGTTATGATCCGGAAATACATGGTACAAAAGAAGTTAGAGCGATTTTAAGTGAAAGAGCGAAAACCTGTATTAAATAGTGCGATTTGATGTTCCCCCAGGTATTGTGGATTAGATTGAAAATGGAATTTCGAAAAACAATTTTTGTTGTATATTACGTGCCGTTGAATGGAAAAAACGTATTGAATGTACGTAACAGTAGAAAACCGGTTATTCGGAGATTTGAGTTGATAGGTGAGGTGTACAGAGAGGACATAAGGATCGGGTTCTTGCAAAGTTTCAAGATTCTTGGGTAAATAGAATGGTGAATATCACGTGATGGTGTCAAAAGGAATCTGTTCATATCTTATACACGGTCTGAATATAAAAGTGTTCATATGAATACATGGTAGGGAGGTGTACCTAAAATCATGATTGACCTGATCATTTATGATGAAGGGCTTAGAAACCTGGTAGGAGATCCAAAAGTAATGCGTAGTTCAGAATGTGGAACAGAACACCTTAAGTGTGCTTAGGATAAAAGTAGGCATGGGGAATGAAATTAAACGTAGTGAGAGCGTCCAAAATTATAGTAGAAAAATGTTGAGATGTAGATAGAGTATGGTATGCAGAACCCTTGAACAGAGATTTGGGTGTGAAGTAAATGACGTGCAATGAGCAAATGAAGAACAGTTACATTGAAAATGCGTGGATATGATTAAAAACATGTTCGCCTATTATGCTGTGCAGATGTATGAAAGAAAGACTGCGTGTTAGCAAAAAAGGAGCCCTTGGTAAAATGAATCCGAAAAAATGCAGCACTTAAGCAAGAAGTTGCGTACATGGCAATGACTGCAGCAAAAAATGAGACGAAGAAAATGCGGTTACATGAAGCGTACAGATTGAAAAAGAAGAAAGCGTGCGAGGCTGGAAAGCTAAGTAGGGAGGAATTTAGGGCGGAAAAAGGTAGGAAAATGCAGAACAATTCTCGCTGTTATAGAAAACTTCTCTGGAAGTGGGTAACAAATGCAAAACCTCCTGTAAAACAACATTTATATATATATATATATATATATATATATATATATATATATATATATATATATATATATATATATATATATATATATATATATGTCATTTTAGATTATACGTTAAAAGAGAGCAAACTTTATTCAACGTTCCCTACACCTATCGCTTACCAATTGTGATTTTAAGAAAAATATTCAATTTAAACAAGAACTGAAAACACGGAAACCTCTTACTTTGAGTAACACAAATTAATATCGATTTATTCTGACCTTTGAGACTTCCATTTGCACTGTCTAGGATTTCGATATTTAGTACAGGGTGTTTAGAAAAAGGATTCTTATTTTATATTTTTCACATCAAAGACTCACTTAAGTTAAATCGACCAGACTGCACAGTTTTTATTTATATGAAATAACTTTTCATTTTCTATCAAAAACTATGAGTAATACATGTCTAATGCTAACGAAATCTTTGTTTACATTCTGGTAGGTAATGATTTTTGAATTGTAGTTGATAAATAGGTATGGGATCAAAACTTGATTAAAAATAAAACTAAAACCAAGAGGTAAAGAAAAAAAAAATACTACAATAAATGCTCAATATGATAACCATTTTCTTCTATGCATAACCTCACTCGTTTTTCAAAATATCTCCTAACATTTCTCCGGATATATGGTATTACAGTAGCAAACGCATCCTTTATTCTAACCTTCATTTCATCAGGAGTGTTAGTGTTATAAACTAAATTTTTAATAGAACCCCAAAAAAAAAGAAATTCATGCTGGTTAATTCAGAATCCAATTCATTTATTGGTGAATTGTCTATCCTAATAATTCCTTACATTCCGACTAAAATATGAAGTGCACCATCTAGCTGTAACCACATTTTATTTCTGATATCAAAAAACAACTTCATCTAGGAGACTTGAAAATTCTTGTTCTAAAAACCGTAAAAATTTTACGCCGTTCAAGTTTTCATAAAAAAAAAGAACTGATCACACGGTCTCCTGCAATTCCCCCAAATACATTGAGGCTCCACAGATTTTGGCTGTCAACAGGTGACAGTTTTGAGTATCATAGTAATGAAACCCATGTCGGTTTCCCAAACCGTTGTTGTGGAAAGTTGATTCGTCTGTAAATAAAAAAAATTTAAAGAAGTTATCTTCAACCCCCAACCTTTTCAAGACTCCATACACAGATATCCAACCTCTGTTGAAAGTCTCGTCTAAATAAATTCTAATGAAGTTGTATGTGATAAGGGTGGTAAAGTAGTCCTTATCAATTTACATGTCACCAAAAAATTATGCTGATATCACATGCCGTTTAGGACTGAGGGAATAGTCGAGTCACCCTGTATATGGTATATGCATTAATAAGCTAAAAGTAATGTACTTTATATCCCTATTTATTATACCAAGAATGAGACAAATACCTTTTCTCGTTTTGGAGATGTTTCAAAAACCAAAATTTTTTTTTGGAATTATGGCACCAATAGATATCTCAACGCCCACTCACACCATCATCCTTCGCAGTTGCAGTCGGTTGTAAAGACACTGGTAACGAGATCAATAAGACTCACGGATTCCACTCACAAGAAAGAGGAGATGGCAACTCTCACAACAGCTCTACTACAAAATGGATTCACAATGAGAAACATCCGAAACGCGTCAAGACCAAGAAATACGAACCCCACAGAAGAGAAAGAAACCACCAACAGCCAAGGTCACACTTCCGTATGTAAAGGGAACGACAGACAAGATTGGAAAAATCCTCAGCAAACACAACATAAAGACAACGTTCAACACGAACAGAAAAATATCATCAGTGCTCCCAACACTTAAAACCAAAATCGACTTGGAGGGCCAAGGAGTCTACAGCATCCCCTGCAGAACATCTGACAAGGTGTACATAGGACAATCAAACAGACGGATCAACGGTCGACGAGAGGAACACAAGAATGGTGTCGAGAAGAATATAGCTACATCATCGATAGCCCAACACGCCAGTAGAACATCACACAACATCGCTTTTGAAAACACAAAGATAGCCAGCATTATTCATGAGGCAAAAAGAACTATTCGAGAGGCGAACGAGATTGAGAAACGGGAACAGAACCTTAACACACGAGAATATTCCCAAAGACTGCCTAATACATGGAAGATAACACTAGCAGAATATCGTCACACAAGGAAACGATCACCCGAACCAGAACCGTCCATACCAACATCATGCACAGCACCACCATCCAACACCGAGAAAGAGAAAGAAGGGAAAGTGAAAGCAGGGAAACAGTGAAAGTACACAACACCATAAACAGGAGACAGGACAGCAGGACCTCAATTCGATTCGAGTAACACGGAGCCGAACAAATCAGGAGAAGAAGAAAACTTGAAAATGGCAAATGAGACTTTGCCGAAACGTCGTTTTTGTACTGGCAGGAGTCAGAAACATCACCAGCAGGCGCGAGACAACGCCCGGATAAACAACAGTGTTTCATACTACACTCGCCTAAACCTAAAATCAACCATATATATATATATATATATATATATATATATATATATATATATATATATATATTAATACAGGGTGATAATTTTAACTAAGCTTCTATGGGTAACTTTGTTATTATAACAGCTACAGAGTCGGTTAAATTAGCAATATTGGGCAGAATTTCAAGAACAATCAATTGACATTTTGGGTTTTGACCAGTGTTGCCAACTTTCGTAGTTATTTAGAAAAAACTAAAAATGGTTCGAATCTCCAAACTAAAATATTTTTGAAACCGTTGCAAATAAAGCTATAATACAAGAGAAGTAATTGATAGATATTTTTACGTTCCTTAAGATAAGCCTATTTTTACATTTTTTTGCATTTCATTTTTGAGATAACACAAAGTTACTTTTTCTGAAATCGAACGTATAGTTTATTTTAGTCCTATTAAATCGAATATTTTTTACTGATTTCAAAAATGTATAGTCTACCTTATTTATAACAAGTAGTTTTCTTGTAATTTAATAAATACTGTAAAGTTAAAATGGAGTATCGGTTTTATAAAATAGAGCGCCTTGGAATGAAATAAAGCAAAAGAAATCTATAACACAATAATCATCAGTTGTGCAAAACTTACGAGTACGAACTTTATTAATGCTGAAGTTTATAAAATTTCAACCAATCATAAATATTTATAATCAAAAGAAATACCTAAGTACATTACAACAAGATTTCAAAATGGCCACCATGGTTTTCAACACATATACGACATCTTTGTAATACATTATTTTCCACTTTTAACAAGGTATTAGATCTAATTGCTGCAATAGCTGTTCTTATTTTATCTTTTAGGTCTCCGACATTATGAGATTTAGTTTTATAAACGCTGCCTTTAACTGTCAATTGCTTCTCTTGTATTTTAGATTTATTTGCAACGGTTTCTGAATAACTACGAAAGTTGGCAACACTGGTTAAAACTCAAAACATGATTTGATTGGTCAAGACATTCTGCCCAATATTGCTAATTTAACTGACTCTGTAGCTGTTATAATAACAAAGTTACCCATAGAAGCTTAGTTAAAATTGTCAACACACACACACACACAGATATATATATATATATATATATATATATATATATATATATATATATATATATATATATCAACTGATACTCTGGAATTCGATAACTCCGTTGCTTTGAGAGTTACGATAAAAAGTTTTAAATAAAAATTATTGATAAAGTCAAGCTGCACATTTTAAAATTATTTAATAATATACAGGGTATTTGGTAAAGTCACAGCATATCAAATTTGTGTGGTTTTAATAGAACGCCATGTATATTATGTCAAACTTCAAATAGGCTCATCTTTCCCATTCCAATAATAAAGGTTTTTACTAGGTCCTACAGGGTAGGTCATTTTTATGTGAAAATCGTCACCCTATATTATTTAAAATAAACAATTGAGGGCTAATCCTTCATGGGCAAAATAATTTCGTTATAGTCTGGTTTTGTTATCACTTTTGTGATAACTTTCATTTTTTGTACAGAGTGATCCAAAACCCACACCCATGTACTTAAGAAATACTTTTACTCTTCTTAAGCATTCCCTATACCTAAATCTTACAGTTATTGATTTATTTAGATTTTTAAAAATAAAAGCAACATTTTTGGCATAACTTCAAAATTTTCATATACTTTTATTGGGATTATCTGTAACTGCCAACAGTACATTTACTTCATTCTCCTCAGTAACAATGGTTTTCGTTTTTTCTTTCTTTTCATATACTACAATACCTGTACGATTTAATCGATCCATCACTTTTTCGAAATTCTTTTTTTCAGGTAATCGGTGCTCCGGAAATCTATCGTGATACGCCCTTACTACTAGCAAACAGTTTTTATGGCATTCACCTAGTATCCAGATCATATCGACTAATTCCTCATTAGAAAAATATATGATGAACTCAAAATTTGTACATAAATAGAAGGAAATTAACAGAATAAAACTAAAATATTAATTTTACAAGCTTGATAGACAAATAATACGACCTTCTGTCAAATAATACTTCACCGTCATGGCAATCTGTAAAAAACTTTGTTACGATCCATTTCTTTCTCAATTTTTTCCACCCTTATTTGTGTTCAATTTCTGACATTCATCCTAAAATTATAATATATTATATATAATATATACCTTTATAACCCTTCGAATTATAAATCCTTTTCCTAAATATCCCTTTTAATCAATAAAATATCTAATGATTTTCAATCAAAATTGTAGGTTATATTTATGTCTGAATTTTGAATAGTTTAAATGCGTTCACCTTGAATTGCGATTCACGAATTATCATTGGCCAGTTTTAAATTTTGATCAAATTTCGCCATAGGCGTACCCATTTTACTTTCCCGGTGAATACGTAATCCCATCTAGTATTTTTGGTGTTTGCCTTTTAATTAATCTCATTTATTTTGTGGTGTTTCATGTTTACATTTTACCCTTTACCTTTTATTAATATTTATACCTATATTTTCCTGTTTTACCTAACTTAAATAAATTCACGCCACTGTTGTGTAAATTCTGTCGGTATTTCCATATTCTCAAAATCTTGGATAATTTTCCCGCTCATCGGAATCCTTCTTCTTCTTACTTATAATTCTATCCTTGTCGTTCGGCCAACAACCAGTCAAATTCGTTTGAAAAATCAAACATGATCATTTTTTTTATTTTCGGAATTCACGTAATTTTTCTATAATTCGGTAAGATATATCGAGTCTAGTTCGAGGGGTATTAGTGGTTTATCGCACCCTTTTCGTCCAATATTTGGGATTTAACCCCACAACCGGCTACCTATATAAGTGTTACTGTTATCCTATAAGGACCAGAGCTTTCCACAATTGGGATTTTTATGGTAACGGCGTTGCTAGACCTAATCACGTTGATCCTCCAAAACGACTTTTTTGTAAGTAGGTTTAACACAGTACTTTCCACATTCCCATGTAAATTACCTTTCAGATTTTGCACACCTAGATTTTAACAAAAAAAAAAGAAAACCAGAAACAAGCCTATGTGTTGATAAAAATATATATTTATTTAATTCTACAATTGTTTCTTGCAAGGCCATGCAACATCTTGTAAGTAGCCAATTATCGATAATTTGAAATTATGCTTATTCTTCCTCTAGGGCCTTTTTTTTCTCCTTCCTCGTCGTACTTTACGTTGTGATCGCCGCTCATCATCGCCTAATAAAAAAAAACACAATCATCCCTTCACATTTATCATTTCATCAAGCAGTATCATCTATCATCCTCTGATCATTTTTTGTTAGTAATGTGTAATATAAAGTTATTTAATTGGGGCCAAAAGTAGCCCATTAATTTTTTTTTAAGATCAAAGCAGGCGTTTATTTTAAGTTAAAATATTAGTTAGTTGGTTTATGTGTGTAAACTCGAGATCTCGGGGAAGGTACCTTTAATTTTTTTGTTAATACATATTGTTTTTGTTACGCCAATCAACCTTCCGATTATTTAATTATTGATACAACTTTCACCTTTTTTTATCTATTATTTTTTTAAATAAATAGCAATTTTCTATTCATATACTTCCTTCCTTTCACGGTCCTCCTTTAACATCTGGGAATTTTTCTGACTTAGAATTACGGCAGATAAGTGCAACAAGTTAGTGGCGCCTCCTGACCTTACCTTATTAAATGGTCTACCCATTGTGAACTCACTCCCATTCCACCGTGAGCAGCTGGTTTGCCGTAGGACCCTCTTCCTCTTTTCGACAGTAACAAATAATCTGCCACCCTCCATTTGGGGCTTCGAGGTTGGTATGCACCTTCTTTAATCCTTCTTAAACTAATTTAACTTAATTACAATTTATCCAACTTATAGTCATATAAGCATCTTTTATGTATATTGTTTTATTTTTGATAATCTTGCTATAATCTAAAACTGTTGAAATATGGATATTAATAGGTTACTATCGGACGAGCTGTCCTATGAACTTACAATTAGAGGTTTACCTGCTGATGCCACAGTCACTGATAAACGCAGTACGTTACGAGGTATTTTAAAATGTGAAAAACTCGGTCAATACTTCCCACGGTTAATTCAAAATTTAAATATTGAACGTGAACTTATGATTTGTGAACTAAAAGTTAATGACCTTGCTACAGACATAAATGCTTTTAATTATAATAAACAAAACGAATACAAACGAATTAACTCACGTCTTTTACACGTAATCGGTCGTCTAACGAATATTACACAAGTAAACATTAGTGGTGTAGATGTTAAGAAAACTAACTTACTACTTAGAGCTACTCAATTAATAGACAAGATAGGTGAACTTTATGATCCTCCTGTAGAATCTGTAAGTCATAATACCAATGCATCTGTCTTAGATGAACCTAACGTTAGTACTAGAACAAACCCTATTGACGAAGACAATCTGTTATTACCGGAATCAAGTAAATTTCATTCTACCCATCGCGTCAATCTATCTGAAAACACTCAAGAACAATTTAGTCCAGTATTAGCACGATCAGTTGGAAACCCACATAATATATCCTTAAATCCATTTATGAACCCTAAGGCATTGGACAGTGTAACGGTTGCTCTTGCAAGAGATAATCATATTCACAAATGGAAATTAACTTACGATGGCAACACCAGTGTCATGGCATTTTTAGAAAGAGTCTCCGAAATGTGTGAATCACGAGGAGTCCCTAAAGAACAATTATATCGTTCCGCAGTAGAACTGTTTACGGGTAATGCATTGACTTGGTTCCGGTCAGCTAGAGCCGACATTCACTCATGGCATGAACTAGAAACCAGACTTAAAGTGGCCTTCCTGCCGTATGGGTACGAACTTGCACTTCAAGATGAGTTACGAAATCGTACTCAAGGAGATCAAGAGCGTGCTATTATCTACATTGCTTCAATGGAAAATTTATTTCATCGCTTTCCTCATAAACCCACAGAACCAGTAAGGGTTGAAATGATTAAACGAAACCTGTTACCACAAATACAAGCTCAAATTGCTCTACATTCAATTATTCCATTGGAGAGCTTACTCGATTATGTCAAGCAATTGAAGAAACTCAAGTGAGGCTGCACCAATTTAAACCGCCACCTACAAATTACAGATTATTATTAGAACCAGACCTCGCTTATCATAGACCAACCTAAATGGTACACACCATAAGTACTGAAACAATGCAACCACAACTTGCTCAGTCAATTTTCATACCGACAGGTACAAACCCATTCTTAATGCCTGAAGTTAGCATTATTACTTGCTGGAATTGTGAACAACCAAATCATACAGCCAAAGTTTGTCCTCAACCAAAAAAGAGATTTTGTTACAGGTGTGGTAATCCTAATGTTACTGTTCGAACGTGTGCAAGATGCTCGGGAAAACGAGACAGTGATTCACAGACAGACCGAGATGTGAATCTAGAAAACTCATTTTCGGTCGTTACAAACATAAGCCTACCAGAACATCTTAAAATTGGAATAGATTATGTACTTGCTAATGTAACAGGTGATGAGAGACCTTATCTTAATGTGTCCATTTTTGGAAAAAACTTCCTTGGATTACTAGATTCTGGAGCATCAGTTACCGTCCTTGGTCTCCAAGGTTATGATCGTTTATCAACGACCAAGTTACCACTTAAACCATCCCAAAGCAGTTCTTGTAAGATTGCTAATGGAAGCATATGTCCAGTTCTAGGGAGTTATGATTTACCTATCTGTTTACAAGGAAAACTAAAAATTATAAATACTTTAATTGTTCCTTCTATACCTCACTCTTTGATTTTAGGATGAGATTTTTGGCGAGATATGGGTATAGTACCAGATATTCGACGGGGTCTTTGGAAATTTACCAATTCACCTGGAACTGTATATGAAATAACATCTATCACTGACCACCATCACTTATCTCTTGCACAATCACTACAACTACAAGAAGTTATCGATAATATATTTGCTAATTCATCAGATAAACTTGGATGCACGTCACTAGTGCAACACACCATTAAAACTACAGCAGAACCTATAAAGCAGCGATTTTACCCCATATCGCCTGCACTACAAAAAATTGTAAATAAAGAATTAGATAGTATGCTTTCTCAAGGTACAAAACAACCATCGACAAGTGCTTGGTCATCACCCATTGTTATGGTAAAAAAAAAGGATGATGGCTATAGATTCTGTGTCGATTATCGAAAGGTAAACCAGGTTACCGAAAGGGATGCCTACCCTTTACCTTTCATCTCTCACACATTAGATAAATTACGTGATGCACAGTTTCTCACCTCTCTTGATATAAAAAGTGCATATTGGCAAGTCCCAGTCGAACCAAATTCTCGCCCTATAACAGCATTTACAGTGCCAAATCGTGGATTGTTTGAATTTTGTCGCATGCCATTCGGACTACATAACAGTCCAGCTACATGGCAACGTCTGATAGACTGTCTTTTAGGGATGGACCTAGAACCTTTCGTATTTGTATATCTTGATGATATAATTATTGTAACACAAACCTTCGACAAACACCTTGAAATCAGAAGTGTTTATTCGTCTAACTCATGCTGGACTAACTGTAACACGTGATAAGTGTAATTTCTGTTTACCAAGCCTAAAATACCTGGGCTATGTAGTAGATCGAGATGGACTCCATGTGGACCATGACAAAGTTTCCGCCATACTTGAAATTCCGACTCCGCAAAATATCCCGGCTGAGACGACTACTGGGTATTAGTGGCTACTATCGACGTTTTGTGCCCGGCTTCTCGACACTAGTAGCACCCATAACAAAACTCCTGCATAAAAATGTTAAGTTTGAGTGGTCGACGGACTGTAAAATGGCACGGAAAAAGATTAAAGACCACTTAGTTTCTGCTCCGATAATGTGCTGTCCTAACTTTGATCTGCCTCTTTGCATTCAGACTGATACCAGTGATTACGGTTTAGGAGCTGTTTTAATTCAAACACATCCAGATGTAGAAAGAGTAATAAGTTACATAAGTCGTTCTCTTACCAAAGCTGAACGGAAATTCAGCACTACGGAAAAGGAGTGCCTTGCTGTTGTGTGGGCAATTGAAAAGTTTAGACCCTTCATAGAGGCTACAAAATTTACTGTAATTACAGACCATTTTGCTCTACTCTGGCTTCATAACCTAAAGGAACCCTCAGGGAGACTTGCTCGTTGGAGTGTACGTCTTCAACAATATAACTTTGATATAGTACATCGTAAGGGTAAAGATAATGTTGTGCCGGATGAACTGTCACGCTCCGTACCTGCTGTTGACCAAATCCAATCAGAGTCAGATCCATGGATAAAGCAAATGATAAATTATGTGACCACAAACCCACTACGGTACCCCTTATGGTCTTATGATGGCAAAACTTTATATAAACTGTGTCATAATAAGTACCCTGGTTTAAATAATCCAGCTTATGAGTGGAAGGTAGTAGTTCCTAAAGCGCAACGCAAAGGTATTATCGAACAGCATCACGACCACCCTACATGTGGACATAGTGGAACTTATAAAACCTACAATAGAATTATACAAAAATATTTCTGGCCTAAACTAAAAGCAGATGTTACCACCTATATAAAATTTTGCAAGATATGTCAAGCTCATAAGGTAGAACAAAAATAGCCTTCTGGATTCATGGCTGGTAGTGTTAATTGTAATAAGCCTCGGGAAGTTATCTGTGTTGACAATGTCGGTCCTCTGCCAAGATCAAAATCTGGTCATGCTTTTATATATTCCATTATGGATAAATTCTCTAAGTTTTGTATATTCTTGCCTATGCGTACAGCCACTGCCAAAATTATATGTGAACTATTGGAGGATAACGTATTTTTATTATTTGGTGTATCTCGAATACTTATATGTGACAATGGTAAGCAATTTGTCAGTAAAGAGTTTAAACATCTTGCTAATGAGTATAATGTTACAATTAAATATACAGCCCTATATCACCCCCAAGCTAACGCATGTGAACGTTAACATCGTTCCCTTAAAACTATGCTTGCTTCATATATAACTGACAACCATCGGAATTGGAAACCATTACTACAAAAGGTTGCTTGTGCCATTCGTACTTCAGCCAGTGAAACAACTAAATTAAGCCCATATTTTATAAACTTTGGACGTGAAGTAATTTTGCGTGGTAACTATCATAATGTACCTGAAAATATACCGGATCAGGGTTTGACTCACTCCAAAGTAAATTCAGAATCACGACCTGCTATTTTTGCTAAAATTTATGAAGATGTCTGTAAACGTCTAAAAGATTGCACAGAACGTACTCGCAATACCTATAACTTAAGACTTCGTGACATTCAGTTTAATATTGGCGAACGAGTTTGGCGTCGAAACTTCCCTATCTCTGATGCAACCAAATACTTTTGTGCTAAATTAGATCCTCGATTTGTTGGACCTTTTATTATCAAAAAGAAAGTATCTCCGTGGACATATCTCCTCAAAGATAGTAATAATCGTGAATGTGGTATTTGGAATGCTAAAGATCTAAAACGTACTTATGATGATGCAAATACAGATGCTTGATGACTAATACCTAAAATATTCTTTGTATAATGTAATTCCTGTATTGTTACTTCAGTTAACTAGTTTTAAACTTTTTTTGGAAGGGGAGGAATGTTACGATCCATTTATTTCTCAATTTTGCCACCCTTATTTGTGTTCAATTTCTGACATTCATCCTAAAATTATAATATATTCTTAATATCTGTCCTTTGTTAGTACCCTACCTTTATAACCCTTCGAATTATAAATCCTTTTCCTAAATATCCTTTTAATCAATAAAATATCTAATGATTTTCAATCAAAATTATAGGTTATATTTATGTCTGAATTTTGAACAGTTTAAATGCGTTCACCTTGAATTGCGATTCACGAATTATCATTGGCCAGTTTTAAATTTTGATCAAATTTCGCCATAGGCGTACCCATTTTACTTTCCCGGTGAATACGTAATCCCATGTAGTATTTTTGGTGTTTGCCATTTAATTAATCTCATTTATTTTGTGGTGTTTTATGTTTACATTTTACCCTTTACCTTTTATTAATATTTAAACCTATATTTTCTTGTTTTACCTAACTTAAATAAATTCACGCACTGTTGTGTAAATTCTGTCGGTATTTCCATATTCTCAAAATCTTGGATAATTTTCCCGCTCATCGGAACCCTTCTTCTTCTTACTTATAATTCTATCCTTGTCGTTCGGCCAACAACCAGTCAAATTCGTTTGAAAAATCAAACATGATCATTTTTTTAATTTACGGAATTCACGTAATTTTTCTATAATTCGGTAAGATATATCGAGTCTAGTTCGAGGGGTATTAGTGGTTTATCGCACCCTTTTCGTCCAATATTTGGGATTTAACCCCACAACCCGCTACCTATATAAGTGTTACTGTTATCCTATAAGGACCAGAGCTTTCCACAATTGGGATTTTTATGGTAACGGCGTTGCTAGACCTAATCACGTTGATCCTCCAAAACGACTTTTTTGTAAGTAGGTTTAACACAGTGTTTTCCACATTCCCATGTAAATTACCTTTCAGATTTTGCACACCTAGATTTTAACAAAAAAAAAAGATAACCAGAAACAAGCCTATGTGTTGATAAAAATATATATTTATTTAATTCTACAATTGTTTCTTGCAAGGCCATCCAACATCTTGTAAGCAGCCAATTATCGATAATTTAAATTATGCCTATTCTTCCACTAGGGCCTTTTTTTTTCTCCTTCCTCGTCGTACTCTACGTTGCGATCGCCGCTCATCATCGCCTAATAAAAAAAACACAATCATCCCTTCACATTTATCATTTCATCAAGCAGTATCATCTATCATCCTCTGATCATTTTTTGTTAGTAATGTGTAATATAAAGTAACTCACCCGTTATTTAATTGGGGCCAAAGGGTAACCCATTAATTTTTTTTAAGATCAAAGCAGGCGTTTATTTTAAGTTAAAATATTAATTAGTTGGTTTATGTGTGTAAACTCGAGATCTCGGGGAAGGTACCTTTAATTTTTTGTTAATACATATTGTTTTTGTTACGCCAATCAACCTTCCGATTATTTAATTATTGATATAACTTTCACCTTTTTTTATCTATTATTTTTTTTAAATAAATATCAATTTTCTATTCATATACTTCCTTCCTTTCACGGTCCTCCTTTAACATCTGGGAATTTTTCTGACTTGGAATTACGGCAGATAAGTGCAACAAGTTAGTGGCGCCTCCTGACCTTACCTTATTAAATGGTCTACCCATTGTGAACTCACTCCCATTCCACCGTGAGCAGCTGGTTTGCCCTAGGACCCTCTTCCTCTTTTCGACCGTAACAACTTGCAATGCCAAAAATGTCGCTTTTATATTTAAGGATCTAAATAAATCAATAACTGTAAGATTTGGGTATAGGAAACGCTTAAGAAGAGTAAAAGTATTTCTTATGTACTTTTTAGGAATGATATAAACTAAAGGGCGTTCCATTTAAAATAATCGAGATAATCATGAGAGTGAGTTTTGGATCACCCTGTATCAAAAATAAAAGTTATCACAAAAGTGATAAGTATTAACAAAACCAGAATCACGAAATTATTTTGCCCATGTAAGATTAGCCCTCAACTGTTTATTTTAAATAATATAGTGTGACGATTTCGTTACGATTTACACATAAAAATTTGACATAATATACATAAAAAAAAAACATAAATTTGATATTCTGTGACTTTATCAAATATCCTGTATATTATTAAGAATTTTAAAATGTGCAGCTTGACTTTATGAATAACTTTTGTTTAAAACTTTTTTTCGTAACTCTCAATGTAACAGAATTATCGAACTCCGGAGTATAAGCTGATCGCCCTGTATATAGGTCTTATATTGGACACCCTGTTTATACTGAGCATTGTGATTACTGGAATATATACGTCACTTTCAGGTTTTCAAGATTTTAAATTTATAATCATGTTTTTTGCACTGACTAAATTCTAAACAATGTGTGTAATTCCTAGCGGTTCAACGTGCACATCGCTTAGAAGAACCTACACTTTGTTTTTTTTTGTCAAGAAAAATAGATCACATCAATAGCTTATGTAGGTTTATTGCCTCAGAAAATGAACTTGATTTACAGCTAAACTTTTTTGAATTTGTTGAAAATACTAAAATGGTGGGAATTTAAGCCGGATTTAACAAAATGTTAATTCTTAAAAAAAGTAAAAATAATAGCTTTAGGATACTGGTAATTTTTTTATTAAATTAATGAAAAATTCATATTATATATTCAGTTGACCGCGTTACCTATTCATTATTTACTAAGTGATTTCCCACTTAATTATTTAATAGCAAGTAATAACCCAAGTAATCAGTGTGCTTACATCAAAATTGTATAATTGAGCTCAATGCACAAATAATTTTATTTCATAAAAATAAATTAAAACTTAAAAGTGCTTCATCTAAAGTACTTTAGATTACTTTTTGATGTACATTATACTTTCTAGAATTACCTACACAGAAAATGCTTTATCTTACGTAATTGGAATAATTATTTGGAATATTAAGCATGTAACAGTTTTGATCGTACGGCACTGGTTTATACACAAACAGAAAATTGCTATTTATTTTATGTATTTTAAATAGAAATGTGGACATAAAATTATTGAAACGTAGTGAATTAAAAAATTTCTAGGCTATTTCTTTCAGAGGTAAGTCACATGTTGAGTAAACCTTGACCTTAATCCTCCAGTATACATTTATTGTTACTTTATTTGTAATGGATTAGGTATATAAGTATAGCGGTACTTTATAATGAACTTCACTTTTACTGAGAGTGCATTAATTTCTATTGGATAAAATCAGTGCGAAGTTATTTTACCTACGTCAGCTACCCATGTACAATTTTTCAATGAATAAATAGCAATCCATGAAATTCTACAAGCAAGATTATGAGATAATTACATGCTTTGTAAGAAACGTAAACTAATATATTACTAATCCGAATTAGATCTTGTTTAAGTAAAATCATTTTATTATCATAGTTTTACACTAATTGAGCTACATAGTCAATTTGTATCATACTGGAAAAACTGATGAATAATTCACCTTTTGAGGTCAAGAATACTTTTCAGCACACGGAATGCATTTATTGAACAAGTTCTTCAAGCGGAAGTTTATCTCATTTCGAATTGTATGAGTATATACTAGTACCTAAATTTTTTCACGAAATACTTACATTTTTAAATTTAATTTATACAAGATGAATATTAAAATACGAAATGTAAGTGTACTAGAAGGCTTGTGTATAGATTTGTACACATTATTTTATAACGGAACACTCTAATGCTCAATTTTCAGAAACCAGTAAGTACCATTTTAACATTATCAAGCTTGTCAAATTGATACCTAATTAAAAATGATTCTGGTTTTATTCTAATTTATGTAAATTATCAGCCGGAATCATCAACTATTTAGCCTTAAACTTGACCACTGCATTCGAGTTTAAGTAAATAATATATCCAAATATTGTGGGCAGCGTCATCAATGTGGACAAGCGGCACCATGACCTGGATTCTTTAAGCCAACAGCACAGCTAGTTAGTTACACCTTTTTCAAAGTCAGCAACCTGCAGTATTGCAGAAGAACAGTGCCGGAGAGTTTGTTAAGTGTCGGAAGTACAGGATATCCTAACAGTTGTACTTTATTGATACATATTTAATCAAATTAAAATTAAAGTGTAGTGATTTTAATAGAAAATTTATTAAATCCACCCAATACATTTATACTGACAGAAATGTTTTTATTTTTAAGGTAAGTCTTAGTTAATAAATATGGTGTAATTTTCTAGATGTGTATATAAAATAAATGTAAAAGTCATATTTTTCAACAACAATTTTGACAAAACTCTTAAAAAATTATAATTTGCATATGAGGCGATGGCAATGTGAGTAATATACACCTATACTATTATATTACTATTTGTAACTTTCGGTATTTTAATTTACTTAATTTAGTAATCCTTTAAAGTGACTGGTCATAAATGCAATGTTTTTACACTTGCTTCAAAACGCCCTGTATGAATTTAAAGACTTATGTGAAGTATATTGCATTAACGTTTTAAGATAAAAAATTTTTGAATGACACAATAATTAGGTCTCTTTTGAAAGTTTTATAAAAGATGTTAATTAGATAGGGATTTAGTTGCAAAGCGTAGTAAGTAGTAAAAGCATCAAGTGGCAGATTGGTGAGTGTTACAGATACGCTCAGAAAAATTTTAGATTACAAACTGATAAAAAGAACAAAAAAGAAATAACCTCATTACTATATTTATGTGAACCACATACTTCATGCGTTTACCATTTAGGTTTCACTCGAAGTTTGTAGATATATATATATATATATATATATATATATATATATATATATATATATATATATATATATATATATATATATATGTCATTTTTAATCGTCTGATGTTCAGTTCACACTTAATATTATTCGATATTGGGTGTAATTAATTTTTTGCTTTTAAGGAAAAATCTGAATTAATCAACATGTTCACTCGTTAAACTTTCACATTGATTGGCGTAATTTTGTATCAACTTATTATAATTTAAACCTTATGCATTATTTCCAACACCAGTTTCGGCGGAATCTTGTATTCCTGTTTCCGTAAAATAGAATGATTTTTTCTCTTTTGGTAATACGTCTTCAACATACGACTAATTCGATTTTGTGAGAAATAATATGAACGATGGTAAACTAAGCCGCTTTGACCAAAGTTGTAATATTGTAATTAAAGATTAAATCTGCTGATAGGTTGTGACACGCTTGGAAATATTTAAAGCACTACAGAACCCTACAATAAAGATTGAGCTATAAGAACAAAGAGTGTATGAGATAGTGCTCCGACGTTGCTGAAAAGCCTACATGGAGAAAAAGAGTTATCAAAATGCCTTACTAAGCAGACTAAGCAGATTACGTATTGGCTGAAAACGTAAAAGGCAAATCAGATGCTCCATGGCCTCCTGCATAAAAAAAGCACCCGAGTCTTAATTGAAACCGAAAGTAAAAGTTCAAAAGTGCAAGTACAGTAATTCACCATGAAATGCTACGAGCTTGCGCAATACCATCTTTACAGATAAACAACGTCCAAAGACTACTGAAAAACAGAGCAGAAAGATAGGAGTGATTTAATAATAGTACTAGAAGTTAGGCAGATTTTCCGACTCTTCTGCCATACGTTCTTGACCTACGCAGCTAAAACCACGTGTTGTAGTTTTTCTGCTTTACTATTCGCTCGAGGTAATTTTTTAGATTGCACGTCTGTCGCTCTGTCCATCTCAAAGTATTCTGGCTCAGTTTTTGGGTTTAATATTTCACCAAACCTAATTATTGGAATTAAAATTTAGTACCGAGGACACTACTCGATGAAGATAGCGTTGAGACTAAAACACATTTGATGAACAATGCAAACATGGAAAAGAAATACGAGATTCAATCCTGGCAGACTAATATTTGCAGAAAGGAAAGGGTACTGAAATGAGTTTTATTCACAACGAGATCTCCAACTATGTGTGATGAAAAAATTTGGTAGAAAAAGAATTGGATAGGGAAAGACGATTGATAAACAAATTATTACCGGAGCAAATTAGGTTCGTTATCTTTCTCCATCACTTTATCACTGTGTGCATTGGAGAGATAGCGGCAACAACGTATAAAATCTGGTCATTAAGAATCATTTCCTTTCTTTAATTTTTGAACAGAATAAAGTCGGGTAAAGTATGTACAAAAACTACCATTTTTGACATAAAAATGATTCATGTAACCCTTGCTTTTAAACGTCTTTTAATTACCTATTCAACTCCAATTAGGCTGAGAAAATCAGCCAGGGATTGTAAGCTGATAATCATTTAAATACGAGGACGTATCGAAAAATTCGTAGCTGCTATAGAGGTAAACAAAATTTGAAATTCAAAGTATTTTATTATTCAGCATACTCAACATACCCTTAATTGGATACATAATAGTCATGATAGTCGGACGAAGCCAGATCTGGTGAATAAGGGGGGTGTTCGAGTAATTCGCACCCTAAATCACGAATTGTTTGCATGACAACATGCGATTTGTGTGCAAAAACAAAATACCTTTGGACAACTTTCCGTGTTTTCTCTCCATAATTTTTTCTCGTTCAGTGGTCAGTAACGTCGAATAGTAATTCCCAGTTATTGTTCTACCCTTACCCAGAGAATCAATCGATTACTCCTTGGCAATCCCAAAAAACTGAAGCAATAACTTTTCTAGCAGATTTTTGAACACGAAATTCCTTACGTCTTCTGTCTATTGCTGCCTTGTTTCTGGGTCGTAGAAATATACGCAAGTTTGCATCTTTTTCAAACCGAGCACAGAGCTTCTGGTCAACATTTGGACATTTGGGAATCAATTTTTCAGAAATTTTCTCATGTCCAAATCAACGTGAACTATATGATGGACGTGTTCATATGAAATATTTAGTGCCTCAGATATTCGTTTTAGCCCAATTCTTCGACGGTCTGATAAAATCATGTCATGAACTGGATCGATATATACGGAGGTGGACACAAAAATTGGTCTTCCCGATCGGTTTTCACATTCAATGGAAAATTTACCTCTTTTGAAGCTTGAAATCAAATTTTTCACGATCACATACGAAGGATATTGAGTGCTAAGAGCATATCTTCGTAAATCTGCGTATATCTTCAAATACAGGTACTTGATGATGGCTCGATACTCAATTTTCACAATTTCGGTCGACATCCTTCTTTTTCAAATTTTATTGCCCAACTCTGGTTTGACCTTTTGACGTGAAACTTTACGCTGACACTTCTAATAAGTTATGCTTCGTTGTCATGGAAACGCAATATTTTCTTTATCCACGTAACCGGTCTAGGCTAACTAAATATCAATGCTTCCTCGAAAAGAGTTATCAATATTTCATCCAATGCTTTTGACACTAAAAAATCTCAATTAGGATACTGATCCTTTTTGGTCAAAATTCGTGTGTTTAAAAGCAAGCTTTAAATATTTCAACTACCATTACAGCTATCCTCTTTAGTAGAGGTGGCAAAGTGCTAACAAATATTTTGTTTATTAATGTCAACAAAATTTATAAATTACAATGACGAAGCCTGCTATAGTAGTATAATATTAAAAAGTCTACTATTGAGTATTGATACTAGGGATTAACCAAAAATTTTATATGAATTAAATATTAATAAACCATGTTGAAAATAATATTTCAAAACACCCTGAAGTAGACGAAGGCAAGTGATGAAAAATTCTACAATCAAGAAACAAATGTAACAAAATTTAATCAGATAATATTATTGCTAAGTGTGAGAAACGTGTGCAAGTTATGAACACATTCACACCTGGCAACATAGATATATGAATTAAAAATGTATAAATCTTTCATTGCTCTACAGCTGGGCCGATTTTCACAAAGTAGGCGGTGTTAAATAGGGAGTTGCAAAACGTTTAAGATGCAGTTGATTCTATTTTTCTAAGAATCATTATTAAAAAATTTGTAAAATTTTTGCCTACTCCCTTAAGTTTTTGAGTTAATTGCAACAAATAAGGTTACCAATGAAGAATTTTTCTTGGCTGGACGGTGATCATATGAACAAGAAACGGCTTCAAAAAAGCTTAGTTTATTCTTACTCAAACAGATAAAAGCCCAGATAATATCTTTCTACTGTTAGGGAAAATGCGCTAACAATAGATGTGAAATGTGCGCTAAAGGATGCAGGATGAAAAACAAGTCCAGGTCCAGTACGGCTCTCTTCGCACAAAGATAACGGAAAACTGAAACAGTGCAAGAACTGAATGTTGAGCTGAGGACTGATGATTTTGTGTGGAGTTTTATGTTGCTTTAATATAAATCGTGGACAGTAACCAAAAATTATAAGGTGGGTGTGGGTGTGGGAGTGGGTGTGGTGTGGTTGTGTGTGTATGTGGGCGAGGGCGCGGGAGTGTGCGTGGGCGTGGGCGTGGGCGTGGGCGCGGCAGCGGGCGTAGGCGTGGGCGTGGGCGTCGGCGTGGGAGTGGGCGTGGGTGTGGGTGTGGACGTGTGCGCGTGCGTGTGCGTGTGCGTGTGCGTGTGTGTGAGAACGTATATCCACGATAACTCCAGAACGAAAACACCTACGTACTTAAAATTTTGTATTTAACCTTGTTTTCAGTCCGCTTGGAGCTGATTACAGTTTGGGAGAAATCCAGCGGCGGAGAAGGATGGTTTATTAGGGTCAGTTTTTTGGTTTTTATCAAATGTTTCTAAAATAGCTGTGTATTTCAAATATTATAGACCTGAAACATTCCTAAGGCAGAATTTAAGTGTTAGTTCAAACTTTTTTCAATATCTGAATAACGATTAATTTTATAAAAAAAAGTGTAGGCATGTTTTTTATAAGGAAGTTTAATATTATATAACTTTTCTTTATAAAGTTTCTTAATATAATGCAAGGTAAGTCTAAAAATTAATTAAATGTGAATGAAAATGGTTAATCTGTATTACTGATATTTTATAGAAGGGGGCGGCTTTAGAATTTTTTTAAGTTAACATGTATTTATGTCTATTAATCTCTATCTGGCATAACGTTTTAAATGCCATTTTGACTTAGTTTACTATTTCGTTTTTACAATGTTGCCTGTTTTCGTTATGAACGTGTAAAAAAGAAGTTGCATAGTTACCCTAAACAAATTATAATTGAAATACTTATCTTTTTTTAGGGTTTTTTATGGTGTAATTTAAATTATACAATCTAAACGTTTCGATAACACTTACAGTTATCTTCGTCAGTAGTAATATCTGTTAAGATGTTGTAAACAATTTTGTCAAAGTTGAAAAATTAAAACATAAACATCAGCCTGCTATCAACATAACAGTTTGAGAAACGTATAAAGCCAACTATAAAATTAAATATAATTGATATTATTCCATTTCTTTTAATTTTATAAGTTAGCATCTAGATGTCTATTAACCTGTGACATGAACTTTTAAACGTCTGTTTGACATGGATTATTGTTTTTGTTTTTACAATGTTGCATATTTTCACAATTAACTTATACAAGAAGTTGCATAATTAGCCTAAAAAAGATGTTATTAAAATTATTTCATTTCTTTTAATTTCCATTTTGTAGATTGGAAAGTCGTGTCATGTTCCCCACCAGATATTTACAATATCAACCAATAGTTTAAAATTGTCGTTTAAAGCAAGCTGCGAGTGTATTGAATGCAAGTACAGCTAAACGACTATAAATTAAACGATGGAGAATAAAATAAGGTATTACCAGTGTTTAATCAATGAGAACTAGAGGATTTTCACATAATGGTCTATACATTCATTATCAAGAGCAGAAGTTACGTGTAAACAAGATACATTTGATTAACTTTAACCCTAAAATTTCAAAAACCTCTTTGAAGAGACCCTTTTAATTTTTTTAATTACGTTTTTAATCACGGTAGAGTAGAATAAAAGCATGTAAAACTCTATAATCCGTATCCACATAGTGCACAAGTAATGTACTATAAACGTACAAGTAACTAAGTCTGCAGTTTTTGCATAATTTTTTTTTGTATCTAGAAATAATTAGTCACACCTCTATAGTCATAATCGTAAATAAATCTTACTTAACCAAAACAGTTATTTTAGAATTTTTGTTGTACAATATATTTTGAATTAGCAGCAATAAACATATCCGATGAAAGTGCGGACTCTAAATATAAAATCGGTTATAATGGAAATGTGTACTTTCACCCTTTCTAAATACTTGGACTAAAAAATACGTATCAGTTTTGTTAAGAATCTCGATAAATAAAATGAGTTGTTTCCTAAAATAAATTGCATTAATCTGCAGTTCATATAATTATTTTTTTTTAGTAGGTAAAACATTGAATCATTAATGAGGTTAAATAGAACGAAAGTTACAACTTTAATATTTACTTTAAAACCACTGTTTGATATTGATTAAATAATTACGTAACCAAATTGTAAAATTATGTTATTTTCAATGTTCTTTAATTTTTAGCTGTCAGCTTAATAGATTCCGTTACAATCATAAAGATTTTTATTTTATATACGAAAGGGAAGTATAATGTATTATTGTGTTATAAAACTTTATAACTCTAATCGTTGCAGTAAAGAACGAGCTGGCTTTACACGCTGGTAAGCACATATTGTGTTATTGTAGAACGCTTTTGTAAACGAATTCTCATTAATTCATTTCTGTGATGTTACACAGTCTGTATACACAATACTGATATTGTATATAGTTAAAGTTAGTCGTTTTCAGCATCAATGGTTTTAATTAATAAAGTAAAACGCTTCACAACCATAATTTTGCCCTTAAATGAGTTTACTAGCTCTATCCATGCATGTTCTCCAGACAAACCAGTACCCAAGACGCAATTGTGATATTCTTGAGCAGCAATCCAGTTTCTTTAATTTTTTTTATCGCACCGGGGAATTGTTTGATCGTTCTTCCGGAAGGAAAAAAAATTTACATTAATAGATTGAAACACGTATGTTTTTGGTGTTTTTTTTGCTAATATGATGTGTGCTAGACCTAACTCTAACCGGATTAAAAAAAATTTTGTCGTTACTTTCTCTACAACGAGCTTAAAGACTTTCGGAAGCGGACAAAAAAGTTCCATTTTCTCGTATAATTCTTCTTAGTACCTCCGTGAAAACTACGGATTCTTTAATTTATGATTCATTTAATGACACAGTACTTCATTTATACAGAGTATTTAGAATTTCATCAATTTTTTTAGAAATGTCTTCGAAATTTCAATTGTAGATTTCTGTATATAGATCGTCTAAGTCTAACTAAGGGAAAAAATCTATAAACTGTAATGTATTTAACTTCATCATTCCGTAAAAGTACCAAACCTGCGATAATACTATTCTTTAAGTGCTAGGAAACTCTGTCAGAGGTTATATATTATATTGAGCACCATTCATTTGTTGCTGCATTTAGTAACTGTCTTTACAATTCCAAAAAATATAATCTTCCATTATTCAGTTTCTTTACAGCTTTCATAAATGAATCCTCTATATCGAACCACAATATTACAATATATGTGGCAAAGGAGTTTCAATGGAATAGGTATTGCGGTACTTGCACCCCGCTCGCCTATTACAATATTAATCATTAAGATTACGCAGCCACTTTCTTTACACCCGCAACTTACACGTTTAGCTTTCTTCGATTTTTGATAACAGCTAGCATACCATCAATTCGATTATTTTATTATTCATTAATATTTTTATACTTTAAACATCTTGTGTATGTTCAAGTATGTCATTTCAGTTACTCAAATAGGTTAGAAAATATAAGTATTCGTCTATTGTTTTAGGTAAGTACAGGGTGAGTCAACGATAGAGTAAAGTAAACTGGTGCCGTATTGATAAACTTTGAAGATTAAATGTATTTATCATACTATATCGCTAGTAAGAGTGCGCTTTTTAAAATTATTCTTGATTATCAGAGTGTTCCAAAAATCAGGGCAAGACTAAGTTAGTATTTTTTTAATGGAACACCCTGTATAACATTCGATATTTGGATTATACACGCATTCTGATAAATGCATCTCTAGTGTTATCGTTTCACAAACGTCTCGTATCCTATCCTCCATATCTTTTTTCTAGTGAGAGATGTAACATATACACGTTCTTTAATAGATCCCTATGAGAAATAATCTAATGAGGTAAGATCGCACGATCTTGGGAGCCTTGAAGGTAATTATCATCTAAAAATTCAAACTCGCAGTGGTAGTGTGGGGGAACATCGTCCTGTTGCAGCCACATATTCTGTCGTTCATCATTACTAAGCAGATAAAAGAGGTTAGGTAAAACTTCTTGAAAGGTAGATACGTTCAAGCAGAAATTGTTAAAAAATACGGTCTAATGATTCTATTGTGGAGAATTCCACACCCAACATTTATATACCAGTGGTTTTGATTTTGCATTTGTCGGAATCGAAATGGATTGTTTAATGCGTAATTGTACTCATTTTGACCATTTTCAGCACCATTGCTTCTAAACGTCAGAAAACATAATACACGTTAAAAAGATTGGATTAATCTCAAGTAGAGTCCTCATCTCAGTAAAAGTTTACTCGTCTCTCGAAGTCATTGCATAATTCCTGATGCAGTTCAATATGTCCTAGTTGTCCGATTGACAGTTGAATATGACGTTTCACATGATATTGCTATCTGACGGTTACTAACACGCAATTTTTCTTCAATATGAAGCAGAATCTCAAGTACTTCAGCTTAATTACTAGTATTTCTATTCACCAGTTTACCAGGCGATCGGGTTGGCGTCGAGTAGTATATTTCATTCTGTATAACCTTTGAGCAAAAAGAAATTTTTTGTGCCATTCCTAGCATATGAAATATATCAATTAATTCATTATTTTACTATTGAAAACACAAAACTGTCACAATCTTAAATGGCTACCAAAAAGCAACTATAGAGAAATCAAAATAACTCACTAGACAGTGAGACGTAGGTATAGGACGTATTTGTGAATAATTGTGTGGCTTTTTATTCTCTTTAGCACACTATGAAAATATACAGGGTGTCCTATTTGAGGACATAGGTTTGAGCTCGGTCTTTCCTTGGTCCAAACATAAAAGTTCTCCTGATAAAACACAAGATGGTACATAATAGTAAAGTTATACCTGTTAATCCGGTTCTTTGGACAAACCTTGAATTATTTAAAAAACCGTAAATCATCAGTGATTTTTATTATCTTAAAAACTGAGATTATTAAAATACGTAGTTTTTGGGTTTTTAAATGATGTATTTTTATATAAAAGTTTCCGTGTTGAAGTACTAAATAAAAAGGAACCAGTTTTTGGATTTAAATAGTTAATGCGAAATAAATCCTTAAGGCACGATACTATTATCAGCAGATAATCTCAATGAATCAATAAAATTAATGTTAATCAAAACCGTAATTTTAACACCAGCGGCAAAGGTACAACATTTTAATTTATTCGTGCCAAGAAAGATTCTCTACTAATACAGCATTCACAGCTGCATTTCTAAAAAAATTAATTTCACTTAGCTTTAACACCTTTATTACGTGTTGAAATCGAATTATAAGCATATCCGTCTGTCAGTCCAAACAAGAGCGCTATCTCGATCGGCGTGACCTAGGATTATACATTTATTTGACCTGGAGGTAAATTTTCAAGGTCAAATTGTAAAAAGTAGAAAAATGGTATACCTCGTAATCAGCTATTGTATAGAAATACGGGGTTTGCTGCACATTCAACAACGTAACAAGTCGATTATTCAAAGTGAATTGCATTCGTTTCCAGTGACCAACCACCTGGATTTTGACCGAGATGTGAGAACTAATATTTAGGCATAATCGGAAAACATTCAAACCCCTAACTTTGAAAAGTGAAATTGACGCATTTCTGGTGAACACCAGAAGTTTGAAAATCGTAAGGGGATAGGGCTTGTGACGTATTATTACACCTAGCTTAGGAAAGTTCATTAAAGAATACAATTATCCTGCGTACTGATTTTAGACTGTGGTTTATGTGCAGAAACTGGGTTCTCTACTTGAAGAAAGTAAGAAGTAGTTTTTATAATTCGACCATTTATACTCCTCTTGACCGATACCAACATCTTTTTACACTGTCACATTTACCAGTGTTTCAGTCTCTAAAGACGGAAACGGATTGCCATTAAACACTGTGTCGGCTACGGAAACATGCGAATGAGTTTCCATTACCTTACGTTGGTTGTGTTTAAATTCACATGGACATAAATCCCAAACAAATCATCCGTATCGATTGTGGATAAAAATTCCCGATTTTGGCAGCTTCCTTGTGGTACTACTGACCCTGCCGGCTTGCAACACGCAAGGTACTAAAATATCGGATAATGCCGTTTATTCAAAGGAGTTCAATCAGTTCTTTCGGCAGGTCTCTGTGCATTCTATCATTAAAGGTACAAAGCACGTTATATATATATATATATATATATATATATATATATATATGTATATATATATATATATATATATATATATATATATATATATATATATATATATATATATATATATATATATATATATATATGTATATGAAAAAAGATGCATATGTGCCAAAATTCGGAAATAAATAAAATAACTACAATTTTGTAGAAATTTACAGCAAATACGCTAAATGTACAATGCAGGTTGTCCCAGTTGAAACTGACACATTTTAAACGTGGTTATGGACTAAACGAAATAAGAAATACATCTGCGATTTCAACCAATGAGTCAAACTTCGAAAATTTTTTTCTACTACTAAACATTTTTCCAGTTATACAGGGTGAGGGAAAAATTGCCTATTTTCAACTAAAAGTTATTTGACTCATTGAAATATAACACACTGTATATTTTTACACCATTCGAAAACTGAGTTCTACACTGTATATTTTTACACCATTCGAAAACTGAGTTCTTTAGCTTTGTCAAAATGTCAACATGTGTAATTTAATTTTTACAAATGTGCGTTCACTCTCATTAGTTTCAATATCGCCAGCATGGCATTAATTAAGAAAAAAAAAATAGCAACTAATTTTATAGACACTGTTGAATGTGCCCTCCTTTTTGGTATATGTACTTTTGAAATAACTTGTATGTTCAAAAAGTAATTTTGTAGCATTTCTTGTGGAATTCCATCGATAACACTTTTGATGTTATTTTTTAACTAATTCATGTTTTGTAGAATAGGGTTATAACACCTATCGTTAACATAATCCCATACAAAGAGATCAGATACAGACAATTCAGGAGTTCGGCGGCCATTCGATCGGTCCACCTCTTCCTATCGATTTGGTCCCAAGTACCCTACTCACAGATTCTCTGCTACTGAGAAAAATGACATGGTGCACCGTCCTGCTGAAAGTATACCTTTTTATTGCAGTTGGAGGTAAAAAACATTTTCTAGCATATCTGTATGTTCTAAACCATTTATGTTTTTTTAGTAAAGAAGAAAGACTCATATATTTTGTTTTTGGAAACCTCACACCAGACGTTTACTTTTGTAGTATATCGGTCATATTCATTAAAGTTCTAGACTTATCACTACCCCAGATATGGCAGTTATGTTTGTTTACTTTTCCATTTAAATGAAAAGTGGCCTCATCAGACATAATCATATTAACACCAGATTCTGTTAAGATCTTATAAAGTTTCACAGATAATTAGCCTTTTCCGAAAGTCTCTCTCTCTCTCTCTCTCTCTCTCTCTCTCTCTCTCTCTCTCTCTCTCTCTCTCTCTCCTTTAATTTCTTGAAAGGTTTATATCTTGTAAGGAGTTAATTTTAAAATTGTAAAACATCTTTATACTTCACCTTTAGATACATTTATTAAATTTGCTATTTTTCTAATAGAAATTTGATTATTATTTTCAGTTAAGATTTCATTTACAGTAAAGAGACGATCGAGATAGTTTGAATTATTTAGATTTTTTAATATGTTCCTTTTCTCAATTGAACCCCTTTCTTCGAATGTCTGATACCATTTTAATATGGAATTTCTGGACGGAGGACGTTTTTACAATTGTAATCGGGATCTTCTTCTTGTGGTTGTTATCGAAGAAGCTTTTGTAAACAATAATAATGCAGCTGCTTTTTCTTGACTTGTCTAAATAGTTATTGCAATATAACTCTTTACATTACTTAACATCGAACATACTTACTTGGCAGATAACTTAATAAACATATGATTTTCACAGCACACTTGATTGACGTCCTTTTATTATGTAAGAATATATAATAAAAATATGCTTTAAAATTAACTCCATACAAAATAGAAACTTTTCAAATAATAATTATTGTGTATTTTAACAGAAAACGTGTTTAAGCGCCAAAATTGGTTGAATCTCTTTCGATCACAATCCGAAGCTAATCTGATTATCTTAGTTAAATTACATATGTATGTATGAAATTCCCGTATCTGCTTCATTTGTAAAACTAAAATTTCGCATGTTGGCATTTTTAGAGAGCTAAAGAACTCAGCTTTCAAATTGTGTAAAAATATACTGGATGTTCTATTTAAATAAGTCAATTAATTTTTAGCTGAAAATAGGCAATTTTTTCCTCGCCTTGTATAACTGGGAAAATTTTTAGTGTGATTGGGAAAAAGTTTTTGAAGTTTGAAACTCATTTCAATACGCACATTTCTATCTTATTTCTTTTGGTTAATAATCACGTTTAAAATGTATCAGTTTGAACTGGGACACCTTATATATAAAAACGCTTCATCTCTGAATAAGAGGGAATGTTTAAAGCCCGACGAAGGAGGACCTTTAAGTTCCCGAGGGCCATAATCGATTGTCATGCCCGTGCTACATACAAGTTTTATTCTGTTTTAGTTTCTAAAGCTTTGAAACACAATATTTAGTTTTTATGGCAAGGTAACATCCGTGAGATTGAATTAAATAAAACTTCACAACCTTGTATCGGGCAAAATTTATTAGTGAATTCTGTAATCTACCAACGTTTGGACAGCGGTCGCTATCCTTCTCAAGGCTACAAAAGAAACCAGTTGTTCCAAAAATTCTTTTGTATACAATAATAATTACAACTACATATTACAATTAAACACTAAATTTACATGGGTCTTTAAAAACAATTAAAGGTATTAAAAAACACGACTTTTTGCACATGTTAACTAAATGACACTAACAACAATTATTATAAAATTGAACGTTTATAATAATTGTTTTTATTTTATTTTGCCACCATAATGTTCTTTATACGCCTCCAAATGCGGGCGTAATGTGGTCTTTATAGCACGGAAATGTCATTGATGCTAAGCAGCATGATTGACAGCAAACACATGACATGATATATAATAGCAATATCACAGTATCTTAGTAACAACAGATTAGCCTACTGTCGACTTTATTTCACTGCATTTTCATTTAAAAACTTGCCGAAAATACTGAATCTTTTTAATATTTTGTTCCAGTTTCATGGTGCAAAATAAAATAAAACATTGTATGTACCACGGGCATAATTGTAGATTATGGCTCAGGAATAAAGCCCTCCGCTTCGCGTCGGGCTTTAACATTCTAGAGCCATAATCTTCTGATTATGCCCTTAATACATAAATATCTATTATTTAATACAATATTTAGTATTTCCAGAATGTTTGTGACAGTTGTGCTGTAGATAGTTGGCTGGATTGATGTACTTTTAATTTCTATAAATATAGTAATGTACGATTTTCGTTAACATTTTAGTGCAATCGTTGCATTAATCTGTGCCATAAAGTCCAATTCATGCCGGAATTTAAGTGCTTATAAGCAAGATTACAGTTTTAAAATAGAATAAAGAATAATAATAAGACAGTCGAAAATTTCAAAGCATATATTTTATTCTAAATTTGAATTCATTGCTTAGTTACACAAAGCGATAAGCTGATCTGTACTGAAAAAAACTGATGCACTGATACTGGACTGTTGAAGTTGCTCAACAGCGAATACTTTGATTTTTTAAAAATCAATTTAGTTATTTAAAAGCAATAAGGCAATTCTTGTACTTTTAAGACCACGATTGTAACTAATGACAGTATTTGGTACAGAGGTATTTATTTTGACGGTCTCCTTTATTGGGTCTCCTTTATTGTATGTTGAAATAAAAACTGATAACCTTATTTTGTCAAGTAGAACATTGTAATACTATAAAGGTATAAATTACAACAATTGTATAACTAGGTAGCTTACTTGGAAGAACACCAATTCAGATAAATATTGTAATACAGAAAGACTGAAGATAGAGGCTTTAAGTTGGCCACGGGATGATAGTTTCTTACTAAAAAAATGTTTCAAGTAAAAACAAGAGTTAATGTAACTATTACAAATTGATTTAATGAATCATTTTAAATTAAATAGACTTTTTTGAACAAAATTAATGCATACAACACTCTTGATTCTAGCCAAATTTAAATCAGTCCTTAGTAAAAATTCTGAAGTACTCAATTTGATTATGTTCAGATCAACGATTTCATTTTTTACGTCTTTTTGTAAATGTAAACCTATAAAGATGTTCATGGAATTGTAGTTTCATGCTAAAGAATTTTTTAATCAAGTTGTATTAATCTATAAAAGAAACTTTTGCGTTCTTTTTCATGCTAAAAAATTTTTCCAAGTGAAAACAAGAATTAATATAACAATTAAAAATTGACTGAATTAAATTATTCTAAATTAAACAGAATTTTGTGAACAAAATTGGTGCATACTCTTACACAAATCACTTTTTGGTTCAAGGCAAATTTAAATCAATCCTTAATGAAAAAAGTGTTCAAATCAACTTTTCCATTTTCTACATCTTTTTGTAAATTTAAATTAGTTACTGGTCAAGTAACAAAGATTATTTGGAATTAATATTTAAACTCGCAATTAAAAAACAAGAGTGCTATGACAATATTGAGTTGAAAAAACAAAAATTGTTTGTAACAATTCGTTCTATTCAGTTTAAACCTAATTTGTGTTTTAATTTATTCAAAGTGTTGGAAATGACTCGAAATATTCAGGAAATGGTTTTAATGATTATTATTCTTGGAGAATGTCAAAAAATTTGCTTACTTGCAAGGTATCCCGATGCTGGAAAAAAAGCTGCGACCTAAGGCGTTTCAAGCTCTTTTATTTAGATTTGAAGAAACAGGTAATGTTAAATTAAAAAAATAACGGAAAGTAGCTAATCCAAAAATAATGAAAACCAACTTACGGTTTTACTTGCAATCCAAGAAAATGATCATGTAAGTACTTCACAAATATCACATATGACTGATAAAACATCATGGATATCATATAGTCCTTCATTATAAACTATATGGTCAAGATTTTGAACGAAGAATTAATTTTTGGAACTGGTTTTTGCAAAAAATTGCAGATGTTCTTAATTTTCTCAATTCCATATTATATAGTGACGAAGCTACCTTCACAAGTAATGGTTTAGTCAACAGACATAACATGCATTATTATAGCACTGAAAAGTCTCATTCAACCAGGCATGTTGACCAACAAAATCGGTGATCACCAACTGTGTGGGAGGAATTATTGGGTCCCATGTTATAGGTCCTTATTTCTTCAAGATACTTTAACCGGCGAAGTGTATTTAAATTTTTACCACTACCATCGAAACGTATGAACATTTTTAAACCACTAGAAAGAGAATCAGTGGATAGGTCGAGGAGGGCCCATTTCTTGGCCACCGAGGTCACCTGACCTGACATGCAGGGTGTCCCTAAATTACGTAGCCAAAGGTATAAGCAACATTACTTACGTAAAAATAAGACGATTTAACTAAACTTGCTTAGTCCAAAAGTTCATAATAACGAAGGTACAGGGTGTCAAAGTTGAAAAATAAATCACATTTTCTTTCATATCTTTCGACTGCTTTGAGTTAATTTTATAAAATTTCTTATATGGGGTTTTCTTGGCATGAGAAATTCAAATTTATCATCGATTTCGGTGTATTTCCAAGATGGAGCTAATTAGGCCATGCTTTAACCGCTACAACTTTTTTGTGCTACACCGTAGGCCCTTTTATTATAGAATAGTTTTCCCTACCTTTTCTGCTTAAAAAAAGTATACCCTCTTGATATCGGTAAGAGCACCGGTTTCCAAGAAAAAAATAATTTATTGAAAAAATAAAGAAGGATGAAGTTTTTCAAAAACAATAATTATTGAAGAAAAAACAAAAACAATAATTAACAATATGAAAAACAAGGTTAAATAATTAAATTGCATTATCAACCAAAAGCTAAATAAAAATTGAAAAAATAAAATTATGTTACGTAAATTTTGTTTTAACAAGTGCAATTGATGAACTTTTTTGGAGGGTATTTAATTTGCTAATTCAACAAATGTTAAAAATTTCCACCATTTTCCTGCACGTACAGGTTAATTCCTTTTAAAAAATTACATTGTACTCTGGACAATACTGCAGAACTATTCTTCAATAAATTGGCTTCATGAATTATTCTTGCCGACAATTCTTGTTGCGTATTATCTGGGGATGCATAAACTTTTGATTTCAAGACACCCCACAATAAAAAATCGCAGTGTGTCAAGTCCGGTGATCGAGCTGGCCAGTTCACAGGTGTGTCACATCCTATTCCAATCCAGCGCAGTGGATGTTCCTCACTTAAATGTTGTCTTACATTTAAAGTAAAATGAGGGGGTGCGTCATCATGCATATACCAAAGGTCACGACGAAGGTGTAAAGGCAAATCTTCCTATAAAATAGGTAAATTTTGTATTAAAAACTTCAAGTTCCTATCTCTATTCAGCTGATTTGGCAGTACAGAGGGACCAATAATAAAAGTGTCCACAATTCCAGCCCAGATATTTACTTTAAATTGATGCGGATAATGAGATATTATCGTTTTATGAGGGTTTTCAACAGCATAAACATGTTCATTATGAACATTGAAAATACCGCATCTAGTAAAAGTAGCTTCGTCCGTGAACAAAATTTTTGTACTATAAATTTGGATTTTAGATTCTTCTATGAATGTTAAATCGACAGAAAGATACATGTTGATCAGGATCCATGGGCAACATGTCTTGAACTTTTCGAATATGAAAGGTGTGCATTAATTGTTCTTGAAAAACTCTAAGAACTGAAGATTTCGAAATTCCCAATTGCAATCCTACACGTCGTGTGCTGGTTTTTGTATTTATTTCAACAGCGTCCAAAATCTCTTCTTCTATTTCCACCGTCCTTATGGTTCGTCTGCGTTCAGAATTTACACGGCTTGGTTGAAACTTGCCATTTTCACGGAGACCTCTTTCGGTATTAGCAAAAGTGTGCCGTATTGGAGTTCTACGGAAAGGATATTTTTCCCTATAAATTCGTACACTTCCTCGACCGTTGCAATGGCAAAGTCCATAGACTAATAGCATATTCACCATTTCAGAATTAGTGAAACTGCGAGCCATAGTTATGGATCTTTATCAACGACAGAAAAAGCTAACGTTTGATAAATAAATTCAACTGTCGGTATGGTAACTAAAAAGCAAAGGCGACTAAAGTTTTTTACCTAAGTAAAGGCGCTTGCGCAAATGTGCAATGCATTAGAAAATAATTTTTCCTGGCTAAACCTTATCCAAATTATTCACGAGTGAAAAAAGATTCAAAATTAATTGAAATTAATTAAAACTAATTGCTATTGTGAAAAAAATAGGATAGTCAAACAAGTTAATTTAATATTTTTGGATAATTTACATGCATCATGGGGTTTAGATGCGTTTTCTCGGAAATCAGTGCTCTTAGCGATATCAAGAAGGTATATCTTTATTTGAGCAGAAAAGGTAGGGAAAACTATTATTCCATAATAAAAGGGCGTACAGTGTAGGTAGCACAAAAAAGTTGTAGCGCTTTAAACCTATCCTAACGGTGGCTTGTAGCGCCCTCTAGGAAATACACCGAAATCGATGATGAATTTGAATTTCTCATCCCAAGAAACCCCCATATAAGGAACTTTCTAGAATTAGCTCAAAGCAGTCGAAATATACGAAAGAAAATGTGATTTATTTTTTCAACTTTGACAACCTGTAGCTTCGTTATTATCAACTCGATTTATTTTTGTGGTGTTTCGTAAAAGATTATGTGTATAAAGAAATTCGAACAACACGAGAAAATATGAAGGAAAGAATCAGAAATGCTTTTCAAAATATCATATGGCTGACATTAGTTAGTGAAAAATATTTTTGTGGGACGTGTTAAAAATGTATTGAAGTTTTATTACACAGTATTACATATAAAAATAATATATATTTACAGTTATTACACCAGTCTAATTTACTGAAAACAATGCACAGTTAATTTATAATATTAATATAAATTTGGTAATGCCAATGGAAAAAAAATAAATTAAAAATACTTTCGAAGATTCGAATTTTTACAGTAGAGTTGAGATTATCTCATAACCTTGTCAGTGATAGATATTTAAGAACGCCAAAGTTTCTTTTATAAATTAATACAACTTGATTAAAAAATTATTTAGAATGAAACTACAATTCCATGACCATCTTTATACGTTTACGTTTACAAAACGACGTAAAAAATGACATCGTTGATCTGGACATAATCAAATTGAGTACTCCAGAAATTTTACCAAGGACTGATTTCAATTTTCCTAGAATCAAGAGTGTTTTATGCATTAAGTTTGTTCAAAAAGTTTGTTAAATTTAAAATAAAGTCCATTTGTAATTGTTATATTAACCCTTGCTTTTGGTTGAAAAAATTTTTTTAGAGTTCATTCGTTTAACTTATCCCAATGACGTCATGTGTGCATTAAATCACGAAATGACTGTCGTCTGTAATTTAAAGCAAAAATATGAGCACTGATACCAACCTTTCTTTATTTGCTTATTTATTGATTGAGGTTACGTACGTGCGCCGGTTTGTTTATTTCCTATTCTTTTTTCGTTGCTTCTCGAGTTAATATTTTAAAAGGTCGGTTCTTTTCAGAACCACATTACTTTCTAGTGTTCATTTAAGGTAAAAATTAATTCTTTTTTACAGAACATTTATGTTTTCATTTGTAGTACATCAACATGCCTCGTAGGTCAATTACCGTAGACGAATTGATCCATAACTTAGTGGAATACTTTAATAAAGAAAAACAAAAGAACGGGCCCTTAACACCATTAACAGCAGTAAATGCAAGGGTTAGCGATACTTTGAAAATTGACACCAAAACTATTCCTAATGCATTACGACGACATCAAAATCAAGAAGAAAACAAGGAAAATGAACCTCAACTAAAAAGTCTAAAAAGAAAAGACCTGGATCAACGATAAAAAAGTGAAATCCGTACTACAATTTACAACATGTACGTTAATCATGAACATGTTACATTAGATACTCTCTTAACAAAAATTAAAGGAAGAGGTATCGTTGAGTGTAAAAGGACAAGCCTCTATCACGTTTTGTTGGACATTGGATCTTCTTTTAAGCAAACAAACAATAGAGAAGCCCTGTGCGAAAAAACTTCAATAGCATCGATGAGGGTAAAATGTTTGAGAAGTTACATCACTTATATGAAACAACATATCTACAAGCAGTTCGTTTATCTCGACGAAACATGGATATTTGCAAAAGGAAGCAACAAAAGAATATTGCAAGATTCCAGTTCAAAATTCTTTAAGAATCTTGGTGGCGAAGGCAAACGTTATATAGCTCTACATGCTGGAACAGAAGATGGCTTTGTGGAGGGAGCAGACCTTACATTCTCTACCACAAATAAAATCAGTGATTATCGCAATTGTATGAATTCCGAAAACTTTGTTAAATGGTTAAAAATTCAACGTTTGCCAAACTTAGCAAAGCCATCTGTAATCGTTATGGATAATGCTCCTTACCATTCACAAATTGTCAATCGCCAAAAATAAGAAATTTCAAAATGGCTTAGGGGAAGAAACATTTGTTATAAAAAAGAAGCATTTAAAACAGAATTACTACATATAACAAAGATACATAAGGAAGGGAAACAATACTTGGTCGACAATATTACTAGAGAACATAGACATGACATTTTACGCTTGCCTCCTTACCACTATTAATTTAACCCAATAGAAATGGTATGGGGAATAAGCAAAACTTATTATGATAAACACATTGGAAGAGATTGTTATGGGAATGATAATGTCAAACAGATGTAGAAAGAAGCGTTAGAAACAGTTTCACCTTCAGTTTGGTTAAAAACGGTTAAACATACAGAAGCTGAAATTCTAAAGTGTTGGGAACAAGAAAAACTTTATGATTCCCAAGTCAATCCAATTATTATAAATTCAAATGATAGCACAGATACAGAAGATGAAGTGTAGTGAACATTTGTTGTTTTTAATTGAATTCTTAACGCAAACAAATATTTTTCTCCAAGAACTTAATAATCATTGTAAATTATAGAAAAAATCATTTTGTCACGTTATTTATAAAAAGAAATATACACTGTGCTATATTTTTAAAAAGATCTTGGCAAGGGGAAAAAGATTTAAAAAAAATATATATGGTGTCCCATAACAAAAAAAGTAGGTTATGTCAATATCTTAAAAACTGTGCCCTCTAAAGAAAATCCGAGTACGCCACTGGATTCTACGTAAAAAATATATAAATATCAGTTTTTACTTTTTTAATACGTCTGACAATAGCAGAGTTATAGGGGATGACTGAAAATGCAATTTTTCCAAAATCACCCTGTAGCACAGAAACTAAGATGGCTATGGCAAATTTGATTAGTGCATCTTTGGTTTCATTAAAAAATAGCACGCTATCGCGAAAACTGCAACGTTCTAATCTAAAAAATAAGCGAGATACCCCGTAAAACATACGAAAATGGGACACCTGTACATTATAAACATACAGAAGTTTATCATAAAAAAATCAGTTTTATTTATGCAATAAATCAGACATATACAAGATACATTTAAAAGAAGCAGCTACACCCCTTGTATGCCAGTTTATGTTAATAAGTCTCCAAATATCAGTAAAAACTTGAGAATCTCCCGGTAAACTGGCTACTGCAATATTAATGTTGTATTGCAGTTCTATTAGCTTAGTGAAGGTTAAAGAGAATTAAAACCAAATACATTAGAACTAATTATGGTTGAGTTTAAGGATATTTATATCCACATACAAATTGAATTAATTATAAAAATGACAAAAGAATGCTTGATTATGGTAAGTACACATAATTTTGTTAAATGTAGCATTTGGGAATATTTTCATTCATTCATATAAATCTTGTGTTTCTGTAAAGGAAATTAATTATATTCGTTCTACAAAGCTCACGTATAGCTTTAGTGAATACGTTTTCGGGTCCAGCTTAGACACGACGTGAATTAAATTTAGAATATTCTTTGTATATTTATATTAGCTTTATTTTAAGGTTAGCGAAGTTTACCCAAAGGCTATCTTTCCACTTAGCCCAGTACACATTTATAAAAGGGACGATACCCGAACTCATGTTCAATTTTCGTGTGAAAACAGAACGATTCAGCATAAAAAATTTTGCCCGTTCACACAAGAATTTTTATAGATGGCTTCTAACACTGAATATAAGAAACCTTTTTCAAAGGTTTAATTTTTTTTTTTGGCTTTATGAATTAGAGAAATTTATAGTCGATATAACTTTTAATATGCTTAACCTCATTTTCATCGAAAATATGGTGTCATTCTTATTTACGCTTGTAGTAGACCACTTACATATTTATCCGTTTGGTTACCGATTTTTCAAAATTAATATTCATGTGAACATGTTTTAATTTTTTGCCCTTCGTAAATACATTATCTGTAATAAATAGTCATCACGCCGTCAACACTGTTTTATTAGGATGACTATAGTTTCTACTAAAGCTTTAGTTGTAACGGGTGTCGCGTTTTCATGTGTTTTGTGGGGTTTCTCGTTTATGAGTGGAGGTTGCGGTTTTTGCAATAGTTGGCTACTTTTGATGAAACAGAAGATGAGACCATTACATTTGTCATAGCCCTCTTACTTTCTGAGCTACAGGGTGATTTTGAATAATTGTTGTTTTCAAGCATCCCCCGGTATCTCGGTTATTTGGAAAGGCATTATAAACGTGAAAACTGACTTTTATAGAGTTTTCCATGTAGAATGCAATGGTGTGATAGGATTTTTTATAAACATAACCTTAGTTATCGACCAGATATTTTTTAAATAGGAGACTATGTATATTTTCTTAAAATCGAATCGAATTCCTCATAAGCTTCCTAAATACAATATACTCTATATTTATTTTGACAAATAACGTAACAATTCAGGAATTTCTCAAAAAGTCATTCTTCTTATAGTGGGTTGTAATGGAGTGCTTGACAACAAAAGATTAATTCACTTTTTTATTTATTATTTATTTCATTCTTTCATTTATCATTTAAAAGATAATAAGATAAAAAGATAAGTAGAAGCATTATTTGTATACGGAAGAAAACATGATACTGGACAAAAAATATACAAATATAACTTAACGTTTAACAAACTTGTAACACAAATTTTGTTTAAATTTAAAGGATTTACACGTTAAATAAAATACATTTATCTACAAAATACGAGCAACAAGATTCGTCACTGTTATTGTTAATATTTAAGTTAAGCAGCATCGTTTAATATCACTTCGATTTTAAAATATTGGCAAGTTACAAGCTAAATTGTAGTGGAATTCCGAAACAGATTAAAGTTTCGCTGATAGCTTTTCCTTTGCGTACTAGAAAACAGTTTAAGCTTTATTATAGGTTCATTTATACGGGTATTTCAGTGAGTAAATTGTCGAGAATCGTACTGAATGTAGGCCGGGAACTTTCTTGATTTAAATATCCTTACTGATTTGTGTGTTCCACATAAATTATTGAACGATAAGAGGCACTCCCAATTTAAATTTCACAACATTAATTTAACAGTGGGTTCCGATACCTTGAGTTGCCCTATAATTCTCCTCCTATTCTCTAAATAAATAGTACTTAAGGTCGACGCGTTAATAACCAAGAATAAATATGTCCAAAAATTGATATAATTATAACTGTTCCTAAACACACAAAGTTAATAGACGATTAAAATGTTTTCACACAAAAGCCGCTATGCGTGGAGATTACTACATACAAGGCCGTTATCGAGCTGACCCCACTTATACAATAGTACGTCTGTCCCTTTTAACGCCTACATCAGGTAAAAACAAACCACAGCACCACTCCTACCCTCTAATCTTGTTAAACCACGTAACTTAATTAATCAATCACACAAAAACCCAATTAACCTGATGAAACTTCAACAATTACCGTGGACCAAACATACTTACAACTAAATAAAGTTTTCAATACTCAACCTGCACATATACTATCAGGACTAGCAATAAGATAAACAACTTGTAACAAATGTATGTCGATAAAGCTCTCTCTCACGATCTTCTCGATGATCAAATGATAAAATGCGTTAGAAGTGATTTAATTGGTTAATGTTCTATATGTTCACAAGACCATTATCCAATTGCCAGCGTCAAATCTTTGTCTCGCCAATCTTTTGATGTCTTCGACTCTTAAAAGTCACATTTCTAGCTGGGAGATTTTGATAATGTCGTATAATTTTTCATTTTGGTGGTATCGTTACCTCCACTTGTTTAATTTTTTCCCACCGTTTATCTCGTGTTTCAGTAGCATTACAAAATACCCCCTCTGCAAGCCATTTTTATATTTTTTCTTTCCTCTTCTGTGCTTATATTATGGTATGATGCTAAGTTAATAATAAAAACAGAATGATTTGGTAAATTCGGTATTACTTTTATTGTAAACCATTTCCTATAATTTGAATGACCACTGCTTGTGGTGTTCTATCACTTCTAATCCAGATTTAAACAGCCAATAAGCACGTGACATAGAACCTTTGTTCTCACAAGGAACGAGCATCACATTTTGGCCTTATTCAACTAAAGCTTTCTAAAATAATAAATTTACTCCTGTCAGAATAGGGTCCATCACTACAGATTGAGCTTTGCTTCGGCATATTTGTAGCTTTTTAATTATAAAACACGCTTCGAAACTGAGGTTTATATTTCAATTGCTGCTACTTATTTGACTAGTAAACTAATAAACAACTTGGTGCATTATCTCATTATCACCAGTTCATAAAGTTGACCTTAGTGTGGTGTCAGAATGTTTTCTGGTGTGCTTCTTCCTTATTTACCGTGTTCAGAAAGTTGTTCCTGTAATTGAGAAGAGAAAATGTTACCTTTTCTTAATATTCTTTTTTGATTTGTCGTACATTAGTACGAATTACTGAATTACCTACCGATTATTCATTATTCAACTAAACAAAATCATTTAAACAATATCACTTTTGTGCCTCGGTTCGGAAATGATAACCTTTTTATCTCCAAAATCGACCAGAAAACCCATTGCTGCAAGCCTAGGTAGCCAAAACGTTGGGCAACACTGGTGTTTCATACATCAACGTTTTCTTCTCACAGCCATTTGAAATGTTGAGTTTCAGTTGTACCAACATAACTTAAAGCATCAAAACAATTTTTCAACATTTTTAAGAAACTAAACATTAACACACAGATATTTGCTAATTGCATTGGTATGAGCCAAATTTGCAATAGGTGTCGTGTGGGCTTTTTAAAACAAGACAGTTGCTGACTAGATTAGATTCATCTCCTATGAAGGTTCTTATTTATTCTAAGTACTTGTATTTAAATTCGTCTTTTTATTTCTTAAACTTTATGTACAGAAATAATTTCAATGTAAACTCTCTTTTACTTTTTAATAATGACGCGAAGTACTACACAGAAACAATAGGTTGCGTATTTCTTATTAGATTTTTCATATTTAATAAACGTATCTTGACGTCTCATTTAATTCTTTAAGCTATAACCATTTACTGAGAAAGATAACTGTAATTTTTATCGAAACGTTGAACTTTATATAAAAGATAGAAATGCAGAGATTGAAAAATCACTGATAAGTAATACATATGAATTTTGTCCCTTCGTGGAACTGTAATTGAAACTCATTTACATCACTCACGTTATGGAAAGTGTAACAAAAACATCCCTTAAGAAAAGATCAACAAATTCTTTACATGTTCGTCTTTATGTCATGTGACTGAAAAGGTGTCTACAGGTTTTTTGCTGTCTTTAAGTTTAAAATTACCCTATCATAGGTTAATTTGAAGAATGACAGAAAACTATCTAACAGATTCTTGTATACGAGTAAAAAATCATTACTTTTAGGGAAACAAATATTAATTACAAATTTATTTAAGCGAATTACATCATGATAGAAAGCTTATTTCTCCTTGTAAATTCCAGCGCATTCCTGAAATATATATGGACAGAGTCGGGTGCTACTAAGGCGATAGATAAAGTAATATTATCAGCAACCGAATAAAAATTTTGTGGGAAAAGTGTTGTTTTGGACTCTAAAAGTTGAAACGGCTAAGGTATGAAAGTAATAGTAGACATTAAAAAGAAACTAAACATTACCCAAAAGAGTTATTTTTATAATTAGTGCTTAATTAGGTAAACAAAAAAAATAAAGCAATGCGCTAAGGAAATTGGCGTCGGTGGTGCCAAATAATCACTTGTTTATAAGCATATTACATAATAACAAAAACGTAGTTTTTCGATATCTTAACAAAACAGTAACTGGAAAGACTCATATCCCAAGTCCTACACAACGCAGCAGCTAAACAAGCGGATTACAAATACCACCGAGGTAACGCAAAAGGACAATACCTACAATTAAGTGTAATAATAAGTTACACCGATGTTTCGATTTCTTTACCGTAGTACTAACTTTAAGCAGTACATAAAAAAGGTAGTATCTGTGAAAATTTCTCTATCATTCAAAGCAATCTCCGGTTTTGTTTTGCTTGTTGTTGCAGACAGCAATATAAACATATTGATGGATATTTAGGACAGTCTATGCAGTAAGCAATAGAGGAAGCAATGAAAAGCCTAAAGAAACGTAGACAGAATAAGATAATCAAAGCGATGAAGAGTAGAGAATTTTGATACGTTACCATTTGGATCAAACTCATAATTTCCATTCATTTCCGTTTGCATGTGAACCTTAATTGGGGGATATTCAATAACATTATTCTGTTACATAGTAGATCTGAAAGAATCTGTCCTCAATGTTTATAACAAACAAAATACACCCACGTCCTACACAAAATTAAAAAACACTGAACGCGTTTCAATAGCTACGCTATCACCATCAGCGATCGACTAGGGCGAACTAAATAAAATTGCTAATATCAGCGAGTAACACATCGTTATTTATCTGGTGAAAGTGAAAGTTATGAAAGTTTAATGAGTTGTTTGTTTTTGAAGGTCTCTAAACTTTCACAACAATCAAGTTCGTGCTTATTTCTAACATGTTTGATTAAGGATACCTTATCTACTACGTGATTTTTATCAAACATATGTAAGGCTACGGCAGACTTGTCCCAACGCTTGTATTTTATATGAGCTAAATGTTCTTTAAAGCGAATTTCAGTATGTCGTTTAGTTTGCCCCACATATATTTGTCTACAATCTTTACAGTTAATTTCATAAATTCCCGACCTACTCTGCTTATACACTTTATCTTTTGGATTGCCTAAAAGGGTTTGACAACTATTATCTAAGTATTCACTGTTTTCAAATTAATGTTGGAAAATATTTTGGATAGACCTTTTGTATAAGCAGTTTGGTAACTTTACATACTTTATTTGTGGGGAAAACTAAAACTATTAACTGTTTTGTTTTCTAAGCCTGTCTTTAAGGCGGTGTATTTTATGGTTTCTAGGTCTAGGTAAGGAGAATTTGAAAGGGTTCTATATTATGTCACTTACGGTAATTGAGGAATTTTATACAAACTTTATTGATGTATTGTACCCATTGCACTATTTACTAGGTTTATAATTCTAATACTTAATATCAGTTCTGTACAATAATTTAAATATTGTACTTTCATAAAGTGAATTAATATGCGTAATTTGTTGTTATTGAAACTGTATTTTGTTGGCAAAACAAATCGGGTCAATACAGTAAATTTTTAAACATTGGTTTAATATTCATTATTCAATATCAAATCAATATTAAAAAAATAGGCAAATCTTGTGTCACAATATGTTCCCAATCTTAACTCTTCACATTGGTACAGTACAGCAAATTAATATGGGAATACTACCTAAGATCAATATTCTTGAATGCTCATTTTAATTAACATTCTTGGGCCATATTTTCAGTAACTCTCATTTCAGAATAGTTTCCGCTGTTTGATTTGTCTAGAGATGAATTCTGTTGAATCATTGGTGATTTTCCAGCAGAGAACCGGGTTGAGTGAATAATTAACGATTTTGATCAGGTCTATCAGTTACGAAGCTCCCTAAAAAATCGGCTTCGGTGAATAAATTGCGATCAAAATGGAACATTCCGTTCTTTATGAAACCATTGATGATTGTCGCCGGAATCATGGCGTTCTGATGGGCTTCATTCACGCAACCAGCAGTATTCTATATGAAAAGAACCTTTCTGGGGTTTCTGCTTCTGCCACGAATCCACAGAAGCGTAATAGGTTTTGAAGGGAACGTATCAGGATACATCTAATGATATTTTCCCCTGAAATGTGGTGTAAAGTTACAATTGTTATACCATTATCTCTAGCCAAGTTGATTACTTCAATACATAAATGGTTCTGGTCATTATCTATTACCAGTAATGTCGGATTTTTCTTGGATGTCAAGGTGTGCTTGATGAAATGTTTGATGACGTGAGGAAAAATTTCTCGTCATCCAGCCGGTTTTCGTTTCTAGACCGAGAGATCCTGTGTGAGCATGTATCAACATATGACCCCGAAATTTTACTAGAGGAAAAACTAAAGCGAGTGGTATGGTGTTTCCCATGACACTCACGAAACAGCAAATTGTTACGAGTGTGCCTTTTTCTCAAGCTATCACTACTTTACACCCCTTTTCTCCGATAATCTTAACAGACTTGTTAACCACAGTGGAAGTAGCCGTCTTGTCAAGATTCTATATTCTGGAACCATCTGAAGAACTTTCTCCAGCGCCGTTGGACTGTCTCAAGATTGTCATAAAATGTCTTCGCAGTGTGGGGATTGAATGATGTGCAGCGTGATAAAGACAAAGTCGGGTTTCTTTTTAGGAATCCTCACACACACTCAAGGCTTGCTGCTAAATTTGTTTGCCAATTCGGGGTACATCAATATCATTGAGAGATGCTATTCCATAGGCCAATTCCCGATTATCACGAGTTAACTTTCCGTAGCAAATTGTGGAACAAGTTATTAAATAATCAACCAATGCCTTTTCCCGAATTTTTGTAAATACCAAACGAGTTTGATATTTTGGGGTGAAGCGAAGTTGTTCCTCTGCAGCCTTTGCTTCTTTACATATCTGCAAAAGGTAAGTTTTGCAATAAAATTAATTTATTATTCACTTTCCATTAGCCAAACTTACCGATATAATGTAACATATTTGACATTACACCCTTCTACTGCTGTCCTTAATTTGAATTTGTATTCACATACTTCTTTAATAGCACTCTCCATTTGTTCATCGGTAAAAGTTCCGATAGTGGTTGTTGTACCTACTCGATTTCTAAATATAAAAGAAATGGAAACTGTTTAGTCCGATTACTCATTCATACATAACTAACATGCATTGCAACCTTATACATCTCCTACGTTGAATTTGATATAGGTAATTAGCATATTTCACTAATAAATAGTTTATTCTTATATATGTGAGATCTGCTGGGGCATATTGAAACATGTTTCAGTGTGCCCCATTTAATTTAATTCAATATAAACAAAAGAGCTTAAAACCCGCACTGAAAGAAAACAAGAAGTGATAACAGCATGAGTAATACGGCATTTGATACTCTAAACTGCATCATTTCAAAGAGTTAGGCTTGGAGTGAATGAAATCATTGTTAAAATATTTACTTCATTTAACTAAAAATGAGGCTAAGCTTCTTGGAAATACAAGACAACAGCCTTAGTCTAATGCATGATATCTGACGAGTGATAGACGCCAGCGCGCACACAGTGAACGACATGGCACTCGAACTTTCCATAACCGCCAAATTTGAAATGCTTCACTGTGCCCATTGTTACACTCTACTTCTAAATTTTTGAAAATAATTTGTTAATTTCACTTTTGGAAAAATTCAATATCTATCTAATAATATGAATAGAAATGGGAAGAACATAAAAAGTACATGGTGTAATAGTGGACAAAATAAAAATAAGTACTTTGTACAAATAGAAAAATAGTGCTGTTTGTTTAGTTTCAAACCTCATGTATCATTCACGTTCCTTCCTATAAAGGGATTAAAACCATAAAGGGTATTACAATGTTAAACCGATCCTATGTTCTCAGTAATAAATTTCCTACAATTCCTCCACAAATTCAGTTTTATTTCTTGCAAATGTAACTAAATATTTATTTTAATGTTCTTCTCTATGTATGTGTAAACGTTAAATAAACGACACTTGAACTCAAGGGTACATATTTGCATTGAAATTCCAGTACAAGTACAAGCTTCAATGACAAAATTGGAAATTGCAAGAGAACATAATATACACTAAGCAACGAATATATTACATTTCTTATTAGTTTGAAATCAGAAGAATGCTAAGAGAATAAAATTAATTAGAATATTATAGAAGCGACTAAGTTTAATCCCATTAAGGTGTGCATAAAACTTTTGCATACCATGGAAATAATGTATGCGTGAGTCCTTTTCAGTAAAAGTAACCAATTTTCTTAAATATACGCAATATCAATCACTTTAAATGTTTGTTATATTATCAGAATTGAGTTTAATTCTTATAATTCTATTTTGTTCCTTTGCAAGTACTAATTATTTTCATTGTAATCATGCAGACCTCTATAAAGTTAAAAAGTTAATTTTATGACAAACGCTATCCACAACATTAAACTATTTCTGTATGTTTTCAGAGTGATATTAAACGGTGTGTATGTTTATGCGACGAGAAAACTAGCGTCATGGGTTTCAGAAATTATTATTATTTGACCTACTTCTTGTAAACGTATAGTGTCGATATAATTTCGGTAATTTCCAAACAATTAAGGATTGTTCAAGGAAATTAACTAATTAAAGTACAATATGGCAGTCAAGAAAATATCCTATAAATTTCTTCTGCTTCTAATGTTAATTAATAGATGTCCATTTTTCATAAAATCAGTTTGAATAACTTATAATTAAAATTTTCGAAACAAATAAAAACAAAAATAAGAACAAGATGATGTCTGAACTTAGGAAATAAGGGAGAACGTAAAGGTTAACTTAATTAATATTCGTTTATAAATACATTAAGATGTTTCTCTGGTTGGTTATTAATATTATTAATAGTAGCTTATAAGAAAAACGTTAATTCTTAATTTGTTTAATGGCATAAATTTAATTATATTTGCGGAAAAATCTTCTTTAATTAGTTAAATGCGTAAATTATAATGACTATGTAAATGATAACAGGGAATTAGATTTTTAGTTTATATAATAACCAGATATTAAATTATTTAACCTAATGTAAGAAATTAATATTTTGTAGGGTAACCGACACAAAGTTAATTAGGAATATACTGTCCGGCACCTTTAATTAATTTAATTACATAAATTGAAGTAGCATAAAATGAAAACGGTAATCAAAAATAAATTACCTATAGATGGAGGCCAAATTATTATAATTGTTTTGATTATTACCATTTCATTCAAACATTAGTTGTTTTGGGACGGCTCATAAAATTTCAAGTACCTAATTTTTAAGTTGCGATTTTTATGTTAAACAGTAAGTTCTCTTTTTTGTTTTAAGTGTGTGACATGAATGTAAAATACCGTTTCCGTAAATCCCATTATGATAACTTCTATGTATTAAGTGTGATAACCATAATTCGCCTCTGTAATACTCCAACTCATAAGAAATCAGCGAAACCATTTTCAACAGTTAGAGCGTAACTGAAAGTAAGACGCAAGAGTTTGATGCACATTAATGTATATTTACATTAAAATTAGAACACTAACATATTATATTTAAACTTAAAGATAATGTATATGATAGATTATGTTCACGTGCCCAAATTTGATTTTTTTTGTATATTAAACCAGTTCCGGTACAGAATTCTACCCAATGAATGGGCACCTGCTATGCTGGTAAAACTGCAGGGTGCTTAATTATATTTACTACATAAAACTATGAATTTGTTTATTTGAATTTCACACAATCTGTAAAACAATTTTTACTTCTTTTTGCACGAAACGCCCATAAGTATTGAAAAAATAGATGTCTACTTTTCAAACGATTTACATGGTTTTAGCATTTGAAATGTAAGCACTTTTAAATTTAATGTCTGTGTGCGTGTGGGTCTGTCTGCGTGCATAGGATTGTGTGTGTGAGTGTGTGCGTGTGTGTGCGTGTGTGTGCTGTGTGTGCGTGTGCGTGCGCGCGTGTGTGTGCGTTCGTGCGTGCGTGCGTGTGTCTGTGCCTGTGCCTGTGTCTGTGCCTGTGCCTGTGCCTGTGCCTGTGCCAGTGTCTGTGTCTGTGTCTGTGTCTGTGTCTGTGTCTGTGTCTGTGTCTGTGTCTGTGTCTGTGTCTGTGTCTGTGTCTGTGTCTGTGTCTGTGTCTGTGTCTGTGTCTGTGTCTCTGTCTGTGTCTGTGTCTGTGTCTGTCTCTGTGTCTGTGTCTGCGTATGCGTCTGCGCCTGCGTCTACGTCTGCGTCTGCGTCTGCGTCTGCGTCTGCGTCTGCGTCTGCGTCTGCGTCTGCGTCTGCGTCTGCGTCTGCGTCTCCGTCTCCGTCTGCGTCTGCGTCTGTGTTTGTGTCTGTGTTTGTGTCTGTGTCAGTGTCTGTGCCTGTATGGATGTGGATGAGTATAGTTTTTGATATGAAACGGAATAGGTATTAAAAATTAATTTAAACATCTCATGTCGGACGTTATGTCACACCGGAGGAAACCTTAATTGGGATAACGCCTTGATTTTCATATATGAAAAACAATAATTAAGCTTCATTGTTTATTTCATAAAAATTTTAATAAAATTGGGTATTTTTTGTTCACGTGAATGTGAAACCAAAGATTACGGGTATTGTAATATATAAAGAGAAAAGTGTTTAATAAATAAAAATATTCAGGTGGATGCATAGAAAAATGTGCATATTTGTGTATGTTCAATTAGTTATATGTGTTTTATTTATTTAATACAAGAGTAAGTATGAATAAGTTAAAAATATTCGTGTTGGGATTGACTCCTGTTCTTATTCGCTAACCACCACGAAGCTGGTGCTGGCCACATCAAATGTTTTCTTTCTCTCTCTCTCTCTCTCTCTCTTTATATATATATATATATATATATATATATATATATATATATATATATATATATACAGCGTTTCCACGAAAGTTCTTTACAAATGGAATTTTTTGTTATTAATTATTGGGCAAAAAAATCTTTTTTGTCAAAAAGTTCTGCTTAGTTCAAAACTACTAAAACACCAAAGAAATATTTTTTCGATCTAAACCTATACGGGGGAAATCAAAAAGTTTTATTTTACTAAGAATACATATTATCCATAATAACCAAAATTATACTAAAACTAGGTAACTAATCAATTTATATTAAAAAAAAATTAGTTTTAAATAAATCAATTATTCAGAATTCAACATGTCCTCCATCTCTTTCCATACAAAGAACAGCTCTTCTTCCAAAATCCTTCACTGAATTTCTGATCATTGCGCCAGGAATTTGGCTTATTTTTTCAGCCATAATCCTTTCCAAATGGTCCATATCTTGAAAAGGTCTTTCAGAGTATACCCTTTCTTTAAGATAGCCCCACAAGAAATAGTCGAGGGGTGTCAAATCGGGTGATCTGGCTGGCCAAGTGTTTGCAGAATATATTCCAATCCAGCGTCCTTGAAATTATGTGTCCAGGTATTCGTTTATAATTCTGGAGCTATGGCATGGGGCCCCGTCATGCTGATACCATAAAGTGGATCGAATATGCAAAGGAATTGCATGCAGAACATCAAAAATTTGATTATTCAGGAATTAGTAATATGTCTCCGAAGTGAGGTTATGTCGAAAAAAATAAGGTCCAATTATTTGATTATTAAAAATGCCAGCCCATACATTGGTATTGAATGAATACTGATCACGGCATTCAACCACAAAATTGGGATTTTCAGAACTCCACCAACGAGTATTTTGGGAACACATAACTCCGTTAGATGTGAACGTTGCTTCATCAGTGAAAAGTATTTTCTTGCAAAAACGGATCGTCTTCTAACATTCCTTGAATCCAGGCACAAAATTTAATCGAGATATAAAATCCCTATCTTTGAGAGTATTAACAAATTTTGGTTTGTAAGCATGAAATTTGTTAGATCTAATAAATTATATATTATAAATATATATATATATATATATATATATATATATATATATATATATATATATATATATATATATATATATATATATATATATATATATATATATATATATATATATATTAATAGGGTCAATGTAACCCCATAAATATGTCAGAATATTGTAACTAGGAAATGCTGATGTTGTAGCTTTATGAGGGCTGCTACTGGTCAAGGAGAACGTTGCGGTTGACTACGCCTAATTTTGGCATATATTTAGCAATAAAAGAGGATACTTAACAGTCAATCGCAAGATTTTCCGGTGCTCTGATATATTGCCGCTTTCTCTTGTTTTGTAATCCAATAAATCGCACGTGTAGTGTTTGAGTTTTATGTTTACTTTTTTTAATTTTTTTTTTACCTTTAATTATTGTAAAATTTCTAACTATATATATATATATATATATATATATATATATATATATATATATATATATATAACCGGGTGAGCCTATGAAAACTTGCAATGGCAATATTTTTTAAACACCGTTTCTATAACAATCACGGGGAAAACAAATGACGTATTTTTCTACCCCCACTCTCCCCTTATACTGACTTAAAAACCTTAAGTCACAATACCCCACTTGTGATAGCTCTCTAGAAAGCTTATTAAAGATGCTAATCATTGATTATAAAAAAAAGAAGAGTTAACTGAAAAACTAACCTCAAATTTTAGGATAATTCTTGTAAAAGTTACAATAACTATTATCTTTTAATCAAAGAGAGGTATGAAAAAAATAAAAAAATTTCAGCCCCCTTAAGCTTCACCAGCAGTACCAAACATCTTAAATGGCAATACCCCACTTAGGGCACTTCTATGGAAAGCCTATTCAAAATGCTAATGGTATTAAAAAAATTGGTAGAAGGTAATAATACTATAAATTCAAGAAAACGTTTATTCAAAGAAAAACAAGCATACCATAGAAAATAATTACATTAATTATTCTAAGTGACGGCCAGTTTGTTCTAGACAGTACAGAAGACTTTCAAATTCTTGTCTAACGTTATGCAAAATGTCTCTTGGAATTTTTATGAAATTTGTGGATACCATCTTTCATCTGGTCCATTTTAATTTTTTAAACTGACTTACAGAGTGGAAGAAAGAATTTAAATTACTTTTCTTTCGGGTCCGGTGCTGAAAAAATGTGCTATTTAAGAGCAGACCCTACCTTTTTAAAGTCATATGGAAAGCGTAAGGGTGGGTTTATGTCGTTTGCATTCCCTCCGGTTATTAGAGAAACGATATTTTTTATTTTTTTCATCTCTTTTTGTTTAAAAAAAATTTTCAAAGGACCATATATATATATATATATATATATATATATATATATATATATCTACAATCTTGTTTATAAATGTTGTCGTTAGCATTGTCTAATTAAATGTTTTTTTAGTATTCGTATTTTAAAATTTTGGGAAATAATCTCACCAAATACACTTCGAGTAATTGCCGATAATCTACTAAGTGGCTAAAGAGTCAATCTCGTGCATTCTATCAGAAGCAAAAATGTAGACATTCAACATCACTCCACGCTTTCGCTGTCGGACTTATAATCAAGTAAACCCTCACATTTTAATTTTCATGATCTTTCCACGACCATTATCGCATTGTTCCACTCAAGTTCCTAGTTAGTCCATTTTTTATTATTTTACTAATTTTGAATAGGAATAGACGGTATGCAAACGTACGTATTTGTAATGTATATTTTTAATGTTAGAATTTGAAGTCAGTGTTGTTAGTTAACAGAAAATTCAAGTTTCCTTTCAGAGCTACTTTCGGTTGGAAAGATTTTTTCTTCTACTGTGGACGTCGTAGCAACTTTTGGCTCTCCCGATACTTCGCCGGACGGTCGCCACTGCAGTTTGCACATTTAATCTGCTTGGAGCGAGGATTTGGATTGCCTGTATTGGTGGTCCCCGGTATACTTGTCATAGCGTGCTGTTTGCGTTTATTTCGGTGTTCACAGTGGCTTGTTGGCTAGTTTCTGGGATGCGTGTTTGCGTGATTATATTTATTTATTGCTCACGTATTTGTACGTGCTTGTGCATTTGTTTGTAATAAACCTCCTCTACCTAGTAATGTTTGGCTTCATTGGGATAGAAGTAAAATTACATAGAATAATATATGAAAAATAGATAAATATGAAGCATGAAATTTTGGTTATATTTGTGTCTCCTGCTTGTCACACTTGTCATGGTGACAATATTTGTGGGTTGTCGAGATATGCTTAGCTGTCTTGGAAATTTTGGTCACGTCAACGGCCAAAACTGCGTTATTTGTATCCGCCGTATGTAATTCTAGACTGAAATGAAATTACAAGGAACACATAAACGGGCGAGGTCCTCGAACTTATATTTTGAAAATTGATTACTAATACCAGTTTTAGAATTATTTTTGACCCGGTTATGGACGTGCTAAGTTTGAACAGCTTGTTTTTTTTAATTTAAGCCTTTCGACTATTTTTTTCCTTGTTTACCTTCTTTGTTACGTATTCTGAGTTCTTTGTGCAAGTTTAGTATAGTGCTTGGTTAGTCTTGAGCTTCAGTGTGTCTGCATGTTTATTTGTGTGTGTAGATTTACGGATTTGGGTGTTGGTTGTTTGCGTAAATGCTTGTGTTAATAGATTTTTGCATGTTTTGGTTGCTTTGGTATATTCTCGTACTTGGTTAGGGCATTTGCCTATCGACTAGGCAAATTCATGCAGTCTTTAGTGTAAAATATTTAAACCACAACGGTTATATACGCGTGTCACGTTCAAGTCGTTGAATGCCTTGAATAGAACTGCGAAAGTTTATTCGTAATCTGACCAAATATACCACAAGATGAGTGGGGCTGAGTTCCACTTGTTAACGAGCCCAAAGTACAGCCTCTAGAAGCCCTAGCTGTGCACTAGCCGAAGAAAATCTGTCGGACCTCTAGCTGATATCGCCCATGAGGTCCAAAGTTGAGCCTTATGTGTAGGTAATGTGGTGGGCACTATTTTTCATAAATATTCCATCTGCACAGAAATTAGCCAAGAGTTTAACGAGAAACAGAAATGCCACAGTTGTTATAAATGAGGTCCACATGTTAGAAATGAGGTCCATGCGGATGAAGTACAAGCTGCTGTAAATGGGCCCGGAAACAATACGGCTGTAATAAGATGCCCTTGTAAGTGTGTACGTGTGTATGCGCGGGTGTGTGTGTGTGTGGTGCGTGCGTGCGTGAGTGGGTGGGTGGGTGCGCGCGTGCGTGCGCGCGCGCGTGTGTATACGTTAGTATTCACGATAAGTCCTGAATGAATACGTGTACGTACTTAAAATTTCGTATTTAAGTTTTCATTTCTCTTGCTTAAGTTTTTGCGGTGGAGCTGAAGGGATTATCAGGCACAAATTTACAATCAAACATTCCAAAAATAGATGAGACGGATCATTGGGGAACAAAAAACCGAAGGTAGAACTTATGTATTCACTACCATTTTTTCAATATCTGAATAAAAATCAACTTTATAGGAAAACGTGTAAACATACTTTTTAAGGATAATCCATAATTTGCATTTATAAGCCTCAAAATAAAAAATTAAACAAGATTTAAACTGTATTTACCGTATTTTTGACACGCGGGTGTTTTAGAAATTCTTTTTCATGATGGCATCTAAATGTTTATTAACGTCTATCTGACATGAAAGTTTAAACGTTTATCTGACAAATTATTATCGTTGTCTATTTCCATTATGAACGTATTACAATAGAAGTTGCATAATTATTCTAAAAAAATGTAATCCATTCCTTTTAATTTCCACTTTGCAGGTTGTCAGGTTGTTCCATACCAAATATTTTTCTTGTTATTAAGACATTTTTATATCTCACACATTTCATCAGAAGTTTCAAAGTTTACTTTATTACCTTAACTCTGTAGACCCATCTCAGTACGTAATTGAAATTTATTACGATTTTCAGAATACGGTGAAAATTGTATGAATTCATTTCATATGTTGTAAAATTTAAGTGTACAACTCACCTTTGTTTCCTTTTTATGTTTTATCAAAAATGTTTGCGTTGGTTATACGTCATTGTTACACGTCACTTGCTTGATTGATTACATACTATTTATGTATAAATATTGTTGATTAAACAATTTAGATTACAAAATATATTTTTAGATAAGCCAAATGTTAGTTTAATACAGTTTTTCGGACTTATTGTATTATTTAGGAAAATAAAACGGAGTACACTAGACTTTCTTGAAACTACCAAAAATTATTCAACATGTTAAAACTCAAAGACAAACTTCGGCACATGTAGATAGATAGATATAGATTATGATCATTTACCATTATCTTGCATATAGTTGGTTAGTCATAATTCAATTGTATGTACAGAGTGGTCCAAATTGGATACTTCCTTATGGAAACCCCCTTTATTTTAAGAAATAGAAAAAATGAACCTAGGTATTTGGAGCTAAAATTTAATGAGAATATCATTGGCGCAGAGCTATCTCTAATAGTTTGACCTTTAGGGGCTTTTCTCGAATTTAGTCGATTAGTTTAATGCCCAATAACTATTATTATTATAGATAATTGATTTTGGCAAAATATTTCTGAGTGCATTTTTTACATAGAATCCATTGCGATAGACACTTTTTATACGGGTTGTTTGGTTGTTTTATACGACCCTAAACTACGTTTTTTAATATGGACCACCCTGTATATTTTGGAGTGTTTGAAAGTTTTGATGTATCACTTGTTATATTTATGTTAATTTTTCTTGCAATATTGCATTTTATGCATTAAAATATTTTGCTTGCAGACATACAGGTTTCCATGTCAAACAATAGACGGCAGCATCACTTAAAACGACAATTTCTTAATTATCTGTAAATTTTTATTAGCTCCAAACATTTTTAATTTGAAAGAATCAACAAAATATAACGAACCTGATAGATAACTTAACAATGAGGTAAAGAATCAGAAAAGTATTATTTAGTAACGTTGAGAAATGGATTCAGTTAATTTCGAGTATGAGTTCCCCTAAAATAAAAATAAAGCTAGCAACCGTTTAAGTAGGTTGTTACATTCTTACCAGCAAATCTAAAGTGTAAAAACAACTTCATGGTTAGAGAAATTTGCGAGGTAAAGTTTAACCCCTTTAGCGAATTGGTTTAATGATTTTCTTAATGGATTTACTTCTTGAATCGAACCAGACCGATTGCCTGAAAGTAAAACGTGGTAGAAGAACAAAAAAACCAAGCGTGACAAAAGCTCACCTGTTTTCAGTATTTCCTATATATCCCATATAAACCGTTTGTACCCACTAATTATAGTGATTTGGCACAAAATTTAGAAAAATGCTATAAAACCAATAAACATCGGTGGGCTACATAAAGTCCAGAAATTTACATTTTTCTTTTAGGAAACACAAAATGGCTTTTCTTTCGTCAAGCACAAACCGGAAGGAAATGAAAATTAAAAATCAAATATGCGAATGTCAAACGGATATATACCAGTGACACCCAACACATGAAGTTGAAATATAACTTATAAGTGACCATAAGTAACCACTACAGAAAATGTTTTTAATTGTGAAGCGTAATATATTCAAGAAACTACAGAGATAAACTTAGAGAAATGTCATTATTTCTAGAAAAATAGAAACTTCTAAGAAATGCGAGTAATTCATTAATTCTAATAGATCGCAAAAATTTACTAAATAGTACAGCAGTAACGAATGTAACATACGTGTATATATATATATATATATTATGTATATATATATATATATATATATATATATATATATATATATATATATATATATATATATATATATATATAAATTTATATTCCTGTTATAAAACTTCGAATTAAGTAAATTTTCCCAATTTAGAAAATTCTAAACAAAATAAACGACATCGGTTTAACAATGGATTGTTTTCTAAAAGAAAAACTATTCATTCATTGCTGAATAATTCAACGTTGGAATGATTAGTGTTTGTATCATCAATAAGATTGTTATATTTTATTAATATTTTATCTTTAAAATAGTAATTAAACGTTCAGTAATATGTTTAAAGTTTAACACTTTAAAATAGTAATGCAGGGTGAATAGTGAAAGAAAAATAAAATAAGTACTTTGTTAGTAGTGTTCTGCTTTCATATTTCAAAGCTAAAACGAAATTTTGTGATCGATCTGGCTCATTACGCAATTTCCAATCGATCCTTAAATTCGAAAATATGCTAAGACTAGATTCGCTTATCAGAAGGGGAAACCGGTTAGGCACACGATTGGTACAATTAAACGACAAAGTAAAATTAAGCAGCGGATGTGTATTGACAAATTATGCACATAGATTATAAACAACGACGGGGTTAACAAAAGTCACCCATAAATACGTACGGTTAAGATTTCCCCTTTTTTAAATCGAAACATCAAAATAATCAAAGTTCGATTATCTTTTTTCTAAATGAGCCGTACTTAATGCAACAATAACAGAAAAAGAAATGTATTACATTAGTAATTTGTAAACGTCTATACGATTTATCCCCTTAAGGGTTAATGCAGCGGCTAAACAGGCCCTGCTAAACTATAATTTTCACATAGCAACTCCAACAACTAACCATTCTAATGGCTATCACTCGCGCAACCCGTACTCAAAACCCCTAACCATCTAGCTAATTTCTTTCTCGCCCTTCAATCTGGGCACTCGCTTATATACCTTCTGCTCGCCATATTTATTTATCACAACTGAGCATTTCGCTGCGTCTGTACTTGAACTTCTGTTCGTTCATTAAAAGAACAATTGTAGTTATCTATTAGTGTTGCATACAGCAAATAAAAGTTAACAATCAGTCACGTGTTGTCATTTGCGAAACCTTAGTGAATTGCGGGGTCACATGACATTTACAAAAGTTAACTGGGGAAGTGCATACAGTTTAAGTTTGAATCGATTGTGACTCGCTTCCTCGATAGCTCAGATGGAAGAGCCCCACTCTAGCAAAGTGAAGGTCGTGAGTTCAAGTCTCACTCGAGTTAATCTTTTACTGTATGTACTTTAGAAGTTAATTTTAAATAAAATACAATTAATATATATATATATATATATATATATATATATATATATATATATATATATACAGTATGTCCCCGGATCGACTTTAAAGGAGGAAAATTCTCTTATTTTTGATTTCTCAGAAAATTTCATTCTTGATGATTTGCCCTGCTTGTTTTCAAACCCCCGAAACACAAATTACTTTTTATTTTACTCGTACGGTTCTCGACATAATATCATTTTTCTTGAAAAATTGGACTTAGAACGTTTTTCCTAATTTTTAGAAGTAACTTTAGTAGGCGGATTTCATTGAAAAGCACCACTGACAGAAATTGTCAAATGTGATAATTATGTTGAACTGCAAATTAATTCATGCTAATTTGAATTGTATGCTATAATGTTGACTTTACAACAAAGAATTTATCTAATTCAATGTTACGGAACTGGGGAAGAGTGCTACCGAGTTGTTATCAGAAAATTCAACCAAAAATACCCGGAGGTTGCCATTTCGAATGCCGGAGCAAAAAACTTGGTAACTAAAGTCCTTAAAACAGGCTCGGTTTTAAACTTAAAGGAGCCAAAGAAGTTGTTCGATGAAGAATATGCTGCTACTGTTCTCGCCGTTCATTCCGCAACAGAAGTTCCAAGGTTGTCTTTAAGAAGGAGGGCACTACGAATTGGGATAGGTAAATCTCATTTACAAAGAATCTTCAAGGAGAATAAAATTTTACCATTTAAGCCGCAATTTAGGCAAACTTTAGAGAACGGTGATGAAGCCAAACGTCTGGATCTTTGTTTGGAAATGGGCAATAGAGTTTTGGAAGATTCAAATTTTCATAAACGAATAATGTCCTCCGATGAATCGACCTTTTCAACTAACGGAGTCGTTTCTTCCCAACATTGCCGTTACTGGAGTAGGACGAATCCAAACTTCCGAATTGCTAGTCGCAGACAATGTTTGAAAAATGTTAATGTGTGGTGTGCGGTTTCGTACCATGGAATTATTGGCCCATATTTTTTTGATCAAAATTTAAACCGATTCATATTTGGAAATGTTGCAAAATTTTTAACTGATAAACTGGATGAATTGCCATTGAACTACCAAATTGAAATGTTCTTCCAGCACGATGGGTGCCCTGCTCATTATTCCGGTACTGTTCGCCAGTGGCTCAATACAGAGTTCCATGATAACTGGATAGGAAGAGATGGTCCCATTCTATGGCCGCCGAGAAGTCCTAATCTCACAATAATGGACTTTTATCTGTGGGGTCGTTTAAAATAAATTGTGTACAGTGAGCCATTACACAATGATGAAAAGCAATTGAAAAATAGAATACGGAATGCTGCCCAGCCCCTTTCAATCGAAGAAATAAGGCTCAGTTTCAATGAATTCAGAGCTCGCATTGAAATCTGTGCGGAAAAAGGAGGAGCATTATTCGAATAGAAAATTTATAGTTCAGTTTTTTGAGAATTTCATTTGATTTTACCATCAATTGTTAAATTTATTAATTAAAACTTAGAGCCTTAAGAGTTCTCCGTATTGTTTCTCGTGGCATCTGCAATACATTGGATGACCGCCGCAAGCTAGTCTCAGGATTTGCTTCGAAATGCTGGATTACGTCGTCAATCCTCTCAACATTATGAAATTCCTCTTGATCTCTTTGGGATCCTAAAAGATTCTCTCTCTCTTAGAGCAGTCTGTACTCTAGAGAAAACTCTCCTTTCTGGATGAATTCTTCTTGGTAAAGCAGCTGCATACAGTCTAGCAGCCTCACTCGCTTTCCCTTGGGCAACACCATAATAATAATGAATATCGGCATATTCTTCATTTGAAAACATCACTCAGGAAGGAAAACACGAACACCAACAAGAACAATAATAACAAGAACAAGAACGACTCAAAAACTAAATTACAATATCACTACAACAGAAAGAACTCGTATTGAAATCAGCAAAACTGTAATAGCAAACAAATTTTGACAACTAACTTACTAATGTCAAGTCGTTGCTACGGTGATGAAAAGATATCAGTAAAGGAGACGTATTTCTTGCCGTAAATGTACAGATTGAATGAAAAGTGAGAGACAAATCGTCAATTCTCATCTACTCTACCATATTTTTGAAGGTAATTTTATGCTCTAAAATTTTTTCCTGAGGTGTATTCCTGTAACAATTCAGTAATTGGTACGTCAACCATAAGTTTTTTTCATATCGTTGTGAAGCTTATGAAAAAAGGAAGCTTTCCTTTATCGGCCATGTATCAAATCCATCTCTATTGGAAAATATTCCTCTTGGAAATTTGTCTTAGGATTTGAAAAAAAATCATTTCTGAATTCATTATGTCATTAAAAATGTTGAATGATGAGTTTGTCTCGAATGAATTCAATATTCTTTAATGCAATTTCATCTTCTACAAATTTATACTAATGTGTTTTCTTGTAACTCTTTTAGTTTGGAAGATACAGCGTGATTTAAAAAATAATTCCACCAAATAGAAAAAATTAAAAAGTTAACATCTTGGAAACCATCAACAATAGACACACCCTGTATTAACAATTTTTGTTCCTTTTGGCCAGAGGAATCAGCTGTTTTCGTTTTGGCCATCGAGTTTGGGTCACCCTGTATATATATATATATATATATATATATATATATATATATATATATATATATATATTATATATGTATGTATGTCAATGTGTATGTTCACATCAGAAGTCTAAACAGTAAGTGTAACATAAGAACAGAATAAGTTTTGCCTATTTTAACAAAAGTTTAACATAATAAAAGTAACATAAGTTTATAGTGAAACATAAGTCAATACGATTTGATAATTTCATAAAAACTAAAGTTAACAATATATGAAATAAATGTACAAAAACAGCAATTCATAGTTAACTGCTTGCAGAGCCAAAACAAACAGAAGAAGTGATTACATAACTTAACATTCGTAAATTAAATCAACACAGTCTCCCTTAAAAATAAAAAATCATAAGCTAGACATTACTATGAGATTTAATAATTAATTGTTGATCAAACGATCAGGTAACCAACCTTTCAGATAAGAAGCACCATAAACCCCTACAAATGAGTAACTTGGAAACAGAAATAACGTATCGATTATTAGGCAAAACTTTCTTAATGACATAAGAGCCTTCATATTTAGGCAGGAGTTCCCTAATAATCCCTACTATTGCGTCTAAATTTGGGATCACTGCATAACCACTCTAATGAATCCCGGCGTTTCTTGTCATAATAGACCTTATTGTAAAATTTCACACTAGGCATCGTGCAGGCTTACCGAAATGAGCGAGTTGCCAAACCAGCTACAGTGGAAATTGGCGGGGTCTATATCAGGAGTAAAATGGTTGAGAGGTAGTTTCAAACACCCTACATTTACCATAAATGTACAACTCACAATGCTCAGTCCAGGAAAGATGGTCTGTAGGCGCCACCACAATCTTGAACTTTTCTAAATGTTAAAATGTTAAATTAATCCTATCTGACTGTGCAAGACAGGATTGTAGCCTACTCAGTACAACCATACACAACTCAATAAGACTCCAAAAGAAACTTATCCAAAACTTAAGAAAATTTTGAAACACATGGGTCGTCGTAAACTTAGTGATCACACCCTGCAGATATGAAAATTCTAACTCATAGAATGCCAATTCAAATGCTTTCTAAGTAGCCCTCGTACACCAATTAATTTATACTTGTAACTGTTCTAAAATTCTGCACCAAATAAATATTAACTAATTTAGAAAAAAAAATCAAAATAAAACGTCGGTTTAATAATTTTTATATCAACAAAGCACTCGTTAGTTGCCTAAAATATAATACGTAACGATCAATGTTTTTATCATGGATAACCTCTACATATTTTATGAATACTTTCTGTTTAAAAATCGTATTTAATTATTCATAAATAGATTTAAATTTAATGCTTTAAATCTGTAATTTATAAAAATATTCTGTATTTTACTGACTGTCAAATAGTTCAAAATTTGTAATCGATTTGGCTCATAAGCAATTTCAGATCAGTCATTAAACCCATTAGGTAAATTTACACAGGTTAATGCAAACATTTTTATCTCATTTGACACAAATAAACAACAAAAGTACATTAAATAATGGATATATATATATATATATATATATATATATATATATATATATATATATATATATATATATATATATAGACTAATTTTCAAATATAAATATGTACAAACACGTGGCTTCAAAAGGCACAGCAAAGGTCAATTCAAATAGATTAAAAATTCCCCCAAAATATTATGTGCTAAACACATTAAAATGGATAAAGTTATCCTTTTACTTATAATAAAAAAAAATTATCAACTCAACAAGCAAGAATGAATTTAAACTCACCTGCAATACGCATACGCACCAGGGCGATCTGATTTATTATTTGCCCTTCACATACACGTAGAATCCTTATTCGTTTTGTACCATAAATTTGATATTACTATCGATTGTACACATACGACAATCAATGTCTCTAATGACCACTAATCTCTAACTTCATTAACAAACTCAATTCTGTTACTTAAAGGATTACTTCAGGCTTAGTTTTATTGTTGTCACACGCTCTATTACTGAACACCGTCAGTAAAATATTTGCTGTGTTATTTTTAAATCTCCTTTTCACTTTTCAAATTTCTTGAAAAAACGCCCCTTTATTTCCTTTCAATTCACACTTAAAACTATTTATTTCAGATTTTATCCCCGTCATGGGCTATTGAAGTCCCTTATGTACGTACTGCTGAACGAAATTTTCATAAACAAAATCCAACACTGACCATTCTAAGGTCCCTTCGAAACGAACGCGCGACCGCCTTTACTTAAGCTCTATCCGACCGGTTCTCTCTTACGCCCTTATTAAACTCTCCCTTTTATACCTTCTGCCCGCCATATTGCCAAAATTCCGCAACATATTCGATCCAACACCTAAATCTACCCATCACAATCGAGATCTCACGCGTGTAATTGCCGCGTGAGAAATAAACGTAGCCATCTTGACTTACTTTGCAAATTTAGTCACGGCTCTCCGAAAACAATTGTAATTATCTTCACTCTGTACATTATCCAGGCCATAACTCAACTTTCTATGAAAATTTCGCATGTGGGCAATCCGTATTTCCGACAATTTAACCAACTCGATCACATTCTAACAACTTTATTCTTGAACACGCATTCAATTTTCCATTATTGCATCATACTACAACAAAATTTCTACACAAAAAAAATGCATTCATATTCCTTGCTGCACATCAATACAATATCAACATATGATAATCTTTCTCACTCATACGTCTACATCCATTCTTTAATCTCAATTCTTTTGTACACAGCAGCAAAAGACCAGTGGCAAACCATTAGTCCTTTAGCAGCGGCGTCCCAGTAAAAATTTCCCCAAAACACTATTTTTCAACCAAATTTAATGCATTCAACATAAAAACATCTTTCTACAACATTCAAATATTCTTTCATATAACACACAATGTTCCATTAAACTCCAGTGGCGTATAATTTACACCAACTTACATTTTGCATACAATTGTGAGAATTGAGATAAAATCTTAGATATCACTCGTTCTACCATTTTGGTATATACCAAATAATAATTTAGATGGTGCCTCACCAGGTGCACGATTAACCGGAATAATTCTATAGTTGAACATCTCGACTTGTCCGTCGAGTCTAGGGACACCAAGAGCAACTAACACGCGACAGACATTATTATCACGTAAATTTTGTGAAACCATCTACCAGTACAAATATGTGTCGGTGTGGTTTTGTGGATTTTGTAGAGCCATGGTCTATATGTACGTTGCTAAAAGAGGTGGTACCTTTAGAAATATTAAATAAATATCCTCCCCACTTGTCGGGACTATAAATTATACACTTTAAACAACTTCAAATATAATTATGGACTCTCTTTTACATGTCAAGAAGCCAGTACGTTCGTTTTATCCCATCAACGCACTTTCCATTACCAACATGACCTAATCCATCGCAACAGCTTCTAATAACGTTTAACTGCATAGATTCGAGGACACCAAATAAGATGGTGTCATTTTCTTTCCTAAAAACGAATCCATTCAGAAGCTCAAAGTATCCACTTTCAGCTTTTTCTAAACCCTTACGTATCATTTAAATTGTTCGTCATGCGTTTGCTTTGTAGTACAAAAATTGGTTGCAAAGGATGCTTCGTCAGTGATTATTATTAAAACAGCGACTAAGTGCATCAGCATGACGCATTCGCGAACTACACCTGTGTTCCAGGGTGGAATCATAACTCTGTAAAGCTAAGCTACATCTTAAAATCATAGGGTTAATATCCTTCTTCTTTAACGCTAAATCTAAATACTCACAATCGGTAATCATTTTAAATGTAATTTCTTTCAAATAAATTCTAAATCAAATTCCTACTCAAAACTATGAGGTTTTGATTCAAATTCTGTCATACGCTGACTGTAATAAAACACTGGATGACGTGAGCCATCTTTTAGTTTTCGTAATAAAATACCAATAAACCCCAATGAGCCTGCATTGGTATGCAAGTGAGTTTCAGCAAAAGGTGAATATATAGCTAGTACTGGTTTATTTTATTTTAATACGATTAAAACTTTCTAGATGTTCTTATGTAAAATGAAAAGTAACGGCCTTTTACAGATTACATAATGGTCGAGCAATAAGTGCAAAATCTTAACAAATCTCTGAAATAATGAAGCTAAGGCAAGAAAACTATGTAGCTCACTCACTGACCTCGGTACTGGAAAGTTATCTATGGCTTTAGTATGTTCGTTACTTGAACTAATGCATAAATCATTGATATGATATCCTAGATGTGCTATTTCTGTATACCAAAGTTTGCATTTGTCTAACCGTAATTCTAACCTATTTTTTACCATAACTTAAAAGACTTCCTTCAAGATACATAAACTTTATTCAACAGTTTCAGTTGATACCATATAATCATCATAATTCTACTTGTTTCTAACAGATCTAACTTTAAAAATCAAGTACATATCGCATAAAAGTGGACGGACTATTTTTCAATCCAGAAGGTATGTTTTACTGATTCTGGGTCAAGAGCAGCATGAAAAATTCACTTTTTAAACTTAAGACTGCCAAATACCCTTTATTACTTAACTTCCCGATTTAATCTTCAATTATGGGCGATGGAAAATTATGCTTAAGCGTTAATTAGATTCAAGACCTGATAATCAATGCAAAATCTATATTTGGAATACCTGTATCGATCACACAATCCAAATAAGTTCAAAATCATCTTTATATCATGGCCCTGTTAATAGTTTTACTTCCTCCATCAATAAGGCTGTCTCTTGACCCTACGTGGTTTTCGGTATTCATTAGACACGTGCCCTTCTTCACTACAGTTGTAACGCCAAGTTGTCTTCACATTTGATAATGGCCAGTTGGTGATGAGTGGGTACCTTCTCTTTTCGCACTCTTCATAATATCTACTTTTATTCCTATTTTTGTTTCCGTTTTAGTTATGTCCTATCATCGTCCCTTCTTTCTCTATTTATCCGTATTCTCGGAGAAGTGTCAATACGTTCAAACATGATTTAAATTAACCCCGCTCTGCTAATTCCTTTATTCTGAATCTTTATCAACATCTGACTGCTTCTACTTAATTACTAACTTCCATTTGATATTTAAAAGCAGGGTGCCAATTATGCAATACTGCTGATGCTTTTAACTGTTGCAACCGTTTTGTCACCACTGGCCCATCTTTACCGCTAACTTTTTCTAGCGTTCGTGATAAATCTGGCATGACGTTCAAGTTTTTGATGTCTAGATTTCAGAGTTCGTCATTGCACTTTCCTTAGTCTATTCTTAACGGATTAGGTATCTCGCAAATATCACATTCATAAACCGTCCGAGGTCGGAGTGCTGTGAAGCTGGTTATAATTTGTCTGGTTGGGATACTATACACGAAACTGTTGGGTGGCGAATGCTTCCAAGCCGTCTTCGGGTGCATTCATATTTATCTTCTAGTTTTATCGCAAATAAAATTAACAAATAAATTAAAAATGATTAATTTTGTTAATAATAAAATTAATAATAATTTTTAATTACATATTGCAGGCTCACATTCATTAATATAAATAATTTGATTGTAATCACATTATATTTAGAATTTATGTCAGTTCTACACACATAACTACAAAATTTACATCAATTGGCGCAGTTGGTTAGCGCGGTACTCTAGCAAAGTACAGGTCGTAGGTTCAAATCCTACTCGAGGTAAACTTTTTATTTGTGTATTTAATAAAATTAATAATAATTTTTAATTACATCTTTACACCTTTGAACTTATTCGTTCATAACAAAACTTATAATAAATTGTTCCCTTCTTTATTCGCACGTGGTTTAGATAAGTTCGGGGCGTTATTTTTTTTCTATATTATATTAATTGTACGAGGGTCATTGTCTACATTTTGAGCCTAACAATGAAAAAACTGTAATTTGTCATTGAAAATTGCTTTATTGTTTTTCGAAATATTCTTCTTTATGATCAATACACTTTTACATTCGTTTGAACCATTTGTCCCGCATTTTTCCCAATCTTCTTGAGACACCTCCATAACATGCTGTACGGCGGATGACCCTTCAATTCGGTTTTTGGAGTGATCAAATAATCGGTTGTTAGACGAGATGTGTGAGAGCTCGCATTGTCGTGATGAATAACGGTGCGATGGCGCTTGTTTGTTTTCCGCATTTCACCGAAGACTTCCGGCAAACAAATGGTTGTGTACCATTCAGAAATTGACCATTCTACGTTCCACTAAAGGCAACTTTTGTTGGATTTGGTTCATCTTGAAACACCCACACAGTCGGCTGCTGTTTACGTTCCGGCTCGTATGCATATGTCCATGATTCGTCACCTGTTACAATCTTATATACGTCTTTTGAAGCAACGCCATTGTATTTCTTGACCAATCGACGTGAAAATCTTTTTGAGATTTCGTAAAATTATGTGGGATCCAACGGGAACAAACCTTTTTCATGGCTAAATGATTATGTAATATTTTATATACGCTGGTGGAACTAATGCCTAGGGTTCCCTCAATTTCACAGTATGTCGCATGACGATCTTGCATTATTAGTTTTTGCACATCATCAATGTCAGTGAGCGAAAAGCGGCAACGATTAAAATCGTTATACCAGCTTCATCGCCAAATATGGTAGTAAGTTGATCGATGCACTCTTGTCTTCAAGTAACCGTAAACAACATAAATAACGCTATTGATAAGAAGTTTGAAGTATGTTATTGTCAACAATGTCAGACGCTTCTATGGAAATGTAAAACGGTGCCTGTATGCAATCAGTGTTGCCAAGGCTCAAAATATAAATAGTGACCCTCGTAATTTAATTGTGATTATTTAAATGAGTAACTGTTACTACTACTTGTGAATTCATAATACTTAAAAATTGAACGAATGGTTTAAGATTTATTTAGAACATCCATTAATATAGCACACTACATTTCTTAACATAAAACGGGATGGCTTCCGTCCTCCCAACTTACTACGTCCGACTGGAACAGCGCGAAATAAGTTCAAAATATTTATACCACAATATAAATATTTTTTGTATAGGTTAACTTTAATTATAAACGGCGGTAACTGTCACAACATATCTAATAATTAACATCTTGAATACACAAAAGTAGGTATGTACTTTGTTAGTGCAATCAAATGCTAACGTACCTTATTAAACACAGTTAGAGTTTAAAATAATACAATTTTGAAATAATATGGTGGACACTGTTAGTAATTAGGATGGTTATGTTAAAAATGTAATATCAAGATTTGACAACCCGAAATAATACCCAGTAACACATATTGTTAGAGTCAATGATATGAAAATATTTAATGACAAATTAGAGGTATGTAATCAAATCGACATTTATTAATTCAACTTTCCCCTACGTTTACGGTCAGTGGGCCGTGTCACCTTATTTGTATGCGATACCATGAAGTTAACGGTAGTAGTATGTGTATATGGTAAGCTTAAAATAATTTAGATTACTAAAAGATTTTAATACTAGGAATCATTTAAATCGAATTTGACACAGTGGAGCATCATACCTTCCCTACTGTTAAATGCAAAGAAAATACAATAAGGAATAAGGTACGCCTACTCTAATTAATTGGATTAGATATGTTGTTTAATACAGAAATATTTCTTAAATAGTACGTCGTTTTATTACCTTAATTTTTTTCCATTTATTTTGTTTGCAATCATTTTTTCTAGCAAAAAGTAAACGTTCTGCTTTTTATAGGGTCTTTGACTTTTTGCATGTTAAGTACTTATGTGACGCTCTATAATTTTAGTAAGTTATATAAACACACATTTAAAAGAATTTAAATAAAAATGACTGAGGCGAAAAAAATTTCTGTTTATAAATATTACGCAAAACATAGTATACAGTTCATGACCAAGTTGTCATAGCAAATAAATGTTGGTTCCAAGGAATTGATTTTAACTTTATTCAGTACAAAGACACGGAAAACCACACTTAATAACCACTATTACATACAAAATACAATTTTATTACCTAAAGTTTTTTATTTTTGTGAGTCACTACATAACCATTGGTCTTAGAAAACATTATTCCAATAAAAAAATTCAAAGATCCTTTAATGGTTTCATTACAATAAATGAGCAAAATCCAAAAATGAAGGCGTTCACAGTTACAAAGTGGCCGTCATCTTTATAAAGCAACCGTATTTATTAGCTAGACCTGCAACTGTAATTTCTCGGAATTTCGCGGAATAATTTGGTTAGCTATAGAGCACGACTGTTATCCATAAGAAAAGTACATTTCGGAAACGGTTGGTGCGAAATAGAAGTTATCTGTAGTAGTATTCCATATTTCTCCCACCGAAAGAACCACTTTCGCCCATTAGAAATTTAATGGTGCAGGGATTTTTACGTTCTTCCTTGCTTTTATTACACTCGTAACAATAATTTATAAAAAATCTATTTAAAATGTGTAGTGTCCTGTTACCTACCAACCTACATATACATACAGGGTGGCGCATTAGTGTGACAAAGTCCCATATCTCCTTTATTTAAAGAGATACAAAAAAAAAATTAAATACAAAAGTTGTAAGATATGTTCTGGTGCATATTCCAAAAATATTTTTAATTATACGGGGTAGATCATAAAATCTTAGAAGTAATTTTAAATTTTTTTTTAAATAGAAAACCCTATATATTATTACATATTTAGATTCTACATACAATTTTATACACATTTTATGTATAATGTCCTATACCTAAGTCTAACCGTTTTTGACAAATTTCAAATTTTTTGGCAAAAATGACGTTTGCAGGCCAAAACGTAGGTGGAAATCTTTTCTAAACGAAGCCTTTATCAATTAGTTATGGTTGGTTTCCTTGAAAATGGGGACCTACTCTAATGGGCTGTATTGATATTTTTGTAATACATTCATACAGGGTGATCAAAAATGGACAATAAAAAGTAAATTCAAAAAACCTATAAAATCATTTCTTTTAATGGAAACCCCCTATTTTTTTTAATTCTATCTTATTTAGCATTAAGAGTAAGGGTGACTTTGCATAAGAGTGTATATTCCAACAAATTTTAGTTTTTGAAATAATGACCATTTAACATTTCTTTATTGTAAAAAGGCTATACGGCTTTCAAGTTTTGTTGTTAGTTGGCCGTGACGGCGGGGCGCGGCGAAACAAAAAAAATCGAGCACTTCAGATCGAAATATTACAATTTATTGAACCCCATATAAATAATTATTTTATTAAACGAATTTAAAGTAAAGACAATACTTTTTTGATTCAACAAATTATGTCCTAATCTTAATCATAAACTCTAATGTAACTAAACCTGTAACTAATTATACAGATAAAAGTACTAGAAACACGTCAAATACGTACTACTTGATAAGTTGTTCAAAATGTCCGCCAAATGAACAAAATTTCTTTGTAGGTTTATTTTGTTTTGAGCCCATTGACAAAATTCCAGTCGTCTTTGATAATCTTCAGGAACCAACTCTTGAAGTAGTTGAATGTGATAGGGGTGCATTTGTTGAGACTTAAATATCCGCTGTACCGTACGCCGTTCAACACCAACCTGCTGAGAAATAGGTCGTTGTCCAATATATGGATTTTCAGTAACTGTTAATAGTACATTTAATTTATTTTCCTCAGTCTGTGCACTTTTTCTCTAGTATTTTTTTTATATAACACATTGCCAGTTCTTTCAAAACGCTCCAAAAGCTTTTCAAATGCCCTTCTTTCATACAGTCTTCTTGCTAAGAGCGTATTCTTATCACTAGCTCCCATAACAAAAATTATATCAATCATCTCGGGTTGCGAAAAATTCATTATTTACAATTTTAATTCAAGTTTTAAATCGATTTGCTATAAAATACACTAATGCATTACACAAATTATCAACTGACAATAAATAATGACGTTTCTGATGATCTCTATTATTTTTATATGCCACGCCTCGTCGTCACGGCCAACTAACAACAAAACATGAAAGCCATATAGCCTTTTTACAATAAAAAAATGTTAAATTGTCATTAATTCAAAAACTATAATTTTTTGGAATATACACTTTTATACAAAGTAACCCTTATTTTTAATGCTAAATAAGATAGAATTAAAAAAATAGGGGGTTTCCATTAAAAAAAATGATTTTATAGGTTTATTTGAATCTACTTTTTATGGTCCGTTTTTGATCACCCTGTATGAATGTATTACAATAATATCAATACAGCCCATTAGAGTAGGTCCCCATTTCCAAGGAAACCAACCATAAATTTTTGAAATATACACTCTTATACAAAGTCACCCTTATTTTTAATGCTAAATAAGATAGAATTAAAAAAAATAGGGGGTTTCCATTTAAAAAATGATTTTATAGCTTTTTGAATCTACTTTTTATTGTCCATTTTTGATCACCCTGTATGAATGTATTACAAAAATATCAATACAGCCCATTAGAGTAGGTCCCCATGTCCAAGGAAACCAACCATAAATTTTTTGGAATATACACTCTTATACAAAGTCACCCTTATTTTTAATGCTAAATAAGATAGAATTACAAAAAATAGGGGGTTTCCATTTAAAAAAAAATCATTTTATAGGTTTTTTTGAATCTACTTTGTATTGTTCATTCTAGATCACCCTGTATGAATGTATTACAAAAATATCAATACAGCCCATTAGAGTAGGTCCCCATTTCCAAGGAAACCAACCATAACTAATTGATAAAGGCTTCGTTTAGAAAAGATTTCCATCTATGTTTTGGCCTGCAAGAATTTGAAATTTGTCAAAAACGGTTAGACTTAGGTATAGGACATTATACATAAAATGTGTCTAAAATTGTATGTAGAATCTAAACATGTAATATTATATAGGGTTTTCTATTTAAAAAAAAATAAAAAATTACTTCTAAGCTTTTATGATCTACCCTGTATAATTAAAAATATTTTTGGAATATGCACCAGAACATATCTTACAACTTTTGTATTTAATTTTTGTTTTGTATCTATTTAAATAAAGGAGATATGGGACTTTGTCACACTAACGCGCCAACTTGTATGTAGATATAGAAAGTAATGCAATCAACTTTCATCGCTGTTGCTCAATCGCCTTACTACCTCATTTTACAATCGTTGGGCAAGTTTCGCCAAGATTGGATATGATGTCTGGATGTGTGTCTATGTGTGGATGTATGTTAGTATCCACGACAACTTATTTTAATTGGGCTTGGAGCTGATTACATTTTGGGAGAAATCCAGCGGAGGATAGGGGGTATTAGGGCTAGTTTTTGTGTTTTATCAAATATTTCTAAAACAGCTACATGTTTCAAAGATATAAAAATACCTAGATATAGACCTTAAACTTGTCGATTAATTATGTTCTATGCAATTTTTCAAACGACGCGTAATTTAGCGGCAAAATATTTCTAAGTTAGAAATTTTTTCAATATCTGACTAACGATTAATTTTATAAGAAAGAGCGTAGACATTATTTTTAAAGAAACTGTAATGTTCTTTATGCAAAATATTAAAAATTGGTTTTAACAAAATTGTTAAAATAAGTTCAACCAGTATGACTTGGCTTTCTTAGTATTCAGAGGCGATAACGCCACCACCCGACCGGTTTCGTCGTCTTTGCGGCTCATCAGGAACAGGTAGATCTGCCATGGAATAGTCTCGACTCTGAACGTATATATCATGGCCACAAAGGAAGACGCTATGTGAGAGATACGAGTAGTGCCATCTGTATCCCAGGAGTGGGACCTCTCATCAAGCTTGTAAAATACCAATGTTTATATAAAAATAAGAAAATTAATTTCTCAAAAAGAAAGCATACAAAAATTGTTTTTTTACAAAATTGTTAAAACAAGCCCACCAGTATGACTTTACTTTTTTAGTGTTCAGAGGCGAGAACGCCATGACAGTCCACCGCCCGACCGGTTTCGTCGTTATTGCGACTCATCAGGAACAGGTGCGTAGATCTGTCACATATATATATATATATATATATATATATATATATATATATATATATATATATATATATATATATATATATATATATATATACACACACACCGCGTCCAAGATAAGGATGCCCACTATGGGGATCTTGGAAACGGTAAGAGATGGAAGATCGGTTAAATGGAACAAAAGTTACGCATTTGAGAAGATGTATTTATGGTCTTTGTAGAACTCGAATGTCTCTTTTAGTTTTTGAGATATTTGAAAAAATAGAATTTTCTGATTTTCGTTTTTATTTTGTTCTGACCTTATTTGAAGAGCTATCAAGAAATGAAGAGCACATTTTCATTGCCACTTTTCTAGCTCTATAATAATTTGACGCTTTTCTGTTTCTAGTATTAGTTTTAACTGTACGTTTTCGATGTTTTACATTGAATATGAATTTTCTCATCCGAAATGTATCAAAAATATAAAGTGTGATATAGCGTTGAATTCAGAATCAAGGAGAGAATTTAAATATGGCAAAAATAATTTTTTCGTGTATTTAAAAAATAAAGTTGATGATGGTTGCTAACAAACGAAACATTGTATCAAAAATTGTATAACAGCATTAAGTAGAGCTAGAAAAGTGGCAATGAAAATGTGCTATTCTTTTCTTGATAGCTCTTCAAATAAGGTCAGAAAAAAATAAAAACGAAAATCAGAAAATTCAATTTTTTTCAAATATCTCAAAAACTAAGAGATATTCGAGTTCTACAAAGACCATAAATACATCCTCTCAAATGCGTAACTTTTGTTCTATTTAACCGACCTTCCATCTCTTACGTTTCCGAGATCCCCATAGTGGGCATCCTTATCATATATATATATATATATATATATATATATATATATATATATATATATATATATATATATATATATATATATACAGGGTTTTACAAAAAGTAGGCCAATCCGTTAACCAGATATTCGTTGGGACAAAATAAGGGGACTTTTATTATGTCACTTTTCATTTGAACGCTTCCTTTTCGATATACAGGGTGTCAAACTTCACTTTTTAGAAGTGTATTTTTTTATTATCTCTGGTGTATTTTAAGATATCGTTTTCAAATTTGGTACAAATCTTACTCTCTTCTAAGTGCACCTTCTATATGATTTTAAGTAAAAAATTCAAAGAACTAGTACAAAAATAAGACCCAATAAAAAGTGAATTTATTCCAAGTTAGTATCACTACAGTCTCTTTCGCGACTATATCTTTCACGAAGTTTACCAAGATGTACGTTGGTATCGTTTAGAATAACTTTATTTGACAAAAACAATTCCCAACAGTTAATTGCAAATTTTGCTTTAACCCCCCTTTTTTTTGACGAACGCCAATGAACGTCGCATCCATTTTTTATAGTAGTTTGATGACTTTTCTAACTTTTTGGCTCTTGTAAACTTTTGATTTGATGCTTCCTTTATGACATACTTTTAGTTATTTGACTAGGTGTTGCGGTTTTTTTAACAATTTTATTATTTTATTAATCATAATAAATTCAAAATTATAACTTAAAACAATCAATTGTGCTAATAATTATAATGCGAAGTTGGATGCAAATAATTAAATTAAATGTTCGATGTGTCCACCGCCTTCGCGAATGTACCTTCTGGCTCTTTTTATAACTGAAAACCGAATATTTGGCAAAATATTCGGTTTCAATCAGGAGACTTTTTTTATTCCAGCCATATATAAAAGACCCAATAAAAAGTGAATTTTTTCCAAGTTAGTATCACTACAGTCTCTTTCGCGACTATATCTTTCACGAAGTTTACCAAGATGTACGTTGGTATCGTTTGGAATAACTTCATTTGACAAAAACAATTCCCAACAGTTAATTGCAAATTTTGCATTTTTCGCCACACTAGTTACACCAGAAAGACACGATATTATATCGTCTGGTACAAATATTAGGTCGACTAGGATTTATCCGCCAACGTGTGAGTTTATCTTTACCTAAATAACTAAAAACTTGCTCATTATCTTCGGTCTCAGAATCATTAGAACCTGTTTGATCAGTGTCAGTCAAATGTTCACTATGTTCATTTCATTATCTGCATCTTCGGATTCAGTATCACCTAGATAATCACTTGCTACTTTGTCGCCACCAGTTTGAATTGCTTCTTGTAACCACGGGTTTCTTCTAAAAAAATAAAACTTAGCTTGTAAGCAGACACCGAAAAAAAAAATAGTGCAAACTCACCTTGATTACTTTGTAATAATGCTAATTCTACAAGACGCCTTCCTCTACCTATGTTTGTAAACAAAAATAACAATCGAAGACAACATCTACTTTCTAAATGATTTGTTTTACTATTAACAAATATTTAAAAATAAGTTAAACATTGCATACCTGCAACTTTAGGTCCTTCTAGGAATTTACCAGAGTTTGTACCCACAGCTCTTTACAAATAAGTACGGTTATATCGGAATAAAATGTAAATTATTTAAAAGAAAAATTACAAACCCCATTGGTAGAGCGGTGAAAGAAACCCTTACAGACAGCGCGTAGTATAAAATATAATTATGCAAAAAGTACGTACCTAAATATTAAAAACTCAGCTACACAAAAAGATAAATGTCTTAATTTAAGACATAAAAAGATATATTTAGAAAAAAATGAGAGAATCGCTCTTAGCGAGACCACTCACGGGTTAAATGATACTCAATACTTAAAGATACTACTAGATCAATATTTATTATTAAAAATGAGGGTCAATGTGGTAAGTTTTTCCAGTTGCGATATTTAGGAATACCTCCAGTTGAATACTAATACTATTACGTAAACTACATACCCAAATCCAAATAACGATGTTGCAGTCGCAATATTTCAAAAACGGTAACGTCATAGAAGAGACTCCATCCAAGCCACCTTTGGTACTACTTCTGTAACCTTAACCCAGCTTTCCGGTCTCAGTCCCAATCTTTCCACACTAAAACTCATCTTCCTGTCATTCGTCATCCGTGAGTTTCACCGTAAAATTACACGGAAGAAGAGATTATTCAGAGCGAAGTCCCCTGTCATGTTATTAGGTGCTTTAGGGGTTTCTGTATCAGGAAGATAAGATAAAGCGGGTTGGTGTAGATTTGTTGTTGAGTTTATTCATAATTATTATATGATTTATGTGTAGGAAACACAATTTTAATTAATATCTAGTTTAATTAAATAACTTAAATACCAAGTAATTGTAAGCCACGCCCAAATTTCTATTTCAACAGAGTTCATTCGATACAGTAACTATATATATATATATATATATATATATATATATATATATATATATATATATATATATATATATATATATATATATATATATATATATATATATATATATATATATATATATATATATATATATATATATATATACAATATGATAAGGTATTGAAGTATTATGTGCGATGCTCGGCGCGTGGAATTCATGGTTGATGGGGTAGTGTGGTATTGTGGTATGCCTGTTGACATCATTGATGCTGTGTGTTGTGGGTATTCCAAAAGAAAGTTCTTATGTTGTAATTGTTTTTAGCGGAGTTGTGCAGTTGCGTGAACTATCCTGTTGTCGCTCGGTTGGGTAGTTGATGTTGCGGAGTATCTGAAATAAAGGAAATAAGTAACAGTTGTATGAATAATTTGTCGGAACCACCAGAACATGAAGAATTAAATAAAGAGTCGACATTACATACTTAACCTGGGCACAAGTCTTCGCGCCGGACCCTTGTATTATTACCAGAAAAGAGCAGCCACCTCTGAACTGTGCGTCTGGAGCACATTCCACAGGACCTCCGCAGTTTTAACCTGACTGAGTTATGCTGCCACCTTCCGGGTGACAGATAGGGCCTTCTCCATATTGAGACCTCAGAGGAGGCCTGATATAGAGTAGATCCCTAAGGCCGGTTGGGCAAGTAGGGTAACGTCAGCGCTTTCGGTACATCCGATTTCTCAACTTTGCTTGCAGTCGCTGGGGCGCAACTGACGCGGGACCGAGTTGAAGAAGGCACCGCAGCTGACGGTATCCCCTTCTGTTACTATGGATCTTCCATCTTCTTCCGCTGTGGTGGTTGAGGAAATTTCTACACCTAATATTCCATCTATACTCCGATTAAATTTTTCAATTACATCATATTTTTGATTAAAATTAAACATTTAAACCTATCGTTCCTATACTTCAAATAGCAGCTCTGCTATGTTTATTTCTATAATGTTTTCACATCTATACTCTCATTTTTATTTCAAACTTCACCGAATATTGTATTTATGCTAGCACCAGTAGCTTTTTCCCATAATTCTACGATCAAAATTGACTCTTACTACCTTATTATCTCTTATTGAGTTGCTTAAAGTTACATTAATATACTTCAACAAATCTTTAAAATCCGTAACGTATTGCATCGAGGAATTAATTTTCATTAATAACCGACGGACCCATGTTTCACTGTTTTTTTTTGAAATTTTACCTCAGTGGGATGAAATCGGATACCAAGGAACAATCAATTGTTTGATAGAAGTAAATGTATTTCAATAGCCATTAAGCCAAGAGACATGAAAATTCATATTTAGATGTTCCTTCGAAATAAAGAAACACGTGCGTTATCTTTTGATATCCCCTAATGGGTCGAAACTGAAGGGATGAACAGGACGCAAATTAATATTTCTGAGCCAAGTATGCCGTGTGAAGAATCATGAGAATGGAAAGTAGTTGCCAAATTAAGTATACCTGAAGGGTAGTTTATGGGGTTGGAAGTTCAAAGTATTATAATACATCATGCTGCTATCAAACTAGCAACGTTTTACAATCAAAACGAAGAACATTATTGAATTTGCGAATTCAGTGCTGGAAAGTGCTTGTAGAAAAAATCATCTTAGAGATCTTTCTAATTCGAATTAAACATGATTTCTGGAGTATGTTTAGAAGGTGTCTGAAAACCAATATCATAGGGTGTGAGATAGGGCTTAAAATTGAGCGGTCATATAAATGAGTTGAAATGGGAGGGATAAATTAGAGAAGACCTATTAGATTTATATTAGTCTCTGTTGACGTGCCACCCCGTTACGAAGCACGGGTATTTGTTAGTTATCTATACGTAAGTAACCGTGCCCACTGCAATTGGTCATGTACACGTAACACACTTGCATTTAATGTATATTTTATTAAATTTATAGGTATGCTTATAGGATTAACGGGTTGTTTTCTTTTAAAGGATCGCCATGCATTGTTATTAGGTGCTTCATGGGTTTCTGCATCAGGAAGGTAAGGGATAGCGGGCTGGTTTAGATTTCTTCTTATGTTTTATTCATAATTACTAAATGATTAACGAGTAGGACAAAAGCATTAATACAAGAAAGACATAGTAAGAATTAATAATATAGTTTAATTAAACAACTTACATATTAAGTAACCTTATGAACTGCTCTAATTGAATACTCACTGGAAAATCCCCGCGCTTTATTAGTTTCTGCTATATATGCGAGTAAACCACCTTTTGTGTACTTCTTCAGCTTACTATATTTACAGAAGAAGTTTTTATAATTTCTTATATTATTTATCCACTACACCTCCCCCAGGTTAGATTCGTTGGGGTAGTCTCTAGAACCACGAAATATTCCACATCTGTTGTCAAAATTCTCTCATATTCCAAACCATCGATTTTCTCTTACACAAAAGTATTTGGATATATGGCAGACGGTATCAATGTGATTTCCCAATACCTCTAACCCGTTCCCAAATACTCCTTCACCTACCAAGGTGGGTCACCTAGCAGTATTATATTCTAACCGACCCCTCTAGAGTCCCTCATGTGACAGAAAGCACAAATTCCATATTTATTGTAGCCAAGGCGCTGCGGTTCTCACCCTACTTACAGTTTCGTCTATGAAATACGGCGGGAATTAACGTTCATTTCTTCAAAAATAACCCCATTTTCCCGAGCTGGAAACAATATTCGCCACCTCTTCAGACACTCTCGATGCAGAGATTGATTATGCGGAAGAGGTTAGACTACGTAGCAAGGGAGCTTTTAAACAGACGATTATACTACGCGTGGTTTTAATACTCCCCTTTACTGAACAGAGTTAATCCCCTATCCAGTCTTGTTTTTTTCCTTAATTTCGCTACAGTGGAACTAACAAAAGAACCACCAATGCGGGTGGAATTCGATCTAATTACAATCTCATTAAAAACTTGCTTAACACGAACCAAACATCGATCCTATCTGTAATCGAAACCAAACCGGTTACTATAACAATCTTAATATAACACACTACAGCGCTTACTTACACAACAATTCCAATAGAAGAATGCAAGAAACCGCACTGCTGATACACAAGCGACGCACTTTTGCTTCTTACGCCATACCTCCGCACCTTCAGTACTTTGAATGTGTTGATCCAACGGTTTACTTTCGCCTACAATAGTATTCTGCAACCCTCCTGGATGTAATCTTTTCTTTCCTTACATCTCCAATATTAACAATGCAGTCGAAATAAGGAACCTCAATGCGAGACACACAATTTTCAGATACCACAGACAACTACAATAGAGGCATACTTACCTACAAAACCTACTCCTCAGAGTTAGAAAAGAGGGTATTTCAACTTTCCCAACATTTTTTTCATCAGTGGGTGTACCGTAGGACTCTGTTTTGGCTCTAATTTTGTATACAATGTTCAGTAACAACTAAATTATATATCTAGACATAACATTTTCCATAACTCTACATTGCCAACCCAACTTTAGCAGGCATCATAATAGAAAGCGTTGCACGTAAATGTCAAAGGTTGTCATCCCAACTACAACACACCTACAATGCATACATCCGACATATACTTGACTAGCGTGGTCGATTGCTCAAACCCATTTTCTCCCGTGAAAGGAAAGTTCTACTCAAAATACACAAATGCCAAAAATTAGAACGTTTAAGTATTTGTAGTATATTTAACGAAACCGTAGTTTAAATAATTAGGTTTGTAATGAACGTATATTGTGGTGTTGCTTATTATGGACCTGTAGTTTTTCCAGTTTATACGCTTCAACACCTTCAAGTTATAAAATATACCGGTAATTGAAGAAAATCTTGTTTTCCATTTCTATGCAAAAATATTTCCTTTAATTTCCTTGTAGATAATTAAAAAAAGATATAGACTTGAATTGACAAAACATTTGTGAATATTTTTTAAGAGGAGAGGAAATGAACCTTGTTGAAATAAATAAACAGAAATGTATTGATTTTTATGGTCACTCCTTTAAGAAGTTGTGGGAGCATTCCTAAAATATATAGAATGATTTAACACTGTCGGCCCGAACAGTTACCTCGTTTCTGAATTATCGTGTACACGGGCGTCCGGATGGCCTAGCGGTCAAGCATACGATTTTTACCGTTGTAGAATTAGTGGAAGTTCCAATGTGTGGAAAAGTTTCAATTATTTTTTCAAACCTATCGCAATATCTATTTTCACATTATTATGTATATTCTATATGAAAATGGTTGTACAACTCAAAATTAGTTTAAATGATTTATTAGTGATGCCACAAATCTTCAAACGCAGTGTCTACTTGACAAACCTCTTTCTTAAATCAAAAGACTTTGCTTCACACTGCTGAAGCATTTCCAGCTACAAGCACTCAAGAATCATTAGAGAAGCTTCGACCAGATACCGATGGACGATGAGTGGTCACTCACTAGACGAAGTCAACAGATGATGCAGGGAAATACCTTATGATTTGACGAAAGAATAATCCGAGCTAATGGTTAAGAAGACGCAAAGCTAACACACTACAGAATCGGTGTTAAAACGTATGGGACTTTGAGAGTAATGTGGTGCTTTGTGAGTGGTGGAATTACGATTTGCTACTTGAGGTTTGAGCCATCACCGCTCTTTACTATCAACTGCTCCTTATTACGGTTGAAAATGGAAGCAAAAACAAGTCCAACAAACAAGGGAGTGAATGCCGACAACTCAGTGGTTAGGGGTGGGGTATAACGGGATCTGGCGTGAAGGCTGTATAGAATAACCTACGTCACATTAGGGAAAAATCATAAATGAATGGCTGCCAGATGGTTCAAAGCCAGAATAGGGGATTAATTAGCACACAAATAAGAGCTAGTGCTCCACAGCAATGTTCAAAACAAACAAAAAACTTGCTTATCTTTCATAGCGTCCTCTAGGTAAATCAGCAAAAACTACTAGACCTGTGCCTTTGTAAAGCTTCAAAATATTCGCACGCAATCAAAACAAAATATCGTGCGGATAGACCAATTCAATCATAAAACATATTTACTAAAATTTTACTTCACGTTAATGTTTTTATTGAAATTCTATTCCAAAAGTCTTAATCCTAATACAAAAAACCGCAAATAAACCAAACAGTGAAAAGTCTCATTAATTGGTCAGCTTTCGTCAAATAATAAACAGCAATAATCAAAAGGTCATTACTGCAAGGCCGTCCAATTCCAAAAATTCTAATTAAAAAAAATCGCAACAAGATCGTAGTCAAAGCTACTATTGTCTACTAATTTATAAAATCGTAAATAATGATAGAACTGTGACATCACATATCATTTTACATGCATCAATGAATTAATACGTTTACAGTTCGTTAACACTATATATTGTAATAATCACTGAGTGAAACGTACAATTATTTTAAACAAACAATCAAATAAATTCGCTTCGGAAAGCAAGTACTGCACAATATTTCTTACTTAAAATTTCAAAAATAGCTAATGAGCTGAACCTTGCAAAAATTTTCCCAGAACCACATATTCTTAAACTTTAATTTTAATTATTCCTATTATCATCATATTCAACACACAGAAAACTTAGCAAATTTTACAATGTAAATATCAGTGCACAATACAAAAAATACACAGAAGCGTAAGATCACAAAGGCATCTATGCAGTACTAAACAACGCAAGATAGCGTGTTCATCTCCGTTTTCAAATAGAGTTATACAATTTTTAATGAAATTACAACACAAAGATGTCATTAACTTAAATTTGCACAGATTTTCAATCTAACTTTTTCTTTTCGTCTCACAGCGGAAAAAGCAATTCTCGTACGATTAACTCTTCGTTCATTAATCGGGAAAATACCAGAATAACCTTCAATTAATTTTTCTTATCAGCGGAATCCGCCAGTAAATAAAATCTCTCATCCGGTAAAATAACTTTTAGTTTTACAGTCGCAAATATACAGCGAACATTTCCCAGAACCACATATTCTTAAACCTTAATTTTAATTATTCCTATTATCATCATATTCAACACACAGAATTTTGAATTTAATCCAAGCGTCTTTTTTAACTAACTACTTCACCTGGGTTTGTGGACGTAATCATTAACTTATTTACACGAGTGCCTTTATCATTTATATACACAAAATACATTAGTAACTTTATTTACTTCAATTTATTGTCTATATTTGTACAGACCGTGAGTATATTGGAGTGAATTCTCTACACGGCAAAGCTTATTTCAATCCGCTTAAAGCATAAAATTTACTCCAAAACCTTGGAAAGCACTACAACTCTTCAATGGAAATAAAAATGTTATTTCTAATCGACAAACAACAACAAAAAAGTGGTTGAATACTATCTACAATCCACAAGTAATAAAAAGGACTTAACTTTGGGACGATATCTTCAGGTAGCTCCGGGTAGAACGTAGGTAAATTTTACGCGCCCGATAACTACACCAATCGCCCCAAGCTTCCGACCTGTTCTCTTCACAGCTAAACTCTCACTAACGGATCGAAGAACAAAAACCCTTTACTCCGCTAAAGTCATGACATCTTTTTAACCGCCACTCCAAAAAATCTTCCGCATTAAAACTGCATAATGGACATTTCCCAGGAAGAAAACAATCCTGATACCTAAAATTGAGATATACACATCCTGTTTTTCAATAAAAACTCTATTGTACCAAATAAATCTTCTACTATTTCCCCACTAACAACTTAATCCATAAATCAACTGGTAAGCTCGAAAGTACGCAAAATAATAACCCGCGCTATCAGACACGATACTTACAACTTTCTATAGCCATAATGAAATTTAATTCCTTTTAAAGAAACTGCGATAACGAACATTACAAAAAACGGTAATCACATTAATTTAAAATCATTCGTATATGCTCATATACTAGTATTCAAAAAAAATTCTGCGTCCAATTCATCCACACGTGACAACATATGCTCTTTTAGAGGAAGATACACGGTAATGGTTAATCGGAGCTCACATCAGCTCACAAACCACCCTGCGTACAACGCTGATTACGAAGCATCGGATTATCATCTGTTCTGACCAATCGCTTATTTGTTGTCCGGATGTCAACATCTAGGAAGTACAAGCAGCATGTCCTCGGTTCCTTGGTTCCAAACCGCAATAATGTTACCGAAATTAAAAGTAATTTTTATGTTGAAGAAAATAAAGTGGTTTTTGTACTACTGTAATACTTTTCATGAGTAGCAGGTATTACGATAAATATGAAGACATATCATGTTTAATTACAATGACATAGATTTAAGAGTTTCAGCATACTCGTTCAGTTTGAAAGCTATCAATTAAAGATAATTATCATAAGATTCAGCATACATCATAAATGTACTTTGACAATTTGAACTATTTCCATTGAACAATTATTAAATTTAGTGGTAGCTCGCTTTGAGAGCATAAAAGTTAAAGTTTGATAAACGTGAAACTTACTAATTTAAGCTGTAACTCATTTCATGTTTAATCGTGCTCATGCATATATGAATTGAGGTTCTGCATACTATGCGGAATAAATTTAGTTTAAAACTAGACGTATCTAGGAACTGTTGCATGTTAGCGGCTCTTTAGTCTCAAAGCACATAACCCTTACTAGTTGAAATTAATTAAGAATTAAATATAGTAAAATGTACTGATATTTTTGTTTCTAAAATTACATTTATTTTAATAATAAAGTTTTATGTTTAAACTCCATGCAATCTTTTTATAAACTTCAAAAGTTCAACATTGTCAATAATTCACCACATGTTTTATGTAACCATTATACATTTCAATTTAATTGTTTATTGTATAAATTCCATCATCGGCGCAAGGAAAAAAGTTTGGCATGGTATACTGATGCAGGGCGTTTCTTAGTAACTTCATATGAACATATGTCCTAAAGGTCAAGCAACATCATTTTCGGCAGGCGTATATGGACATGACAGTTATTCACGGCAAATATATAGTAGTGTAGCTGTCAAGCAACGTCTGAGTCATTGTTTAGCAACTCATAACTTGGTGCATATGAACTTGATTGTATAATCATTTATTAGGCAAATCGTTAGGTTAGTGGTAGCAGGTTCACGTGTTTTTGAAATTTTATAGTGAATACTGCATATTGTGACTCTTATAAGTCTCTTGTTGTACTAGGATTGAGTGAGTAGCGGGTTTTCGGGACTTCAATGTTATATATAGTTTCTATTGAGACATAAAAAATACGTCGTCGGTCAGCTACACTATCAATTTAAAAAGTTATATAGTAAAAATATACTTCATTTTGAATAGGTATTGCTTATAATGAACGTGAATATTTTTTACGGTAAATATAAAAATAATCCAGTTATCGTATTACCACGAGAAAATCCTGTACTGTTAGACAATAACGAGCCAATGATTCTTGCTGAAAATATTTATCTTGACGATGATTTTGAAGATGGTCTGGGAAAAATTACTTACTGCCTATTATCGCTGGCACAGATGGCGAAGTTATTGAAGGGAGAGATCTGGAAAGTGATGACTGGTAGTCTGAGGATGACGTTCCATTACCTGCATTTGTCCACAAGCACAAAAAAAATTAGATGATGCAAATTTTCGTTTCAAAACCTCCAGATGGAAAAAGATGGTCATCCCATCTGTTGCACATGACGCCCCATTTGAGGAACTTCGAAGCAACGAAATTACTCCACTAACATTTCTACAGAGTATTTTCGAAAATATTATAACCCTTTGAAACAAACTAACTTTTATTCCGTTCAAGTTAGAGGTGCATCAATAAATACCAATGACAACGAAAGTAAGCAATTTATAGGTATCTCGATGTGTGGTCGAGTTACCTTCCTATCTAGTTTATTGGAGCCAGGAACTGCGGTATTCAAAATCTGCTGGCGTCATGAGCCTAAAAGATTCGAAAGATTACTAACATATGTGCATTTTGTGGATAACATTGAACACGAAAGTTCGAGAGATAGACTTTTCAAAGTTAGCTCCATGATAGGCGTCGTCAGAAGTAATAGTAGACAATTAGTCCAAGAACAAATCCAATCAATAGACGAGATGATGGTGCCATACAAAGGCACTGGTGCTGCAAATTTTCGGCAATACATACAAAATAAGCTGAATCAGTGGGGGTATAAGAAATTTCTTCGTGTAGGAGTATCTGGAATAATTTATGACTTCATAGCTTATACTGGAAAAGGAATGGAAACAAATTTGACAAAAGTGGAAACAAAATTTGGACTTGGTGTTGTTGTTTACCATTGCAAAAATATTCCCGACCACTGAACGCTAAAGTATTTTAGGATATTTTTTTGTCTATGCGAAATAAACACTTGAGATTAATTCCTTAGGCAATATGAGGAAAAATAGAATAAAGGATTGCCCTTTCAAAAATGATAGAATGCAGAGGAAGTGGGGATTACTGGAACGACCAAAATAATAAATTTTCTATGTGAAATGGGTAGGTAACAAACTTGTAGCTTTAGCAAGCTCATATCTTTCTATTGAACCAATGGGTAATGTAAAGCGTTGGGATTCGTTAGAGAAAAAAAAATTGACGTGTCATGTCCTAAAATTATTCAGGAGTATAACAAGAATTTGGAAGGGGTAGATTTAGCTGGAATGCTGATAGAATTGTATCGATTGCCGTTGAAATTTAAGATGGTATCTCAGGATATTTGGATATATGATAGATCTCTTTGTAGTAAATGGATGGGTTTTGTTTCGACGAAAAACTAAGAAATTTAAACCTCGTATAAAAACGTTTGGTCTCTTGACGCTAATGACAAAAGGAAAAGACAAGCGCAAACGGGAATCTCTAGACAAAGTTCGGCCAAAAAAAAAGCTGTAATTCCAATACCTGTAGCAGTTACACGGTATGATGGTACAGAGCATTTTCCATTATACGGCAAGACCGTGTAGGCAGTACGTTGTGAAAAATGTGACTTGGTGTTTTGTTTTGTTCCCAAAGGAATTGTTTTGTGTCACTTTTATAAGCGCTGACGAGAACTAATACAATTGACCGTTATCAAATTATATTCTTACGTGTAACTTGCTTATTTTAGTGTTATCTATTATTGTGCATGTTAGTGAAAATTATATTTTTTTAATTTTCCTTTTGATAGGTCCACATTGGTAATATAACTTCAAAGCACAACATTTTTTTTCAAAAACTGGTGGCGAAATTTTTGTTTTTACGGAAAGAGATCTTCACTAAGACCTAATATAACCATCATTTACAGTTACAACATTTTATACCAAAAAAATCGATGGTTGCCAAACAAAGGGTTTACTTTTGAACTACACTGTGCTAAAATTTTAAGAAAAAAGATTATTTTATAATGATAACTTTGGTATGACCCTAGATATTTTTGTGAAACCTAGTACTCATCTTCTATTCATAGAAAGGCTTTACAGGACACTTTTTTATTCTTGCCAGTGGCATTTGTGCGGGATTCCCACTAAGTCATTTTAAAGAGAAAAATGATACGCCGCAGCTTTTTACTACAGTAAAAATTATTTTTGAAAACCTCACGCCTTTCTGATCAAATGTGGTCACTTGGTTTTTCTTCCTTTGGCGTACGGTTTAATACAATTCATTGATTTACATCTCGCAGGATCACTTATGAGAAAAAATAATTTATGTAGCTTTAAACAATAATATAGTAGAATAAATTTTAAACGGTAAAATTTTTAATTGAAGCATCTAAATACGTTTCACCAAATTACCCTGAACGCACAAAGAAATTAATTAAATCAGTTGTTGAAAATATTGATCTCTATGATTCCACTATTGCATGTGGGTTTTCTTCAGCCCAATAATGATTATTGTGAAAGTTTTGAATGGCGTTTCTAGAAAAATTGGCTTCATCGGTTAATAAAATTTCAATATCAAATAATGGATTGTCAACTTTTGGAGAAAAACAATGGCAAAAGTTCCTCCGTAATCGAAAGTCGCGAGGCCTGAACCCGTCGGATATGGCGGGGATATAAAAAAAGTCAAGGAGAATTTTCCAAACACGAATATGTGAAATATTCAAATCGTTGCCAATTTTTTGTGTATTTAATGCAGTATCTGTCTCGGCTGAATTCAAAACCGCTACCTCAATTTATGGTCTTTTTACACTAATTTTAGATGATTATCTGGTTCAAAACTTCCCTTTCGCACAACCTTCTATGAATGTTTGAAAATGTTCGTGCATCTGGAATACTTCTATTTTGAAAGCGATCTTCATACAACCATCTGGCTTCCAGTGCGTTACCATCAGAACGCCCATACATGTAATGTGTATGTGCAAACTCAGAATTAATAAAATGGACCATGTTTTTTTAATGTTTTCAACTTCAAAGACTTAAATGCATGACTAGGTAGACAACGGTCAAAATTATTTATGTTTACAAAACAAAATCTGCTTCTTGCCTACTAGATACGTTTTTAATCCTTGATAATACCTAATTTCATAAAAACTGATGAACGATTTTTAAATAATTTTTTCTTTGAAATCAGTGGCGTATCACTTTTCTATTTACAATGATTTAGTGTAAATTGCGCACGAAAATGCCTTTTGATGCATAGAAGATCCGTACTACGTTTCACAAAAATATCTAGGGTCATACCAAAGTTATTACAAAAAAATTATTTTCTCTTAAAACTCTAGGACCCTGTAGTTCCAAAGTTAAAACCTTTAGGATATATGTTCCTATGAAGTTTTTTTCTCAAAACCTCCTTAAATATTAGTCTATTATTAAAAACCACCCTGTATAACGACGATCAAGACTGGTATATTAAAAACAAGTGTAGAATTTTCTTTTACCGCACTAGCTCAAGTTATCGAATTCGTGCAATTAGGCTAAATAATCATTTCGAATTATTTTTTTTTATATTTTATTTATTATGAACAGTTTAAAGCATAGAAATTAAAAAATTGTAGCAGGATTGGATTATACTAAAAACAAGTGTCACAATGAACATTGTTTAGTAATACTAGTATCTTGTAATACAAGTGGAGAAGCCGCGAGCACCACATAATACGAATATTACAATAGGGCATTGTAACGCGTTTTTTTATACTAATTTACTAAATTGACTTATAGACATCTACAGGGTGGCGCATTAGTGTGACAAAGTCCCATATCTCCCTTATTTAAAGAGATACAAAAAAAATTAAATACAAAAGTTGTAAGATATGTTCTGGTGCATATTCCAAAAATATTTTTAATTATACGGGGTAGATTATAAAATCTTAGAAGTAATTTTAAATTTTTTTTTAAATAGAAAACCCTATATATTATTACTTATTTAGATTCTACATACAAATTTAGACACATTTTATGTATAATGTCCTATACCTAAGTCTAACCGTTTTTGACAAATTTCAAATTTTTTGTCAAAAATGACGTTTGCAGGCCAAAACATGGGTGGAAATCTTTTCTAAACGAAGCCTTTATCAATTAGTTACGGTTGGTTTCCTTGGAAATGGGGTCCTACTCTAATGGGCTGTATTGATATTTTTGTAACACATTCTTACAGGGTGATCAAAAATGGACAAGAAAAAGTAGATTCAAAAAAACCTATAAAATCATTTTTTTTAAATGGAAACCCCCTATTTTTTTTAAAGGGTGACTTATATAAGATATATAAGAGTGTATATTCCAAAAAATTGTAGTTTTTGAAATAATGACAATTTAACATTTTTTTTATTGTAAAAAGGCTATACGGCATTCAAGTTTTGTTGTTAGTTGGCCGTGACGACGAGGCGTGGCATATAAAAATAATAGAGATCATCAGAAACGTCATTATTTATTGTCAGTTGATAATTTGTGTGATGCATTAGTGTATTTTATAGCAAATTGATTTAAAACTTGAATTAAAATTTTAAATAATGAACTTTTCGCAAGCCGAGATGGTTGATATGATTTTTGTTTTGGGAGCTAGTGATAAGAATACGCTCTTAGCAAGAAGACTGTAAAAGCTTTTGGAGCGTTTTGAAAGAACTGGCAATGTGTTATATGAAAAAAATACTAGGGAAAAACGTGCACAGACTGAGGAAAATCAATTAAATGTGCTATTAACAGTTACCGAAAATCCATATATTGGACAACGACCCATTTCTCAGCAGGTTGGTGTCTCAAAAAATGCACCCCTATCACACTCAACTACTTCAAGAGTTGGTTCCTGAAGATTTTCAAAGACGACTGGAATTTTGTCGATGGGCTCAAAACAAAATAAACCAACAAAGAAATTTTGTTCATTTGATTTTATTTACAGACGAGGCCACATTTCACAGAAACGGAAGTGTAAACAGACACAATTTTCATTACTATTCTTCAGAAAATCCACATTTTGTAAGATATACTTCTCAAACTAGATGGTCTTTAAATGTTTGGGGAGGTATTGTCGGTAAGCATGTAATTGGGCCATATTTTTTGATCAACGAGTAACAGGGGAAGTATACTTAGACTTTCTGCAAAACCATTTACCTAATTTGTTGCATCAAGTGCCACAGGATACGCAACAAGAAATGTGGTTTCTTCATGATGGGGCCCCAGTAGACCATACAGGTCCGATAATAACTTTTTTAAATGCTAGATATCCAGAATCTTGGATTGGGAGGGGAGAGCCTGTTGCTTGGCATACTAGATCCCCAAACCTCACTAAAATGGACTTTAGCATAAGGGGGTACGTCAAGGAGCAGGTTTATAAAATACCGCCTACAACAAAGGAAGACATGAAGATTAGGATTAGAAACTGTTTTCAAAACATTAGTTTTGAAATATGTAGAAATTTAAGCAGCGAATTTGAGAGAGGTATTGCATTGTGTATTCAACAAAGAGGCGGACATTTCGAACAACTTATTAGGTAATACGTATTTGACGTGTTTCTAGTACTTTTATCTGTATAATTTGTTACAGGTTTAGTTACATTAGAGGTGTTAAGTTTATGATTAGGATTACGACATAATTTGATGAATCAAAAAAATATTGTCTTTACTTTTTACTTTTTACGTTTTTACGTTTAATAAAATAATTATTTATATGGGGTTCAATAAATTGTAATATTTCGATCTGAAGTGCAAGCCGTATAGCCTTTTTACAATAAAAAAATGTTAAATTGTCATTATTTCAAAAACTACAATGTTTTGGAATATACACTGTTATACAAAGTCACCCTTATTTTTAATGCTAAATAAGATAGAATTAAAAAAAATAGGGGGTTTCCATTTAAAAAAAATGACTGTATTGGTTTTTTTTAATGTACTTTTTATTGTCCATTTTTGATCACCCTGTATGAATGTATTACAAAAATATCAATACATCCCATTAGAGTAGGTCCCCATTTCCAAGGAAACCAACCACAACTAATTGATAAAGGCTTCGTTTAGAAAAGATTTCCACCTATGTGCAAACGTCATTTTTGACAAAAAATTTGAAATTTGTCAATAACGGTTAGACTTAAGTATAGGACATTATACATAAAATGTGTCTAAAATTGTATGTAGAATCTAAATATGTAATAATATATAGGGTTTTCTATTTAAAGAAAAATTTAAAATTACTTCTAAGCTTTTATGGTCTACCCTGTATAATTAAAAATATTTTTGTAGGTAATTTTTTTTGTATCTCTTTAAATAAGGGAGATATGGGACTTTGTCACACTAATGCGCCACCCTGTATGTACCGTCATAAAGATTTAAATTTTTTCAGTGAGAGTTAATAAAATTGAATTAATGCAGCTTGACAAAAAAATGAAACTAATGTTTGGTACAAATAAAAAGGCGAATTGAATCTTCACACGTATAATCACTGAACACAATATTTCATACATACTTTCATACTACTAAAACGTTAAAAATACGTGAAAGGCGATTCACATCCAGCTTTGAATACTTCGTTCTCTTGAATAGCAGTTATAAAATAATGAAAATTATATATGTAAAGATCTAAAAACCAATACTAACAATAAAATTTAGAATATACTTATTCGAGAATTAATTTGTAATTAATTCAATGTAAACAGTAACAAGGGTACAAAAATTAGCGTTCAGGTCCTCGAAACTATTTCTACGTAATAGTTCTCCTTATACAATGAGAATTGTAAAAGCATTGTATGTAAATGGTTTAAGATATAAAAACAGTTGAAAAGATAAATATGGAATACACACTTTTTGAACCGAATAATGAATGTATAAATAGCTAGTAGCTAGTGCTTACAAGAGCATGAAGCCTTAAAAGGTGTATAATTTACAAGCAAAATTGACTTGCTGTTTATAAATTTAATGAATTTGATAATATTTTAAAATACTTGCAATATATAAAAGATTGTTATTGCATTATGTTTCCAAATTTAATCAAATACTATTATAACTTTTGTTGTGGACGAATAAGTTCTACGTACATAAACACAAAATTTACATCGTTTGGGGCTTGTATCTCTATAGCTCAGTTGGTTAGAGCGGTACTCTAGCTAAATAAATGTCGTAGGTTCAAATTCTACTGAAGGTAAACCTTTTATTTATGTATTTAGTAACATTGATAATAGTTTTTAATCAAATACTGTTACACTCTCCATATAAATATTTAATGTAAACTGTATATAACAAAGTGTAATATTCTAACAAAACACTAGACATATACTTACAAAAAAAGGACTGATTTGAAAACAATAATTATTTATCCCACTAAAGGAAAAGGTACATACACGATGCGATTACTACTATCTAATATTAAATAGTTTCAAAATAGAATGAAGTGATTCACGCTGTAGAAGCAATCAGACTGTTTCACTTCAGTTTAATCTAAAATATGGAACTAATATGTCTAAACATCTCAATCTTCAGCATTATAGAAAAATAATTATGTTTCCTGTCTAATACTATTCTAAGATAAAAAAACATTAAAATAATATTATTGGATTAATTTCTATATCTGAACTTGACATACGTTTCAAATAATTTCAGTTAACCCGCATTGAAATTTAACTCTGTCTACGGTAATATTGACGAAGCGTAGAACTAATCCTCACATTGTCCTCATATCACGTTCATCCATGAATAAACCAAAAATAGATTTTGGATGATTATAATCCAAGGAGACACGTTTGTATAGGATTTACATGTTATAAGCATTTCCTTTAGTGCAAATTATTGAAATTTGTTTAGTGTTACTAAATATTTAAACTTTGTATAGTTAGTTGGATTAGAACTGCCTATAAAATCAAACTTTACTTTCAGTTACTTTAACATCATTCTGAAGTTGGCCAAATCAAATGACCTACATAATTTAAAATTGTTTTTAATGTTTATTAGTAAATTAATGTTGTTTTCTTTAATTTGTTGTACAAGACTACAAACAAATAAAGGCGATATAATAACAATAATAATTTGTAATGTTTTATTAATTATCTTACAATTTTAGGTTACATTGTAATAAAATTTACATTAATTTAACAGTTTCAGTATAATGGATTAAAAGTTTTTCAATTTGGGAAACTGGAGTTTTATTTCTAAATTATATGCTCTATATGACCTCCATTATTACTTAAGTAAGCATCTATTCGTCTTTTCATATTGTTAAATATATTCTGTAACTGGTCTTGAGTAATGTTTTGAATCGCAGATGTAAGTACATTTCTTAAATCATCTACAGTAGGCAAAACTCTCTTATATACCATATTTTTTAACTGCGTAAATAAAAGTAATGAAGCGGCTTTAAGTCGGGCGATCGTGGGGGCCATAAACATCTATTATTAATTCTGTCCTCATAGAACTCCTCTAAATATGCACGATTTCGTGCAGCAGTATGAGGAGTATCATGCTGATAATACCCTCATCCTATTTAATCATCGTGAAGTTGATTTATTATTGTATTTAAAAATAATCTGTAACGTTCAGCTGTAACAATTTCATTAAAAAATACTGAACCAACTATATTTCGACATGGCTACATAAACACCATTTTTTATTGGATGTAATGCAGCTTGTACAATATCACTAGGAGCCTTATCAGACCAAACCCTATAATTTTGTGGATTTATGTGACCTGTTACATAAAATCAAGCTACATCACTAAAAAATTATATATCTAGAATTTCGTCATTGCTCAAATTGTTATTAAAGCACTGGCGTGTCTCGTAATCAGTATGGACGATAATCTAACTTTTGTTTAAGTGCTTTTCGACACGTTCCATATCTGAAGCCCAAAATGCATAAAACAATTAATTATTGTCCTAGTAAAAATAATAATTAAAAAATTGTACCTGTTTGTTGCGATAATTGTCGTAAAGATTTTTTAGGACTACGATCTATGCACACACGTATATCAGTAGTTAAAACATATCTACGTCCAGATGATTTACCCTTGTAAACGCTGCCTGTAGTTCGAAAATGTTCAGTAAGTCTGCGAATATATCTACTTAAGTTGTCGTAATCAAATTCGTTATTAGGCAGATGATTCACCACTTCCTCTATACACAAAGCAACTGAATAAATTCATTCGACATTTTCATTCTGCTCCCCATTTCGAAAATAAGATTCCAAAATAAATTGGTTTTCTTGCAGAGTGTAAGCCATTGCTTTTTTTCCTGAATATAAGGTTAGCAATAAAAATTAATTAGTTTATTATCTAAGTTGAGACAAATTAGTTCAGGGATATAATTAAGCTAGGTATAGGCTTTGAAAAGATATAAACGTTTTATTGATATATTGAGTAGGGGAGAGAAGGCTCCGTGTGGAAGTTTAGCATGTTCAACGTACATCAATTCCCTTATTTCAAATGGAACACCCTGTATATCTTGATATGGGCGAATAGTATCCTTAAAGACCTAACTTTTATCTAAATACATTGATACCGCTAAAATTTATAGTTTTTAAAATATTTCCATTTTTTTAATTTTTCTATAATTATAACGTAATGATTTAATAAGAGTGCCGTGATTTTAAGTCACCATATCAGATTAGTAATAGTAATAATTAATTTTATTAAATATTTTTAGCAATACTCTAAATACTGTAATATTGGAATAATAAACAAACAATTAACAAGAACAAGTAGGTAAGTCAAACCTATGGAAATGTGCACTTAGAAAAATTATAAATAAGGTTCAAACAAGCCCACTATTTTCTCAATGCACTGTTTTAATCGTTCCCTGTAGGAACGTTGTAAATTATGAAACATTTGTTGGGTTACATTAAAAAACGCTTGTTGAATTCTTTCCTTCATATTTTCTGCAGTAGTCGGCGATGTTCTATAAACTTCATTTTTAATGCAGCCCCATAAAAATAGTCCATGAAAGTCAGATCGGGTGATCTAGCTGGCCACCTGATAGGCCCATAACGACCTATCCAACGATCAGGAAATTACTGATTTAAAAACTCCGTCACATCACCAGCCGAATGTGCAGGATCGCCATCTTATTGGAACCATATTTCCTCATTAGCGAATGGGATGTTCTCTTCAATCCATGGTAGCACGTTGGTTCGCAACAAATTTAAATAATTTGCTGCATTTAAATTGTTTTCAAAAAAATAGGGTCCTAATAATCTGTTGCCAATAATACCAGCCCAAACATTGAGACTCCATCGATGATGATTATTTCTGTATCTAATTATATGTGAATTTTCCATTATGTCTACTTACAAAATAATTGCTATGAAAAGTAGATTCGTCTGTCATCATAACCGTATTAAAAAAGTTATGTGGTTGTTGTAATCCCCAACGACAGTAATTTAATCTATTTTCAAAATCATGTTCATCCAATTCCTGGTGGAGTTGGATCTTGTATGGATGGCATTTATATTCATTAATTATATTGTGTATTGTTGATTTCTGTAAACCATGTTCCACTACCATTTTTCTAATACTTATTTGAGGGTTTTCTTGTATGGCTTGAAGCACCACTAGTTGAGTTTCCTCGTTGTTTACAGGTTTTCGACAATTGTTCTTTTTATATGCAATCGATCCTATTTCCGCAAATCTCCTTTTTAAATTTTCAAGAACTCGTTCATCTGAACAACGGGCATCGGGAAATTTTTGTTTATAAATTCTAGAAGCAAGTAAACAATTACCTTTGGCTTCTCCTGTTATGTAAATTATTTGAATTAATTCGTTGTTCGTATATTTCATTTTAAAATTGAGAGTTAACTTCTCTTAATTCAAGTTTTCTTTTAAATACAACTGCAGTGAAAAAGTAGTTTTGAAAGAAATCAGGTTAAAATACACCTAATTGACATACTAAAATTTAGTTTTATTGTTTTTAAATCATGGCAGTCTATTAAATCGTTACGTTATAAAATAATTATAGAAAATTTAAAAAAATGGGAATATTTTAAAAACTATAAATTTTAGCGGTATCAATGTATTTAGATAAAAGTTATGTCTTTAAGAGTACTATTCGCCCATATCAAAATATACAGGGTGTCCAATTTTAAATAAGGGAATTGATGTACGTTGAACATGCTAAAGTTTCACACGGGGCCTTCTCTCCCCTACTCAATACTCAAAACGTTTCTAAGCATATACCTAGCTTAATTATTCCCTGAACTAATTTGTCTCAACTTAGATAATAAACCAAGAATTAATTTTTATTGCAAACCTTACATTTAGGAAAAAAATACATTTTTGTTAAATAACCTGGCAACGTTGCATTTTATATGTACAAATGTTACATCGTTGAGAAGCTTATTCATTAGGCTATCCAAAAATGTAATGATATACAGGGTGTTCGATTTAAAATAAAAAAGTTAATGCCCCCCTTACTTTTACGAATGACCCTGTAGGTGCTAGAATATTTTTAAGTTGTGCACGTATTGGAACCATGTAACTTTTGTGTAAATGATTTTAATGGAAAACCAACAGCGAAGCCACACCTTCCGTCGCGTGACGCTTTGGACGCCCGGTATTTTAACTTTTCTATTAAACATCTGAATTAGAATAGATTCTACAACTGCCGAGTTTTTCAGTTATATTACTCAGCGAGTACACGTTAAAGCTTTAGACAGATCGAAAACATGTTGATAAATTGGGTAGATACTTTTTTATTGCATTCCCTTATACTATACGAAGTATAGTAAAGGGAAAGTACTGCGATCATGAAAAAAATTGACCTCGAGGTTTTGAGGGATCTTCACCTTTCGAGGGTAACTGAATCCATTTTTCCCACCTTTGGTATGACGTCTCTGTGTGTGTCCATATGTAAACATGATATAGGTCAGACAGTTTGAGCTGGGTTGATGAAATTTGGCATGCGGCTATTATCGCAAAATCGTAGACTCGTGTTTGGGACATATAGGACCATCGGAAGTACCTGTTAATCTACACAGTTTTAAAATGTTTTCAAGTAAACTAGTCGTTTAGATGGAGCTATTAAATTGAAACTTCTCACACGCATGAAAGATAATAAAAAACTATTAGATGCGAGGGTTCAAGACGCAGTGGAGATGATATTTAAACAAGATATTATTTTTATATAAATTAAGACTTTTAACCAAGGTTTTCGACTGGCATGATGAGGAATCAATATAAATTGTGAAAAACGTATATATACATGGTTTCAACATAAATATTAAACTAAAAATGGACAAAAATAGTAAAAATTAAAAATGTGTAACAACTTAATAATATAATAACAATAAACGTTAGATGTAAATATAGCTGTTGGTGTAGCGGTCAAATTATCGGACTAGTAATGTAAGTAATGCGAGTTCTAACTTCCACTGGAGAAATTACATTTTTTTTCTTAAAATTGTTTTCAAACTTTATTTTAATAATTGCTTTCTCATATATTTACGTATAAAAAGAAAGCTATATAATCGGCCTAAAGAACACGAGCGACACATTTTTAGAAAAAAAAATTCGTGTCAATGTGTGTGTGTGCGTGTGCGTGTGCTTGTGAGTATGCGTGTGCGTGTGCGTGTACGTGTGCGTGTGCGTGTGCGTGTGCGTGTGCGTGTGCGTGTGCGTGTGCGTGCGTGTGCGTGTGCGTGTGCGTGTGCGTGTGCGTGTGCGTGTGCGTGTGCGTGTGGCGCGCGAGCGCGCGGTATCTTTTAGACCATTAAAGCTATCGATATAAAATTTAGTGCAAAACTTATTTGCCATAAAATCTAGGTCAAGTTTGTTAATGAGCAAATCCAACTAGTGGCTTTAGAAAATTAAAAAAAGCGTTCACTCAAATTTTAAAAAGGTACGAAATTAAAAGAACAAACTATACTTTTTTATATAATTTAAAAATAAATAAATTAACAGTGTCGCACAGTTTTTAGGGTGCAAAATCGTGCATTTTTTATTTATAATCCGATTTTTTTGAAAGTCGGGTATTGGAGGTTTTTAAGATCTCTAATTATAAATCATTTGTAATAATTAAAAAATTCAAAATGGCGGACCAAAAATGGGATTATCGTGTTTAAGAACCAATGTGACTCAAATTCAGGTATTTTGGGCCTTGAAGTTGCTTATTAGACATTTTTGGTCAACATTTGTTTTCATATATGAGAAAGAGTTATGGCAGATATGCATTAAATTTTAAAATCACATAAAGTGTTCCTGAGTGCTTTAGCACGATAGGCCTTATTTAGCCTGTTCAGGTCCACAATCATAAAAAAAAAATAAAAAATCTAAGGAAAGAAGGAAGATGTCACTTTCGCAGTTGCCTGAAATGGTTACTACTGGCCCTGGCAATCCAGTGTATGAGGTTTGGGTGACTTCGGCCCCGTCTAAGGTGGTGAAAACTGCCCTCAAGTTTTTGACAATTTTATATCTGAAGAAGAATGCGAGATGTCGCTTTCAAGGTTGCCGTAAATAATTACCACTAACCTTAGCAACCCAGTGTGTAGGGTGTGGGTGGCTTCAGCCCTGTCTAAGGTGGTGAAGACTACTCTCGAGTTCTTGAAGGGTTTATATCTGAAGAAGGAAACGAGATATCACTTTCACAATTGCCTGAAATAGTTACTACTAACCCTAGCAATCCAGTGTATGGGGTTTTAATGACTTCGGCCCCGTCTAAGGTGGTGAAGGCTACCCTCGGGTTTTTGGGAAATTTGTATCTAAGGAGGGAGATGAGATGTCACTTTCAGAATTGCCTTGAATGGTTACCACTGGCCTTAGCAACCCAGTATGTAGGGTGTAAATGGCTTCGGCCCCGTCTAAGGTGGTGAAAACTGCTGATTAATTTTGGACATCTGTCCAGAGCTGCTGTTAAGCTAGAACTATTTTCTTAACTACCCCCTCACATTTGTAAAAATTGAAATTGATCTGCAAAAAAACAATACAGGGTACACTTTAGCGATGTGAAGTTAGCCCCCAACTTTCGAAATTTTAATTTTTTTCACTTGCAATCATTTGTTGGTCCGTTGTCGGTGTTTGTTGGCTATGTTTCAACGTTTGTCGGTGTTATATTTATAATAATCACGATTATAATTGAAACGTAAAGTGGTATCTAGGTGTTCACCCCAAAGGTTTTTTAGCATGTAAGTAAATCGATACATTTTAGTTAGGTAGAGTGATAAATTATAGGCCCTCGTATTGTAATGCATTTTGTTACTGGATCGATGGACGATGGGGGGTGTATGATGACACAAACTCGAGCATCAAAACCTGTTCGTCTATCACAAACGTTCTTCCTCGCGCTGATATGTATATACGAATGAAATAAGTTTTGTAACATTATACAGGATAAATTAATATATGATCAAATTTTAAAAGGCCATTAAAAGAGCCTGAAGATGCTGTTTATCTACGTACAGGGTGTTGAAATTTATGGAAGCTCGTTTACTAAGTTAATTTTAATAATTCATAAACAAAGCAGGGTGCAGTTTCAAGTATGACTAAGTAACGTTTAAACAATGTTTCTACAGTTTTATTAACGACTAGAGGTGACTAAAACTGAGCGAAGTTTTCATAAAACGTCAACACTGTGTATGTATAAAGCGTTTTTGGATACGAACTATTGTTTATCATAAAAAAAGTGTACCTATCTTTTAACATTCTAGCATATACATATATCTACAGTCCCTCATATTCCGTTTTATGCTTTTACATTAAGAAAGTAAATCCCCAAAGATACAGTAACCGTCAGTGTTGCCTTATGTCCGCCAAAAAAGATCGATCATTTCCTGTTGTAAGTATGCATGATTCAGTTCTTAAGTTTTCAGACTCTATTACTCTGTTGGGTATGACTGTATCTTCAAATCTCTCATGGGTTGACCATCTTCTGTCAGTTACCAAAACAGCTGCTCGTAAAATAGGCTTTTTGTGCAGATCTAAGCAGTACTTTACCTCTCGACAACTCCTTCTGCTGTATAAGGTCCAAATTCGGCCTCATCTGGAATATAATTCTCACCTTTGGGTTAGTGCTCCCCAATACGCTCTCGATATCGTTGATCGTATTCAAAAGAGAGCGATTAGGCTTATAAATGACCCGTCCTTAACTTCTCACATACAGTCCCTTGAGCATAGAAGGATGGTTTCAGTTCTTTCTTTGTATTATCGTTATTACAACGGCTATTGTGCTGATGAATTACATTCTTTGATACCATCTCCGGCTATCTTTGCGAGAAACACTCGGTTCGCTCATTCACATCATCAGTATGCAGTACAAATCTCCACTTGTCGTACCAAACGGGCGCAATCCACATTTTTCTACACGGCTTCTAACCTCTGGAATGATCTCCCTAGTTCCTGTTTTCCTCTCACTTATGATATGAGAAAATTTAAGGTAGCTGTTCATAGGCATATATTGGCAATATCCCTCTATCCATCCTTCTAAGTGTTCCTGAGTGCTTTAGCACGATAGGCCTTATTTAGCCTGTTCAGGTCCACAATCATAAAAAAAAAAAAACTTATTCCGAACATTGTACAAGTGTTAATCTTTAGAAATTACTTATAAAGGTATTTTAACCTTTTGTTTTAAATACAAGGCATTTGGATATTACCTGAGAAAGTGAAAATCCTTAAGAAACTTATTGTAATTTTTGTAGAATAAAAGTGTCGAGGGACATGTAAAACATGGACTCAAAAGGTTTCAGTTTCACTTTTGCATTGTTCCTAGAGTTTTATTATGTAATTATGTAAATGCGCTAATACTCTTATTGCATACAGTGTAGAACATCCAAATGGAATAAATTCAACTACTGTGCATTTTGATGAAAATCCCGAAACACTTCAATGTTAGATTATGAAATAACATCAAACAACGAAAAAATTTCATCCCTATAGTGAGCCCCCTTCGAGTGACAATTGTAACCCCAATTATTCAAATGCCAGGTAGGTGTTTGTGATACATCATTTAAAAGGCCTCTCTATTGTTTGTTCAAAATTTTACAGGGATGCATTTTATTTTCTTTGAATATTCGAAAAATCGATGATTGGCTAACATCCATGTTACCTCTGCTTGTCGACTCGAAGTATGTGAAACTTCAATCTATGTCTCTTGATTATCTCTGCATTTATACATTTCTGATAAATAAACCATTAATCATGTGAATGGTTTATTTATTGAATTGCAGTTAACGAATTTCAAACAAGTATAACACCGACAACTAATTTCATAGAGTTAAACACTAAGGCATTTAAACAAAATTAACATTGAAACTTATTGTTTCTTTGCTTTTATTGATAACTTTCAAAAAGAACATTGAAATGGTTTTTGTTTACTTTCTCATTCTCAAGAACTAAACGTATTAGCAGTAGATCTTAGTGTGCTGTTGTGAATTTCGTCAATCAGATGATTTTATTTTCTTGTTTTATTAATTTTTACAATGGATTTAAAAACAATAACATTTTCGAATAGACAATGAAAATGCCTTTTAAATGATGTATGACAAGCCTGTACCTTTCATTTAAAAATTTGGGGGTTATAACTGTCACTCGAAGAGGGCTCAACCTAAGGATGAAATTTGCTCGTTGCAGGATGTTATTTCATAACCTAAAATTGGCGTGTTTCGGGATTTTTTCTAAAAATGCACTATAATTAAAACAATGAATTTATTCCATTTGTCTGTTCCACACTGTATATGTACGTATACGGGAATATTGAGTGGAGACCCTCCATATTCTTTATAGTACTATTGTAATCAAACAGTATTGGGTTATTGAATTTTCGTAACCTGGCTTTTCTTTTATCTTATTTACATAAAATAAATGAGAAGTACAATGTCCAAATTCATAGAACCTGTTCTGAGACATGAGCAAAATAAAAAGTACGTGATGAGAATAGTAAATCTGGGTATAAGGTATAATTATTAAAAGCATACGCACCCTTTGAAAACGGCAAAGCAGCTGACGCCACTATTTCATATATGTTGCACTTTCAGACCTCTTGGAACTTACAGAGATTTCATTACATACAGTCGTTAATCATACAATCAAATGTCTCGTATAATTTATTACTGGGTATTATTGCTGGAATAATATACGGATCCAGAGTTTCAAATGCAAAATATCAAGTTTTACAATTGCAACAAAAGAAAATATATACATCCACATTTTGTAATATAGCATTTGATTATACTTCTGGGATTCGCTTACGCTTGTGTACAATTTTCCATATTTTGCAGAAACTTAAATGTAAAACAAACTTATACACCAATTAAGCAAATTTAGAGTCTGAACAGGCATCTTCGGGGATTATATTACAATTTAGTTAGCAACAAGAACAGACAATTTGATAGTAATGTGGTTTATGTAGTTGATTGCAACGTAACAGAAATTACGAAAATATACCACCAGAAGTTAGCGTATAATGAATTTCAATAAATAAACTTTAATTGAATTACTGAAACTTTTTGTATACTTAAACAAATTTTAATTAAATTTGTAATTTAATCTTTATCAGAGACTTGAGGAATAGCCCGATGCTTCGATTGCAATGAGACTTAATTAAAAGTGACAAAGGCTTGAATGCGACATATAGTTTTAATAATATACACGGTGTTCCAGAATGATGGTCAAATATTTTACCAGAGTATTCTACAAGCCATTTTAGGGGGATCTTCATATGAAATTTTTCAATTTAACATATTCGAGTTTCAAAATGGCGGAAAATAATTTTTTTTCTTTATTCTTAAAAACAGTTAAACTTGGAAATTTCAATCTTGGTACACATTGTCAGCTAGTCGAATGCTACTTTGTGGCGGTGTCTATTCTTTAGCTTGTGTATCTGGAGGGCGGGAATCAGAAACCCCTAGTTTTATTTCTTCCAGAACATTTTCCTGCAATGGCCGATTTCAACAAAACTTTTTTTTTAATACTACACCTAATTTTAAAACTTTTGTCACCTTTGTCATTTTTTCGAACCACCAACAGTTTGCGGGGAGAAAAATTAAAATGGTTTTTCTTACCCTATTAAACATCTTTTTTGATAAACACAGTAGGCGGTTGCTAGGTTGAAGTTTTTCTGTGGTCTTGTTGTGAGATAAATCGCCATTATTGACAGTTTTTGCAAATTTCGTCGTCAAGTTAGTTTTATGCGAAAAACTATTATTATTAATTGTTTATTTAATTTGAATAACAATTACACTAATAAAGATTATGCCGAATGTATTTTATTTATGGCGAATGTAGCGGAAATGCTCATCAAGCCGTAAGAATGTATGCGGACAGATTTGACAATCGTCGCAATCCTAAAAATCGAAGGTTTGTTCGTATTCATTCAAAATTGCGGGCCACAGGATGTTTTAAAGGTCAACAACGAAATTCAGGAAGGGCAGCTGTAATCGGTATTCAGCAGGAACCGGCAGTTTTGAATTTATTTGAAGAGGATCCTAGGAGAAGTGTCAGAGAAGCATCTGGGTATTCCAATATGCCTATAACTAATATCTAGAGAACACTGTCGACAAACGGAATGCACCCTTAACATTACCGAAGGGTTGAAGAATTGTCACCCATAGATCATGATCTTCCCGTCAGATTTTGTGCAGAAATACTTTTCATGCGTATTACCCTCAGTTTACAAAACGAATACTGTTCACTGATGAAGTTCTATTTACACGACAGGATATTCTAAATCATCACAACATGCACGAATGGGCCGATGAAAATCGAAATTCTGTCATGATTGGAAAATACCAACATACTTTTTCCCTAAATGTCTGGGCTGGCATCCTAGGAGGGTTTTTAATAGGGCCTTTTATTTTGCCTAGGCGTTTAGAAGGAGCTGAATATTTGCACTTTTTAGAAAATAACCTTTCCGAATTGTTGGAAGAAGTACCTCTCTAACATAGACAAGAGATGTGGTATATGCAGAACAGAGCTCCTGCCCAGTTTACTTTGGCTATTCGGCGATGGCTTCACGTTGGATCAGGAGAGGTAGGGATGCACCCATATACTGGGCCCCAAGGTCTCTCGACTTAAATTTATGGGACAATCTGAAAAACATAGTTTGTGCAACAGAAGTTAACACGATGGAATAATTGCAGGAAAGAATTTTCAATATTTGCAATGAAATGAGAGACTCTGTTCACACTTTACGATCCCTAAATTTTCATTTCATTAGAACACTACAATTATGTCAACAATGTTCCGGAGGTCATTTTGAACACTTGTAACTTATTATTATTATTAACTACGGGATAAGATAAATTTATTTTCCTTTGTTCATACTGTTAGTAACTGATTAAACTATTTAGTTCTCAATTTCTGCTCTTAATCTCTATTTTTATTTATCAAATAAATCAAATGCATGTCAGCTTATTCTTCATTAGTGTAATTGTTACTCATATTAAATAAATAAATTAATAATAATAATTTTTCACGTAAAACTCACTTGAAGAAATTTACAAAAACTGATAGTAGACTTAATGGCGATTCATTTGACAGCAAGACAACAGAGAAACTTCAACCTAGCAACCGCCTACTACGTTTATCACTAACCGACGCGTTTAGTAGGGCAAGGAAAACAATTTTTATCTTTGTCCGCGCAAACTGTTGGTTGTGTGAAAAAATGACAAGAGTGAATAAAGTTTTAAAATTAGGTATAGTATTTTTGAAATCGGGCATTGCAGGAAAAAGTTCTGAAAGAACTAAAACTAGGGGTTGCTGATTCTCGCCCTCCAGATACATGAGACAAAGAATAGACACCACCACAAAATAGCGTTCGACTAGCTGACAATGTGTACCAAAATTGAAATTTCTAAGTTTAACCGTTTTTAAGAACAAAGAAAAAAAAATTAATTTCCGCCATTTTGAACCCCGAATATCTCAACAGGGAGGACCCAAATTGAAAAACTTCATATGAAGATCCCTACTACAATGGCTTGTAGAATATTTAACCATCATTATGGAAATTATATAATAATGAAACGTATTTTGGTTTATTCGTTACAATTGTATTATTACTTACATTTTGTAATGCTAAACACGACTAATTTACCAGCATTTAAATGATTTGTGCATGACACTAGTGAATAACGTATTTTACCAGTAGTTGTGAGTATATAAGAATTTATATAGTTTTAGTTAGAAATACGTCTTTCCCACTTCTACTACTTAACTTAATATCTTACACCACAAATTGGTTCATGATTCAGTAAAACAAGCGCCTGTACATCAATCCCAAAATTTCGTGTCTCTTCACAGTTTATCGCCTACTTATTATTTATTTTGTGGACTCCCGGTGAAATTATTTGGTTCAGATATTAGTATAAAGACCTTTGCCTTTTTGGACGAAGGTTCAACTCGAACACTAATCGGTGAATAAGTTGCGAATGCATTATATTTATACGGGCCGTCGCATGCCATTTAACTGAAATGGACTGGCGCTACAACCAAGGAAGAAATCAACAACCGTCGTGTTTCTTTAGAGACTTCAGGTGAACAAGAAGGCAGTAGAAAATGTCTTATCTCACCGCAATCCGTTGAATACGACCCCATTTGTACTCATTATCGACATATGAAGAATCTACCAATAATCAGCTACCGATGTGTTAAGCCACGCATTTTAATTGACATTGAGCATTGGAAGTTGGGCTTGCCGCTTGAGGTTAGAAAAGAAAGATGGGGGGAGCCGATTGGAACAATAACCAGGTTAGGTTTGGCGATATTAGGGAGATATAATCGTCAATGATTATAGAATCATAACTAGTACTACCACATTTGCAAATGCGGAGGGAATGATAAAAATATATACGCTCATGTGAAGGAATTTTTCTCAATGGCAACTTTAATGGCAAAGACACCTACGACTACCCTGTAATCATCTGATGATCAACGTGCATTAGTTATTCTCAAAAACACAATTATGAAAATCAGAACGGGTTATGAAACAGGGCTTTTATGGAGTCATTGCAACGTTCAGTTTCCATCAAATTATGACATGGCGTTTAAAAGAATGTTGTGCTTAGAAAAGAAGTTGGCAAGAGATCCAAACCTTGCTGATAACATGAGATCATAAATGCATGAATATGTAAGCGAGGGTTACGCTCGAAAGTTGTCCACCGAAGAGGAAAACTCTGTTAGCACAAAAACATGGTCCTTGCCCGTTTTTCTGGTGCTGAATCCCAACAAGCCTGGTAAAGTAAGGATTGTGTGGGATGCCGCAGTAGCGGTTGGTGGAGTATCCTTAAACTCGAAGTTGTTAAAGGGAGCGGACATGCCATGTTCCTGGCCGGATATACTGTTTCGTTTTAGAGAAAAACGGTTTGTCATTATTGAGGGTGACAAAACTACTCAACGCTTTCTATGGCGAGATTTTTCTAACGAAGTTCCAAGTGTTTATATCATGAACGTAATGTCGTTTGGGTCTGCATGTTCATTTTGTGTGCGGTTTCAATTGCTAAAGAAGTTAATCAAATCCATAGCAACGTAAATTTTTAATTAGAAATTGGATGTCAAATCCAAACTCCATTCTGTTAGGGTTAAACTCCGACAAAATATTGATACACAGGCCAAAGATTTAAGTATGAATAAACCATTAAGCAATTCAAAAGCTTTAGGAATGTGGTGGGCTACCGGTAATTGTTCGTTTTATTATACGAATATAAATAATATTTTGAGTGGAATTTGTAGTTTTGCATTTAAAGTCTATCGGGTCTGTGTTAATTTATGATTCCACCTCTTGCCTGTGTGTCATCTCAGACTTCGATGACGCCAGGAGCTGTGAGTCCTATATATTCATATAATATAACATAGTCATAATAATATGTAGGTTAACAAGTCAAATCCTATTTGAAATTTTTCTTTGTCTTGATATTTTCCTCGTCTTCACATATTTTCAGATCGAAATAGTGAACAAGTGGCGTACGGTATGAAGTACATAAAATAAAATTTTCTTGTTTATCTTGGAAATGAGTCGTCAAATGACAAAATCGCAGTGACCTTATTCGTATATATCGAGTTGTAGCATAGCACGATAACGATCAACTTTAACAGTATCGTTCCTTTTAAACATGTAGGTTTTCTGCAATTCAAGTTCGGTAGCTTTGAGAATTGGCGTTGCCACTTAAGTGAAACCATGCCTCATCGGAGAAATAACTTTTGTCCAACAAGTTCTCGTCTCGTGTACGTGCATTTGAACAAATTGCAATAATTTGTACACTTTTGAATGTCGGAAGGATGAAGTTCTTGTAATACTCTTATTTTGTACGGATATAATAATTAGTATCACGTATCTCAATTACAAACTAGATCGAAACACTTAACAGAATTAATAACAAACAATTTTTATGCCTAATAAATAATATTGAATTTAAGAAAGTCAATTAAAATTATTATTTAAATATACCAGGCTATCTAAATATTATGTCGGAATTTTATTATGAAAGTTTTTGTTTATAACGCCCTAATTAATTGACCAAGTACCCGAGTAAGTTAATATAATTACATAATAATTTTGGTCGGAACAAGAGTTACAAAAATACTCGCACGTGACCGTCCTCTTAAGTATAACTTTGAGCCCGAGTGTCTCCGTGTTCTACCCGGTCACTTTTACTTATACACCTTCAGACACCCACCCTGCCAGACGTCATAATATTTATCCCGTTCAAACCAAGGCAGCCTATCCCAGAGGAGTTTATAACGCGTGTGTTTGCCAAGAAGCGAAGTGTGAAACGCAACATTTGGGCTCAATCTATCAGCTGCGTTGAAATCATAATAATACTTGAGAACATCCCACTTTCGCATCCATACTTACTCCACTTAACACCCAGATCTATATTTTACTTTTTTTATGAAAATCCCACTATGTGTGAATTTACCTTCCGAAAAATTCACACGCATTTACAGCAACCTTAACCTCACATTCCCTAAAATACAGTAGCCAAATGCAGTAGTATTGATTCATCATCGTCTCAACATTATTTTTCATTAAAGTTTAAGTATTTATACCACATTTAAACATGCCTTTAAATAATATTCAACGCTTTACTAAAAATTTACTCCAACTTACACTATGTACATACAATAACAATTTTTCGTGAAAACCCACCTTCATATATTATCCAAAATATGTTTCACGCATAATAGAATACTTCATATACCCAGTTCGTCAGAATAATCTCACAAACCTCTATTTTACTTTCATTACGACAATAGGCAATATTGTAAACACAAAAACAATAATCTGTCAGACGTTTAAAACTTCATGTCAGATAGAGGTTATAGACCTCTCGATATTAAAAATTCTAAAGTCGCCCGTTTCTATAAAAATATCGATAACACAGTTTAAGCAAATAGACTTTAAGCATTTTCAATCATATTTATTTAATTTTTAGACTTACTTCGATTTATATTAAGAAACTTTATAAAGAAAAGTTATATAAAATTAATTTTTTTTAAATTATGTCTACATAGTTTCGGGGAAAATATAACTAGTGTTATGATTATCATCGATTATTAATCATAACACGTGTTACATTTGATATTAGAATGAAATGAACGTTAATAGAGAATATATTTTTTTAAAGTCTATAATTTTAAACGATTTGTCACTTTGACAGTAAACTATTTTTTGATAGCCTATTCTGCGATTTTGTTTTTGTATTTTAACCAATGAAAGTAATCAAAAAGGTACCATGTGACATGTGAATTATATTCTCTTATAAAATAATCGTTATTTAGATATTGAAAAAAATTGAACTAATATTAAATTTGAATTAATTTATAGAAAAGGTTCTGAATAAAATCAGGATCAACTTCTGTAAAACACAAAAATATAGATTTGGATGGTCTCATAAATACAGCATACTTGCTGTGTTTTTATTGATACTACGGACATTAAGTACAGAAAATTCGGATTGTGCATCACTGATTTAGTAGTTGTCTCTTGCGAGGCTGAAGAAGCTGACTTACATATGTACTATTTTGGTCATAAGTAATGTCCCGACATACGTGTAGGCAACTAACATCCCACTTGGCTGATGCCACCCGAAAATGTTTTGCTTGGAATTCTCACTATTATGTCAATACTTTCTTTGACTTAGATATTTAAAGTTCAGTTTAATTTATTGAACCTAACCCTTAATTTATGTTTTGTATTCTTTACAATGTTTCAACGCTTATTTGTATTTCCAAGCATCTGTATGCGAATTTTGAAATCACATCAGTGAATATAATCACTAAGGCATGAATTCATTAATATCTCTTAATTTCCTGAATTGTACATGATTCATCATGGAGGAAACCATACTTATTTAAGCATTTTAACCTTAGGTCATCTAGATTTGAAATAAAGTTTAAATAAGTTTTACCTTACATATAAACCTAAAAAAAAGAAGTTAATGCTACTTAATGAATCGATCACTATCAGTTAATATTCTAATTGATTTATAATATTACATTAATTGAATAAGTAGTATAGTTGATTTGTTAGTTACGTGTTCACATAAATATTTTTGTAGAAAGAAACATTCTTTACTTTACTTAAGTAAATTCGACAAGTTGTATAGATATTCTGTATTGTGTCACATAAATATGTATACTGCTTTTACTGGATATTAAAAATATGTAATTGTGATAATAACGATATTATTTGTTGTTTCTTCTCTAATAATAAATAAATCAATATAATACAGGATTGACTGCATCCCTTCTCCATGCAAACAATTTCGGGTCAAATTGGTACAGTGGGATGTTGGTTGCCTACACATTTTCCGGCACATTTCTTATGACCAAAATAGTACCTGATGGCCATACTTTAGGATCCATTGTCTTAACATTGTGTTCATACAGTGTTACTTTACACGCCGAATATTGTTTGTGATATTTAGAATTCAATTTATCACACAATGCTTCTGGAAAGGTAATTTTTATACATTGACTAAATTCGTGTAATGCTATTGAAGGGTGGATTCGATGCACACGTAAATTCAACAATTTTGGAACTCCCTTAATTAAATTTAAATTATCAGAATATCCAGTCCCAATTATGTGTTGTTTAGATTTATATTTATGTGTATAGGTGTCTTGTCTCCATCATCTCTATTGTTATTGTAATTATATACGTTAATACGTATCCATAACTTCAATAAATCAAGTAACACGGTATTAGATTTATTTAAAGCAGTATTTATGGTATTATCGTTCAGAGCTGTAATCGTTTGTTTATCAACTTTATCATTGGCAACAGAATCAAAAGCACTGGTAATGTTATCTGATTAAGATTCATCACTTGTAATATCCCTAGTGCTTGAACTATTTCCGGAAATTTTTCGAGTCACGAATGTTTTGAAAATTATCCCGAGTCGAAGACGAGGGATAATTTTCTCAAAACATTCGTGAACGGGAAGAAATTTCGGGTAATTAATTCACGCAGGTGGGGTATTCAGTAAGAAAATATCCCAAGAATATCAGTTGCTATTGAGATTGAGATTTCCCATCGGAAATATCCCGTCGTTATTGACGACGGATATATTCACTGCAATTATCTGTTACTTTTGGTGCTTTTTAAACCAGCATTACGCTCGTTGACGTTATGTAATTGTTTTAGTGGCGTTATCTGGTTCTTTTGCAGAGTAATTGTATTACACAACTCTTGTGCTAACTAATTTTTTTCTTGATTACATACTTGAAAATATTGACATCTATTGCTTTATCCGAACTAATACAGTCTATAGTCTCCCATATTTTCACTAATAATCTCCTAGTGCTTGGATTATCTCCAAAAAATTTTAACTAGGAATGTTTCTCAAAACATTCGTGAACGACAAAAATTTCAGGCAATTAATTCAAGCACGTGGAGAATTCATTAAGAACATACCTCAAAATTATCCGATGCTATTGGTGACAGGAGATACCTGATTCGAAATCACCCGAAATAAATCCAGGATTATCTGATTAATTTTGATGCACGCGTGGTATTCGGTACAATATTTCCAGAATAGAAAAGAAAAAATATTACGTATATATATATATATATATATATATATATATATATATATATATATATATATATATATATATATATATATATATATATATATATATATATATATAGAGGCTGTATCGTAAAAGCGCCCCAAGCTGTAACTTCGATATTTATTGGCGGATTTTAAAAATTAAAAAAACAAATGGATGGTTTGATATACTTTACAAGATTTCACTATCATTTTTTTATCTTTGCCCTCAGTAACAGCGATAGTCAATTTTTTTCTCTTAATAGAAACATGTGTTTATTTTCACGTCATATTGTGGACACTTTTTTTCTGAATTCAACAGAATTAACATAACTTAATATTTATTCAACAATTTCTGGAAAAAATACAAAATTAAATAATTAAGTAATCCGTAATTATTAACGAATGCCATTTAAATAACTACTGAAATCTGCATCACAAATATTGTTCAAATTGTCTTGACGAATACACAGCTCGCACCTTCTAATCACTCCATAAGTATCGTTCATTATAACATTTGGAGGTATTTCTCTACAAACCTTGATTATTCTTATTCTGAGGTAGTTTTCATGCTGGGGCTGGTTTAAATAGACTTGGTCGTTAAGGTAACCCCAAAACCAAAAATCAAGTCGGGTGAGGTCAGGCGAACGAGCAGGCCACCGAATAGGTCCATTTGTTCCAATCAACCTTGCACCAAATCTGTTATTTAACCAATTTAAATTTACATGTGCATTATGTGGAGGAGCCCATCTTGTTGAAAATAAATTTTATTGAGTTCAGCTAGTCCCATCTAAAAGGTTTTCGATATTTTAATTCAAAAGGCCATAATATTTGCCTTGAGTAAGTACTCCGTCGATAAAAAATGGTCCGCACCAGACATTGACAGTAAATCTTTTTTGAAACTTATGTTCTACAATAAGTCTAGGGTTTTCCTGCCTCCAGTACCGATGGATGTTTCTATTATAAATGCCATTATTACTAAAGGTACACTCATCAGACCAAATTATTTTCTATAGAAATTACCATTCACTCAAACCGCGTCTAAATAAAAACGGAAAAATTCAATTCTTCGATCGTGATCATTTTGCTCCAGAGCTTGCACCTTTTGCGTAACGTACGGTTTAAACTGGTGCTTCTTTGATATTCTATCTACAGTATCCTTGGATGTGTTGTTCAAATCACTAGCAATTTTACATGTAGACGTTCCCGAATTTTCCTTAACACTGAGAAAAATGCCTAACTCCACCTCTTCATTAAATTGACCATGCTTTCTTTTAGGCTTCTTGAAATGCCCATAATTTCTTAAATTGTTTTCAAGTTTTGAGAATTTTTGTCGATCTGGAATTTCCCTGGTCGGACATCGATTGATGAAGAGACACACTGCTTGGCCACTATGTTTATTACATTCAAAGTACACTTGGAGCATGTCGGTCAATGTGCTGTTATCCATCATAGAAATTAAAGTGATATTTTCACAGTATTATAAAAAGAATCAAAAAATTGTGATATTGGTAATTCAGTGACACGATCTGACATTTTGCTCAAGGCAAGTCTTCATGTGCTAAATAAATATTAAGTTATGTTATACTGTTAAATTCAGACAAAAATTGTCTACAATATGACATAAAAATAAACACATTGTTTCCATTAAGAAAAAAAAAGTTGACTATCGCTGTTACTGAGGGCAAAGATAAAAAAAATGAAAGTTGGTGACATCTTGTAGAGTATATCAAACCATTAATTTGTTTTTTGAATTTTTAAAATCCGCTGATTGGAACAGTTTATATCAATTTTCTTCCGAACACTGCATAGAAATTAACCCTCTAAATCAAAATGATGCTGAAAAACTTAAAGGAACAATTTTTTTGAAATTAAAACTACATGTAGTGATTGACTATAAAGAACTAGTTTTGGAAGACTGTTAAGTATTTAGGAGTTGTCCTGGATACAAAATTTAAATCCAATAGCCATGTCAACAAATGCCTACAAAAAGAATACTCTTCATTAAAAACTTCATACAGTAATCGACAATACTTTAGCAAAACGGTAAAGAAAAATGCCATCGAGGCTTTGGCATTGTCACGTTTTAACCATGGTAGTGTGATGTACGCCTCCTTTCTTGATTACGTTAATAAACGAAGTATACAAAAATTCAAAATTCTTGTATGCGACTTATACCAGGAATTCCAAAATAGCAACCTGTTTCTCACAATCTAATTGAATTGAGGTGGTCAAACATGAGTAATAGGCGTTTCGTCAGATCGACATGTTTTTACCACAATATTATACACATGGAAAAACCACCTTATCTGATGTGATAAAATTCAGATCGGATGTGCACACTATTAATGTAAGATTTAAAGGCACACTCATAAAACTTCATAATAGTATTTTTTCGTATCAGATTACTTTTGTCTATAACTCAGTTCCACAGCCGCTTAAAGCATTACCTTTAAATCTTTTTAGAGCCCAGTATAAAAGATTATTACTGAACAGTCAATACATGTGTTCAATGTTCAGTGATGCTTTGGATTTTCCTCTGTTTTTTTTTATTCTGTAAGGTTTAATTTTAAGTTGAAATGTTGCAACAGTTCGTACAGATAGCAGCAACACCGTAGGTCAGTATTATTTCTTTCAAGGTTAAGTGGTAGAACAGCGAGCTGTGTTTCAGAGTAAGGCCAACTTCGCCTTGGGATTGTTAATTAATTTTTTCAACTCATTTATTTTTCTGTAAAAAATATCAATAATAATAAGGACTTATAATAATAATAATAATAATATATATATAATATATTATATATATATATATATATATATATATATATATATATATATATATATATATATATATATATATATATATATATATATATATATATATATATATATATATATATATATACAAACAAACAAAACCTTTATTTAATTAATTAAAAACTTTAATTTAAAAAACCACAAAACGAACAATACTTGCGTCCAAATAAATGCTTGATTTTTCACTGTATTCTTCGGAACACTCTTTTCAATAGTGCTACCTATAGTTTATCACGAAATTTTACAAAATCGTTTCATTTTTACAATAAACTTAACTTAAATTGTTTAACGTGGCTGCCAATGTTTGACAAATGCTCACTTGTTCATGACAAGAATAGCTTTGTTACTATGGTAGTTGAGCATGACGTCACTGCAGTTGAATTACCGCTGTAATTCATAACGTTAAATGGGATTATCGCTGTAATCCTAACGAAGTTGCATTGCTGTATGGGAGTAAATTGTACATGTTCAGTAATAACATCACCAAACTTCGTTGGTACATTCGAAAAATACTTTCTCGACTTGAGAAATTATTATTGTTGCTTGGAAACATCCCGAGCGGAACGCGATACTAATTTTGTTCGAAAAGGAGGGAAAGTATTTGAATATACCGAGAAAGTCGAGTGGTATTCGATCAGATCAACTTCACACTTAAGCCGCATAATCATTGTATGTTTTGACAGCTGATATAGCAAGGCTTGTGAGTGAATAACGTAAATAAGAAAGTACGTCAGTGCCAGAACTGGTTTGCAAAGTTTCGATCCGATAATTTTGATGTCGAAGTTTCACCACGTTCTGGAAGGCCGGTTGAAACTGATAAAGACACAATAAACGCATTAGTTTGATGCAAACCGATGAATAAAATAACACGTGGAGATCGGTAAGCGGTTAAACTATAAAATTCAACTGTTTATGACCACTTGAAAGGCCTAGATTTAACCTCGAAGCTCAATATATGGATTCCCCATGTTCTCACGGAGAGAAATTTGTGTCGTCGCGTTGACGTCAGTGATTCGCTTCTCAAACGTCACGAAAATAACCGATTTTTGAAGCGCATCGTTACTGGGACGAAAAATGGGTTGAATATAACAATGACAAACGAATGAGATCATGGAGCAAAAAAGATGAACTGGCTCAAAGCATTTCGAAACCCAATATCCATCAAAATATGATGCTATCTGTTTCGCAGGATTTCAAAGGAATAATTTTTTTTTAGTTGTTACCGGATAACACAACAATTAATTAGGAAGTCATAAGCTAATAAAATATTTATTCATTATACGAACATTGTCTTTCATTTTCACACAAAAAAACAAACGGTTCTTACGGAAAGAAAAATTAAGAAAATTGCGTAGAAAATTGGAGAATTTCTTTGTGAAGTGTAGGTATCCACTAACACAGGGTTTTTTGAAATTCCACCCCTAAGAGGGTTAAATAGGGGTTTGAATTTTTGTGTGAAACTTTTTATTCTATGGGTCTAAAATTGGTAAACATACTCGTCAATTAAACTTATGAGACAAGTGTATCACAAAATTTTGATGTCGCTTCCATCCCCCCCTAACCCCACTCTGAGATCTCAGCAACGCGTGACAGGTACGGCTAGTAAACAATAAAATCTAGTCTTAGAAACTGATTTATTGTAATTATGAACTGTACAATTATTATAAATTATGTTACATTTATTAGGACTATTTTCTGACGTAGATTGTTGTGTGTGATCTGGCTGGTTAACGATTGTATTATCCAAGCGCAAATTCGAAACTTTCTTCGTATGCAGACCTTCTGTCACTTGTAGGTATGGTTTGACGGTATGAAGATATGTTGTGTCCAGTGATTTTTATAATCTCTTGTTCGCTCCCAAACTAACCAAAGTACTAACTGCTGTTGACCTATTAGAATGGTTAGTAATTTTTTGGTTTTTCGTATCAATCCCAAAACGGTCAGCGGTCAATTTTGTCCATTTACTGATGTGGCTTTTGCCGATTGGCATATTCTTGTACCAGCAGCTTTTATTACTTTTCCAATTATTATTAACAGTTAAAAATAGCCTGTCAGACAGTATGTTGGTAGGTCTTTTTGACATCATTTTCTCAAATAGTCTTACTGGAAAACACGTAAGTTAGCAATGTTCGGTGTCTGCCGGTCGTTTTTCACCTCCTTGTGTAGTTTTCGAAAAAATTGGATTGTTTTCAATTCGCCCACTAAACGATCCATCATTGTTCATTTATAAAATATTGTACTAAACATGATGACGCTTTACTACCTCTCCAGGATACTTCTACTGCTGCAATATGATAGAATTGGATCTGGAGTCCGGAAGGGTATTTTCGTCGCACTGTTGAAGCATTTTATTCAGCTCTTTAAGCATTAACGGTGTAGAACATTATTTTTTTTGGTACTGGCTACTATATAGATCTCTTAAAAGAAATCATGCAATAAAGAGAGAATACCTATATTTGATTCCTCTTTGTATTTTTCGCATTCCTTTGTTCCAGAAAACGAATGTCGTTAAATGGGTCAAGTTTTTGTTTATTTTCTTCGTAATACTCCGTTGAAGCAGTTTTGTAGTATTATTCCAAATGGTCTTAACAGATAACGGTTTGTACTCACTGCCATCTACTTGACGTATATTGAAACCCCAATCTTTTAAAATTATTGCCAAAGTATCATTTGGGGTATTTTCATTCAGCGTATAATTTCTATTATCAAAAAATTCCACAAATTGTTTCCAAATATATTTTTCAGGCTTCAGAGTATTTTTTGGCTTGTTGTCGTTAACTTGCCGATCAAATTCATCCAAAGTAACATTAGAAAAACGATCTTTCACTTCACTCATCGTTGAACATGTTTTTACTAAAACGTGTTTTTATTTACACTAAGCGTCCTTAGTAACCGTGCTGTCATGACTGACATCTCACAGCTAGTTTGATATATTTCATTAAAGGGAGCAATGAACATATAAAATCGAAAACACCAAATCGAATGTACCCCGTCGTTAAGGTAAACATGCCGTGTTTTAAATAAATACGTTCGTGATTGGTTCAGATTTTGGGAATAAGCAATGCTGATTGGTTAATGTTGCAGAAATGATATAATCAACATTATGATTATCAGAACTCAGAAAAGTTTTTAATTTAAAAATTTTCCACTTAACTTCATACAAGTAGCGTGGAAAATAATAGTACACTTTTCACATTTAATTACTTACGTTAAGTTGCTTTTTTTACATCTTTTACAGCACATGGAATTAGAATTCCTTGTACCGTCTGCCATTACATGTATAAAATGGAAAAATTAATACTTTAAAACTAAAATCATACAATAGTATACCAATAATTGAAATATCCAGTATTATTTATAGGACAATATTAAGTAAAACATAGAAAAAGGTGAAATATAATAAACACCGCATATAAAGGTATAAAATAGATTTTAAGATACTTACGAATAAAACACACTGACAAGTCATTACGATATGAACAAAAAAAATTGTCATTTTATATTAAAATCTGATTTATCGTTCCGTGAAATCTTTTCATCTTTCAGATTAATTTTTCTTTGACACGGAGGCCAAGAATTTACTATACCATGACATTTTAACATTGTAAATCCCACTTATCAGATTTAATAAAAGAACATCTAGTAATACGTAAAAAAATTTTAATTTTAAATTTAAATGTTAAAAATATTCTTTGAGAACTAATATTTTTTCCTACAATCATATAAACGTCAAAAGCAGTAGGTACCTTTTAAGAAATTTACTACCCAGGATCTCACCATCATACTAACATTTTCAATTAAATTTACTATATCTGTTCTTAAACCTTACGCTTTGTAAGAAATGCATACAGTTAAAATTTTACTGCTTTTACAGTTTTAACAATAAACATCTTTCAAACTTTTATGAAGAAATTTAAATAAAAGAGAAGCTTAGGAATTAAATAGAAATAATTACCTATATTTTATATTCACACATTGTGTTTACACTTTATTTATTATGCCTTTCTAAGTACTTATGTAAATAACATACCATTAGCATTACAAACAATTATATGCATAAATGTAATTAGCTACAGCACACTGATTGTGTAATGAAATTAAAATGATCATGATTATTACTGAAAATCAATATTTGGGTCAGACAGAGGTATTTGTAGATGACGTCCTAACTCCCCTTAGTGTTTACATACGTCAATTAACACTAGCACCGCCCGCTATTTAAATACCTAAAACTACCTTGGCTGGTCATTTTGACCTCTGGACAAGAAAGGTAATTTTGAGATGTATTCTTTATATATTTTACACTCAATTGAGAAAGAAACATAAAAAACACATTTTAGGTAAATATTCATTTTAATTAAATAAAAATCAAATTGATTCTAATGCGATCTTTGGTACACTTCCACATTTTCCACAAACATATTTGTTACACATTGAACAAACGTCAGCAGTTTTGTTTTTGTCACATTTTTTAATTTGGCACTGATGAGTGAAAATAAAGTCTTTTCTTTTTATTTTACAGTCTACAACTTCCTTATAACATACCCAGGCGTTGTTTCTGGCAAGATCTAAAACACTGTAAAAACACATGAACTGGCCATCTACGTGAACCAGCTTTGGTAGAATATTTTCTATCGATTTGCTCCAACACATCTACCCCAAACTTTGTTTCATTGTAATACAACACGGTCTCGGGTTTCTTCTTTTTGCCATCATCTATAGCCGCAGTTGGATGTAGCCTACTTAGCAATATGACATGTTTGTTAACTTTACCCTGATAAATTGACATGGTGCTATAATCATTTTTCATTACTGTGCTAGAGCCCTTTTGTTCTTGATACAAATTGGTAATTCCCATCTTGCTTGGTTCATTGTTCCTACTATTGTTGTGTTTTTTTTGTCAGCATTGTTGCTAACCTTTGGCTGGTAAAAAAAGTTGTCGATAGTAACATTTCTACCCATATTTAGGAAAGGTTCCATTAATTTTAAAACAACATGTTCTGGAAGGAGTTGGTTGTTACGACGCATATAATCTTTTCGTAAATAAGGAAAACCATTCAGGAGATATTTAGAATTCGTATCAATAGCTAGCCAAAATTTTACACCAAATTTATCAGGCTTATTCGCCATATATTGTGTAAATCTGCATCTAGCTTTAGTAGGAAACAGTTGTTCGTCTACTGTAATGTTTGCTCCTGGAACATAGCAAGCTTTACAGTTACTAATAAGTTTGTACCATATTTCGGACGCCAAAGCAAAGTTATCACTAACTAGACGTTCTTTTCGTGTTGATTGAATATCAAATATTAAAAATTTCATAATTTCACGAAATCGATTGCGTGACATGGGCTCGCGAAAAAATTGCGGTCCCCAAGTAACAGACCATAAACTGTCAAGCTGTAATTTTCTTGCGCCGTAAGCACCACGAGCTAGCAATAGTGCAAGAATATCGTCAAGTTCTCCAAGAGACAAGGACCAGTTTGTATCATCTCCTAGTTATGGTTTAGCTTCAATTTCAGTACATTTTTGAACGTGTTTTATCGTTGTGTTATCTATAAACCATCGAAATGCACTTATTACAGAGTTAGAAAACACATCTATTTTGCATAGGGTCCAGGAGTATTTCGCATAACATTTCTTTAAACTACACGGCCAACATAAGGTCCACTTGATTCCACAACTCTCCATATATCAATTTGGATGATTGTTTACTCCCCACAGGTAAATGCATGTAATTTTTTCGTTTTGGATGGTGTTTAACGTCATCACTAATTTCATTAGATGTACAAGGATCAGAAGTGACATTATTTACGGTGACATCAGATTATCCACTTTGCTCACTACTATTGTCATCAACAGGAACATCTTCATCACTTTTATCATCTTCGGAGTGGTTACTTGCTTTTCTGGATTCGCATTCAGATAACCTTTCTAACTATGCAAGATAATCTAAAGCCTGTTGTTGTGTAACACCGCGAGACGACCACACTTTTTTTACTACGAAATTAACCCCGTAATAAGTACAGAAGTATATCACAAGAACGTTCACTAATTTGAAATCTCAAAGTACTTGAATACATAGATCTCTATAGAAACAAGTTATAACTGGCATTTTCCCCATCTCGGGCGCGTAGGTAAAAATTGCGAAGATTATCCATAATTTCGGACACGGCTAAGCAAGTTCTGATTTGCAGTAAACCCTAAAAATTACCACAATAAGAGTCGGTCTTTCCATCTCCAGATAAAGTTTCAGTTAATTAACTTTCAGATATATCTTACAGCTAGCGCTATTTCCGTCTTTCTAATGTCAGTTACCTCTTATCCAGTAGTTAACCTCCTAAACTCGAGGATAAATTTAACAGCCACATGAAGTACCCAATAGCGCTGTATCTCGCGGATAAGCGCTGCCGAAAACGTACGAATTATAAGTTTATGACGGTAACCTAAAAATCGTAACCTCAAATTGTCACTACGCGGTTTTATTGTATAAGTCGTCTTTTAAGATGTGGTTCTAACAGAGAGGGAGCCAACGATTTCATAAAATGGAATCTGTCGATATTTGGGTTTTGTAGGTAACATAAATATGTTACATAACTGTTAACACAGTTAGCATTTACAAGAGTATAAAATATTACCAATGGTCATCTTCTCGTTCTCCTATTGGACGAATAAGGTGCACATTTCATAGCTAGAAGGTCAACACCATTTTTAGTCTTATTGTAGCAATTAAATATTTTAGTGTTATTCATTTCAGGATCTGTATCAATGCTATTGTGCACAGATGATATAAGCACTACAGATCTATTTACTTTGGGAAAGATAGAACGTTACAGGTACGTCATTAAGAAATTCATATAAAGTCGTCACTACTGCCCTATATCTTAAACTCTTGAGGATTTCAACAAATGTAAAAGATCTTGATTGAGTTCCTCCACCAATTCCATGTCCTTAAACCAATTATCGGCAGGTATGTTACCGTTTGACCCCTCAATTGGTTTACATAAATGTATCGTTTTCTTTAGAACGACCTACACCATCAAATTTTTTTCTTGTATAAATGTATGCGTTGAAAAAATATGAGCTAAAAGGATCAGCTAAACTATGAATTTTAATCCCATACGTTTGCAGGTTTTTCGGCACGAGTTGCCGAATCATCCAATCGAAGAGCGATTGTCAGTATTTCCAACCGTTTCACAAAATAGTTGGTCTAAATATAGGTCTGCCAGTTTGCGTATTCTCACTACCTGATTTAAAACTGAGGTCATCATTGTCAAGCCAATAAATACCTCTATTTCGACCGAGTCTGTATTTCGGTAATTTGGCGGATTTCATAGGTCTTTTAGCTTCTCCCTCAGTGTCATTTTTAAAATTTTAAAATCATCGTCCTCAACGAGTTCATTGCCGCTCTCGTGAAACCATTCTGAGTCTTTGTCGGCATATCTCACCCTTGTTTTATGACTAGCTCCTGTAGAATCAGCACTCGTTGACACGATACATTGGGTTATTCATAACTTTGAGTTCTCTACGTAACAAGAAACATTCGGTAGGTTTTCAAATAGTGATACGTACACATACTAGTAAATTTTAACTCAGGCCCAAACTATGTAAAAGGTAGGCAAGTGTGTAATATTAAGATGTGAAGTGGAAGTTTGTGGGCTGAACGATGTAACCACATTGCACTAATTTACAATAGACGAGGTCTCACAGATCTATGTTTTGGTTTAAGGGTTAAAGGAGAAATTAGGAAACTAGCATGGTGTGGTCATAGATGCCTTGAATTTCGTGGTGCCCTTGTGTGTCACATTGAAGTTTGTGGACCGTAGTAGTGAAAGTAGATTTATGTGGATTGCTTCTATCAGAGGTTTAATCTGAAATAAATATTTTAATATTCTTGCCACCTAATTAGCCAAAATGTAGTAAACTGGTGCCAATACTTGAATTTTATGCAGGTAACAGATATTGTATTCATAATTGTGTCAATAGGTACAATAAGAAATAAGTGGTTAAAATTTTCTGACGCGTCGAAACTCTAATAACAAAGGGCCTAACTGACGACGACAAGATTTATTGCTATGATATTTTGGGCATGAAACGCGTTGCAGTACGACTTGTGCCAAAAGAACCGTTCCGAAAAGTAGTGGTCCAGGATATGGTGTCGGAGGCAACAAACGATCTTACCATTATGTAGCTCATAATTACCAAAACTCAAAGAAGCGAGTTAAAGTTGATCAAAAATCAAGGTTGTGCTCACAGTTTTCATTAATTATAGAGGCGTTATTCATTCTGAGTACGTGCTAACGGGCCATAGGGTCAATAAGGAGTATTACCTGCCGTAATCAGGCGTTTGAGAGATGCTGTGCGTAGAAAACGACCGAAATTATGGAAACACAACTCTTGGATTTTTCACCGTGATAACCCTCCCTCTCACATAGTACGCATTTCGGATGACTATTTGACCAAACACGCAGTAAATACTATCCTCCAGGTACGGTACCATATTCTCCGGATGTGGCACACTTTGACGTTTTCCTGTCCTTAAAACTTAAATTACGAGCATACAAGGAGATGCGACGAAAAAATTGAAAACCATTCCTTCATCGGACTATGAAAAGTGTATGGATAAATGGGTTAAGCGTTGGCATATATGCATCGCTTCAGATAGATGCTATCAATGCTAACAAACTCTTTTATTTACCGATTCCCCGAACTTTCTACTATCTATTCAGTTTTCTACAATGTACTATGTTTAACATTGTAACAAACATTTCAGTAGCAAGCAAAACAACTCTCCATGACTCTTTCCTATCGAAATAATAATCACATTAATCTATCAAGATACTGTCTAAATTTTGAAAAAAATCAATAGTTGGTGGTCGTCTTTGTAATATGTTATACCTTAAATGAACGTAGAAGCGAACGGACGGATGGAAGGAGGGACGGACTGGTGAGCGGACGCACGACGGACGGACGAGCAAACAAACGAACAAACGAACGAACGTAAAAACAAGCAAACAAGCAAATAATTGACGTTAAGAATAGGGAATATATTATTAGCACACACGTTAAATTATTATTAATCGAATGTTTAAAAATTTCAAGTAGTTCCCGATTAACTAAATTTTTATAATTATTCTCAACGTGTAATGGTTTGGTGCCGGTATCCCCATCAACGCTGTGCCCTGAGGTTAATGTATGAATTCCAAAAGGAGAACTTTATGCTTTGCGATGTAATCCCTATATAATCAGTATTCAAATGTAAACATTTACCTTTATCACACATAATAAAATACTTATCTTTTTTGAGTTTTTTAATGGTGTATTCTAATCATACCATCTAAACGTTTCGATAACACGTACAGTTATCTTCGTCAGTAGTAATATCTATTAAAATTGTTAAAGATGTTGAAAACAATTTTGTCAAAGTTGAAAAATTAAAAGATAAATATTAGCAGCATTACAACTTCCACCTTCTAACCTATAAGATCTTCTTAGGGGTGGAATTACAAGAAACCCTTTCTTAGTAGATACCTAAACTTCACAAAGAATAAAGAATACGCCTTCCAAATTCATGTCTCTAGGACCAGAGACTTAGGCTACGCGTTGATTTATCAGTCAGTTAATGAGTCCGCCAGGACTTTGAATTTTATATGTACAGATAAATGCCCACCTTATACAATTGCTACCAATTTGCACAAATCCAGAAATTCAATTTTATGGGTAATATTAGACATGACAGCGTATTTGAATTTCGCGCGCTATATAATTAAAATACTTAGCTTTTCGGTTTTTAAATGATGTATTAATGTCTTAATGATATTAATATCTTAATTGATATTAAAATCTTAAAGATACTGACACTTACTAAGGACGATGAATGTAATTATTGTCTTAATCTAACGTATAGATTTTGTAACGAATCTTTTACGTTCTTCGTTCATTTAGTTGTAAAAAAAAGTTTTTAATTACTAATGAATTATAAGTATGTGGTAGGCAACTTAATTTGCACTTTGGTGTAACTTAAGTGCATATCTTCTTAGGGGTTTATACGCGTCCTTTTCTTCATTTTCTTGATGTATTCTGTGTATACAGGAACCCATTTTTGGGTTTCCGCCTAAATTTTGAGAAAATTGCCACTGATTTAATGGTAAGGTACATTTAACTCGCATTATATTTAATACATTAAATTTAAAACGTTTGTTTTTTGCAGGCACTTTTACTACTTTTAGAACTTTTACTTTTACCTTTGGCATTTTTGATGCTTATGATTACAATTTTGAAAGTAATTCAGATCTAAATTTAGATCCCATTTTTTATTTGAACTTTCGAGAGAACGCAATAAACAATGGATTATTCAAAATTCATGAAGATAAATTTATAAGAAGAAAATTCAAATTTGGTATGGTTTACAACATGCAGCATTGTTATTGCGAGATATTGCGCAATATTGGTGCAAAGATTACTTCACTTTTGGTTTACATTTTCGTATTTGTTTAAATACCAGATGTTATTAAAAAGTTGTGTACAAAAGTTTCGAACAGGTATTTATATACATAATTTAGTAATTTAAGGCTATTACAATTAGTTTTTAAGATATATTTTATATAATTCTAAATTTAAATATTTAATAAACATAGTTTGTATATTTTTTATTTTGACATTGTGGTGAATTTTTTATTGTATATTCGGTTTAGTTATTCCGAGCATAATCAAAAAATAACTTGGCGTCCGAGATAATTTTTATTATTGTTACATTGCAGTTACTATATTTATGGTAAGTGGAAGTAACCAAGCAGAAATTTGTGGTAATTAAGCAAATCAAAAGATTGAAATGGCGTACTTTGATTTACCGACTGGGACAACGGCATTATCGTATATTGAGTGGTTTGGATCTCTAGTTATTTTAACGATTTGTCTTGAGAACATTTAACAACCATTAATTTATTAAATTTTTTAAACCACTTTATTATAATTTATATAAAATATAAAAATACACCGTTTAAAGACTATTTAGTATCTATGAATAATTATTTTTTACAAATATTATTCAATAAATAAATATATTTACTCAACATTTTAAACGAAGTCATTGTAGACAAGTAATTTTTTTTGTGCTACAAATCATTTCACTCAAATTAAAGCATATAATTATCCACGCAAAAAAATCTTTATTTTATTGTTATGCAGATACGAAATATATTAGAAAGGAATAAATCTAGTACTTCAAATTTTTTATGATTTCGATAACGCAAGAAGTATTGTACAACATTCGATCGGTTAACACTTTAATAACAGGTTTCGAAAAATAGAAAAACCCCACCCTTCGTGTCTTACTTTTAACTTTTCCTTCACACCTTGTAACGTACAGAAATCGATATCTGATCTTTTCGTATCGACCTCATAATTTTCTTTAATTGCTGTTCTAAAGAATTATCTTTGGATTGAAAGTTTAGGATTGTTATTTAATGTTTTACTCGTTACTTATTTCACTAACATAATTGTCTACATTTTTCTGTATCTACAGTATTTACCATTTACTTTACAAAAGCTCTAATAAATATACTAGCGCCATCTATGTAATTTACACGGTTTCCTTGTTAGTTAAAAATCGGTTACTTAAAGGTATCTGTTACTTGCGCTGAATTACCGCTAGAGGGTGGTACCGTTGCATAAGTACATCTTATTAACTAAAACTTTATTTTACAATAGACATTAAAATTTGAATTTGACAAAAGTGATGCTTGATAAGAAAAATTGGTTTAACAAGTGTTCTTCCTGAAGTGTGCTTTTCTTTTCGAGCGGCCATTTTGTGTGAAGTGCAAGCATTTTTAGAAAATCCTTTTTTTTCTGGTTCTTCGATGCTATATCATCATTTCCATAAGAGAATACTCGAATATAATATATTCCTTTACCTTATAAGGCTATTGGTTGGCGGATGTAGAAAAATGTTACTTTCAAAAAATGGGTAAGCTATCTCGATTTCTTCTATTCCTTTGTAACTATTACATTTCTTTCAGTGTTGAGATACGATAAGCCACTAAACTGCTCTTCGCAAGAATTGAAATTTAACCAGATTGTGTTAATCACTTAGAGCTCGCCCTCAATATAGAGAGGTAACGCAAGGATGAAAACGATTAAAACTACGATCACTTACCTAACCTTATTTGTAGCTTCGCCACGTATTCGTCAAGTGTTCGTCAAGTACCCTTTCAAGTATCTTTCGAACCTCTTTCAATACTTGCAAGACTTACAATACAATATTTGTATTTAGCTGGTAGCTTTACTTCAATTACCTCTGTGCTGTTGATGTTTGGTTTATCTGGAAGTAAACTGTAGGCTGTGCGGACGTTAATGATTTACTCTCACTACTTGGTTTAAGTTACTGGAGTTTCCGAGAATGGGATCTGGCTGTAGTTTGTTACTATCAACTTAAAACCTTCACCTCTGCAGTAACCAGGGTGTAAAGTTAGCACCAGGTCAGAATTTTCAATTTTCGCATATGTTACTACTGTTATATTTCGGAAGCTGCCTTAGGCACAGATAGAAAGTGTGTTTACATTATTAAAATTACAACAATTTTTAATGAATTATTTACCTTGTTCGCGCTGTCTTCTACAGTGTCTTTGTCAAAATCACGTTCCGATTTAGTAAGTTTTATTCTATTTATAAACATTTTACGAATGAAACACCAATATATGTGATAAAACCGTTAAGTATAATACTGTGGGAGTATAATAATTTAATTTAGGTTATATACTGTCTTTACCGTCCGTTGTACAATATTAGGGAAGGTTATCTAAAACGCTACTGTTGCGCAGTTGCATAAACGAAATGAATGTGTTATACCGGTTGTACCTTCTGTCCTATTAATGTTATTACGTCACATGTTTAAAGCGAAATTTTGAGTTCTTGATTTAAGCACAAGTTTTCTTTTTGTTATTGTGGATAAGAGTGTTCAGTTTATAGGCGCTCTCATTTCAATTATTCGGGTATTTATGTGTAAATTCACGTTAAAGTGATGGCGTGAACTGAACAGGATTCTCCAATATTACCTGTAATTGAATAGGGTTAAATTGCAAAACAAATGCAAGTTTGATTTGGAACATTTTGAAATTATAATTTTACTGGTTATTTAGGAAACAGCATTTTATTGGTGATAGATGCATTCTCCTTTTCAGGTTAACGAAATATCTTTTAATGAACCAGAGGGGGGACATTAAGTCATGTTAAAAATTAAACTTTTACCTTTTTACATTTGTTGGAAGTTAATATACCGTGACTTGCCCGCGTCCTTATAGTTTTTGGTATTTTGGTTGTATACGAACTTTTATGTTTTCGTTTTGGGAAAAATTAATTAATCACACGATTAGAATAGTAAGCGTAAGAATACGTCACATAATTTGTTTCGTCCTTTTTGGGGAGAATTTCTTGAAAGCTTGTGGCGCCCTTTTCTTGTCCGTTCTCTTTAAACAAATTCTATTTCTGCTTTCTAACTAACCTAACCATATATTTACTGTTTATACAGGCTTCAAAACTACCCACGTTGTCCGCAGACCGGTCACTGGACCGTTTGACAGAGTTCTCAGCCGCGCTCACTCACCCTTTTTATGTTTATGTGACGTGGTAGGTTAGACAATAGAACAATATAGTAATATACCATAAATTTCAGACACCAAAAAATATAAGTAGGGTTGATTTGATATGCGAAATATTTTTTTTACGTATTTCCCATAAGCACATACTTCCCTTTAAAACTGTTATTGTTATTACTATTACGTTGCATAACGTAAAACATTAGAACTGTAATTTCCCTTTAATCTTTAAACAAAACATTAAATCCTTACACTATATTAATACTCAACCAATAATACCAATAAATAAGGGGACGTACTACTACTTTTTAAGCCAAGCTACACAATTTTAAAGGGAATAAATTTTAAGTTCGAACCCCATCTGAGTCAAAATATTTTCATTGTGAATTATATATTTTAAGCAAAATGTTCCTTTTAACCTAAATGAAAGGATACATTATACATTTGTTTTAATTATAACTATAAATAACGTGGGTAGAATAGATTTTAATAATTTATCTCTTAATGGAGTGTTGATGGTAATGCACTTATAATTTGACAGTGTTTGAATGAAACTCAATTTTTTAAGTTAAAACTCAATTCGTGCTGTGATTACAGAACGGTCTATTTTGACCTAGAATTTATATTGTAAATGTGTTTTTTTAGCTAATTTGAAAGCTATATTAATTTTCATTTAAAAGAAAGACAACTATTGATATATTTGAAACCTATACTTGACACCTGCTAACATACTATCATCAATAAATTTTAACTCGACAGATTTATTTTTTGCGTTGTAATAATTCTGGAACACCTGAACCAATTGCACGTTTTCTTAAAAAATTCGTGAACCACATTAAGAATTCTGCAAGTAGATACGGAGTGCAATGCATAAGGTTATGATGCAGTAAATGATATTTATAATTAAATAGGTATAATCATTGTCTATGTATTTAAACAATGTGTATAATAAAATAAACTGAAACGACCTCTTTCACAGTGTTAACTTTTATGGTGTAATGTTATATAATACTTATAGAATATTATTAATGGTAAACGTGTGAGCAGTGTCATTGTATATACAGAAGAAAACAATGTTGGTATTATTTAATACTGTTGATCCTTTGTTGTCATGATCCTTTTATATACGTTATAATTATTGCGCATGTTGGTAATGAAGTGGTTATGCGTGACTGTTGGTAATTTTTATGTAGGGTCCAGAAGTATATGCTAATATAGTTATTGACTTATACGATTAACGTATATGAATAACTTAACTTAAATTAACTTAAACCTTTCCCTTGCGGGGTAGGCAAAACAATCCCTGCCTCTTATTTATTTTTCATTCACAATCTTTCTCCATGCTTTCCTATCTCCGCATACCTCCCTAGCTTCCACATGATTCGTACATTGTCTCTGACATGCCCTTTTTTTTATGACTTCTTATCTTTCTTTCCTTTATCATACATTCAACTATATTCAGCCAAGTTTTACACGGCCTACCAGGCACGGCCTTACCTCTAACCTCACCTACATATATTTGCTTCGTTAATCTTGCGTTGTTCATTCTCTCAATGTGACCAAACCAACGCGATGTACTACTTTTATATCTATCCGTCATCGTCTTTTTCTCGCCACACTTCTTCATTATGCACTCACTCTTTACCTTGTCCCTTCTCGTTTTACCACATGCGCTTCTCAAGAATCTCACATAAACGGCATTTATTTTTCTTTCGTGCTTTTTTGACATACCCATGTCTCACTTCCATATAGTACTGAGTGCACACTATAGAATGCTCGTTTGGTAGCTAGGCTCACGCTTTCCTTTCTCATTATCGTCCACATACTTTTAATCACTTTCCTTCCAGCATTGACCCTTTGTCCAATCTTGCCCTTCATTGTACCATTTGCAGTAAACATTTTACCCAGATATACCAGCTCGTCGACTTGCTCCACAATTTCATCTTGCAGAGAATACTTTACCCTCCTTTCCACCTTCCCGATTGAATACCACAACCATAGTTTTGTTCACGTTTACCAACGACTACACCATTTGTATCGGTACCTGCTTGTCTAATACATTTATCCATGCATACATTGAACAACCACGGTGACATGACACAGCCTTGGCGCACTCCTTGCTCAATATTAAAGTATTCACTCACACCTCCTCTCACCCTAACACATGCCCGACTACCGTTGTATACTGCTCTTATTCCGTTTATTAGACCTTTATTTACGTCATACTCCTTTAATATTTCCCACAGCTTCTCCCTATTCACTCTGTTGTGTGCTTTCTCCAGATCTACAAACGCACAGTACAGCTTCCTTTTTAAACCTGTTGGAGAGCAACCATCTGATCGACACATCCTCCCCTGGTATGAAGCCACCTAGCACATCCCAAATCTTAGTTTGTGTAGTTTCTCGTACTCGATCAGTATTCTTCCAAATATTTTACCAGACACGCTGAGCAAACCTATTCCTCTACAGTTCTTGCAATCACTTTTGTTCCCCTTACCCTTATACAGTGGTACAATGATTGCGATATTCCAATCCCTCAGCACTTTTCCACAAATAAGGCATACATTGAATAATTCACATATTCTTCGTATAAGCTTTGCAGCCCCATACTTTAGAATTTCACCAGTGATTTAATCTATGCCTGCTGCCATGTCGTTTTTCAACCTTCCTACTGTTTTATCTCATTTATCCCAATATCCTTTTCCGTTTCATTTACCATTCCTTCTACATTCTCCTTATTTAACCTTGGAGTCTTACTTTCCTCACTACTGTACAGCTTTCCGAAATATTCGTGCCAGAATTTCCTCACTTCACAATCGTCCCATACTATTCTGTTGCTCATATTCATCACTTCTTCAGCGCTCTGTTTTGGGCCACGTTTTGTATTTTTGACCCTTTTCCAGAACAGTTTTTTGTTTCCCTCAAAATCATTCTGCATTTTCTCTCCTTCCACAGCCATCACCTCCTCTTTACTTATTCTCACTCCCTCCTTCGCTTCCTTGTTTCTAAATTTATACACCTCATACAATCGCTTTTTCTCAGTCTCTTTTTTTGCAGCAATCATTGCCATGTACGCATCTTTTTTCTTACATACTGCCTTTTTTATTTCCTCATTCCACCGAGCACATATTTTCTGTCTACCTACAGTCGGTGTTCCACATATCCGCACCGCATAATTGACAACACAGTTTTTGAAGCTTATCCATGCACTTTCAATGTCAGTATCTTTTGTTTGTTCGTTCCACATTGTTTCATTCACATTCAACTCTTTACATCTGCGTATTTCATTCTCGCACCATTATTCATTAGTTTGTCTACCCTAATTCTGGATGTTCGCACTAGGTTTGCTTTCCTTCTCCAGACCCACTTTTGCCCTAAGCACACTCTCGATACAACCAAAAAGTGGTCCGATCCACACTCCGCTCCGCGTATTACTGTTGTGCCTTTCACCAGGTTTCTAAGTCGTTCATCATACACTATCAAGTCTATCATAATTTTAGATTCACCTCTTCGCCATGTATACATATGCACATTTTTATGTTTAAATCACGTATTGGATACAAACATGCTTTTCTCCACACAGATGTTCACCAGGCGTTCACCATCCTCGTTGACTCTTTGGTCTCCGAACTTTCCTAGAACGCATTTACTATGTTCTCTCTGAACACCAACCCATCCGGTCTTATCCCCCACTATCATCACTCTTTCGTTTGGATTACATACTTTCAACACGTTCTCTACTTCATTCCAGAAGTTATCACGCTCCTGGTATCTTTCTCCATTCATCGGTGTATAGTATGCAATAAGAAAAATTATTCCAAACCCCACTTTAATTCTAACCCATATTACCCGGGGAGATACCAATTCGTACTGTTAGCACATATTTTCGCTCTTTCACTTACGATCACCCTAACTCCTTTTGCGCCATGTACTTGTCTCAACTCCTGACCATAGTGCTAGGCTGCCATCCTCCATCTCCACAGCACTTTCCCTTTGCGCTTTGTCTCCGATACACACAGAATATCAAAGTGCCTTTCATACATTACATTCGCAATTTCAAATTCTTTACCATACATACTTGTAACATTCCACGTACCCACTCGCCATTCATTCCTGGCACAGCCGTCAGCAACGAGGCCTGTCTGCTTCGAACTTGACCTCCCCTTGTAGCCAGGTCGATCCGAGCCAATTGTATTGTTCGCTTGATTGCCCCGGACGATGTAGCACTCCTTACTAACAGTGTCGTCCTAACACCGGACAGCTATTTGTCTACTGCCTTGACATGTAAGGAAGTAAAAAGTACAAATATAGACAGAGTCAAGAAAGGTATAAATAACGGATCGTCTATACTTACTGTATGAATATCTAAATGTTCATAATTATATACATATACATTTTTTCACTTACATACCCTTCAATCACATCACGTTTCAACCAGATTGCTCCCTACACGATTCCTCGCTCTCCGACCACTCACCGGACTTGCTGATATTTATTTGCAACCAATTGTTTCAATTATTTTTAATTTATAATTACGAGTTTTTTCTTTATTTTTAAACTTGTAGGTTGATCCAACTTTTATTTTCGGTACTATATGTGGTATTAAGTTTAATTATAACATTGTGTTGCATATTGTCTTATACTATATGTGTCCTCGACTACAATTCAGAATTTAAGCTAACTTTTACCTTTGTTACCATGTTTGATCTTAACTGTAATTAATTAATCCCAAAAGTAGGCAATTAATGTCCGGAGAGCCAACAGGGCCATTATCGCTATTTGTTGTTACCCTTCAATTGAATTAAAGTGAAACTTAGAGAATGGATACGTTTAAGTAGTCACGGTTTGCGACAATAATAAAACAAAGAACGTATACGAATAATATTTATTTATACAGGATGGGCGTCTATTGCGTGGACGGAGGATTTCTCCTTAACTATTAGAGATATCAAAACCAATTTTGGTGTGGTAATACACGATCATTGGACCTAGATTCTAAACATATTTAGGTATATACAGGGTGATTGACAAAGTATGCAAACCTAAACCTGTGTTTTTTTTAATAGAATACCCTGTATACTTTTGAATTTTTGGATTCACTGTTACATTTAGAATAAAAGTGTAGAAATTGGTATCTGTATCACTAACCGTTCTGCGGATATCGTCACTTTAGTACCAAGATAAAGTTAATTTTGGAACCACGATGCCAGCGTTGTCACGCGAAATGTAATTTTTCTCAATTCTTTCAAATGCAACATCCTGTATATTTTTTCACATTTCGATTCCCTGTAACAAGTAGATAGTAATTGATAATAGGTTTGATAGCCATAAGATAGACCCTTCTTGAGATATTGACGCTTTATTTCAAAATATTGATATACAGAAGAACAAATAAAACAAAATCCAGAGCAAATAAGAAAATACGAATGGCAAATAAATTCTTTAACTGATAGGAAAACTTAATTATAACTAAACACTAAAATAATTCTCTACACCTAAAAATAAGTTGAAAAAGTAAACATAAACGAATAACACCATAAATTCAAGTTAAATGTTCTTAATCCCGACCACGCCTAGCTAAACACTTTGCAACTCGTTCGGTAAACGAAAGATTCACCCGCAACAACGTTAGAGGCGAAATGGATTGAAACGCAGTTCTAATTCTATTTTTCATATCTTTGCTTGTGATGCGAGGATGTTGGTAAATTTTTTCTTTAACGTAGTCTCAAAGGAAGAAACCAAGGGGCGTAAGATTCGGTGATCTGGCTGACCAGTTTTTCACACCACCTCGTCCTATCCACCTCATCGTATAATTTCCATCGAGATATTGCCTAACGTTGATTACATAGTGTGGAGGGGCGCCATCCAGTTGAAACCACATCATACGAATACTATCTACCTCGATATTTTCCAAGAGCTCGGGTAAATCATTTTCCAAGAACTGTAAATGTCTTTCTCCAGTAAGACTCCTATCAAAGAAAAAAGGACCAACCACATTACAATTGATAATACCACCCCACACATTAACTGACCGTCGATGCTGGTGATCAGCAACTCTTAAGATGTGTGGATTAGTATCTGAATAGTGATAGTTATGTGTATTAATATTGCCATTACCTCATCTGTAAATAGAACGTTATTAACAAAATTGGGTTCTTCAGTGACTTTAGTCGTTAATCGTTGGCAGAAAGATTCACGATTTTGAAAATCTATTTCACTTAAAGTTTGATGTTGCTCGATATGATAAGGATGCAATTTATTTTTTTTAATAAAGCTGCGAACTGTATTTCTATTTAGGTGTAGGTGTGTACTTAGCCATCTGGTACTAATTTGCGGATTTTCTATAATAGATGCCACAACTTGAAACTCAATTTCTTCATTTCTGCTTGTTTTTGTGCGCTTGGGATAACAGGCACTTCCAGAATTTATAAATCTCTCAGCTGTATTGATAAACAATTCTTTCCGCGGCTGTCTTCTCTCTGGGTATCGTTCACAGTACAAACGGATGGCCAGCAAAACATTTCTTTGAGCCTCACCGTAAATAAGGATCACGTCGATCATTTTTTCTTTGAAAAAATTCATTTTATACAAAAATTGACAAAAACACACAAAATAATGGAACAATATTTTAATGATTATATAAACGTCAAAATAATAGGTGCAATTGTTCCTCTTTATCTCAAGAAGGGTCCGTCTTATGTCTATGAAAGCTATTATCAATTAGTATCTACTTTTCACAGGGAATCGAAAAAAAAATATACAGGGTGTGCAATTGGAAAAATTGAGAAAAATTACATTTCGCGTAAGTTAATCATTCTGTATAGTTTTACATGTTTTCGAAAAATTTCCCAGTTTGTTTGTTAGCAGACTACTATTAATAGTCGGTGACGTAAACAGATTTAAAAAATCATGGTGACAACGCTCGCATCGTGGTTCCAAACTTAACTCTAGGCAGGATGGTTAGTGATACAGGTACAAATTTGTATACTTTTATTCTAAAAGTAACAATTATTTCAAAAATGTAAAAATATATAGTGTTCCTTTAAAAAAAACACAGGTTTGGCTTGGAATATTTTTGTCAATCACCCTATATATACCTAAATATTTTTAGAATGTAGGTCCAATGATCATGGATTACTACACCAAAATTGGTTTTGATATCTCTAATAGTTAAGGAGCAATCCTACGTCCACGCAGTAGACATACACGTGGTATAATTTCTCCCTACTTAAGTTCGATAACTGGGAGGTCCTTAATTTAAAAATTACTTACAATTTGAGGTTTCCTTTTTAGTTTCGTACGTTCATACTTAATCTATCTAAATACTGTTTCTACAATTAAGACTTACAATTCGTATCGTAGTGGTATTTAGCCATTTGTGATAATGTCAAAACAGGAGTTTTTAAGTTTTGCACCATTGTGGTAATTTGTTAGAGCTAATAACTGAATGCATGGTTAACTCAAGGCAAAGACGTGAAGTCTTCGAGTTGAAATGTTTTTGGTTCAATGTTTGTTGGGGAGGATCATGCGGTTAATATGAACGCTTTAGTTATCTTGTATCTGCCATTAGTTCTACATTTAATTACGATGGTTTTACAGGGATTAGCAATACCTGATGAGCATTTACTTGTTTTGTAGTAATCTATCTTAGTTTGGTATTCGTTTCTAGGAGAATGTTCAGGACTTGTCTTAAGGTATCGAGAAAACGTATTTGATACTTGGGTAGACGGTGTGCTTGGTAAGGAATAATTACAAGTCTATAGGTGAGTACGGGATATATTTGGAGATATGTGTAAGGTTTGGTAACGATGGATACGTTGTTTTTAATGATCATTTGCAAAAGACAATATTTCAGTGAAGTTACCTAACAAGGGTACTTGTTTGACTTCATGTATTTTCTTCAATTTTAATATTATTTTTCTAAATTTGGCTTATGTTGAATGGTAAGCTTTGATAAGAATGATACAGTTAAAAGCTTTTTTAAGATCTGTTTCATTGTCATTAGCGTCAATTGATGTTTCGCAAAATTGTTCTTTATAAAATTTATGTTCCTTAACCTTACTTCGTGTAATTCTATATTTAATATTACTAATCTTATAACAAATAAAAATTTAGTCATTGTGATTTAGACATTAAACGGAAGTTTGCACCACAGTTAGATGGCGAACTCATTTTAACAGGTCGTGCGGGAGGTAGAGATATATCAATAGCTATACTCAGTTTGATCCGTTAAGCCCCACTCAATTTTATAGGTAGAATAATTAAAATACAATAAAAATTGAGAAAGTTGTACATTAATACCACAGATAATCTGAACAATACTAAACAGCTGTACTCATTTGTATATGTAATAAAACAACATAATGTCTAATTAATTTCAGCATAAAATCAACTAAAACAGTACTCCTCGTAAAGCTTTGCGATATTAAATAATTCGTAATTCAACACAAAACTATATAAACATATAACTTATCTTTACATAGAATTCAAAATAGAAGATGATCAACACTGTATATCTTGACTTATATCAAGAAACATTACAGTGACAAGGTTATTTACTCAAATATTTTTATCTTAGAAAACAACACTGTACTCAGTTGTTATTTACTTAAAACGTACTTTGCATTATATGGATACGTCCTTACAATTTCTTACACTTAAAATAAATATAATGTGTTAACTTTTTTTTTTTTGGAACAGACAGCATGTTGGGAACTTCATTTCCTTTCAATATGTTAATCATACAGGACGACAGTGAAATTTCAAATTTTCTTCATTAATGTACAAATAAATGAAAACGAAAATACGAAATGTTGACCAGACTACTTAAGCAGTTTTTGGGACTACAAAAGCAGGCTTGGACCACGAAAGCAAAACAAAGGTATCTCCATTTTTAATTCTTCAAGATAAAATCGCATTATCATGTACGCCATTGTATGTATTAAATTAGCGACATCATCGACCACGCTTTCCTATACCATCCATTGCGATACGAAATTCATTAACGCATGGGGCGTTTCTCAATTCTTAATGCATAGGGATTTTTTAATGCCAGGGAATTTCCTGATCAAATATAATATATACAAAATCTAATCAAAAGCCGTTACAAGGGAGTAAAACTTAAAAAAATTGTAACGTACTGCATAGGAAGGTAGAACGAACGGAAATGAAGTAAAGTAAGTTCAGTTCGCGTTGCGCAAAGAACAGCAAACATTGATGTGGCTAAAATAGTCATTATAGACGTTACCGATATATACAGGGATGTTCGTAATTATGTACACTAAAGAGAAAATATCGACATATAACAAAATGTAATTATTGGTAGAAAATAGAAATGCCTAAAAATACCAAGGCACTGTGAATATATTCACCGACAATAACACAAATTGAAAATTTAAATTAAGGTAGCGATAGCTAAGAATTGGTACGTTACAATCTTTCAAGTACAATTTAATTCCAATTTTCTGTAATAAGTATTTACTTTGCGTTTCAACACATCTTTCATTGTAAAGAGAAAATCTATAATTGAAGTAGTGATGGTAACAAATCATTATGGTAAAACAGCAAACCTGATCTAAACATGAAAGTATTTAATATTGCTTTGTGAACACATAAGGTGATTATTTACTATTAAATGTTTGCCATAAATTGATTTGACAATTTATATTTGTAACGTCTAATGTTTTATTCGTATCTAATATCGAAGTTGCTAAGTGTTTTGCCAGTATAAGAGAATTACAGGATGTGCAGTTCAAGTTATAAGTACCCGACTTCGTTAGTTGAATATTTGGCATTTAATTAACATTTAAGAACATCGTTATTAGTTTTTAGGGCTACTATACACTTCTTGTTCTTTGTAATATGTGAGCTACATTTTCTGATATTTTCTCAAAGTATAACAGTGTTATGTATTTATTTTCCATCGGTTCTATGTCGATGGTATGTACATAAAGTATGGAATAAATTCAATTAAAAATCCGATGTTTCTTTTTGGAGAAACGCTCTAACACGTCGATTCTTATTTTTTGTTGCGGTTGTTTTCATGGTAAATGCATGTATGCAGGGTACAGACTTATTTTTAATTTTATTTTTGAATTCTGCATCGAATTCTAAGTATATTTTATGTAGCATGTACTATACCTTAGCTCAGTTATCGAGAAATTTACGTCTGAGCATATCAATAACCAAAACAATGATTTATTTGGTAGGTTTGCTTATTTATTTACATAGAAATGGACATTCCAGTAACATTGACATTCGTATGTTTTTCAGTTTGGATTTGACGTAAAGAAGGTTTAATTTCAATGAAAAGCCATATTAGGCACATTGCGTTTATCCATAACTCAAAGAATTGAAATTCTTGTGATGATGTATATGGTAATGGTGTGTGAACACAACAGGAGGTGTGTGTTTTATTTAATAACAAATATCCGGATAGACCAATAAACCAATCGACAGTTAGCACAATTGAAAGAAAATTGAAAGTTGGGCGTTCTGCTATCAATGAGGATAAAAAAGTAAATGTTTTACTTGCTGTACAAGAAAATCCACATAGCAGCATTCGGCAAATTAGTCGCGATTACGATATCTCTACTTCATCGGTTCATAAGGTTTTAAAATCAGAAAAATGGAATCCATATAAAATACATCTGGTTCACTACTTATATGAAGACGATCCAGACTGACAAATGAAATTCTATCAAATTTTAATGGATATGTGCCACAATTTTCCCCCGTCATGTTGAAAACATATTTTCAGATGAATCAACATTTACATTAACCGGCGAAGTTAATAGACAAAACTTCCGCTATTGGGCAATGGAAAATCCCAGATGGATGAGAGAACACCGTACCCAATATCCAGAACAAATTAATGTTTGGGCAAGGCTAGTCAAAAATCATTGGGCCCTACTTTTTTGAACAGACTTTGAACGGTCCAAGATACCTTGAATTTTTACAACATCTAATCCCCAGTTTAAGAGCTTTACTTTCCAGTCCTAACAATCCAGTGGCGTATGAAGAAAATTTATGGTTCCAGCAATATGATGTACCACCGCATTATGCAGCTCAGGTTAGACAATATCTCGATGATGTAGCATTTCCCAACAGATGGAGGCGTGGATCTGTTGAATGGCCACCAAGGCCTGCGGATCTTAATCCTTTAGACTATTTTCTGTGGGGCCATCTAAGAAATGTTGTGTACAAAACTAGACCTGAAACGATTGACGATTTAAAAACTAGCATCAGAAGAGAATGCGCTAATATAAGTTCAGAAACAATAAATATGGTTCAACAAGAATTTACCCACCGTTTCGGGGATACTGCCAAGCACAAGAAGCATTTCAATTTGAACATTTAATTTAGTAAATACTTACTGTTCTTACTAATACTATATTTCGTGAAAATATATTGATAGTTGCCATAAACATCGTCTTGGTTACTGAAACGTTCAGAAGTAAATTTCTCGATAGCTGTTGAGTTTAGGTATAGAACATGCTACATAATATATACTTAGAACTCGATGCAGAATTAAAAAATAACATTAAAAATAAGTGTTTCTATTTGAAACAATAAAGTTTATGGTCATAACTTGTTTTTGGGTCACCCTGTATACAGGTATTCACCATGAAAATAATCGTATTAAAAAATAAGAATCGACGTGTCCGAGCGTTTTTGCAAAAAGAAACACCTGATTATAAATTGAATTTATTATATACTTTATGTACACACTGTATATTGGAAATGTAACCATTTGCTTTTGCAATTTATTTAATAATTGATACTGCTTTATTAAAATTTATTTGGTTTAATAGTAATACTTTGCTCTGTACTAATGGTCTGTATGCCGCTAACTTATGGTGACATGAAATGGTTGGAATCGTAATGTCTGTAAGTGTAGGTTTTCTGAATATGGAGAACCCAAACTTGTTCTGTATATTGATTTTTGTGTTTAAATCTAGAAAATGAATCTTGATTTTATGCTTTTTCTTGTGTAAATTTTATGTTATGATATAAATTGATAATTAAGAACCCATTAATAAAATCTGTTGAACTATCAAAACATGCTATACTCTAATCAAATAATTGAATTAACTCCATTATTCTAATTTATTCATAATCATTATCAAATCAAAAATGATTTAACAAACGCATTATTATTGAGGAGGTATTTTAGAAATCATACTAGCATTGAGTAAAAAGTAATATCAAGTTTATTATGTAGTGATAATTTTATGTTTAGTTGCTGTGTGGTAGTTTGTTTACTAATATATGATTAGGTGCTTGGATGTAAGAAACTACTGGTCTAATAGGCATATATTAGGTTTGTTGATCTTTATGAGACCGTATAGTTTTAATACTTCTTTCGCTAGTTTAAAATTTGCTGTTTCCTTGAATTTGTAAATCAGATATTACAGTTCCACACCTTTTTCAAATTTCGTTGTAGAATCTATATTCAGGGTCTCTAAATTTAGTTATAATAAAATCTGCATATAAATCTATTGAATTTTTTTCTGCTTTAGCAGAAATTACATTATCGTTGTTAGTTCTATTCTTAATGATTTTAGTAGATAACTATAAGGTTTGTTGTTATAAATTTTGCCTTTTCCTAACAATGCTCTTTCAGTAAATTAGCAATTTGAAAGGAAGGGGCACGTTTTAAATGTAAAATACCTTTCGGTCAGAATTTAACCAAATTTTGATATGTTCTAGAACTTGACCAATTCATCAAATGTCTTCATTGCCCGAAAGCTTAAAGCTCAACAGTTTTTGATATACAGGGTCTGCAATATCACTATTTGATAATTTCAATATATCATAAAATGGACATTTTTGCCAATATTAACGCAAAACTTAGTGGAATGTTATTTTTTTGTGCTACTGGTTACAACCTATTTTTTACTTTCATTATTTTTGTACATACACCTGATATACAGGGTGAGACCAAATATATGTATCTGAAAAGAATTATACGGTGGTATTGTTTTGATATTTTGGTGAATGGAAGTTAACACTATATATATATATATATATATATATATATATATATATATATATATATATATATATATATATATATATATATATATATATGTCCATTTAAATTATTATTGCAAGTTAAGTCCCCTAGACGTCCGTTATACAGAGTGTTTCATTTCTTTAATAGAGTTAATTGAGTATTATTATACTTCCTAGTTAATTTTCTGATAACTTAATTGAAATGTCTATATTAAAATAAACTATTTGCTAACTGTATATACCTACATAATAGTCACGATGTGTTTATACTGATACTGGGTGTCCAAGTACAAAGGACCAAAGCGATATCTTAAACTTCATATAGGTACGGAAAAAACCGTTAACATAAAAAATCCCTTGCAATTGGATGTCGGTGCGAAATACAAAGCTTTTGGAGATTGACAGATAGAAAGGTTAGATGTGCTTTATTTATTATGCTCACTATTTTCTAATAAAGTTTTCAGTAGATTCTTTTGATAAAGAAGGCGCTTGTCGAAGTTCATCTTTATTTGGAAAACTAAGAAAAGAAAATTCTTTAAGATACTAGTGTCTTCACTGTTCACACCATCGACAGGCCGGTTTCGCAGGTCTACCTCCATCATCACTACCGCTTTGTACAGTCATTGGAAATAAGAAATGTTTATGTAGAAACGTTAATGAACGTACTTTAATATATTAAAAATATCTAAGCTTAATAAGATATCAGTTAACTGAACTGATGAGGCAGAAAACAGTAAATAATTTTTGGTCTTGATATAACCATTGTCATAGAAATCAAAAAGTTGCATAATCAAATGTTAAATGTCTATCACCTCCACATTATTTGCATTTAGTATATGATCTAAAACATTTGTAGAAGGATATTTGATTAGCTCTTGATACCTAGCGTATCCTAAAAACCATAGTACAGCTGCCACATGAGAACAAGTACCTAAAGTTCTAGCACCAGTATTGCAGGTGCAGTAAGTACCTAATATTGGGTTAGGTTCTTCTTCCTCATTATTCGGCACAAATGCAATCCACAACTGGTAACGAGTAGCGTTTCTGAGGTGAGAATATATCCTTACCCGTATAAAACCGGGTTCGTAGTTTTCATCAAATTGATATTAAACGTGGCGGTCCTCTATTTCATTGTTCTGTATATAAGAAGAAGCAAGCTTTAATTGAAAAATACCTACAGTTAAATCTTTAAGATAGTAATGTGACAAACGTGGGAATGAGGGAACGATAATTTCATTTAAATCAACCCATCTGCCCCTTCTAGCGTGTAAGTTTTCCTCCTCAACCCTGGCTTGAATAACATTTGGCTCTTGAACTTTTTGAAGAATATTTTCAGCTAGCTCAATAGTAGCATCTTGCATTAAAATAGGTGGAAAATATTTATATTTAATTGCTCCAGCAATTTTAGGAAAATCAGCAATATTAAAAATATGGGGTGTTTTTATCTTAAAGCTAAAAAAATTAAAAATTGATTTTAAGTGCCCATTGCGTGCTTCTACGATCCACCTGGTTTTCGTAACGAGACGACTATCATTATCCTGTTCTGTGGATAACTGTAGCTGACCTCTGGGCAAAAAGGCTGCCTTTTAAAATTAATACCTGATCTATTTAAAGCTGGAATAGCATCCAAGTACCCGCGTCGAGAATGAAAATATCTCCTTCATTAAACCATTCATGCATTCCATTCACATCTCTATTAAATTCACTTATAGTTGTTTTCAGAATTTGAGAAATATGGCCCTTGAATCTCTAGAATAAATCCGCTCGGGGAACAAGCAGTGATGGCTTGATAGGATGTTTACCCTTATAAGTACAGTAGGACTGTCGCAACACTTTAAAACAAGAACTTTTCTCTATTTCTAGATAAGTACAGTCATTATACACTATAACTTGGGGCCGATCCAGGTTTTGATTATATAGATGATTTGCAAAAGGAGTTACATGATTTTCGATGTAGCTGTCTCTTGTTGTAGCAGTAAATCCAATATTTTGTGGTACAAATCTTGCAGAAAGAGATTGTCTAACTAGAGATATAGCTAAACTGGCTTGTTGTCTTGTGGAATAATTAAAAATAACCGCTAAAAAAACTATCACTTAGACCTTGTCATAACTTGCACAGGAATGCTAAGAGATCTTTTTTTTCTTAAATATCTCAAAGAATTTCCTATTCTAACGGGGTCACAAAAGTTGAAAAGATTATTAAATTGATCTTTGGTTATAGGAGAAACTGCTTTAAATTGAGAATCTGTGAAGTTATTTTCGTCTTCGTAAGCCGTGTGGTAGCTTTTTTTCTTAATTTCCTTACGTAATGCTTGTAAAAAAATATAAATCTCATTACCTGCTAATAATGGCCGATATTTTCTGGCACGTATATATCTCTCTCAACAAAAATATTAATTCTACCTTTCATGGATATTTTATTTATATCATTCCCATCGTTACAAATGCAGCATAAGTGAGTTGACCTTTGTAGCACATTTAATCGCAAACAATTTGGATTATTGTCTATTGCTTGAATTTCCCTTACAATAGAAATATTGCAGACGTTGCAGATTCGAGTTTCTTCTATTATGACCCGCTCTGGTAGATTTACTTCGCGGCGACGTGCAATCACAATTTCCTGCTTTCTTGCATTTACCTCACCACTTATTTTCACCATAACCCTAGTAACTAAAGCATTTCCACAAGCAAAACATGGAATTCGATTCATTTTTCACATAAACTCTTCAACGATTTTAATTCAAAAAGTAGATTTGCAACTAAGCATCAACAATATCACTTAATTAGTGGATTAATGTTTGACGTTTCATAGCCACCTACTATATTGTTGTTATTTTATAAGTTTGGGAATAGAAAAGCATAATAATTGTAGTATGAAAAACGGAAAGAAAAGTGCAAAATCAGAAAAAATCTAATTGTACGAATAAAAGCAGAAGAAAAAGCGCAATACCACATTACGGTTTTGGTTTAAACGAATAAGTAAATACTAAATATAACTTTATTAGAAAATAGTGAGCATAATAAATGAAGCACATCTAACCTTTCTATCTGTCAATCTCCAAAAGCTTTGTATTTCGCAACGACAACCAATTGCAAGGGATTTTTTATGTTAACGGGTTTTTCCATACCTATATGAAGTTTAAGATTTCGCTTTGGTCCTTTGTACTTGGACACCCAGTATCAGTATAAACACATCGTGACTATTATGTAGGTATATACAGTTAGCAAATAGTTTATTTTAATATAGACATTTCAATTAAGTTATCAGAAAATTAACTAGAAAGTAAACTTGCAATAATAATTTAAATGGATATGTGTTAACTTCCATTCACCAAAATATCAAAACAATACCACCGTATAATTCTTTTCAGATACATATATTTGGTCTCACCCTGTATATCAGGTGTATGTACAAAAATAATGAAAGTAAAGAATAGATTGTAACCAGTAGCACAAAAAAATAACATTCCACTAAGTTTTGCGTTAATATTGGCAAATATGTCCATTTTATGATATATTGAAATTATCAAATAGTGATGTTGCAGACCCTGTATATCAAAAACTGTTGAGCTTTGAGCTTTCGGGTAATGAAGACATTTGATCAATTGGTCAAGTTCTAGAACATATCAAAATTTGGTTAAATTCTGACCGAAAGGTATTTTACATTTAAAACGTGCCCCCTCCTTTGGTATAAGTATTATGATTATTTCTAAGATGCGTTTCGTATTCTATTGCTAACATCTCTTTAATTTTAATAGTGTATATACAGGAAAAAAGGCAACATACTTATAAGGAACTCCAATTCTTTATTATTAAATGAACATTTAAAAAATTTGCGAATCTTGTGTGAAAATTGTGATAAGTCTTGGAATCATATTCCTTTATCTGATGTATTTTTTATGCTTGATATGACTGCTAGTTTTTCTAACGTTATTATCAAACGTATCAAATTCATTATGGTTATTTTATAATTTATTCTGAATTTTGTACAAAATTTGATTCCCATTAAAACAAACAAATTTCAATAAATCAATGTCAATTGTAAAACAAATAGCACAAATAAATGGTTACATTTCAAATATAATCGACACTTTAGTTAAACAGCAAGTGATTTGAAAGCAATCGAAATTTATAAACATAAAAGGTATCTTTAATCAACGAACAAGTTTTCATCGTTAACTGACTTTTTAATTATAGAATTATATTTCAGATCAAGTTTTCTGTTTTCTGATTTGTTACCATAACTAGATATTGTTTTACTCATGTATTATCTCTTAATAATGATACATCTTGTTTTGAAAAGCGTTGGGATATAAATATTCATATATAAGAGAATTTTCTGAAATTAATGCTATTGTTCTTTACAACTGATCGTTGATCCTTTAGATTGAGGGTTTCTAAGTATTTGTCAGCACTTTTTTCATTATTGGATCTAAGGTTCGAAGGAGCCACTTGAGGACTTTTCTTATGTCGTCAATTTATTATCATTTTGCTCTATAGGGTTCCCCAAGGCGTATAATTTCTCTAAGGTCAACACATTTAAAAATTTTATCACGCGTCATGGTAGAGAGAAGAGCCTTTTCGTTTTGAAGCATATTTATGACAGTGGTTAGTTTTATGTTTTTCAAGGAGTTTCTAGAGATTGAGTTATGCTAGTATGATAGACCCGGATGGGTAGCAAGTTTCCTTATTTCTTTAAGTGTTAAAGCATTTGACCAAATTAGAAAGAGGATCGTCATCGTCACATACAGAGTTGTGTGGTGATATTTGTTTTGTATTGTTTATTGTTTAACTAGTATGTAGATCTATCTATATCTATTCGTCCCCAGCTTATTAATGGCATCAACCGTCCTCGGGAAAATAATTGCTGATGAAGAGCACCCAGATAAGACCTTTTGAAAGATATTACGAGACTGGAACTACACAACACACAAAAAGAGAAGTAGTTAAACATTCTTCCACTTGGACGGGTAGTAAGCGGTTCTTTACTTCCGTAATCCTTAATGGATTTGGCCCACTCAGACGTCATCGCAACAATCAGAGTTGTATAGTGGTGTTTTATTTGGTCTTCTTTTATTTTTTGGCTGTATATAAACCTATCATATCTATTCTTTGCCAGCGTATTAGTAGCATAATCTTTTCTAGCGAAAGTAATGCCAGATCAGGATGATCCTGATATGAGTTTATGAGAGATTACGAACAAGGTTTTATGAGGCAGGAAATATAAAATACTCAAAAAGAGAAGTAGTAAAACCAGTTACGGAAAGTGAACGCAATGATGTAATGGTGTGGCAGCTTGTCGTTGAAGATGCAAGTACTAGCACCAGAATCCATATCATACTGAAATACATCAGAGTATATATGATGAATATAGGCTAGACTAGTGTTTGTGGTCTCTTGGAAAATGTAATGAAGAACTAAATTTACTATTATACACAGACTATTTACATGTAAATATAATGGTTTAATTGAACAGCACATCTTTTATTATTATGATACCGAAACAAATATTTATTGCGAACTGTGGATATTCTGTTACCGTGGATTGTAAATGTAGGCAACTAAATGGTAAAACGTTTTAAAGATTTTGTTAAATAGGATTATTGGACTCTCTTGCGAACTTTTCTTTAAATGTGAAAACGAATCAAATGGCTTCAGTTAGATAGAGGTGCATATTTTCAACGATCTATGAGACGTTACCGTGCTAGAAATTACAAACCAGAGGATAAGAAAAGAAGCCCCAATTAACTAGCTAGCGAGTTCTACGGAATCAACTTTGCTTGACTTGACCTTTTTGTCAGGGTGCGTAAAAAAATTGTTTATAATACTGCAGCTTCCTCCCTGACGACGTGGAAGTAAGAATAAAACGTCCGTGTAATTCTGAGAAATATAAGATATACTTTTGCAGAAAGAATTATGCTCTGTGCAATTTTGAGCAATGCATTTCTCCTTTCGCAGTTACTGTAGTCGCATATTTTAGCTTAATTGTTAATGAGATTTATTATTTTTACCTTCCCACCTACATAAACATATGTAGATTTAGCAGGTTTTTTCACTATCGCTAAATCGACTTATTTGCTCATTTTACAACTTTTGGCCAAGTTTCGCCAATATCCGCCATGATGTGGATATTAGTATCCACGATACTATTCGGTTTTTATCAATTATTTCTAAAATAGCTGCATATTTCAAAGATATACAAAAACCTAGATATAGACATTCAACATGTCGATTAATTATATTCTATGTAATTTTTTATACGATATGTAATTTAGCGGCAAAAATATTCCTACAGTAGAATTTAAGTGTTAGTTAAAAAATTTTTATTATCTGAATAACGATTAATTTTATAAGAAAAAGTGTAGACGTATTTTTTAAAGAAAATCTAATTTTACATAACTTCTTTTTGTAAAGTATCTTAATACAACGCAAAGTAAGTGTAAAAATTAATTAAACATAAATGAAGATGGTTAAACTATTATTGATATCTGATAGAAAAGGGCGGCTTTGAACTTTTTTAACATGTATTTATGTCAATTAACATCAACCTGACATGAAGTTTTAAATGTCATTCTGACATAGATTATTGTTTTTGCTTTTACAATGTTGACTGGTTTCGTTATGAACGTATAAAAATAGGTTGCATAGTTATCCTAAAAAAATTACAATTAAAATTACTCCATTTATTTTAATTTTTTATGTTGGCATCCAGATGTCTATAGGCTTCTATCTAACATCAAGTTTTAAGCGTCTGTTTGACATAGGTTATTGTTTTTGTTTTTACAATGCTCCCTATTTTCGGAATGAACTTATTATAAAAGAAGTTGCATAATTATCCTAAAAAACATTACTAAAATTATTTCATTTCTTATCATTTTCAGTTGTTTGGTTGGAAGGGTGTGTATTGTTTCATACCAGACATTTAGTTAATATAACAAGTGGTAAGTTAACCAAGTTACTAAAGACTTAAATTTAGTCTATTATTCAAATATGAGTTATGTAACCAAACATTTTGTGTATATTTAACCATAACGCACTTCTTAATTAATGATAATGTTAATTTTGATTAAGAAACCCAAAATGTCAAGTTAAATGCAATCACCACACTAAAATTTAAGGAAAACATATATTGTGTTGATGTGAATATTTTCACCTCTAATCGGATAATTAAAACTCCTAAAATACGACTTACTTAAATATCTCAAAAGCTTTTAGAGCACTCTTCCCTTACATATTTATGAATTATCGACTATATAATACCACAAGAAGTTTTACCTGGACAATAATTTTTCTATTTATTTTTGAACACTTCTTTTTTGATAATTCTAAGAAAAGATTGAGTTGACAAAATCACTCGAACTGCGCTCTCGTTATTTTTTCTCAACTCAATCTTTGGGTCTAATTATCAAAAAAAAGGAAAGGTTAAAAGTGAAAGAAAAAAATTATCCACTGGAGTTAAAATATTGTGTGGTATTCACTAAAATAATTCTAAAAGAAATTAAACTCTGAAACAAAATAAAATAAATACTATTGACATAAAAAACAATTATTGTACTGAACCGTAAAAACTGTTCAAATGCACAATTATTAAATGTACAATTATTGAAAACATTTTCTGCGTTTTCACCATTTTGTAAATTCGAAGTGTACTTGACGTGCCTCACAAATTTGTGACTAATTTAGAGTGTTCTTTGTCTAAATTCAAGTAAGAAGTTGAACTAGCGTGACCAGTAATTTTTATTATTTGTTGTTCACCAACATCGGATTTTGCCAAATTAGATACAGCACTGGACCTATATGAATAATTAGTTACCTTATTTTCATTTATATTGAGACCGATTTTTCTTTGCTGACTGTTTACACTTTATTTTTATTAACTCCTACAGACATGTTCTTGTACCAATTATTTGAAGAGGAAGCAGACCAAAAGGAATTGGGTGTTAAAAATAAACGTGTTGTGGTAATCGCGGCAGCTCATTATTATAAAACTTCTCTCAACAGGCGAACAGGGCTAATAGACTCGTTTTCATTATTCGACGTAAGCCACTTACTATCAGCACATTTTTTTTATCCTCCTTGGCAAGTTTTGGAGAACTCTGCCAGTTAGATTCCAATCCGGAAATTTTATCTTTAAAATAAAATATATGACGTTGAGCAGCTTTCCCGCCTCTCCAAGCCAATGCGTAGGATATTCTATGAAACATTTTTTCTGTAACCCCTCTGAAGTGTCCTCATCATACATTTCATGGAATGTTCACAATAGCTTTTTTATATACAATCTTCTCCGTTCCTTTTTCGCAATTTTTGTTGCGGATGTTGTACACATTTGCTCTACTATCACAAAACTCTTCAAATTGTTTTTCTATTTTTAACAGCATTATGCGGAATACACCGTGTGAAAATCATTTCTTTAGAACTAAATCTCTCGTTATCGGTCGTAGTCTTCAAAATATGTCACGACTTTCAGTAGTTTGACAATAACTGACGTTCTGACGTTTCAATTTCAGAGGTTACTAGTATATTCCACACATCATCAAAAGGTAAACAATAGTATATTAGATAACAAGGGATTGAAGTGACTCATTTAATCCCGCGAATAGAGGGATAAAGGGATTAAGGAAGTTCAATCCCGTGGTATCTACACTATTTTTTGCAATAATGGAGTAATAATAGAAATAATTATATTATTTTCTGAAAATGATAAATTTAAATTATTAGGAAAGTCACGTTGACAAAGAAGCTACACTATTCAAGGCTAATGAAATTTATGAATTATTTTTAAAATCCCGGATGTTTCAATGCCATAACAAGATTAAATTATTTTTTAATCCCTAGAGATTAAAAGTAACACTTCAGTCCCCGAAATGGGGGAACCAAATAGTACTTTTAATCCACGAAGTGCAAAAAAATTATTGAAAAAAATGATCGCTGTAATTCTCTCTTCCTTTCTGGCGTGGAACTATCCCTTTAATTACACTGCAAATCCGATGAAAGGAGTTCTATCAAAATCATGATCAATACACCACGCTTGAGTTATTTAACCAAGTATTTGCAATATGCTGAATAAGATTTTCAAATTTTTTATTCGACGTTTCTTCTCCGAGAAACCATCATCAATTTTATTTTTTTATATCTCACACGGACAAAACACCCTGTATTTGATAGTATTTTACGAATTTAACCATGTATTACACATTATAGTTTTGAAGCTGAAAAATTCGGATTTTCATATTTTATATTTTTCATACGATATCAGTTAATATTAAAAGGATTTGTTAACATAACTCATGTTTAACATTTTGTTGAAAACTGGTTAACTTAGTTTTATTGCGTTGCGATCGTTGTTGTTACTTGAATTGTACGTATTTTAAGTTGTTTTTATTACCATTACTTCGTGGGTTTCTTTTTTTATTTTGTTTGGCTAATTCATAATTATAATTAATCAATAATCAATAAATTCTACAAACGAAGAAAAGTTAAATATGTTGATATGCTACATACATCTCGTCCCACAGAAATTAGTAGTTCCTGAGCTGATGTATTTGGATAAATATCCTGAACGAAGGCAACCTAGTAAATCCATTTTTAGACGTTTACATTTACAAAACCTGTTCTATCTCGTCAAAAATAATCTGATGGCGAAAAAGCTAATACCGTTTTACAAGCCACTGTTGAAAACCCCAAAATATCGACAAGACAAATTGAACATCGTACTGGTATAGCTAATTCTACAGCAGAATTCATATTAAATAAGAATATGCTTCATCCATATAAATTTTGAGTTTGTCAGGGTCTTAGACTAGCTGATCAGGAGCGGCCAGTGGGTTTTGCGAATGGTATACTAGAAAATGTGACAAAGATCTAAATTCTCCTTTTAAAATAATTTGGTCTGACGAAACCATGATAACCAACAATGGAATTTTCAACCGACGTAACAAACGTTATTGGGCAAAACAAAATCCTTATTTAAAAAGAGAATCAATACATCAACATTGATTTGGATTTAATATGTGGATGGGCGTTTTGGAACGAAGAATAATAGAATCTTTTATTTACTACAACAATTTAAATGCCAAACAATAACTGAACTTGCTAAGAACTGATTTGGAAAATACCTTGGTTCAATAACCTCTAGCACTTGTGAACAATTGTTGGATTCAACAAGATGGCGCCCCAGCACATAACTGACAAGAAATGTACAGGACTACCTGTCATTGTAGTTACAGGAAAAATGGATTGGAACTTACAGTGCAGTAGCTTGGCCAGCCCCATCCCCCGATTTACGTCCGTTGGATTTTTTCTGAGGGGTTACCTGAAAAACCAAGTGTATGATGGGAGTTTTGAAGAGCAATTGTTAGTATCGGTTATGGCAGCAGTTAATACAGTTTCGCCAAAAATGCTAGGGTGTGTTTTAAATTCTTCAGTAAAGAAAATAACGGCAACCTAACAGTTATTCTAATTATTTAACTTTAATTAAATAGGTTTAAAAGACTGGAGTTGTGAAATTTGTACATAAAGAAATATTATCAAATACTAATATTAATCAGAATTTTTCTTAAAAATTAGCTTCGAAACCATAATGTATAATACATGGTTAAATTCGTAATAAAAAATACGATAGAATACAGAGTGTTTCGTTGTTTGCGACTATATAAAAAAATAAAGTTGATGATGGTTTCTCGTAGACGAAACGTCGAATAAAAAATTTGAAAACGCCATCTAATAGAATTGAAAAAGTGCCTTTGGTTTTTAAAAATCTTTTAAAATAAATGAAGGAATTACGAAAAAAGAAAAACCCAAAAATCGCATTTTGTTTTAAATCTCGGAAACGATAAACAATAATAAACTTTTGCAAACTACATGTCAACATGCCCTAAATTATACAACTTTTCTACAATTTTACCGCCTTCGTATGCCTTACCGTTTTCAAGATCCCCATGCTACTCATTCTTATCTTTGGCGCGTTGTATAAGATTATTATTTAGGAACAGCTTCAAGCCTCAATTGGTTAAAACCAATGGTCAGGAGTAGATTCATACATTTCCTTCTTCAACCTGCACCAAGTAGGTATATATATATATATATATATATATATATATATATATATATATATATATATATATATATATATATATATATATATATATATATATATATATATATATATATATATATATATATATATATATATATATATATATATATCCACGGATGGAGGTATAACTGACAAACAATTTTTGAATTTGAATCTTTCATAAAGATTAAGCCCTGCTTGGATTGATTCAAATTCTTTCTATTCACTCGAATTTAGACCTTAGATGTTTACAAAACGTTTTATTTTAAATTGCATTTACATTCACGAAAAACATTTTATTCAAACAAAGCACCTCCTAAATAGCGCACATTTCAATACGAGCTCGACTGCATTAACAATTATGTCTTTTAGTGGTTCCGCGTTGTGTTAACCAACCCCACAAATAAAAGTTCGTGACAGTTAAATCGTAACTTCGAGGGGCCGGAAAATTGGCCCATTTCTCTCAATCCATTTTTCGCCAAACTTTTCGTTTAACCAACTGTGAACGATCCGAGGATAGTGAGCTGAACATCCATCTCGTTGAAAATACATTGATTTATAATAATTTAATTGCTTCATTAAAAAAGGTTTGTAGCATTTCTAAATAATTTTTGATGATTTAAACTCCCGTCAAAATATGGACCAATAATCCCATGTTACGTGATAGCGAACCACACATTAACTTTTTTAAAATATTGTCGTCGGAAGTATTGAGATGGAACTACTCGATTGGCATAAATTGTTGATTTATCGGATAAAGCCTGTAAAAACCTCTTTCTCATAACAGTTTATCGACCATCCACAAACAAAAATACAAACGTTTAGCCTCATCACCTTCTTCCAAAGTTTGTCTGAAATTGGGTTTCACGGTTTAATTTTGTTATCTTTTAAAATTTCTTAAATACATGATTTTGAAATTCCAGGATTTCCAAGTGAGATGGAAATTTTCTTGAACTGAATGTAAATCTAAAACGGATGTAACGGATCTAAATTTTTCTTGTTTTTTTATCATTTAGAACAAAACCAGTTGCCACAAATTTTTGCCACATGAGAAATTGTTTCTATGACCGCACGATAGCAAAGATCGCCAGTACCATAGCATTGACTTAAGTATATTTTCTATTGTAAAGCTAACATTATGATAAGTTTTTCAATGCTTACACCGTTTTTACGAGTGGCAGCAAGTTTAAGTGTTACACTACCTCTGATTTTCTATGTGAGGATGTACGTATACAATATGTTATTATAATTATTGTGCATTTGATAATACGAGGGTCAGTCTGATTCTTATGAATTGGTAAAATTTTTCACTGCTCTAGTATGTCATATCAATAAATAGCTTCTTATTTTTTTAATTTTTAAGTGGAGCTATTAGAATCTACATTTTCAACTTCACACATCAAAGAATTATTGAAATCATCTAGCTTTAAACTATTTTTGTCAATTTCATTTATTTTCCGCTGAATGACTACAATTTGAAAGACCCCTAGGAAAACTTAATAGATTCTTATTTCACGCCCAATTTAAAGAGTAACGTTTAGTTAAGAACGCAAATTAGAATTACCGTATTATACTTTGAATAAATTAAACCCAATTTAAAGCGATGTTTGTAAGTAGTGTGTACGTACCAGATGTGTTCCTTATAACAACTCCAATCATGTAAGTAATCGCATTTAATAATTATCATACATTTTGTTTATTGATAAAGCCAATAAAAAATAAAATTAGGAGTTTTTAAGGTTTGCAACTAGGGAAATCCAGAAAAACTGATCACATGTGCAAAGATTATGAACACATCGGATCAATTATTTCGTAATAACGCTCTACACGTCAACAAGTGTACTAAATTTAGAAACAAATTAGTATTAGTTCAGTTAATGCATTATTGGAGACAAAAATGTTCGGTTAAATAAAGCACAGTTTGTGGAGTAACTTTATGTCAAAATAAAATAATTACTGAAATTCGTTTTATATTATTTTACACAACCTGTATGCTGTAATTTTCAGAGTAAGGCATGTTAAAATTATAAAAGTTTGTTTATTTTCTTTTTTGGTAAAACTTTTTCAGGACACTGCTGTTCAAAATGATAAAACCATAATCTCAAACTAGAGCTGTATTAATCAGTATGCCATGATAACGCTGCGTTTGCTACTTTACTGCTTTCTTGGAAACTAATACCCTAAATACATTTACAATGGCTTACCTTTTGGTATCTTGATATTCTGTATCAACTAGAATGAATAATTTATGAAATTGATACGGATACGTAATTCTCCTTTTTAAGATGTGAAAGATTGCATTCGTAATTTATTTAGGCAGTTAAATTTTTTAAAATAGGTTTCAACTTTTTCCATGTATCTCGCTACACGCCAACTGTTAATACTTTTTGCATCTCTGTTTTATCATTTATTTTTAAAGTCATGACATTTCTTACAACTTATATTTTAAATTTTATGTATCTGTGAAAGCTTTCTAATGTGTTATTTTTAATGCTATTTCAAATAGCTTTCATCAGGATTTGATAAATTGATAACGTATTGCTATAATTTCAGCTTACATACAAGCGCTGTTGCAATTTCACTATCTTGTTTTGTATTTTAATTTATACTTAATTTGTAAATATATTTGTAATCGTCGTAGTATATGGAAACAAAGAGTACAAATTGTGTAGCTTCAACTCATCACAAAACCGCGCTTCTAGTGTATGATGTATGGCCTATCTGGTGTTGATGAATTTGTGGAATAACTGATACCCTTAAGCTACATTTAAAGTCGTTACAGTGGAAAGGAAAGGAAAGGGCCACCTATTTCATTTCCTTCCTAAGGAAAATGGCGGGCTGGTCGAGCTTTCCGAGCTCCTTCGGTCACAATCATGAATTCCCAGCGTACATACGTACATTGCGTATATATGCATGGTGGGAATAAGGATAGGTGTGGTCAGTGATCATGTCGCTACATGTGTATAAGGAAAACCCCCTGAAAAAACCTCATACAAGGTAGACGGTAACGGAAATCGAACCCATTACCTCCCGAATGCTAAGCAGGTTGTGTCACCACTACGCTACCAGCTCTAGCCGTTGCAGTGGTAAACTAGCTGATGCATTTCATGACTGAATAGAAGCTTTTGCATTTCTATGCACTATTGTCGCGGTTGCTTCAGCAATATTAAACATGATTGCAAAGCAGATATCCTTAATTATTGTCAATATTAATTAACATTCGTTAGTTAGTGGCTAAGCTAACATAATTTGATTTAGTTATTTCTAATTTTTAAACTATGGTTATATTAAATTTAATAGTAAATAATCACGTTATTACTTAACAAAACAACATTAAATGTTAACATTTGTGTAATATAAAAGACAAATTAGACGTATTGGAAGCATTCGAAATTTATAGACGTAAACAGAAAGTACCTTTAATGAACGAACTGGTTAATCGTATAAACTCGCCTTTAACAGATTTTTTAAATATGGAATTACAATTTACATTAATTATGCTGTTTTACCTTAATGATTTGTTACCATAACTGCTTGTTTGTTATTTTACTTAAACATTTTTCCTTGATAATGATACATGTATTGAAACGCGTAGAGAAATAGATAATCATAAAAAAGAAATTGTAGAATTGTATTGTGTTTAAAATATTCGTGCTTTTAAATATGGTTATATTTCTCATTAATTATTAAATGAAAACCCATTCACAAAAATTCTATGTTCAATTGTTGTTAAAAGGAACTTTGATTTATAATTCCATTTCCCAATCGTTTTCCAAATTGCCACTTTATGGCATGCCTGCTATATTGTTGTGCCATAAAATCGTCTTGACGACGAAATACAAACAAAGAAATCGAACAAATTATTTATCACGTCTGTAAATATTTTTGCACAATTTGTTTATTTACAAAAAATAAATGACACTTAAAGTGCAAAACTATGGTAACTATAATAAGACCGTTTATGAACTGTGAAATGATACCTATCTTTTGTAACGATCTGAAATTAATATTTTATTTAAATTGTGTCTCAAAGTGGCAAGTTCGACGACAAAATAGCATATGAAATTCGTTTATAATGCGGGATTACGGCATTCGTTTCCACTATTGCTTTCGCTCCGCTCAAGCACTAATGGAAACCCCTGCCATAATCCCTTGCATTATACACCAATTTCATAATATACTATTAATAAATAATTATGAAAACTTAATAATAATAATAATTAATGTTGTTTGTTATTTGATGTATCCGCTTTGCTAGGTAAACTTCATTCAGCCCCACATCCTTGCACACCGATAATTAGTGTAGGAAAGGAAACTATTATAATTGCATGGAATACGTTCAAAGCTTTTGTTTAATTTTAATGAAGTTATTGTTAGATTAGGTTAGGTAATAAAAACGTTTGTTACTTTCATTTTTACATGCTATTTAAATGTCTTATTCCTCTATTGTTTGTGTTGGCTGGTTTTACTAATTAGACATTTTGGGATAACCGACTTTTGCTAGCTTACACTTAAGTAAATGGTATATTAAAAATACAGGTTGTCCTAGGAACTGACGTACATCCAAAATACAGGGAGTAGAGGGCTACAATTGGAAACATTTCTTTTTTCCGCGGCGTTTCGTTTGAGTGCAGCAGTGTGGTAAAGGTTCATTTGATAAATCTGTTTTTTCAGTTTTTACACAAACTAATAACACTTTCACTACTGGGTGGCCAATTTAGTTGTGTCAATTATTTTTTTCGAAATTCTAACACAATGAAGCCTTCAAGATGGCGGAGGACATTTTTCCCTCCCTCTCCCTCTCTCTCCCTCTCCCTCCCTCTCCCTCCTCCCTCTCCTCTCCCTCTCCCTCTCCCTCTCCTCTCCTCTCCCTCCCTCCCTCTCCCTCTCCCTCTCCCTCCCCTCTCCCTCTCCTCTCCCTCTCCCTCCCCTCCCCTCCCTCTCCCTCTCCTCTCCCTCTCCTCTCCTCCCTCTCCCTCTCCTCTCCCTCTCCCTCTCCCTCTCCCTCTCCCTCTCCCTCCCTCTCCCTCTCCCTCTCCTCTCCCTCCTCTCCCTCTCCCTCTCCTCTCCCTCCTCTCCCTCTCCCTCTCCCTCTCCTCCCTCTCCTCTCCTCTCCCTCTCCCTCCCTCCCCCCCTCTCCCTCTTCCTCTCCCCCACCCCTTTTCTAAAAAGTTTTGCCGTCACTTACCAAGATAGATACTATCCTATCTTTTAGGTTTGACCAAACAGTACACATTTACAGAATTTCACCTAAATATTTTCAGCCGTTTCCAAGATTAGCGTAAACGAAAATCGTGACAAGAAATTTTTTATATATAGCTACATAAAAAATGTACAGACTAGCAACACTACATGAATATTTGAACAAAAAAAATTGTTGCCATTACTAAATATTTACCCCGTGAAACGTAAAAGGCTAGTGAGATCGAATTTCTTTGAAATACACTGAATATTACACTAGGTTAACTGTCACAAATCAGATTTGTCTCAGGTTCCTCATTTAGAACATAACAATTCTACTCACTGAGTACTGAGAAGTAGCACTTAGATAAAATTAATATAGCAGGTGGTCAATTTCGAATCAGTGTCCTGCATATAGGTTCACGGGCATATTTAGGTTAACTTAGTTTCACATTACTTCGGAATTCAGAATTTCACTTAAAAATAGAATTGTTTGAAATTAAAGGGAACTGTCTGTATTTATTATTAGTAAGGTAATGGTTAAGTTTATACCAAAACTCCATTATTTGTATTCATAATTGAACATTTTGGTATTTGATAGATGATAGTTCCTAAAAGCCTAAAGCAGTTCTAAAGTACCAATTTGTATAAGTATATTTAATATATCATAAGCTGGTAATACAGTAACTCACTCTAATTATACAGGGCGTCCCCGGCCTCCGGCGGTATCTCCCCCTTTTGTCGCAGTGCGTCCGAAAAAAAATGTATGCCAAAAGTGACCAAGAGAAACTGCTGGCAATTGTTTTGAAATTTGTGCCTCTACCGCTAGGTGGCCTTTTCATAGATAGTTTGACGATTAGTGGTAAAGAGCCAGAATCTGTTCCCGCCTTCCGACGTATTCAATGAAACCGCAAGACTCCTTTAAGTGCCGAAAGTGGCCCAGTTCCCCTTCGAAGATGGCAACCCTCGGACCCATCCTGTCTTCTGAAGAGTCCGATTCAGAAGACACCGCATACCTCAAATCCATACCCGACCCAGAGCCCCTTTCCATCAAAAACATTCTCCAAGTCCTCACACACACCCTTCTTGGTACGTTTCCCGACCGGTGAAATATGATCATTTATGTCCTACACTCGCTCTCCCGGTACTACATCCAATGGAGAGAAACCAACCTATAAATCCCTCCAAAATGGATATCCCAGCAGAGACAGTTAATGCCAAGGGTGTTCGTCGGAAACGCTCTCTATTTAAAAACCTTTTACACGAACACAATATACACATTCTCTCCATCACAGAAACAAAGCTCACAAACAGATGCACACTTAACTTTAACACATATCACACTTATCTAAACAACAGCCACCATGGAACCGCCCTCATAATTAAACATTGCTTCCCGTGCACCTCCTTTCCACCTCCTGCGCACTTACAGCACCTCTAATACGTTACTGTGACGGGCTCACCCCGATCGATTTCTTTTCCTGCTGCAACCCGCCCGGTCATAATACACTGTCCAATGACCTCTTAATTTACGCTTCCACCCTTCCTAATTCCCATGTTCATAGAGAAAGACGAATTTATCGTCAATTCTTGTGATCTAGGAATCGGGCTCCAAAACCTAATACAGTCGCCTTAACGCCCTGGTCAGGTGAGAAGTAAACAAACACGCCGAAGACACCTGGAGCAAAGCTACCTTCCAGTTAGACTACAGAAACCGAAAAATTTTCTGGCAACAGTTTTATAGTCTTATCAGAAGGAAATAAACCCTTATATCCCAGTTAACCGACACACAGAGCAACCTAATCTCCTCCGACCAAAGAAAACACGAGAATATCTTCTATGCCCCCATCACTCCCGACCAGGTCAATGCGTATTTTAACCCCAGGTGATGACGGCCTAAATAGCAAAATTCTCAGACACCTACTCGACCCAGCCCTCCGATTACTTTCCGATATTTATAACAAATGTCTAACCTTATCGCACTTCCCAACAGACTGGAAATCGGCCTCCACCGTCATGATACGCAAACCTGTCCGCGACCTAACAATAGCCTCCTTCTATAGACCCATTTGCCTCCTGAGATTGCTCGGAACATTCTATGAAAGGATAATAGCCATCCGAACCATAGATCACCTTGAATTCAACATACTCCTTCCTGAGATTCAATTCGGTTTCCGTCCCAACCTAACGTGTCACGATTCCTTGTTGAAGCTGCTTACATAGTCCACCAGAGCATTCAATCACAAGAATCGCAACCTGACCGTTTCTGGACATTAGGCAAACGTTTGACAGGGTCCGGGACGACGGTCTCTTACACAAGATCCGCAACCTTAACATACCGACTCCTTCTCCAAACCCTTACTTTTGTACGTAACTGGTCGGTCAGTTCGAGTGATAGTATGCAACAACTTCTCCTATCTGTTTCAGCCTTTAGCAGACGTACCGTATGGTTCTGCCTTAGCCCCGATCCTCTACACTAACTTCGCTTCCGATATCCCCTTAGTTACACAACCAGGAGTAGTCGTTTCGCAGTTTGTGGATGGCACTGCCTTTTGGGGGGTGAATTGGAACAGCGGAACAGCCTCCGCCTCATATCCAAAACCCTCCCGAACTTTTCCAACTGGGCGAACCGGTAGAGGGTCTCCGTAGATCCAAGCAATCCCCTTCCGGCATCATAACTACCACGAAGATAAATTTCCAAACCTAACCGACAGTAACGTTTTCCTTACCCTGAACCACTACAGACTTCCACTCAAACACGAAGTCACCTACTTAGGATTCATCTTCACCAAAACCCTTTATTGGCTCCCCGATGTACAACGAACACTCAACGGGATAGCAAACCGAGAAAACTTATTGGGCGGGGTAGGGTTTGAAGTTGCCACCCCAAAGCAGTACAACACACCTACAAAACACGCCCTGTTATGGATTTCTGAGCACCGACATACACTAACGTAAACCCTAATCACCTCTCTCCTGTCGCTTCCATTCCACCAAAAATAACCACAACTTTGATTTTAAATTATACAATTACACAAAACAGCCCAACACCCGGGGTGAAGAGGAGAAGGACTCCTGAACAGTTTACGAACAAGATCTACATAATATAAAATAGGTCGTTACTAATCGTAAGCTCGAGCATACAAAAAGAAATACTCTCACTCTCAATCTTTAGGCATTCTCAGTCCAAGCGCAGTCCCATACTAATCACCATGGGTCTCCTTTGAGAGCCTAGGTCTTTTTGTCACAATTCTCCGTTGAGTCAACTCGACTCAGTCCACCTCCAATTATTCCAAGATACCAGGGCTTATCGCTGCTTAAATCTGTGGTCACCTGCATGTAAACGGTGCCACCCTTGGGGGTACTCCCAATATAGTCTTTTACTTATTCATCGGATAGGAAGACGGACTGCCTGAATTCTGTCGATTCACGGGATATAAACTAAACAGCGCAACGTCCAGTAGCTCAGAATCTTTTAATTGATATTCAAAACATTATGCACAAACTCACACTAAAACGCCGCCCCAGGCTGCTTAAACGATGTGCAGGGAGCCTAAAAATCGAAGGTAACACGCCGCCCGCAATTAGGCCACATTTCTATCACCAAGTTTCATAAATTACCAATACATTACCTAAACCAGTCAGTGCTGCATTTCAATCTCACCTAACGGAAGTACCGGTTTAAAATAAGATTCGTTTAAATACTTCAAGAGAAGTTCTGAAACCGCTTTCCATCATAAATCGCAAGTCGCGATAACTCAGAATTAAAGGAGTAGCCCTTCATCAATCACCCCGTTTTGTTTATCCTGTACCTGATTAACAATCCTGAAAATTAAACGTTTCAGAAGGTTTTAAAACCGCCTCCGAGTTAGAGGCCCCCCACGTAGCCATTATCGTCACTACCTAACCAGACACGTAAGGCGAATTCAAGCGGCTAACGCATTACGCGTTACCCGCACCTGATTGCTCAATACGAGAGTATCTATGTTTCATTATTATGAGTTTTTGGTATGAACTTATTCGTTCATAACAAAAACTCATAATAATTTAATATTAGTCAAGTTATCTTTGGTATGTGTGAATTCTTGCGATATTACAAGTTCACATTCCATTAATATAAGTAATTTGATTGTTACCTCATTAAATTTAGAATTTACATCAGTTCTACATACATAAAAACAAAACTTACATCGATTGAGGCTTGTACTTCGATAGAACAGTTGGTTAGCGCGGTACTCAAGCAAAATACAAGTCGTAGGTTCAAATCCTACTCGAGGTAACCTTTTTATTTATGTATTTAATAAAATTAATATTTACGTTTCATTTCCAGGTGTAAATAATCCTAAAACGCCACCAATGGTTTTTCTTTAAAATCTCTACTAATTACGAGAAGTAATTACAGTATAATTTAATCACACGTTATTACCCTTAAACCAGTAATTGGGTAGATTGCTACTAAACCCCTGTATCACTTAGATTCATTTTAATTTTCTTTGGTAAAAGTTAGACCTAAAAGTTGCATTTATATACTATATAAAACACGAATTCTTTTATAAAATATAAGTATAAAGAAGTGCCTTTAAAACTATTCATTTTATGTATGTATGTATGTATTTTATGTAGGTATATCGAAATCGTTCATCCTGCTTTGTTATCGTTGCAAACACTTAAACGCTAAATCCCTTTATCATAACTGTATAAAACCACCGTGAACTACCAGACAGGTACGAACTTTAAAATATTAGAATATTTTAAAATAAACAAACTTTACTTTTATTTTCACGTTGTGTAGGACATTAAGATCCTTTTCCTTCTTGACTACAAACATCTAGTTAATGTTATATTCGCAGCAAACGTAACGAGAGTGATAAGCTGTCTGTCGCTCTTACACACCGCTACTGTACGTTGCCGACCACAAGGAGAACCGTACAACCCCCAAGCCACTTGGTGGATGGTTAATGTTTATTTAACCATCTGATTTATTTTAATTCGTTCATATGTAAATATTTAAGTTAGTTTAAGTGTGACTATTTAAATAACGTAATTAATATGTATAATAAATGTATAAAACCATTTTGATTTCATTGTTCAGTGTGGAAGAATCTTGTAATAAGTAATCCGCCCTAAACAAACCCCTCCCCTTTCATTGTATAAAAACCGATGTGAGCAGCACCGTGGCAAATAAAGTTGAACTTAAGTTATGAAGTAAGCAATAGAAATATTATTAATATAAAGTTTGTAATGTTTTGAAACTTTTGTAATGCATTTTAATGTCCAGGCCGCAAAATAGGGGACAAGAGAGGGGAAAGTCATCTATCATCAAACCAAAATTTATAAAATAGTCCTCACTTGCCAAAAAAAGGTTTTTTAAGTATAGCAATATAAACATTTTGCTTTTAAAGCCGCCACTAGAGGCCGTTTATTAAATAAATAGCAGTGTTTTTGATTTTTACCAAAATTTTTAAATGTAACCATGTCATTATTTGTAAGATATTGGTGAAATAGCAGTTCGATATCTTTATTAGTTAAAAATCTTTAGCAAAATGAAAATGCAAAATCAAATATTTTATTACCTACGCATGTCATTTTTTCCCGAATATTAAAAAAATCTCGTTTATGTACAAAAATATAAAAAATACCTTTTAATAAAATTAATAATAATTTTTAATAAAAAATACCTATTTAAAATCTATACTTTAGTATAATTATCAATATAATTACTATAAGATCTGTCTTATTGCTTTTAAAGTCACCGCTAGAGGCCTTTTTTTGTAGTTTTTCCAATTTTTTTTAAATGTTTAAAAGATCTCATGTAATTTTTTTATAACAATTGAAAAGTACCCTAAATTTCTTAATAAACCCTGAAAAATATTCTATAATTTAAAAAATGGGTAAAAAATTATAGCAAAAGGAATACTTAACTTTAGGAATAAAGAATATCGCGTCCAATTCCCATGCACGAACAATGCAACAATTGCATTTAGGTATCGTTTATTAATTATTTACGTATTGCTATAAAACTGCAAAGTTAAAGCTTTAGTACATAATATTAGTAAAGAGAAATTCAATTAAAAGGAGTACATTATACAGGGTCGGGCGGCGAAGTATCCCTAACTTTGAAGGTAAATTAAAAAATAACAAAAAATATGAGAACAAGACTTTATCGTGGGATCAGAAGGGTACAACTGAAATTAATTTTACTTTGTTTTAAACAACTTATCATTCAAGTGATGTAGCTCATTGTCAAAACACTGCTCTAGTCGGTCTCTGAAGTTCTGCATAACTATGCAAAGCATCTGTTACGGAATTTTAAAATTTTCCTTTGTTTTTATCTTACACAAAATTACTACAGGTTAAGTTTCTTAATTTGGTAATTAAAGTGTTATGAAAAGTAAAAACTTGATGCTTTGTTAATTTCGACTGGTATCTAACAATAATATTAAACTTAAATTAAAAAAGTAAACTTGTGGGACAGCCATTAGTTGTAGTCATGGTTTGGTCAAACGAGGAACGCACTTTTGCTGTCGAGTCGTATTTTTTCACCAAGTCTATTGTTGCAGTGCAGCGTGAGCTGCGTACTCGTTATGGAATTCCTCCTCGCAATACTGTTCCTGACCGAAAATCCATTTTGTTATGGGTGGCGAACTTCCGTGCATGCGGTAGCGTTGTGCAGAAGAGAGCTGGGGCTCAGAGGACTGTCCGAACTCCAGAAGACATTGACCGTGTAGGAAGATCGATTGTGCAGTCTCCTAAGCGTTCTGCTCGCTCGCAAGCATGCATACACCTTTGCGCTTTCTAACCGTACTTTGCGTCGAATTCTCCATGAAGACCTCCACTTACATCCATATAAGATGGTTATCACTCAAGAACTCTCACAACAGGATTGGCAAAATCGAGTACAGGCTTGTGAAACATTGATTCAAAACTTGCCTCAAAGTCCACGTGATTTGTTTAGTGACGATGCGCATTTCCATATTTCTAGAAGTGTGAACAAACAGAGTATTCACGAGAGACCTCTACACAGTGATAAAGTGACAGTTTGGTGTGCAATCAGCAGTGAAGGCATCATTGGGCCTTATTTATTTGAGGAGAACAATCATGCCGTTACCATCAATTTTGAGCGGTATGCAAACATGATCCAATAATTTCTTGAACCACAACTTCAACAGATTAATTTGGGACTAGTGTGGTTTCAGCAGAATGGTTCCACGGCCCATACTGCTAGAAATTCGATCACTGTTTTGAGGGAAATGTTCGTCGGGCGCTCGCTTGATCTCCCGGTATGGTGGTATTCCATGACCCGCGCGCTCGCCAGATTTACCCCGTGCGACTCCTTATGGGGATTGTCATCTTTGCAGGGTGCCGTATAATTAATTCACCCACTTATGATTAAATACTTCTAGCCCAGAGCTATAATTAGCTATGGAAAATAATGGATAACTAGGAGATTTGATGCCACTTTGCTCATCTGTAGATTAGTAGGTCCAGGTTCAATAATATTTGATTTGCTTATTAACAAAAATAAAATTGCTTAGATATTTTCGCTGTACAAAAAAAAAGGTGTGGCTTGAAACCTGAAAATAAATAATGTAATCTCGGACGCTAATTTGTTTTTAAGGAACAAATAAACCTTAACAAACAGAAAAGTCACAAAAAACTCATGAAAATAACAAGTAAAAAATAATGACAACAATGAGTTTTATTACGATACTTAATTTGATTATAACGATGATCTCTTAAAAACTAATGTTAGTGATACTTAATTAACTGCCTTAAACTAAAATGTGAATTAAGTACAATATGAAATACCTGAGGTATTGTGTGTATTCACACTTTGTAAGTTTAAAATGTTTTCCGTTAGATAAAATACACTTTGCAATCTTAGTGCTTGGTATGTTCCTTATAGCATGATGTATACGGCCAATCATATCTTCTCGCGAGGTAGAACGAGTTTCGTAGACTAAACCCTTTAGTCTATGCCACAAATAAAAACACTAAAGCTGTAAGATCCGGGGATCTGGCTGGTCATGGAAATAGGTATTTAAGAAACTCTTAACGTCGCGGGAAACGTTGGCGGGGCACCCGTCGGGTTGGTATTTGAGGTATTGTTCACCGTTTAAATAACCATTAAGAATATGCGGGACTATGGTTTTATTTCCCAATATACCGCACCAAACATTTACACACCACTGGATTTGGTGCTCCACTTCTATTTAGCCAATGAGGATTATTTTCTGACCAATAATGCATATTGTGCAGTTTTACCCCTCCGGTGATCGTAAAAGTTGCTTAGTCGGTCCACAAGACTCGACAACTAAATTGTGATTCTTCTTCCATCACATTTTTAAACCAATTGCAAGAATCTAATCTGGGGTCAAAATCAGCTTCCAGTAAGTTAAGATCACTTAAAGTTTTATGGACTGTCCTTTTACTGACCCCTAATTAATTCGATATTGTTCTTACGCGTAAATGTGTGTCCTCTTCTGCATACGTAAGGACACATATAATTGAACATTCACTTCGGATTGGTCGTTGTCTTTTATTTGAGGGATTGGGATGAACATTTCCAATTTTTCTAAGACGACTTGCCAAATACTTAAACACACACACTTAATTTTGTTGCAAATTGCCTAGCAGCAATGCAGGCGTTTCTGAAACATTGAAACCAAACGCCTCTGCGGTACAATATGACATTTTTAAAACTACTCAACAACAAAACACCTAAAAATTATTACAACAAAAAAGACAGTAATCAAACGTTAAACGAATTTTAAACAATTGGTCAGGAAATCCTTTTTTTTACTTTTTTTGGCACTTAGGGGCTTAATTTCGAAAATCGCCTAGGACACGAAAGGAAGGTCCTGTCAAAATTAAAGCAGATCTGTCGAGCCGTTTCGTATATATATATATATATATATATATATATATATATATATATATATATATATATATATATATATATATATATATATATATATATATATATATATATATATATATATAATATGTAGATTAGATTCATTGCTTTTGCAAAGCATTCTAGATAAAAACGTTGCACTGCCGCCGCTCGCAGTTGCTTTTTTTATTTAAAAGATATTTGTCACATCACAGATGGTTCAACTGGAGGGAAATAAATTGAAAAAGTAAAGGTTTTATTAATTTTTATATCCTTTTTACATAAAACCCGATTTTTCATTAGTGATGAGTAATTTAAAACAATATACGCATAGGTAATAAAATAATAATTAAAATTAATAAAGATGTCAAATTACTTTTTTATCAGTGTTTTAAGAATTTACAATATTTTCCAGCTATGATAAGGTAATGGTGTGGTTATATTTAAAAATTTTGAGAAAAATCGAAAAAACTCTTATGTATTTAAAAAAACGCCGTCTAGCGGTGATTTTAAAAGCAAAATATAGATTTTCACATTAGTATGGTTAAAAATCTTTTTTTTTCCAAATGAGAATTATTCCATAAATTTCTGTTTAATGAAACTAAAATTATAGCGTAATTAATCAGATGATTGTTCCTCTCTCCTCCCACCCTTATTTTGCTACCTAGACCTTAAAGTGCATTACAAAAAAGTTTCAAAACATTACAAACTTTATACTAATAATACTTGCCTTATACACTAATCTAAAAATTGTCTATAAAAAGGCATTTTTAGTAAGATCGTGTATGCTCCGCCACCTATAGGTAGAGGCACGAACTTCAAAATAATTTGCAGCAGTGTCTCTGAGCCAATTTTATCACACTTTTTTTCGAATGATCTGCCGTAGGCCGACCTTAGCGGGACACCCTGTATAATAATAATGATTTAATGGATTAACCCTGTCAGTTATATACATTCAAATAAACTTTATGGTTTAAAAATCTTTTTAAACATCATGTTCCATTGCCGAATCGACATACACCAGTTGCGGTACGTTGGTTGCCTAAGCCACAGTTTACGTATCCGAACGACGTTACTTTTGTACATTTACTTCAACATAATATTGCCATAAGCTTACTCAACTGAAAAGATGTATTCTAAAAACTAATTAAATTATAAATTAAGATACCACTAATTTGATACTCAAATGTAAGACTGTCCAAAGGGATAACAATAACACTTTTTATAAACCAAAGCAATTATTTATTTCAAATAATTTCAATAATTTTTAACAAAGGTGGAATACCTGTACAACAAGATTTTTGTCTGTAAACGCCACAGCGGAATTTAATCAAGTGCTTTAGTAACCGAAAGTTTTGTATTAGACTGAATACACACGATATACTATGTAACAATGCACAGAATCTGATCAATAGGTCAAAAAATTTTTTTATGGCATAGTTCCCTGTTACTGCTTAATTAAATTTTAAAGTGAAAAGTAAACATGCAATTTACCTAATATTTGTTTTAATCACTAACACTCAATGTATAAATACTAAAGCTTTGACTTTTCTCCTTGAGAATATGTCATTGACGGTGTATCAAACTGAAAACAACGTCGTTACTAAAATTTCATCCTTGAAAGGAGAATAATTGACACAAGAAACTAGTAATAGATCATGAGGTTTTCCTAACTGACATGAGCTTTTCTAGCTCCCAGTGTCATAAATAGCAAGAAAAGCAAGAAATGTCTTAGTTCTCTTTAATGCATTGTGCTTTATATAATACATTAAAGATAAAAGCAGTAATTCCATTGTAAATGATTTCTGAAGCGATAATGTTACGTTTGGTTGTACGGTATAAGAAGATAGCAATTAATTTTAAAGAGATTTAGCAAACTGAAAACGCAAAGCTAAATATAATCTGCTTATTCAAAATACCCAAATGCTCATGCAGGTAATGTATTGTTTCGTTCATTGCAAATATAAATCAATTCTAAGCAGTGTCAGAATTTATTAAGTTCTAATTTTATTACTAAACAGAAAATAATGATCAAAATTTTTACTTAACAAAATGTGCCTTATACAGTAATAGGGAAAGAAGCCCCATAACGGCTAGGCTATCTTTTAAACTGATTTTCCTGATCAGTAACCTTGAAAATTATGAAACGTACATATTAATAATTCATGCGTATATATAAACATTTTTGTTGTAGTTGATGGATAAAGAGTAAGGCGTAAACCTTCAATTTCTCAAAAAGCACTCAAGTGGTAAATGATGTTAATAGCTCACGTTATTGGTTACCTGCACTTTACATATTTACAAGTTCTTGACGAAAATTGTGGTTACACTTAACCTGACAGCTTTTTATTTATGTTTGTTATGCGTTTAGTCACTTACACGAAGTCGTCGACTAACACTTGAACTTAAAAATTATTATTCATTTTATTAAATACATAAATAAAAAGTTTACCTCGAATAGGATTTGAACCTACGATAGCGCAGTTGGTAGCGCGGTACTCTAGCAAAGTACAGGTCGTAGGTACAAATCCTACTCGAGGTAAACTTTTTATTTGTGTATTTAATAAAATTAATAATAATGTTTAATTACATAATTACCTTTGAAATTATTCGTTCATAACAAAAACTTATAATAAACACTTGAACTGTTTACTTTTGATCCGCACACCAGATGGGAAAGAACTCGAAAGGAATTAAGGACGCACGACACAAACTTCCATGGACGAGAATATGTCGCTACACGACAACGATAATTATTTCGGGGAGGACGAAGCTAATATATGATCCACAAATTAAGGTTGCATTCGGAACCAAACTTCCACGGTAATTTCTCTAAGCCCCGGGAATGAGCGTAAACCGCTCACTACCTTTACACTGCAATCTTCGGGTATGCGGTGAAGCGCATACGAGCCTTGACACTTAAGACTGACTTAAGCTAAATTCAGATTTCGCCATTTCCAAATCTGTCGCTCTCCAAATTACATAAATCTAAATTAGCCTATTAAGAAAAAGAATCACTTAAATTTTAAGCGCGGTAAAAACGATACTCAAGACGAAAATAAGCGAGAGAAAGAAATTACATCATACTACAACTGCAAAGTCAGCTTCCCAATAACCGACCAAAATGATATCGTTAAATTATTTTTCTTTAGTACTTATTTTAGCTCAAATAGATTCCTCCCGTTCTACAATGACAAAATTTAGCAAAAGTGACATGGTATACTACATTCAGAAACATCTATGGCACCACATTCAACGACATTACACGCGGACGTTATCAGAAACAAAATAGTTTTTAATTTCAAACGTTGGAAAATTTATATGATATATCTGATCTTAATTTAATTTAGTTCTAACAAAGAAATTGACTTTGGCTCAATCTTACAAATTCTAATACCAAAGATACGCCAGTTTAACTACATATTTATTATAATTATCAACAAAAGTAACAAATCAGGACTACTTATTATTTACACCAAACTAAACATTCTCAACAAACTATTAGAAGGATTTCATGATCGATCAATAACAACATGTGAATCATTTCTAAATTTTACACTTCCAATTCAAACTTGTCAATCAGACGAAAAACTTTACACTACATTTAAGATGTACGGTACTAACGAATAATTTGTAATTTCGAAAATTATCGGCATATCTTTGATAAAAGCGTAAACACATGACACGACACTCTAACGTAAAATTTCGTACCGTAATGCTGTCTCACTCTTTTCATTTTTCATTTCCCCACCGTCCACAAACTAGTGGCGGTATAGTACTGCCACCGTTATGAATCGTTTGTAACCATATATACATACGCCCACGCGCACTTACTACTTAACGCTTTGAATAAAGCCATTGAATAATTTTCACTCAACGATAAAGCGAAACGTCGAAAGAATAAACTAAGTCCGCAGAATTAGCAATTGTTGAAACTTTGATACGTAATGAATGTTACGCATTGATTTATTAGAAACACAAAGAGAAATTATCGTTTGTATTGTTCATATTAATGGTTTGTATTAATTCAATATTGTTACAAATTTAATTAAATAAGCAAGTTAACGGATAAACTACGTCTGCAAAAAGCGACGACTATGGATATCTAATACTTTTATTTTGATTGCTCCTCGCAAAACAAAATGATATGAATAAAATTTTTGCAAAGCAGTATCAACAATCTAATAGATAATTTCAAATGATATCGATATACAAAAATCGAATAATTGCTATAAATTGGAAAATAATAATTACCGATTAAGAACAATTGAATTAATATAGGTTTTGCAAATTTCGTGTAAAAAATTAATTCATTAACAGAGTAGGTAAATGGAATAGCGTCAGCTTGTGCCATTTACAAAAATATAAGATACCACAAAATTTCTCTTACACGCTAATAAAGGGAAGTACAGAAAATGCGGCCTCGTCAATAATTTCTGATGACACATATTACTCGCTTGTTTTCTCGGAAGTGGTCGGCGATGTTCAAATCGACCTGCAGACCATAATTTTTTAATTGAAATAATTTTATCGTTTTATCAGTTCTTATTTTAATGATGCAGTGGTACTAAAAGGTGATAAACACATGTTTAAAACTTGATTTGTAAATTACAAACGATTTTATATACCATATGTTTAACATATTTAATAATTTTCGTTTATTGTTGGTATTTATACCAGTGGGTATTATGAAATGTTTCTGGCATATTAATTTTTGACTTAAATCGGAATATTCATTAAAACTGCGGTCGGATTTTCATAATTTTTTTGCCATTCGGAAATCCTTGGAACATCTTTCACAAGAAATTAAAAAAAAAACTCACGTTCTTATTTGACCTGTTATTAAAACAACCAACATAAAGACAATGATGAGAAGTGGTATTCGTTATCAAAACAATTAATGAAAACAATAACAAAATCTAAAACGAAAATGTTCCTTTCAGTAATAATTTTCTCAGAGACATCTAAATCTCGGTACAATCGCGTGCTACGGCGACATTTATAGCAGTTTCGCTTCTTTCCTACTTCGTTATTTAATACCCAATGGTCACTGGAGATTGAAACTAAATGTGGCAATATAACCATTCTCGTCATTATCTGAGACCTCAAACAGGATTCTTTTAGCGCTATTCTCCTAGAATTATTAACTGTTGCCTTTGTTTTTTTATAAAATTCTCTTCCAACTTCTTCTTCTTTCATTTCACAAGCTTGCCTTTTTTTCCTCGGCTAACTTTTATAAGGACATCTCTCCTTATGCCCATTGCTTTTCTGTTTTGCCTCAGATACATGGGGCGCAGGCACAATGTTTTGAGTAGTGACGGAACATGAAGACTCCGGATTCGAATGATTGGTTTTATGTAGGAACGGTAATTTGGTCGGAGGGTGATGGCTCTATAGCATTACCTAATATCATCGCAGCTGATGGTAATGGTATTTCTGTTACTTGTGCTGCAACACATCCTTATTAAGTGGTTTAACGCCACAGTACCTTCATTTGAGTGAGCGGACAGCTTTCATGTATACCATCCCCAAAAGGGGACTCATTTCACCCGCTTGATTGCCTGAGCGTAGAAAGTGTTCAAGGTTTTTATGAGACGCACCTCCAAGGGAGTAATATAGCTATGTCGATTCCGGCTCGCATGGGGATTTGCATATGTAAGGGTAAGAGAGGGATAGGGAATTACACTAAGTGTGAAAATATTTACAGGTCACTGACTTAGCTCAAAGTTCATAGACCTTGGGTTATAGTATTACGGCTCTTAGGCCAAAGTTCATGTAGGTAAGCGCCGAGTGCCACCGTATTTTCAACTACTTACTAAAGTTTATAAAAATCTATCCAATAAAAAACACTAAACTGTGTGTTTATTTTATTTATATTTATATTTCTACACAAAGTACAGTTCCATCCTTGTTCCTCCAAGGAGTAGTTCTTAAAATATCTACCTTAATTCTGAATTAATAATTCTTTTTCCAATCAATAATTTGATAAATGTATGTTGTCTATATTTTTTCCCTATAAAAAAACATGTTTTATAGCTTTAATGATTAATTCCATTCCGTCCTCCAAATCTTCTAATATTTTGGAAGTTTAATCTTGCTATTATATCCTGCACGGTAACGACGTTAACATTATTCACTTCTTCTTGGTTCTATGTTCCAACTCCTTCCTGTACAATGTAATTAAGTCTTCGTGTAAAATTTAAGGTTTTCTACGCTTTTAAATGTATTGTCGTTAAATGTAGTGAAACCGTGGGTTTTAAATTCTGTAAACGGTACAAACACTTACTACATAACCAAATCCTTTAAGTTGAATGGGGTCTTGAATAATATTTGTCTGCAGAAAATAATCATAGGTCGGACTCTTCGATTTCTGAGAGTCTGGAGGTGGTTAATAAATAAATAAATTTTAGTAGACACTTTTATATTACATATTTTGTAATATCCTGGTCTTTATGGTACAATATTAGTGATCGTTTGGTTCAAGCTCACGCCTTCAGTACGAGTTGTAAGGTGACGTAATTGTTTGTATGAAATGTATGAAATTGAATCCCCAGCAGAGCGGGCAGACATGGCGCAGTTATGGGGCCGGAGGAATTTAGGCATTTAACCGTTCTATCCAGTGAAGTAAAAAGAAGACATTGGTAATTAAACTCCACGTTTTCTGTTAGCGTTCGTGTAAGTGTTGCGTGACGAAAGCGCATTTCAGAGACGCAGGCCAAGACAGTAACAGCATACATGCTGTGTGAATCTGGCGAGCCAAAATTAAGAAAAGTGAAAGCAGTTGGTTAGACATTTTTAGACCATGTCGGAATACAACTCCTTGCTGTAACACCTATATATATATATATATATATATATATATATATATATATATATATATATATATATATATATATATATATATATATATATATATATATATATATATATATATATAGTAAGCGTTCGCAGTGCCCGGTGATGTGATTAACAACAAAAGATCGCCATCTTCGTTACCTATATATTGCAATGCTAAATATTGAACATAAATCTCACTTATTCTAACCATAACGCAGATAATAAAACAAAACTATCTTAATAAGCAAAACAGGGTGACTAGGTAGTTTTCAGAGGTTTGCCAAGTTCGGCGGACGGGCCTCTGGGTATTGGGTTATGTATGGGTCAAAGTAACTAACTTATTGAACCGGGTTTTACCGTAGTGATTCCCTTGGTTTACTTTATGTAGTTATTTATACCTCAACTAATTTATTACAATCACACGCAAATTAATAATTTAACGTAAAATTTACTCACAAAAATTGATACCGTTTTTATTCTCAAGGATAACATGAAAATCAATACTATTTTTTACTTTAAATTCTAGGAATTGCAAATTTCAAACTATTTGAACGTTCATATATATAATATATATATATATATATATATATATATATATATATATATATATATATATATATAAAGAATATTTCTAGAAACCTATTCTGGGAATTTAACAAAAGGGTGAAAACACTTTTATGAGTGGTATGCCTTTATATAAATATCGGACACTATGTCAAATGTCTTAAGACATCGGCTTTAAAATGAATATTACTCCTGTTTAACAAACAGGAGATTAGAGCTGATTAGATTGTGGCAGAAATCCAGTGGCGGGAGGGGGAGGGGTTATTAGACGCAGTTTTTGGTTTTAGAAAATACTTCTAAAACAGCTGCATATTTCAAGGATACAAAAATAACTATATATAAACCTTAAACATATCGATTAACTTATGTTTTATGCAATTTTTTGATATGGCGCGTAATTTAGTAGAATTATTAATTTTTTCAATATCTGATTAACGATTAATTTTATAAAAAAAAGTATAGGCGTATTTTTTAAAGAAAATTTAATTTTACATAACTCTTCTTTAAAAGTTTTTTTATATAACGCAAGGTAAGTCAAACAATTAATTAAATATGAATGAAAATGGTTATACTGCATTATTCATATTTTATAGAAGCGGGCGGTTTTGGAGATTTTTTTAAGTTAACATGTATATATTAATATCTATCTGCATTAAGTTTTAAACGTGATTCCGATAGATTAGTTTTTTGTTTTTACAATGTTGCCCGTCTTCGTTATGAACGTTCAAAAAAAGAGGTTGCATAGTTACCCTAAAAAAATTATAATTCAAATTATTTCATTTCTTTTAATTTTTGCTTACAACCTGCATATATAGGTATAGAAGGTTATGCAATCACCTTTTTTTTCACTATCGCTCAATAGACGTATTAGCTTATTTTTTCAAGTTAGCATCTAGATGTACATTAATCTCTGTCAGACATGAAGTCTTAAACGCCTGTTTGACATAAATTATTGTTATTATTATAAAAGAGGTTGCATAATTATCCTAAAAATAGTTATTTATATATCAAGGGAGTTATGAGGATGTTAATTACCGACGGCAATGGATTGCAATCTCGAGGAACATTAGTCCCGAGGGATTGTAAGTTTCCGAGGTTATTAACATACATAACTCACGTGATAGATAAATAATTTTATTTCATATTTTGGAAAAATTCCAAAACCAGTTCAACTTTTATTTTAAAAAATTGCAGCAAAGTACATGTCTTAGGTTCAAATCCTACTCGAGGTAAACCTTTTATTTATGTATTTAATAAAATTAATAATAATTTTTAATTACATATTTACTTTTCAACTTATTCGTTCTTAACAAGACGTAATAACCTTTATTTTGAATTGTGCATTTACTGGAGCTACAATGAATATATATATATATATATATATATATATATATATATATATATATATATATATATATACATATCTGAGAACAATGATGTCATTGTCAACTTTTTTAAATTAGAACTCCCAATTTTTATTTGTTACTTTAATGGTTAGTGCGGTAGTCTAAATGATGGTATTCAAATGTTGATCACTTTCACAAGAAATTGTTTTTTAATAATTATATTTAAAAACTAAAATAATGCTGTTGCAACTTTAACATTTGTTGCAAAACTAATTATAATATTATTTAACTAAGAAATAAAGAAAACAACTGAAAATGAAAACAAACAAAACGGTCTCGCAGCTAATGTTTAAAATGTCCACCTTCACGTCTTGAAACTTTTGTAGAACGTTTTGGAGAGTATTCGGTTCTACCCCTCTAATTGTCGCTCTTATTTGTTCTTTTCATTGTTCCAAATTGTCTGGCTTCTCTCGGTAAACTTGACTTTTCCTATACCCTTACAAAAAAAATCGAGACCAGGAGACCTTACCGGTCATTACACTGAATCTCTTCATCCAATCCATCTATTGGGAAATACATCATTTCAGTATTGTTGTACTGGTCTTGCTTAATGGGGTGGTGCTCCACCTTGTTGATACCGCAACGTATCATTCGGAATGTCAGGATCCTCCGGATTTGCAAAAAAACGGCTAACGCAGGAATTCATTCTTTTCCAAAAATACTTTGTACATTGGCCCAAATATGGTTCTATTATCCTGTCACCAACGACTCCCGCCCATACGTTTAATTTCTGGGATGTTGTGTTTTTTCTCGCGATGCCAGTGAGTATTTGCGGGTACCGAATATCTACAATTGTGTTTGTTGACAGTACCCTTCAATTAGGATTATGCCTCACCTGACAATACTGCCCTTCTTAACATTCCAGGATTATCGTGTAACACATTCAGTATAGTTTCACAGAACTCCATTCGACGATCGGGATTCTAGTAAAATAATTTTATACGTGCGCCACTTCTCTTTCTTCAAGTGATTTACCACCGATTTTTGACTAATTTCATGATCCGTAGCAACAACACGAGTCGTTTTCCATGGATTTCCGTGCAAATGTAGTAGCATATTAAGCTGAGTTTCTTCATTTATTGCGGAGCAAGTTCTTGGTAAATCTCAACATTTTTTTTGAATTTTGCTAACAATCGATTGAGTTATCGGTTATTTTTCCTGATGGATATTGTTAAATAAGCGGCATACCTGATCTTGCTTTTCTTTTCTATCGCTATATCCCGTCATTATTAATGTTTCAGTCCGTTCTATTTCGCTTAATTTGAACATAGTAAAAATCTTTTGACAATCCACTCAATTTACTGACATTGTTGCGATGGTACGTATACAAAAGTCAAACTTTCCATAGTCATGATAATATAAAGTTGAAATTCTGTTTTATTTTTCAAAATTAATTTCCTCCAAAATTTCCTTATGAAAGTAGGACATTTAGACAATCGCACGGACTATTAAAATAACAAATAAGAATTGGGAGTTATCATTTACAAAAGTTGACAGTGAAATCATTATTCTTAGATGAATCACCCTGTATATATCATTATAAAACCAGTAGTAAATGTGCAATTAAAAATAGAAGTTGACCTGTTTTTGTTATTTTCTTAAATGTTAATAGTTTAATTTTCAGAGCCATTATTCCAGACTCTTTACTCACACAGTATGTACAGTAATTAACTTATGCGAGAAAAAGATTAGGTATATAATAATAAAGTAAAACAGTTCTAATTAAAGATACCTACCTTTTTGGATTTAAATCCTGTATTTATATTTCTACTTAACAATCTTTCAACATTGTAATGCATTAAAATACGTAATCTTTTCTTAACTTCTAATCTTTTACTTCACATTCACACATAGTGTAATTCTGTGTCTAAACCCTCTGTTTCTCTCTAATTGGAATTTACACTTTACAGATGTTATTAACATAAAAATGTTTGGCATGAAATCTCATTTATAATTAGCTCATTGTATTGTTATATTTCTGTGGATGAGATTAAAGACGTAAAGTGTAATTTTAACATTTACAGGGAAATTATTTCGGCTTTGTTTCATAACAAAGAGATCTTAAATTTTAAACATTTAAATGTATATTTTGTACTTACACTGATCGTAAAGAGTTTAATTTAATTTTGTAAAGACTGGAATCAAAATTATTAATACGAATATATTTTTTCATATAAAGTTGATCTAATAAGATGGGCAATTTTAAGCTACTTCGGAAGTTTTACAAAATTAAGCTAAAGTATCTAATTTAAGGAAAAATGAAAATGCGTATAAGAAATCGGTCGTAAAACCAAACTTTTTCACTCTCGAGCTCGTGCTTACATTAAATGAATTTAAAATAGGTATCGTCAAGCGATAGATTTCTTATACCAACACCCTTAAAAATGCTTTTGTAAGCAATTTACATTCATTTAAATTTTATTAAATCTTATTTTCAGGTAATCGTTCAAAGGGATGTTTACGCAAACATGGGTTCACTTTGGAAACATATACGAAGCTGGTGCATGATAAGGATATTAATTCTTATTTATTTTCCACGTATTATACAAGCATGTTCAATCGAACCTAGTAACCTTAGTCCATTAGATAGAGAATTAAAGACTTACGTAGATGATCTGATAAAAACAGACAGTTACAAGATATTTCCTGGTATAGATATAAAAAGAAATTTAAATATAACTAAAGATGAATTATGGCCAGGAAGTTGTCGAAGAGGTAGAAAACTAAGAAGTATAGATGATTATTTAAAGGAAAAATTGGAGAAATATGCTTTAAACCATTATATTACGGTAAATTTGCCAGAAACTGCAAGGTTTTTGAAACGTAAGTATTATTTTTTTTATGCATATAAAATACCCAATTCCTAATAATTGTATACGTGAATTGATTATTGGAATTGTTATTTGTAAAAATTTACATTACAAACAGATTAGAAAGAAAACACTACTGTTGCTTTACATATCTCTCAGATACGTGCACAATGCTTAGTTGGAGGGCATTAAAAATATGTAAATTTTAAATACGAGTTTTATACCTCTGATAAGCTAAACTGTTATTTGTTTTTTTTCTGTTTTTGTCACATGTTTACTTAAATACTAAAAAGTAAAAAATATAGCTTCAGTTAAATAATGTATTTCATTTAAGCTTGGGTGCTAATTTCATACAATATATTTTATAATATTAACCAAGTATTTTTTTATTGATAACTACACAGTATAACATAAATCATGCAGTTAACCATTAACTAAAAATGTTATGTAGAATTGCAGATAAAATTTTTTAAACCGACACATACATTTTTAACATTCTAAATAACGATATGTAAATATACATGGCACACATACTGAAATGAAATATTGTAGTTGGGCTCGTAGTTAGGTGTTTTGTTAACTTTCTAATTTGTAACGTTCACACTTATGTTGTCTAAAACAAATCTCCACTTATTGCCAAAAATTTCAGATAAATTATGTCAAGAGGTCGATCGTAATTGATGAACAGTTTAAAAACGTATTCTATCCTTATAGGTCGCTTATTTCTGCATAAGATTGTAGTGTCCCAAGGTAATTTGAACTTATTCGCAATAATGCAAATTCAAGAACAAAACGATCACTAAGGGATGGACTAACACTAATGCTACTATTACCCAAATTTCTTGCGTGCCTGACTTTTCTGGCAATAATTAAAACATTAGAGTTTATTTACAAGTCTGATATTTAATTACTAGCAAACCTCAAACCTGATCAAAAGAATTGACCGTCTAGTGGTAAGCTACGCTGTGTTATGTGAATGAGAAAGGATTGGATGAGGTTACGTGTTGCATCATGTGGTACAGGTAAAAAATGAAACCACTCAAATTAGGATTAACGAACTTTGCGCAATAACGGTGTAACCCGTTAATTTACGAAGTTGGGAAAGAAACACCAAGAAAACACAATTTATTAATAAATAATTGCATAAGTACGTTGGTAAATCAAATAACAAAAAAAAAAAACCAAAGAATTGGCTCAATATGTAACAAAACAGGATTAAATCAGGTTAAAGTACAGAATTATAAGATTAAAGAACCAAAAAATAAAAATCAGTTTAACTAAACATAAGGTAACTACAATGCAGTTTAACTACACATAGACTAGAACAAAAAAAAATAGGCAAGGAATTTACACATACACAATTACATAGTGAATAATAAAAGCACAAAATGCATACACACAATTACATATAAAAAGAAATTAGTTCGTAGACAAACAATTCTAAACAAGCCAAATGAATCAGACACTCAAAAAAAAAAACTCATTAGAACAAAGCCTTTCAAGGGTATGGTCCAAGCAAATAAATCATAACAAAGTGACCGGTGTCAAGCTTGAATGACTGCGTTAAAAATACATCATCCCCTTCTCAGCTTATATATGCATCTATACAGAACAATAATGACGGCTAGTTTAAGAGTAAAGATGGAATTTGGGGGGTTTTAATGTCATCTGGACCTGTGTCTGTAAACCGCGGTCTCGTTTATAACGAATTAATGAAGTTCTACCATTCCACGTTAGTCCACGCATTATTTTCTCTACACAAATATTAATAAACAGTAAAAAATGCCAAATCATACTGGCAATGAGGAACGGCACGGTACTGTCTGAAGCGGACACCCTTTATTTTAACAGATTTCAACTTCATGAGCGTACTTGAGTAATTGAATAGAAACTTCTTGCAAGAAAATGATTAATTTTTAATAGGTAACATAGGCTAGTTGAATCTTTCGCTGCGAGCTTAATTTACATTAAAATACCTACTTACGTTTGAATATAATCCTTTAATTAATCACTTATCCATCAATATTTAACGGATTAAGATACACAGTTTAAACCTAAGACGATACCGATTATTTATAGATATATTGCTTGCACTTTTATTAAAACCCGAATATTTGGTGATACGTTTATTTACGACCACTTGAATTTTATTAAAAACTTTACGTCAAAAATAACACAAAAAAGAAAAAAAAAACAAATTCGCGGTTGTATGTACACGATAAAATTTGTAATTAAACAATCAGATCGATCCGATCTGAGTCGAAACTCTACTGCAACTAACTGCCCGTAGTCCCCAAATCAGCCCCCGTTTGAAAAGACAAGAATTATTAGACGGAAATATTTTCGTATTTATTACTAAAAGAGGTATTAATTTTTAAAATATGCACTCGTATGTAACAAACCATATATCCAAGTCTCCAAGTTCAAACAACCAAACAAAGATGTCTTTTGATTTGCGGTACGTCCCGATGTAACTAATTACTAACTGCGACGTTTTTACTTCAAAAACGTGTGTATAGAAATTTTCAACAATTCGTCACGGTAGTTTCAACAGAATACCTGTTTTCTACCCCAACATATGTTTTTCTTTTCTTTTCATCCCATGCTCAAATATCAGTTATATACGACACATAAAATAAAATAGCCCGACAACATTATCAAGTTACGACTTATTACCAAGACAGTTAAACCCATTAATTATCTTTTGTATCACAATTTGAAAATATATTGCAATAATAAAATTTTCTCTGCTACACCTGCAAGATCTAAAGAAATATGCTAATTAATAATATGCTTCTCACTGTATTGTACTTACTGGCCGCGTGACACAACGGATGTGTCTGTCATAGTTTTCTTTCATAACCGCGTGTGCCAACATTTGCGTCCGAATCTCATATAGGTTATGCGTTATTGAAAAAGCGCGACTGGAATAATCGACTTGCGTTTTTGGCCAGTAATATTGAGACACAGCAATGATTCCTCATGGCTGCAAATTAAAACAATCGATAATAATGGAAAACAAAGTATATTTTTTCTCCATTGAAATAAAACGTGAAAAATGAAAAGGTTACTAATAAAACGAAACAATGATACATAAGCGTAATTATAAGGAGGATAAATAAGGAGAACAATAAATTATGTCGTGGCCTTCAAAAAAAAAACACCCCAGACAGTAACGCTTACTACACTGATTACACTTCACCTTGGAACGAGATATCTTCTTTTGGGCATACGTTCATTCAGATTAATTTTGAAGTTTTTCGTAACAAATCACATATCGGCGTTTATTATTAGTGTTGCCACCAACATCTTCCAAAATATGTTTAGTTTTTTGTCAATAATATATTTGGGATTCAATTTTATAATAGAGTGGAGAGTCGCTACTAAATGGGTGTTTTTCTCAAGTAAAACGTGAGCCAAATCAATACTTGTTTAGTAATTGTCAGTATAAATTGTGCGTCCATTGTTGAGCAAACTATTTGGACGTGTAAGCACCACATTCTTGAACAAAGGTTCCCCCTTGATCTTATCTTGTCCACAATATACCATTAGGTTGCAGGTATATCCTATATTTATGGCGTTTGTTTTTGATACATTGTCGAAAGGACGGGCGCGCTAGAAACGGAACTAATGTCTCATCAATACAGGCACATTCCTTTCGCGTATAATGGCGTTGGAAATTTTGAATGAGGATATTTTTGAGAGGAAATATTTTCTGTAATCTGTCGTCTGATATAATTTCATTATTGCTGAAACGCCACATTTTCAGCAATACCTGAAAGCTACTTTTGGACATTACAGATTTTATGTGACTCTGATAGATTGGATACTTGGGCCAATATGATTCAATATTTGGGTATTGAAAAAGGCCCATCTAGATTAGTACACCGGAAAATTTCGTCATTTCATCAATATCTGTATCTTAGATCCTAGCTAGTTGTGCATTTTGTTAGTCATACATTGTGCAGCATACATATTAGCTTCAGTAACCAACAAAGTAAGGATGCTTTGAGCGAAAAGTAGTTGAAAGAAGTCTAGTGGAAATTTCATACAGTAGTCTTCGTATAATTGTTCCGTAATAGTAAAATAGTTCAATCCTATTACGTTATGCCAAGGAAGACTGGCATGCCCTGCCGAAATTTCTTCGTCACCACTTGTGACATCTTCATAATCCATCACGACTTCTTCGGTTGTTTGCGTCACCAAATCGTTATTTGCTGTATTCGAACAACTTGGTCTGGGATCATGTGCGTCGTTTACATTTGTGTTACAAATTTTGGAACGCTCTTTTGGGGGTGTTTCAGTGTCGGATATGATTAAGAAAGAAGGTTAATATAGTCATCTACGTCGGAGAAATTGTCCTAAAATAATTATTATAGCATTCAATATTCTTTTATTTCTTCTCATTACCTGTCACAATTGTTGCAACGCTTTTGTTCCTCTTCGTAATTAATTTTTAGATACCACTGCAGGCACTGATTCACTTGGATGCACTTGCATGAACAATTTACGAACAAGACTGCGCATGTGCGGCGCATATGGAACATATTCAAACAGGTCAGTTTTAAGGCCCAAGTTTAGGTGCACGCGGCGTGCACAGCAAAACTTATGCATTGGGGCCTTGCGACGGTGTCTCATCAAAAATATTGTTATAAACAATTATTATTGTATAAAATAAATTTAATGTGTTGCAAGACACAAAATAAGAAAAAACGTTAGGCCTTAGGATATATATATATATATATATATATATATATATATATATATATATATATATATATATATATATATATATATATATATATATATATTGTCTCAAGGTAAGGATTCCCACTATGAGGATCTTGGAAATGGTTTTAGATACTCCGGTTAAATGGGAAAATACTTGTGTAATTAGCGGACCAATAAGATGCTAGAGCAAAAATACAAACACTTCTTCATGGCAACTTGTTACGGACTTTAACATGGCATAGTCAGTTTTTCAATCGGGCGTTTCCTATTTTTATTTATTTTCTATTCCATTATTTTCCAAACACAAGTAACACCGTTTTACAGTTGAATTCAAAACATTGCGAAGCATTTGAGGCATAATACTTTCTAATACTTTGAGAATTAAAGTTCTGCAATTGATTGTCATTTTCAATATTGTGTCGATAAATGTAATTTTTGACACATCCTCAGAGAAAAAAGTCAGGAAGCGTTATATCGCAGGATCGCGCTGGCCATCTTACTCTGGAATGTGTTCCAATCCATTTTGCTGAAAACCTCTCCTGTAAATATTCCTGTACGGCTCTAGACTTATGTGCCGGAGCACCGTCTTGTAAAAACCAATAATCTTCAATATCTGCTTGAGGCAAATGATATAAAGTTGCTTCTACCTGATTTTCTAATAAATTTTGGTAGCGTTTAGAATTTAAAGATCCGTTATAGAGAAATGCACCTATTATTCTCATTCCGAATATTGTAGCCCACATATTAAAACCGAAACGGTGGTGATATCTGCGCACTCTTTAAACTCTAGGATTTTCTTTCGCCCAATAGCGAGCATTTCTTCTGTTGAAAATTACATTATTGAACACCTGACTTTCATGCGACCAAATTATTTTATATGGAAATTGCTCATTATTTGTACATTACCTGCTATACGATTCACAGATCTCTCTTCACCTGCATCCCCTGGTCAAACTTAAATGGACGTATTTTCTTCCTTTTGTAAAATAAAATGAGCAGTAGAATGGGCCACTTCAATTGTTTGTTCAACGTGTTGTGTAGAAATATCTGGATCTTCCGTAACAGCTCATAAAACATTTTTTGCTTTTTCTTCATTGCAAGGTTTTTTACGGCAATTTAAAGGCTTTTTAAAGTTCCTAAATGTGATTTTATGACTGAAGTACTTCAAAGCGGTGTATTTTTAATTTTTCGACGCTTTGGAGATTCATGAAAAAGTCTTTATTAGCTTGAAAAAAATGCATTTTTTTTTTGGAAATTATACAGATTATTTTAGCAGTGTTTGATAATGAACATTTAAATAGGTAACTTTAATGTTAATTATACAAGTGCTTAGTTATTTATATTAAGCTGCATCATTAACAATATTTTATTTTAGTAGTTTTCTTTATTTTATAAAATATTAAAGACAAAGGAAAGTTAACTAAATAAACTTTTTTGAAAATGCAGGTCTGTATTCAAAAATTTCGTGATTATGGTCCATAAAAGATTCAAAACGCGATCAGGCCATCAAATGTGATACATTGGTGAATTTGTAATAAAAAAATCTTTCAAAATTAGTTTTCAAAATATCAGGAGCGTATTTAAAAAAATAAGTTGATGATGGTGTTACACGTCCAAACCGCACTAGGCGTCGTGTATGCTTACTAATGTAAGCGGGTTGCCAAGCCAGCTAACAGGGAGATGGGCGTGGTCGAAATAATAAGTAAAATGAATGATTAATACGCTCAAACACCTTACACCGATATTCAAACAGCTCAGTCCGGGAAAATATGTCTCTAGGCGCCACCACAATCGAAACTTCGCTAAAATAATTGTCTTAAGCTGGATGTTATTTAACCCTACTTGATTGTGGAAAGTAGGATTGTGCTTACTCAGTAAACTCGTACACGAGGGTTCTAAAACAAACACTCGTCCAAAACAATTCAACTCAAACTCAAATATATTTAGTACTACCCAGGTTATTAAAAACTTTTTGAATACACCTCGTATACCAAAACTTCCAAAATAAAATTTATCACTCAAATTCAACTGCATTCACGTAACCAACAGTTATATTTTCTACTTATTAATGAATAAACTATTCTTCATTCAATGATCGGTAATTAATTTTTAAAATTCTTAACATGAACGATATCTTTTAAATTTAATTTACTTTTTATAACACTTCTGAATCGTATTTGACATTCGTAAATATGTAAGTTCTCAAAACTCCAACTCTTTGTTATACTTAATGAAATTTTAATTAACAGCTGATCCGTCACTAGTGCATTGCGCTAATGAAACTAACATGAAAATTTTTGCAATCAACCTGGCAAATATAACCTTTCAGGTTGTTCCTTAATCTTAAAAATCCAAAAATATGCAAAGTCTACACTTAACTTGTCAAAAACTACTAGGTCACCAATTAAGTAATCGTCACAAATATGTCTCATAACTGGCTAAATAAACAACAGAATAAAAATTTAACGATAAATATATATTGTCCTGCATAAAATAATAAACAAATGACAAAGAAACAAACACAAACAGCGTGGTTGAAAATCAAAACCACACGTCACTGTCAATATAACTTTCTGCAAAAATTCTTACTACTATACAACCCAAAACAACATACCTTTTTTCTTTTCGCTTCTAAACTAATTAATATTTACTCAACATTACGCAAATGAAGTAAACAAAGAGATAATCGTGCTTAACTGAATTTTTCAAAGTACTTAAATGTAATCCTTACTTAAAATTGTCCATTTATCCTACGCTTTTCTTTCTTCTTTCTTCCCGTAAATCAATTATTTGTAGTCCATTTGTAATCCTTAAATTGCATGAAGGCACATAACCAGTGCTTCACAATTTCACAAACACTTATTCCTTTCTGTACTCACAAATAGTCCAATAACACGTAATAATCTGTACAAGTTTGGTTGCCTCTTAAAATTTCTAGCAACCTTTAGGACAGTTTAGTCCTTCCTTACACAAATAAACTTTTAATGTCACATAAAATTACCTTAACATTGGCTTAATTTACTACCAAAAATTTCGTTTACTTAAAGGTGGTCCCATAAATAATTTTAACTCAATATCGGTACAAGAACACGCGCTGCACTTAACACTAACGTAATAACTGTTAACTTTTTATAAATCTGCTTACGCGCTTTTTACTTTCTTGAAAATAAATAAACTAATTTTATCTTCAATCTCAATTTAATTAATTGTTTTATTATGAATGTCTTATACGATTCATCCCTTTCGGGTTAACGCAGTTGTTTAAACAATGACTGCCTTCAATATTATTCACAAATGTAACTCCAACTTAACCCATTCTAAGCCACACTACACTTCGCGCGCGTCTCCCCAACATTCACCACAAGCAACAGCCAAAAACGAAAAAGCTCCCGTCAATCCCTGACTTTCCTATTTATAACTTCAGCCATCCATCTTTAAACATGTCTTCCTTCCGCGCTATATTCTCCAATAGTATTCATTCAAAATTTCATAGTTCCAACTGATGCTACCCTCTATACAACCACGCTCATAACTACAATACATCGCCATATTTGTTTTTACTTACAAATTTTTCAATTACTTCATGAAGAAATCATTTTTCGTCACCACATTCATTCAGTAGCCACTCTGGTCCATTACGCAACTTTTAACCTTTATCTCCAACCTGCGCTCGATCTCCTTCCGCAACATTTGCAAAAATAAGTACCGTCTAAGATCTCAAATCCCATATACATACACATATTCTCAAAACAAATTGCACAACATTACGAAAACTTTCTGAAATTAACACTTAAACCTACCAAATCTTTCTCTACATATTTTCTAAAACATCCTACACTTATACTTCACATCTTCTGGCAAAGATTACTCATTTAACCTCAACATTCCATTTCTTACGGTAGCAAAACAGTAGCAATACAGTAGCAAACATTATCGTCCCATCGACAAATTTCTTTTCATATTTACATTCATCAGAATCTATTTATTCCAACACCAAAGTCTCTATAACATTCAAATACACGTATCTACATACAGAATAATATTTCTCCTAAATTTCCAGTGGCGTAACATCCACCCACATACATTATACATATACACAAAAAAATTTTTTTTTCGTTCAAACTCAATACACTCGCACTCAAAACACGTAATACTAGTCATTACAACATCCTACATACAGGGTGCGTCAACGCAACCTTACAATGGCTACAGAAATAGCAAACTGACGATGCCATGTTAAATTCCGTAACAAGTTGCCATGGAGAAGTGTTCGAGTTTTTGCTCCAGCATTTATAATAACGCCAGAAAAAATCAAATAGAAAAAATTCAATTTCTTTTCAAATATCTCAAAAACAAAAAATCACACCCTAGATTTTTTTGTGTCATTTTATTGGGCCTTAATTACACAACTTTTTTCCTTTTTGGTCGGAGTTACCATTTTCGAGACTCCCGTAGTTAGAATCCTTATCTTGGACACAGTGTATATTACGGCAGTCAACGTCAAGACTTTTATTTCATACCTGAATCATAATCTTCATTTTGAACACTCAAATGCGTGCGGAATCGGGCCTTTAAAAAATGAGCGCTTTAAAGTTGCCTAAGCAACAACGAATTCGCTTCCAATTTTGAACAATCATAAATACTCAATTAGACAAATAGAACTAATCTTTACTTACTTAAATAAATATAAAATGTACAATTGCTGTTTGAAATGTTAATCTCGTATGAAATATCCTCGTTTTAAATCATTTTGTAAATCACGAAACAAGCCTCACAAACGTTTATTAAGTATAAACAGCAACGAAACAACAGTTGCTAACCGCTTCTGCGCAACGATTAATGGCGCAGATTACTTCAAAAACTGATTTCAATCTACATTTACTTCCACATCACCGGTGGGGGCGTATTTTCTGAGAATTTTCGCATTGTGGTTCAGGTATAATAAAAAAGTGTATAATACACGTGTATAAGCGCCTTCAAAGCACTACACTGTTGAAAGGCATTTGGCAACGGCTCGTGCTTTTAAACCCGTCGCGCGTGATTTATAGACTTGCGTTACTTTAAAAGCTGTTAGGTATTATTAAATATTATCTAACACTAGAAGCGCCAGGAGGACTGCTGATACTTTGTTTAGTAAAACACATAATTACAGCAATATTTTATTATAAAAAATATTAAGCATTCAATGCAAATTAATATAAACATAAGTATATGAAACAATTTTTTTTTTCTACGTAAGTTCGGCATGACAGTTTTTCTGACGAACTGGCAGGTAAAGTTGAATTTTCACTAGTGCGGAAAGTTTTGTTGCCTCACGAATTTCTGCACTCATTTTTTACACTCAGATTTAATCATGTAAACAGGTATGTACATTTCTTATAACTTTGGCACTTTATTAGGACTCGAATTTTTTTAATCTTAACGATCCTACTTATTATTAACATGAATGGTATGTCTTGAACAACTGCTAATATTAATACTAGGAAGTAACGACTATATGGCAGAGGTAGAAGCTAGTATGGACGAGGAAGATGGCGTGTAAGGGTCATTTGTGCTATCAGTATTGGCAGTAATTTTCATTGATACTTCAACTTTGTTCTGGACGGTACCTTTAACATACCTATCCGTAACCATTGACGATTTCAGCCCCCATTCCGTTTCAAACTCAAAAGGTCCCATCCAACATTGCGATGCAGTGTTGCAGAGGTACGGCGGAAACAGTGACCAGTAAAAGCGGATGGATTTGACAAGTTTAAATAGCATGCAACCTCCTTAGGGATTGCTCCAATTGTATTTATCCCCTGATATTTTTTTCTGTAGTTTAAACAAAATCATCTAATATCTGTGTTTTTCGCACGACGAGCTCTACATTTTTTATAGATCTGTATCCAGTTTTCTCTTCCGTTACTCTAAGTGTTCTTAGAACTAGTGCCTTCGAGTAAGGAATCGTTACTACTAACAGGTCATCTTTATCCTGAATATCGTCTACAGTCGTCTTTGCAAGTTCTTCCCGACGGCAGGTATCGGCCACTCCTATTATTAAAACTACCTGGAATAATTTATTACTAAATAAAGTACGTACATCCCGATATCAAAGTTAACACTTGCTTTGGACATCAAGAATGTTGGGTTCTTCCTCCAAGAATGTAGTGATCTGGTCTCTGTGAAAATTTATGACATTATCGCCTTCTGACCCACTGATTTTCGCTTTAAAAGCGACTGCAGTTTCGCGACCTTTGAAATATTAACAATGTCCTCCAACAGCAACATGCTGTTAAGCGTACCATACACAACATGGACGGATTCAGGTTTTTTTTATTTTTCCAAAAAATAAGCAAATAATACGTTTTCTGTACACTGCTTAACCTTTTTTCGATTCGCACCAAGCAAGGAAAATATTTCGTTCCTTAGTATATATCTCCCCATTGACTTCTCAGCCAATAATTGGGAAGAAACTGGCGCTGTAATTGCTGCAACTTCCGGTGGGTGCATGTACATTCCTCGTTCTCACTTTCTTCAACGTCCATCATTGGTTTGTACAAGTGAAATTTACGAAAATCTCAAAATACGTTTATATTTATGTAGAAAAACAATGTTTGTGGTTAGAACAACAAACGCATTTGATCTTTGCAAAGTATTATAATATAGTATATTGACTAATGTCAGTTTGATGTTAATACAAATCCGTAATAATTTACCATTTCGTTTTCAATTAAAAAATGCTTAAAATCAACGCTCCCGTAAAAAAAATAGTATGTAATGCTCTTGTGGAAACCCCTATGACAAAATTTGGTGTAACGTTATACACGTTTTGTTATAGGTTACTTACCGCACTTATATTACAATATACTGTTATATATTTGTATTTTCTAAACAAGTTACACAATAACACCTTGTTACAGTTTTCCCCGCGGAGGGGCCACATACTGCTTTTTTGCATAGTACACACGTTTCTTTTGTTCTATTTTTATTGCATTGTCGACGCTTATTTTGAATTTCGGATGAAGTAGCATTTTGTGCAATGGAACGCTGATGACGTTGCTGCTTGATTTTTATTTTTCATATAGCTTTCTCATAACTCTTGTGCTAATGTGAGAATATAATCTTGTGGACTAATATTTTTGCCCCTTTGTACAGTATCCACGCATTGCTGAAATGTCTAGTATGTTTAAAAGACTTGAATCGATCATCTTCGCTCTGCTGATTTTGTTGAATATTGTCTGGCCATTTGATCCAGAATATCAGCGCTGGATTTAGCTTTACTTTTTTTCATCATCACTTATTTCTACGTTTGGGTGCGCGGAGTTCAATAGAAATACATTTTTGTTTGTGTGTATGTGTGTTTATATGTTTTGGATATAAATCTTCCACGTGAATTTTTCAGAGAAGGAGGAATTTGTTTTTTTGAACGGTTTACAGTTCCTACTAAACTTGTCACATTTTTTGTGTAATTCTGTACCTAATTTCACTGACGTAAAAAATCATCCGTAGTGATGTTCCGTCCTTTATTCATAATGACAAATACGTACTCACCGAGTGAAATTATTGTGCAACCGTTTCTCGTCATTACCAAGGCAGGGAAAGCCATTTATCAGGTATTTCAAAGTTACTTCAGCTGGCAGCCAAATTTCGGATGCAAGGGTAAATTTGTCGGTCGCTAATCGTTCATATCTAGCGTTTCGCACGTGAAAGTGAATCAGTGTCATACTCTCCAAAATTCTATTTCGAGACATAGTATCTTGAAAAAATCATAGTCACGAATTGCTTGATCAAATCATTTTTACTCAAATTTTCCTGGCACCGTTACCGCCTTTAACACATAACAAACCAATAACAGCTTCAGTGACATAAACAGTGATAACCTACGTGTCATCTTATTGTTGCCTCTTTCCTTCAGCACCAGTGCATTTCTTTATCTGCCGAAGCACATTTTCAGTAATAATTATGCGTCACGCACTAGCAGCTTAATTTTCGGCTATGCGTCGTTTGGAATATGCGGTGGGGCCAGGAATATTTTGATTATCGAACCTTCTAAGTGAATGTATGTTTAATGAAAACTTATTATTCTGATAGGATTGCCTGCAGGTTGTTAGTTAGGATCCATTATTCCCCAAAATGCTACCGTCAGAGCCAGTTTCTTTAAGACGTATGTCTTGTGCTGGTTTAGTATTTTGTGTATCTTGCAATTCTATTCTCTACTATAATTTCTACCACGGTATCTAAGGTTACCAATACTACGACATTCACCACGACAAGAACTAATTGGTTGGCCATCTGATGAGGTATTTGCAATATCAGTGACTGCAATGCTGTTAGGGTAAAATAGATGTCTTTTCTTTTGAATCATCTGTTGATTTTTGAGGATCTCGCATATCTATCATATAATCCGAGTCTTCATCATCAGTATCGTCAATTGGCAATGACACACTATCAGATATATCCGCTGGTAATTTGTTAAATTCTTCCGATAATTATAAGTGTGTCAACACACGGAGTGACACGGATTCCAGCATAAACAAGCGATTACTAAGAGTTGTTCGTTACAAAAGTTTATTAAATTTACTTTCAAATGCGGATTTCACAGAACGTCTAGGCTGATAAAATTCACAAAAAGTGCAATGCAATTAAATTGACTGTCGTGGTGCTTTCAGGTAAACGACGTCATAGATTATGCAGTTCTTTGAAATTTACAGAGCTTAAAAGTCCTAGATAGTCATTATTCATTAGAGTTTGTTCGTTTTTGATCTTTAAACTTTCATTGCTGTCAAGTTCGTATTTATTACTAACACGTTTCATTAAAGATACCTTATCTACTGCATGATTTTTGTCAAACATAAATAAATGAACGCACAGTAAACGCTGATGTATTTTAATGAAACTTTCAGAAAACGTGTATTTTATTTCTATTAATAAAATATGAAAATTTTAATAAGATACAAATATTGTTAACACTAATAATACGTCGACCCTACTCTGTTTCTCACACATTCAGCTAGTCGATTACTCATAGTTGAAATGAGTGAATCTATGCTACCATAAGGTATACTATCCCACGCTTTTAAAATCGGTTGTTGAAGGGCATCATTCATTCTCCGTCCTACCATATCCCACAAATGTTCGATTGGTGATGTCTGGGGAACGAGAAGGCCATTGAAGCAGATCAACATTAACAGTATTTAGAAACTCCATAGCTACTCTTATTTTGCTGAAAAATTGGATTTTCTATTTCTTGCAGATATGGCAGTAATACTGGTTCAAGAACGTTGTTAATGTACCGATTTTCATTTCCCTCAATAACTACTAGAGGAGATCTGCTTCCATGACAGATAGCCCCCACACCATCGCATCTTTAATGAGAGCAGTATGTCGTTGTACAGAAAACTGCAAATTGCGTCTTTCACCAAGACGTCTTCTAACCAATCTGCGATCATCACAAGCCCATAAACAAAATAGAGATTCGTCACTAAAGATGACTTGATTCCATTACACATTCCAATCCGACCCCTCGTTACACCTTTTCAGTACGACGGCGTGGAGTTAGAGGTAAACAAAGCAGTAGTTGGTATGATCTGAGCCCAAAAGATCAAATCTTGCGGTATGTCGATCGTAAGGAGATTTTATGATCAGTTATTCCTCTCCATCTATTATCAATTTCCCTTGTTGAATAAAAACGATCCCGAAGAGCTACAAGCCGAAGAGCACGATCTTCATGATCAGTGGTGCGTCTAGAACGTCCGGGACGCAAACTTCGTCATTGCTCATTATTTTCTGACTGTCTTCGCCAACATAAGGAAATTGTGGCGACACTGCGCCCCCCCCGAGCTGTAACATCACGAATTGATAATCCAGCTTCTCGCAGACTGATTGTTCTGTCACGTTCAAACTGGGTTAACTGACGGAAACTTGCACGATGTCGTATAGGGGGCATTAATGTGTTTAATGTGTTTTTCTCATTATGCTTACAAATATGCTTAACATCTACACTTAGGTAACTAATGTCAAATGAAAGGAAAGAATTTTTGTTCCATTGTCGATGATTTCTTGGTTAATCCTTATTGTATTATTGCTGAAATTTTCATCTTAATAGGAATAAAATATGGACTTTTTCTGAAAATTTCATTAAAATACATCAGCGTTTACAGGGTGTTCATTTATTTATGGCGGGCAGTAATGCAGGGCTACGGTGACTTGTCCCAACGTCTGTATTTAATATGAGCCAAATGTTCTTTAAAGCGAGCTTTGGCAGGTCGTTTAATTTGCACTACGTAATACGTATATTTGTTCACAATTTTTAGAATTAATTTATAACCGACCAATCCTATATATCCACTTGATCTCTTGGATCGGTTAAAGGGATTTTAAATATATATGTATATATATATATATATATATATATATATATATATATATATATATATATATACTGACTTCCATAAAAATTGCAACACCTAGAATTTGTTGAACGATTTTATTGAAATCAACGATATCTTTCATTAGAACAAACAAACGATTAAAATTTGAATAAAATCTAGCTTTTTTTCTTGTGTTTTCATTTGCACTTAGTAACAATAAACTTGAAGAAATAAACCAATCAGTGTGTAATTAACTGTCAATTTTGCAAATTGTTTGTTTACAATTTCGTTCTGAACTTGGGAACAATGCCAAGAGTACGTCAACACCAACATTTTTCCCAATTGACTGATTTTGAACGTGGCAGTATTATTGGCGTGAGAGGGGCCGGACTTTCGCTAAGAGAAATTGGTCGTCGTGTAAACCGAAATATTACAACGGTATTGAGATGTTGGCCCAAATGGTCCGAGGAAGGGGTGCAACAACGTCGCCCTGGATCTGGACGTCCCCGCAGGACTACAGATCAAAGAACGTCGTTTAATAATTTTGGCTACAAGGGACAGATCTTCAACAACTCGATCAATTGCAAATGATTGGATGATAGGTATAGGACCCACAATGTCAATGTCATCTGTTTATCGCCAGATAAAGTCTTATGTGTTAGGTTCATATCGTCCATTTTTATGTCTTCCTTTGGAGCAACGAAAGAACGAATTGGGCGCAAGAATGGCATCGAATTATGTTTAGTGACGAGTCCCGATTTTGCTTGTAGACCCACGATGGTCGTAGGAGGGTCAGACGGATGCGTGGAGAACGTAAAAATCCAACATGTTTTGTGGAACGCAGCACAGCCCTCACACCAGGAGTGATGATGTGGGTGCAATGTGTTACGATAGCAGATCACATTTGGCCTTCATTGATAGCAACTTAAACGCCGCTGGTTATATTGTCAATGTGCTAGAACCCGTTGCGCTTCCATATCTTCAGAGGCTGGAAAATCCCATTTTCCAACAGGATCATGTGTGGCCTCATACGGCAACGGCTACAGCACGTTTTTTGGAAGAAACTAACATTTCCGTCCTTCCATGGCCTGCTCGGTCGCCTTATTTGTCGCCCAATGAACATGTATGTGATGAGGTCGGTAGGCGACTGGGTAATTTACCACACCCTCTAGATAACTTACACGATCTCCGGCTTCGGATTGAAGAAGCTTGGATTGATATACCACAGGCAGCTATAGATCATTTGATTGATAGCATGCCACGCCGTCTAAATGAGTGCATTACAAATCATGGCCGAGCAAGTCATTATTGAAAAAAACATTTGTAGTTTTTGTTCTTTTGTTTTCAAATTTTAATCGTTGTTTGTTTTAATGAAATACATGGTTGACGAAAATTTCAATAAATTCTAAGTATATGTAGGGCAAACTAAACGATCTATTAAAGTTCGCTTTAAAGAATATTCCGCTCACATCAAATACAAACGTTGCCGTAGCCCTACATATATTCGATAAAACATTTAATTGATAAGGTATCATTAGTCAAACATGTTACTAATGAGTACGAACTTGATTGTTATGAAAGTTTAGAGATCTCCAAAACAAAACAAATTCTAAAGAAAAATGACGACCAGAGACCATTAGGATAACCAGGACTCATTAAAGTTTCATAAGTTTCACTTTCACTTTCACCAGATAGGCAACGAAGCGTTACTCGGTGATGGAATACATATTAAAAATTTCTTTAGTTCGGCCCAGTCGACCGCTGATGATGATAGCTTAGCTATTGTAAGGCGTTCAGTGCTTTCAATTTTTGTGTGGTACGTGGGTGTATTTTGTTTGTTTTATACAGAGTGGGTGTCTACTGCATGGATAGAGGATTTCTCCTTAACTATTAGAGATATCAAAACCAATTTTGGTGTGTAAATAAACGATCATTGGACCTAAATTCTAAAAATATTTAGGTATATACAGAGTGATTGACGAAAATAAACCAACACAAACCTTTGTTTTTTAAATGGAACACCCTGTATATTTTTGCATTTTTGGATTCATTGTTACATTTAGAATAAAAGTAAAGAAATTTGTATCTGTATCACTAACCGTTCTGCAGATATCGTCACTTTAGTACCAAAATAGAGTTAACTTTGGAACCACAATGCGAGCGTCACCACGATTGTGTAAATCTGTTTATACCACCGACTATTAATAATAGTCTACTAACAAACAAACTGGGACATTTTTCGAAAACATGTAAAACTGTACAGAATGATTAACTTACGCGAAATGTAATATTTCTAGATGCAATACCCTGTATATTTTTTCACATTTCGATTTCCCTTGAGAAGTAAATACTAATTGATAATAGGTTTCATAGCCATAAGACGGACCCTTGTTGAGATATTGACGTTTCATTTGAAACTATTGACATACAGAAGAACAAATAAAACAAAATCCAGAGCAAATAAGAATGGCAAATAAATTCCTTAACTCTTAGGAAAACTTAATTATTAACTAAACAATAAAATAATTCTCTACCCCTAACAAGTTGAACAAGTAAACATAAGCGAATAAAACCATAAATTGAAATTAAATGTTCAAAACGCTGACCACGCCTAGCTAAACACTTTTCAATTCGCTCTGTAAACGAAAGGTTTACTTCCAACAACATTAGGGGCGAATGGATTGAAACGCAGCTCTAATTCTATTTTTCATATCTTCGCTTGTGATGAGAGGATGTTGGTAAACTTTTTCTTTAACGTAGCCCCAAAGGAATAAATCAAGGGGCGTAGGATTCGGTGGCCAGTTTTGCACACCACCTATCGAGATATTGCCTAACGTTGATTGCATACTGTGGAGGGGCGCCATCCAGTTGAAACCACACCGTACGAATATTATCTACCTCGATATTTTCCAAAAGCTCGTGTAAGTCATTTTCCAAAAACTGTAAGTATCTTTCTCTAGTAAGAATCCCATAAAAAAAAGGACCATCCACATTAAAATTGATTATACCACCCCACACCTTAACTGACCATCGATACTGGTGATCAACAACTCTTAAGATGTGTGGATTAGTATCTGAACAGTGAACAGTGATGATTGTTATGTGTATTAATATTGTCATTATTGTGAAAAGTTGCCGTAAATAGAATGTTATTAACAAATGAGTTCTTCACTGACTTTAGTAGTTACCCATTGGCAGAAACATTCACGATTTTGAAAATCTATTCCACTTAAAGCTTGATGTTGCTCGATGTGAAAAGGATGCAATTTGTTTTTTTTTTTAATAAAGCTGCGAACTGTATTTCTATTTAGGTCTAGGTGTGTACTTAGCTCTCTGGTACTAATTTGCGGATTTTCTATAAAAGATGCCACAACTTCAAACTTAATTTCTTCATTTGGGCTTGCTTTTGCGCGCTTGTTATAACACACACTTCCAGAATTTATAAATCTCTCAGCTACATTCATAAACGATTCTTTCCGCGGCTGTCTTCTCTCTGGGTATCGTTCACAGTACAAAGGGGTAGCCATCAAAGCATTTCATTGAGCTTCGCCGTAAATCAAGATCATATCATATCTTTGGAAAAATTCATTTTATACAAAAATTGACAAAACGACAATCCAAAAGCACACAAACTAATAGAACAATATTTTAATGATTATACAAACGTCAAAACAATAGATGCAATTGTTCCTATTTATTACCAGAGGCTAGCCTACCTGATTTGTTTTTTTTTAATTCTATCGTCATAGTAAATTTGTATTTTAGAATAATTTTACGTAAAAGCGTCAATATCTCAAGAAGGGTCCGTCTTTTGGCTATGAAAGCTATTGTAAATTAGTATCTACTTTTCACAGGGAATCGAAATGTGAAAAAATATACAGGGTGTGCATTTGAAAAAATTGAGAAAAATTACATTTCACGTAAGTTAATCATTCTGCATAGTTTTACATGTTTTCGAAAAATTTCCCAGTTTGTTTGTTAGCAGACTATTATTAATAGTCGGTGACAAACAGGTTTACAGAATCATGGTGACAACGCTCGCATCGTGGTTCCAAAGTTAACTCTATTTTGGTAGTGACGATATCTTCAGAACGGTTAGTGCTACTGATACAAATTTCTATACTGTTATTCTAAATGTAACAGTGAATCCAAAAATGCAAAAATATGTAGGGTGTACGATTTAAAGAAACATAGGTTTGGGTTGGCATGTTTTTGTCAATCACCCTGTATATACAGGGTGAACCTTATCTAATCCGCCAAAATTAGAAGAAGTACTAGAACTCATCATTCTAAGCAAAAAAGTTCATATGTAGCAGAAAAGACAGGAGAATCGATTTTTTTAGTCCAAAATGGCATACAGTGTAGCACAAAAAAGTTGCAAAGATTTAAAGTGGTCGAAATCGTTGCCGCTGGCGCCCTCTAGAAACCACAACTAAATGGACCACAAATTTGAATTTGTCATCCCAAAAAAACCCCGTATACGAAATTTCATGAAACTATTTCGAAACAGTCGAAATATATTGAAGAAAACGCGATTTTTTTTTCAACTTTGACACCCTGTATCTCGGAAACGAAGCATTTCCGGACCCATGTACATATGAACTTTTTTGCTTAGAATGATGAGTTCTAGCACGCCTTTAATTTTGGCAGATTAGATAAGATTCACCCTGTATATATAAATATATGTATATATATATATATATATATATATATATATATATATATATATATACAGGGTGTCTCGACGAATAATGAGAACGGAAAAATCGATTTAGCTGAAAACTTGTAACTTTATATAAATGAACATGGTCTACTTACTGAAAATATATTCATGGCGGTGTCACTTTCGGTTATACCGGAAGTCGATACCAACTTTGTTATTTTGAATACAATTCCCCAATTTTTATTTTATTTTCGGTTTCCGCATAAAATTTTACGTCTTCTACTACTCAGATTGCTTTGGTCACCTTCATTTTACCCATTCCTCTCGCAATGTCATAGCCACAAGTGTGTTTAGGTGTTAAAAGCTCCTACACATTATGCGTTTTGGCAATTCGGAACTTCACTACGTTTTAGACGACGCCTATTGACTTTCCATACACCGATATGGCATAATCATTGAGGTGTTCTAGGTGTACTGAACCTTTATTTAAAAACAAAAACTCTTATCGCTTTGACACACAATATAAAAGCTTCAAAGGGAAAGGAACTAAGTTGTCGCAACTTGCTTACGCATCAATGCTCGTCCTAGACGCTGCGTTACGTACACCGATGCGGCATAATCACTAATGTTTCCTGAGTGTGCTTAAGCTATACCCAAAAACGCAAAACGCTTATGTATTTCCTCGTACATATAGAGTTTGTATTAATTCAAAGAAAAATGTAACAGTACTGTATCCAAATTAAAAGTGAAAAGTCAAAGAATATGTTTTATCTCAGCATACGAGGTTTACACTATTAAAACGTTTTTATTGCGTTCCTAGAACAGTGGCCGGCAACCTCTTAGATATCTCGGACCACTGAATTCACTATTTAAAATTTCGCTAACTAACTACTAATATAAATTTTAAACGCACATCTGCTCATTTCGTTTGATGTCGTCTTCAGCCTAGGTAAGGGTTAATTAAACGTCATTGAAGTAGATATCTAGAGTGCTTTGTAAGAAATAAATTGGCAATATAATGTTATTGATCCTTGCACATTGTTAAATAATTCAGCTTAAACACAATTTACTGTTAGTTAAACATTCAACGAATTTTAATATGTGAAACCCTCAAAGTTACTTCATATACCAAGACTGTTCCCTGAACCACCGAATACCGGCCGTTGCTTTAGAATGTACAATATAATATTTATGATTAAACTAACATTTACGTGATTACTGTTATCGTGTAAATTTAAAAGCAGTATTATCCAATGAATTTCATTTTTAGCTGTCGAAGCTGGTAAAAGTTCTTTTATGGCTGGGTTTGGAATGGGATTCTTAGCATTTGCATTAAAGAAAATGTTACTTCCAGTATTTCTTGGAGCACAACTCATTAAATCCGTACTTTTAGCATTATTTTTACCTTCATTGTTAGGCAGTGTTGGTAAATTGCTTGGTAAAGGTTTATCAACGTTTTCGGGAGGTTCTGGATCTTCAAATGGCTTTGGGCATGCCAATGCCAACGACCAAGTTGAAGATTTTGAATTTAAGGATACAGCTCCGTATAATATGGATATGAACGCAGATGGTGGAACTGCCGAGAGTGGTTTAACAATAAATGTTGCTACATCTACAGATAAAACGGATACAATTAATAGGTGAGTAATTTTTTCCATATTTATTACTGACAGTATTGCACGCGATTGCAATTTTTATGAATCTAAAACTAAATTAAGCATGTAAGGTGCAAAGTATAAGGAATAGAAAATTCTTGGAAAGAGATGTATGTGATGAGTACGGTTTCATACATGCAGAGAACGTGCTTTTTCTTTAGTTATTAGCACCAAAATAATGAATAATATTAGAGCGTTACTTTTATATCAAATAGCTGTGAGACGAAAGTATATCGTTAATATAATTTTCAGCTTTACACCTGCCCGCTTGCTAAATATAGAGCAATTAGCGCAATAATTTTTTGTTATAATTATTTTTTAGGGCAATCCTGAACATCTTTTTGTGATATACAATACATCCATTTTTTTTATAAAAGTTAAAAAGATGATGTTTCAAATGTACATTATTGAAAAATTTCATGGCTCTCCTCTAGAAACTATACTTCCTTAACAGCATGATTATTCATATAGAAAATTTAGTTCAAAGTTTAAAATAGCGTGAAGTCAATCTGCAGAATAATCGATACACATAGACCAATACTGTTTTTTTTTCCAAATTGTACTTAGAATGATGCTTTTAATGTAAACCTTGGGATTGTAACTGAATAGTACCCAGCAAAATCAAATTACCGAAAATAACAGCTTGCATGATTATTGTTTCTAATACAATCATCTGGGCTCTCGGCGATACCTGCAAGTGCTTTTGTAACGTACCAGTTTTGTGAGTGTTTATTCGGTTTCACGATAACACATTGCAGACTAATTGGCCAGACATTTGAAAAAAAAACAAACTTTAGACAGAACAACAAAATGTTTGTGCAATTTACTGTAGTTAAAATCATTAAAAGATAGAAATTCAATATGAAGATTACTCACTTCAGTAAACTTAATAAATTTAAAGTTAATGCTGAACTATATAAAAGCAACAAAACGAACAAACATTTTATCATTTATTTAATATTGCAAGAACTATATAATCAACACAAATTTTGACATTTCTAATGATAGCTATTACATAACTCAGTGAACAGGTTGCCGACTAAACTAAAAGAAGAAGGTCGCATGCCCTGGTAAGTTGTAGAATAGCTAAAATATGGCTTCAATATTCACACTTAGCTACGTAAAATCCGAAATCAGGATAGTGAGTCGAGAGATTCCATTATAGAGAATTTTTGGAAATAAATATTGGCATAGGTGTTGCTAGCACGTGACTGCGGAGCGTGGAACAAAAATAAAACATTTCATTTCACATTTAGCAGGTGTTGTAAGGTTTCCACAAGTAACATTACCGTATTTAATTAATATTAAAATAATAAAGGATTCACAGTTAAATAAATTTAGAAAACATAAATGTTTAATAGTAGTAGCAGGGTTAACCTAAAGCTTGAATAAATAGAAATATTTTTTTAATGCATGACTCGTCTACTATTACGTTATATAGTATTCCTAGACGATTGCATATATGCTTACTGATTATAATCTAGGCCAACATTAATAACCAAGCAAATAATCAATTTTGAAAAACTCTACTATGAATAAGCAGGTAACAACTTTATAATTTAGCGAATGTACTATAGCAAACGTCATTACTTATATGATTTGGTCATATTAATTAACCTATTTATCAATCTTTTTATTAAATAACCTCAACTTGCATTTAAATGCTCCATGTAAGGCCAAAGTAATAAATTGTAATTGGGTCATAGGATTAATTGAAATATATTAAGTTTTATAATATCCCCAAAAATTGGATCATGAATACCAATTGCGTAATCTTTTTAATATTGATAAAGTATTCTAAAACATATGCTCACTTGCAATAGACATAAACAATATTCATCTCAATTTTCAAAACGAAGCTCGTTTCAATTGAAATTATCTGTTAAAAAAAATATGTTTTAGGATAGAATTACTGAAGGTCGTGGACATAAACAACAATAGAACATTTAATACATATATTAAAGAAATGGAGACGTTATGAATGCTTTTCGCATAGTGCTACGTTTTAAAGGAAAATTAAAAGTACAATAGCGACCTGCCTATACCTAAGTGATTAATTATGGTTAAATAAAAACCCCGTAACAATTTTAGGTATTACGTAAAATGTTGAAACAAACCAATTAGGGGATTCTGTACTCCATAAGAATACAGAATAAGATATCTGAAAAACAAATGGCTTACTTCTAGTTATGCTAATGCAGGTGTTAGATCCCCCCCCACTTCAATCCAATTTTCGTGAAAGCTACTGTTTCTGCTAAATTTCAGTAACAAAAAGAAGTTACTGTACAATAGCGACCCCTTTTATTAATTATTTACTCAACTTCAACTATTAAAAGTTCACGTCCACGTTAATCGTTATGCACCATACAATTAATGCGAGGTTAACTACTCCTCACTGTGTTAATACACATTTCCACCTAAGCACCTCGGTACAGTACTGTTTTATCCCTTGTATCAGTACACTGAAATGGCACCTCTAAAGCCTTAGTTTCTGTATAAAGCCAAACTTACATAACTTGGCGAAAGTTTTTTGCAAAATATAGTTACTTTAGGTCAAGATTGCGTATTTATTCTAAAACTACTGATCTTTAAGTTAAAATTCAGATTTTCCATCACCTATTCTAAAATAGAAGTAGTTTCTCCCTTGGAAATTTGGAATGCCCAATAAATGATATTACAAAAGAAGAAGCAAGTAGGGATTGAATCGAACGAAGCAGTGCAGGTTTCGCAAAATATCGATTGCTTAACAAATTTTACCAAAGAAATTGTTTTAACATGAAATAAGGCTTATTTCTTACTGCTGTAACATCCAGTGTTTTCCGCACAATATGTTTTCTTGGCTAGGATTAATCTTAAATAAGTTCCGAAACACTAAATGCTCTCTAAATGTAAAGTCATTGACAGGGTGAGCTTTAGGTATGAACTCCTCTACTGAGGTTTACAAAAAACTCAACGTAATTTTAATACGGATTCTACCTAAAATTTGTATACTTAATATTTCCCGTATCGTCATTTAATCTGAAAAATTGCATATTTGACCCTCACTTACTGTAAATTTCCACAACCAATGAAAGCTTGACTGGAACATAAGTCAAGATACTGGGCCCCTGTGCATTGTATTTCATTGTCTCTCATTCCTTTTTTTTATTATAACCTACATAAGCTTAGAAACATTTTCTGTTTTTAGCATGTTTCTCAACTGTGTTAAATGAGGGGAGGAGTCAGATGTAAATGTTCACTTAAAAAAATGTCATAACTTCTATTTAACTAAACTGATTTTTATAAACTGAGTCTCGTTTGAGAGAGGCTTCTTGGGTGCTTCTAATAAAATAATAACGTTATAGGTTTAATCTTTTTTTCCAGTCGGTAGATGGCGTTTTGGGACAAAGCCGTAAATCTTTGCAATTTTCTCGAAAATTTTAAATATAAGGGTGTAAGTATTTTTAACTCGCGAAAAAGAGCCTGAAAAAGTAGCAAACTTGGTGAAAACCGCAAGTCGATATATTCTTTCGTAACAAAGATATAAATAATAATAAATGTAAAAACATATTTTATAAGTTACACAATTAGAGAACACGTTTAACTGTCAATAGTTATTAAAATTTAGTAATTACTAAACTATTAAAATAACAGAAATAAAATTTAATATTATAAATGTGCCATGGGGGGCGTATCTTTAATTTATAGCGAATAATAAAATCTATCTTTAAATTATTACGTTGCATTATGAATTTCCTTTTTTATAATAACTGTGGCCCTACAAATGACCGATGCTATAGAAGAATGGTGTCAGCCCTCATATTGAAGAGCTAATGACACACCACATGTTCAAATAGTCACCCATACTGTTCAATACAGGGCTGACATCTCTCACTCATAGACAAAATAGCAGTCTAGTAAAAACAAGTAGGTCTTGAAATGCAAAAATAACACAAAACAATAGCCACTTTAACTCTTTAACGCTTTGCATCAGAATAATATTAACTCCATTAAAGTTTTTCGTGTTTGATTAACGAACTCTTAATTTCGAAACGCCGTTAACAAATGAAATAGCATATGATATGATTACTGTACATTTTGAATGCATGGAGAATTGAACTGTTGTTGCAAGAGTGTATGCTGTCCGGTACCCACAAAGGCATCGTTACGAGAAAGGATTTTTTGAGCAATTGGCGCGGTGTTTAGGGAATACCGTAAGTATTCAACGTCCCGTGTTCCCTGGACGTGGTAGAGGCCGAACTGAGGAAAACATCATAAACGTACTAGCGTATATAGAATTTAATCCTCATGGAAATACTAGAGATATTTCTAATGACTTCGACATTACCAAAACGAATTTTAAACTATCGGTCTTCAAAACATGATGCCCTGAAATATATACTTTGTCTTATTAATATCGTTTAATAAAAAAGTTTTATTTCAAATTGAGGCAACACCCATACCGTGCAGATCTCCATCAGGCATTAACATCCCTCGATTTTGATAGAAGGCTTGATTGCCATTGGTTGCTAAACATAGTAGCTCAAAATCATAGACTATTGTCAAATATACTGTGGACGGATGAGGCTACTTTTAACAGCGATGGGCACGTGAATTTGTATAACATGCATTACTGGTCGCAAATCCTCATCAAGGTAAGTGGTCCGTAAACGTTTGGTGCGGTATATTGGGAGGAATGGTCATTGGGCCATTTATGTTTAATAAAAAACTGACCAATGAAATTTACCTCAAAGTACCAGTTCTTTCAGATAACGTGTCATTAGAAACATGTTTTTTTCAGCATGATGGGTGTCCAGCCCACTTTTCAGCAAATCTCCATCAATTTTTGCAAATATTTTCTGACAGATGTCCATCTGGAAGGGGTAGTTTATTTCCGCGGCCAGGAGGTATTTACATTAAGAGAAAAATATAGCAAAAGTACCGAATGTTTCAATTTCTGGATCAAGTTATCTAATTTGTTTGGATTTTTGTTTCTGGGGAGGTTGAAAGGTATTGTTTGTTTAACCAAATCAACTACCAGGGAGAATATTGTAGAGCGAATAAAAAACGTCATTCGCCATATTTTAATGGCATAAGTAAAGACTGCTGTTCTGTCTTCGCGTGAGAGGTTACAGATCTGTATTGAGCAGAACGGGCGACAATTTAAACATTAGAGGCGGCATTAGTTCTTCAGTACTAGGACTGTTGCACACCATTTTTTTATAACATCGGCCCTTTTTAGGGCCACAGATAATATAGAAAAGAAGTTCCTAATGCTACATAATAATTAAAAAAATTAATTTTATTATCCGTTCTAAATTAAACACACGCCTACATTTTAATGATCAATGACTGTTAAACATGTTCTTTAATTCTGTTACTTGTAAAATATATTCTGATCACGCAGACATACATAAGGTCGACGGAGCTTGGAAAATAGCTCGCCCTAACCCTTTAGAAAGGTATGGAACGCTTCGACTTTTTCTTTTACTACGTGTTGTGAAACAAAGGTGTTAAATTAAACCTGAAATGTAACAAAATAATATTTTCGAAATAATTAATTTTTAATAAACGTTTGTTTAAATGATTTATTAAAAACAATAGAACTATGATTGATCTTGAGCGGCGGTTTACTATACTAAACTGAAAAAAAAGACTTACTGTGTATAAACTAGTGGTAGGTAATATACAAATACAGATCCATTAGTTAGCTTAAACATATTTCTTTTTTTTATTATTAAGTAAAGATCAAAGCTTAATTACTGCGTTACTTTAAGTAATGAAGCTTGAAACTGTTTCGACTTTATGATATTAAAGTTACCTGAAAAAGGAAGCTCTATTTTTTATAATGCAAAGAACGTCAGTTTTGTTTATAAAACATTATGTAAGAATATTAACCATTTTACAATAATACTTTAATTAAATACCTGCATGCTCTCACATTTTCTTCATTTTTTTTTTAATATATCTTGTAAGTTTAGCTGTTCCGTTCTTTTATGTTTTTTTTTTAATATTTAACAGGACTGAAATAATTACGTTGCTAAAATGGATATTAATATTTGTTACCTACACTTGAATGCGTAACAAGCGAGTGTGTAATTAAACGAGAATTGCGTTACCAATCTATTTAAGTAGGATCTAAACTTTTTGTTCATGCGTTTCTCTGAAAAATGAAATTCTTTTTTTTTGAGAACCTTAGATTGCTTGAAATATGTGAACATATAAATTTGTTTAGAGATAATACAATAGTTAGTGTTAATACATAACTGGGTATATGATACTATTGTTACGTACCTAGTAAATTAAAGTTGATCAATAATTCGTAATTCAATTGGATGCTCATCCCATACTTTCCATACAATCGGAAAGCGATGTCGATAAAGCTAGATTTATAAATTTGAGTTTGCAGTTCAGTTTCCGTCCTAGATTTTTAAACGTTTGTTTGTTGTGTTGTTTATTTATAAACATCTTGACGTTACAATGACAAGCAATTATTTATTTATTTTATAATTCCATTAGATTGTGTATATTGATTAACTTGGGTTAGATTACCTAATCTTGGGTTTTGTTCAAAACAAGGAGAATTATTTTTTTATTATACCTGAATCATAATCTCCATTTTGAACACTCAAATGCGTGCCTATGTAACAACGAATTCACTTCCAAATTTCAAATCATAAATACTCGTACATTTGTAGTAAATATAGACAGCAACGAAACAACAATCGTTAACTGTTTCGGTCGCAACGATTAATGACACAGGTTACTTCGAAAAACTGATTTCAATTTACTTTAACTTCCACATAACAGATGGGGAAGTATTTTCTTACAGCTTTCGCATTGTGGTCCATATATAGTAAGAAATATCTTGTAATACACGTGAAACGTTTACAGCACTGCTCCCTTAAAACTCGGCTTCGCCTCGTGCTTTTAAACCCGTCGCACGTGCTTTAAAGGGATGCACTTTTATTATAATACACTATTCTTCAGGTTTGAGAATTTTATTCGCTACATCAATAGTTTAGTTCATTTTACAGGTATGCAATACCTTAATAGTAGTAGGTATTAGCGGCGCGGGTTCAAACCTGACCGAGGTAGTGGTATTCCTAAAACGGATAAAAACCAACGCACTCTTTCTCGGTTAGGACGTAAAATTGTAGATCCCGTGGCAATAAGATTGACTGACACGTTAAAGATCTCTAAATATAAATATAGGTTTTCCTGAAAAAACCTTCCAAATACTCTTTTTTCAACAAGCCGGTGCCACAGCCCATAACGCTTTGTCAGTGAGGAATGGACTAGAAAACCGTTTCCCAAATCATTGGATTGCAACATTCAGTTCGGTGTTACGGCCACCACGATCTCCAGATTTGTCAATACTGGATTGTTTGATATGGGGTTTTCTAAAAAACATAATGTACCAAAATCGTCATAACATCGAACCGAATGTTACTATCCAACGATTTGGGAAACGGTTTTCTAAGTAATTCCTCACTGTCAAAGCATCATAGTCTGGGACGCCGTCTTGTTGAAAAAAAAACTATGATTCAAATTTCAAAGTTTATATTATTACTCAAAAACCGCACCGCCTAGAAAAGTTCTAATCACGCCACTGAACTCGGTACTTCGCAATGTATAAGTACCGTTGACGAAATATATCAATGTAATAGAATTAAGCGAGGTATAAGACCTTTAAAAAAGTATAGAAATACCGACGTTTGGCTATAAGTCCAAAACAAACGAAGATATGTTATTTTCAATCTTGCCATGAAATCTAGGTCAACAAAGTTGTACGTAGATGTAAAAACTGAAAGCTTCTATCTTGGATACTAACAAAGGTGTATTTAAAAAACAACAAAAACAACGAAATCGGGACACACTGTACTACGTCTCTCAAAAGTTCACGTGACGTTTCTACATCCGAGTTTTGGCCATTTACTGACTAAAGGAATCCACACTCTGCCTCTTTTTTGTAATTTTTTAAACGCTTTAATTAATCCGATAATAAGAAAGCTTCCATTTAACAAGTTATAACGTAAAATTCTATGGGAAAGCTGACCACCGGCGTACTGCCAACTTAAATATCTGGTGTGGAACAACACACTGCCTTCCAACCTACAAAATGGAAATTAAAATGAATGAAATAATTTTAATAACAATTTTTTTAGCATAATTATGTAACCACTTTTACAATAAGTTGATTACGAAAATAAGCAACATTGTAAAAACAAAAACAATAATCTACGTCAAACAAACGTTTAAACCTTCATGTTAGATAAAGATTAATAGTCGTCTAGATACTAACTTCCAAAACCGCCCGCTTATGTAAAAATATCGATAATACAGTTTAAGCATTTTCAATCATTTATTTAATTTTTACACTTATTTCGCTTTATATTACGAAACTTTCTAAAGAAAAGATATGTAAAATTAAATTTTCTTAAAAAAATATATTTACACATTTTCATATAAAATTAATCATTATTCAGATACCGAAAACAATTAAATTCTACCTTAAGAATTTTTTTGGCCGCATAGAACATAGTTAATATATATAATTAAGGTCTGTATATTGGTATTTATATATCTTTGAAATACACAACTGTTTCAGAAATATTTGATCAAAAAGAAAAGCAGCTCTTGGTAATCCCCCTCACTGCTGCTGAATTTCTTACAAAATGTAATCAGCTTTAGGAGAAATGAAGACAAGCTTAAATACAAAGTTGGAAGTACGTATACGTGTTTTCGTTCTGAGGTTATCGTGTATGTTAACATACATCCACACATACACACCAGACATCATGCAGTGGAATCCATAACCTTCTATATGTACATATGTATATGTAGGTTAGAAGGTAAGAAGGAATGCACAATCACATCCTGTCGTTCTACGTTATGATCAATAACCTAAGCTCCAGACAGTTCCGGTGGTCACCCAAACAAGCTTATCCTATGAATTTTTAATATCAAAATCGTTTACCATTCATCCTGATGAACTTTAAGATAACAAAATTTAATAGCAAAATCGTCGTTGATCCTCAATGGCACAAACGGTTCCAACATAAGAAATACGCTACTCAACACATAATAAGACTTTTAACAAAGTTTCAGCGATGTGTGCGAAACAGTCGTAAACTAATTAATGTCAACACAATTCACAAAATATTGAGTAACAATTTTTCACAATTTGCTCTTAATTAGTAATAATAACAACTTAATTTCGCAGGTGTAACTAGACACTTCTTGCTATAAGTATCACAGATCTGATTAGGTGTTTATAAGGATTATATTAAAGGGAGTACCTCCTCAAATGATAAAAAGCGGCTTCACAAAGTTATTACTTATGTACGTCAAGTTGTGGTCAACATCTATTGAGATTAGTATACAAGTTAAAAATGTATCCAATGTATGTTTTTGGATAAGAATGTCACAGAACGATTTACACACTTAATCAGCATCTGCGCTTTAGTATCAAGAAAATCTTATTTGGACTACGGCCCAACCTAAATGCATTTTAATAGGAATGTAACTGTGGGTGGAGTGTTGGGTGGAAGTGCGTGTGCATGTGTACCTGTACGTGTGTATAACGTGTGCGTATTTCAACTTTCGTATTTAAGCTTGTTTTCATTTCTCCCGGAGCTAGTTAGATTATGGGAGAAATCCAGCCTCGGAGAGGGGGGTTTATTAGGAGCAGCTTTCGGTTTTTATCAAATATTTCTGAAACAGCTGTATATTTGAAAGATGCAACAATTTTAGCATATAGTCCATAAACATATCGATTAATTATGTTCCATGCAAATGTTTGATACGACGCATAATTTTTTAAAAATTTAATTTGCGCAACTTTTTTTTATAAAGTTTGTTAATATAAAGCAAATTAAGTCTAAAAATTAATTAAATAGTGTTGACAATGCTTAAATTGTATTATTGGTATTTTATGGAAGCGGGCGGATATGGATTTTTTTTAAAATTAGCATTTATATGTTCGTTAACGTTTATTTGACATGTATTTTAAACGTCCATCTGTCATATAGATTATTTTTGTTTTTACAATGTTGTTTATTTTCGTTATGAACGTATTAAAGAAGCGGATCCATAATTATCTTTTAAAAATTATTATTAGAAATTATTTCATTTCTTTTAATTTTCATTTTGTGGGCCGTGTTGTTCCAAACCAGATATTTTCCTTTCTATCTAGCTTGTAGATGCCCCTAGTTTAAAGAGAATGCAGGATATCAACTGAGCGGCGTTCCAATGCAAAAAAAAACACCCGAATTACCAACATCAGCTTTGAAAAAGATATTTATGTTTGAAAAATAATTGTCTAGGCATTAGTGGTTTTAATTTTACATTAATTTTTACAAAACTTAGGTTAAGTTTGCAGTCATTGTGTTTTTATTTCTCGGTGCCATAAATATGAAACATGACCCATCAAACACGAGCATTAAATGATTAAGAATTTTGTTACTCACTAGTAAACATGTATTAGCATAACTAAACGTAAGAAAATTGATAATTAGGAACCCGTTTTTGTAGAAATACTTTAAGCCACGGCTAACGCAATATTTAGCAATTACATTATAAATAAATTTTTAACGTAATCTACGAATGACTAACAAGTATGTTGCGTTATACGTAAGTTAACGATTTTTACTGGCTCGAGTAGATTACAGGCTCGCCAATAAACTTCTTCTCTCGCTAGTAAAAGCGTATTATTATGCTAATAACGTAAATAGTTTGTACAACTAGAGAAGAAACTGGCGTTTTTCAATTAGAGTTCAAAAGTCTGCTACGAGCGTATCGACGCGAAAAAAATTGGTACGGGTATTTTCCCATTTTAAAAGTAACAATTAACAACATTATTTTTTTACCTTCCTCACTAAATCCCATTTTCCTCGGCCTTTTCAGAGAGAAAAGGAGTTGTAGTTTTCACTACCAAAACCTATTCCACACATAAGAAACCAACTTGTTAAACCGACAAAACTGTTACAATTTCTCTCTCTTTTTGTAAACAAAAAATAAATATTTGTGAGTAAATAGTGACGCCGACAAATCCTGCTAATTAACGACTTTGTAACAGTCGAGCATTTGTGAAATCTAGTAATAGTCTTTATGTTTTGCTGTTTATAATATACATGAGCCCTATAACATTTTTCACAGGTGTGAAGTTATATCAACAACTTAGAAATTAAGACATTCCTCACGTTTACTAATCCAAAACGTGAAATTAAGATTACTTATTAAAACATAATTGACATATACAGTGTGAATATTTTAAACTGTTACGAGGGGATATCTCGAAAACCGTTTGACTATTACAAATTTTAGGATATTAACATGCTACGAGGGGGGCGTATATTGACGTCTTAATTGTAATTTCATAACACACAATTTTGTAAGGGGTGGGGGTAACATTAACATTTCAAATGGAATGCTATATTTTTTTTAATCACACTGAATACGCTGAGCACTACTTGAATTTAATATATAGATTGAAATATTTTTTTCTCTACGAGTGTAACTAACTAACCATGACAACTTAATTAAAATTGTTTCCTGTATTTGTACTTTTACACATATCAGGGTACGAGGGAAAAGTAAATGTGTCATTCTTGTAATTATCTTTTTAGGTTTTTTTAGGCGTATAATTTATCTTTAATCATTTCTTATAAACGAAATGGCAATTTATCGTTCAAGAAGACATTAAAAAACACGGCAATTTAGGTCTAAAAAAACATAGCAACACAGTAAACTGAAAAGCTACATTTACATACAACGCAGAACCTTTGCTTCAAAGGTAACGATCTAAATGATAATTACCCGCTATACTAGAATTTTCAGACCAGTGCATACACGTCCTCGACATATTAATTGGTTACTATTGTTATCATATTGCTGAGCTGACAATTATAACTGAGTGAAATTCTAATGATGTATACGCACCGTTACAAAAATTACAGTATATTATTAAATTTTTTTATAGGCATAAACTCCAATTAACACGTTACTCTTAATTTTAAGGATTCATCTAAGTATTTTCATAATACCTTAACTTTGTCAAATGCTAAATTTACACGTTTGAGAAGTACACAGATAAATTTTTAAGCAAACCAAATAAAAGCTTTACGTTTGCATAATTAAACCGAATAATCTATCTAATTAAAATTCCTTCAGATTCATTATTTTGGTTACATTTAATAGTAGTTATTTTTGTTAATACAAGTTTCAAATGTTCCGTTTTACTTATAGTGTCTAATATTAAGAACACAATAAATTTGTAGACCCTAAAGAGAAATCTAAAGCAATCTTTGTCCGTGGTATTTATTATTGCTATCTTAACGGTCATTACCTTTAACTACTTTTAAATGAAAATAAATTACAAATTATGCTAGATTCAATAATGTTAAACCCATACAAAGACCAGTAAATATCTGTTAAAGAATAGTGCTTCAATAAGCCTGTCTTTAATTAAAATTTTCCTTTTCTTGTAGTCTTTCAAAGGTAGATAGATAATACATTAAGGTTTGTCAATATTTAATGCATTACTGTTAAAAGACGAATGAGCTTGGGTAAACAATAACAACAGCAATAAAATTGTATTTATTGGCTTCAAACTTTGGATTACTGCCATAATAGAGTCTTATATCGCATTAATGGTACTAACATAAACGAAAATTTCTTTTATTCCGCACACATCAATGTCACGAAATGAAGAATTTCTGCTTCTAAATGAGCGTACTTATTTCTTTCTGGGAAGTAAAATAAAGAACAATTTGTGTTTAAAAGGTGTATTAAGTTTCTATAATGTATATCTTGTGTGTATACTCCTGTTCACATGTATATATGTATATATATATATATATATATATATATATATATATATATATATATATATATATATATATATATATATCAGGGTTTTCAAAGTTAAGTCTGCACTATTGCTAACTTTCTTATTAATGGAGCCACGAACTCTGTTAAATTAGCAAAGTAGTGTGTTTTTTTACGCTGATTACGATGGTGAAAAAAGAAAAACAATTGAAAGTCGCATTCTCGAAAAATCAACGAAAACATACTTTTTCTACTGCAACACCCTGTATACAATATTCTCAGTCGATAGAGAATTAAATTCTGAGCAATAGTTGTCATATGCATTTTTATCCTACAGTAAAAAAATAAGGGAGATTTTGCCGATTTTTTTAATTTCATCAATCATTTAATTTATTACAAGAACTTTTTGGTAAGAGATACTTAGCTACGAACGGTCCTGTTCGCTGGCCTCCTCGATCTCCGGACTTTTACTTGTGGGGATATTTAAAAAATGAATTGTATAAAAGATGTTATACAAATATCGAAGAACTCAAACAAACGATTATTCATATTATTAACAGTATTGATACTATAACTATTTTGAAGGCCACGTAGAAAAATGTATGGAACAAAGTGGAGACCTTTTCCAGCATTTAGTTTAAGACCTGTTAATTATTTATTACTTAGAGCGTCTTCAAATTCATAAAATAAAGGATTACTTTCGAATCATAGCCTACTGATGAAATTAAAAAATCGGCAAAATCTGCCTTATTTTTTACTGTAGGATAAAATGCATATGACAACTTTTGCTCAGAATTTAATTCTCTATCGAGTGAGAATATTGTATACAGGATGTTTCATTAGAAAAAAGTATGTTTTCGTCGATTTTTCGAGAATGCGGCTTTCAATTGTTTTTGTCTTCGACCATCGTAATCAGCGTAAAAACACACTACTTTGCTAATTTAACCGACTTCGTAGCTCCATTAACAAGAAAGTTAGCAATAGTGCAGACTTTAAACCTTGAAATATATATATATATATATATATATATATATATATATATATATATATATATATATATATATATATATATATATATATATATATATATATATATATATATATATATATATAACAGTGTGTGGAGCGAAGAGCTTTGATTAAAAGTAATGGCGGATACAGTTATGTTAAAAATCTGAAATTACGAAGCTCTGGGTATTGGATGACGTTGAGATCAAATGTAATCTTGTCCTGAATGTGGCACTTCCGGTTATACCGCGAGTAGGCGTCAACTTTGTTATTTCAAATGGAACCTAATATTTTTAATTTTATTTTCGAATTCTACATGAAATTCTAGATAAAATTTGTGCACAATGTCCTATACCAAAAGTGAAGTATTTTGGAGATATTTCGATTTTTTTTTAAATTTTTTAAAAATCCTAGTCCGCATTGAATAACGATATCTCCATTAATAACGAAGCTAGTAACGTGAAATTGTAACCAATAAACAACAAGTGCTTGCCCGTTAACTCGATATTTCCATCTCATTGATATTTCATGCAGGGTGTTTTAAACTTAGCCGCGAACATGCACAACTGAAATCATTTATGAGTTGCTTACTTTAAATAGAACACCCTGTATTTTATTACATTTTCCGCTGTATTATTTTAAGCCAATTCGTTTGGTATCAGTATTTCCCATACCTAAATCCAACCACTTTTGAGATATTTCATTATCTTAGTTAAAACATAACTTAATTATTTCAACATTAGTAAAGGGTAGGCCATGGCTGTCAAAGATTTGATAGTTAGAAAGTTAATTGTTTATGTTGTTTTGACAGTTTTCTTTACCAGTTTTTTATTTCATAGTAAATAATGGCAAATGTAGGATTTACTAATGATGATTTTTTAAATCTTATTATTATTTACGGCGAGTGTTTTTGCAGAAAGATATCCAAATCGACCAAATGCAACTCGTGATATTGTAAGAAGATTACTTAAAAACTGCCGTCAGTTTGGTCAATTTAAGACAAAAATTAATAAAAATAAACCACAGTGACATAAATTAATGTTTTGGGTTATTTTACGGCCTCTCCAAATGCTCCCATTAGAGATTGTGAAAGAGATCTTACTTTGTCGACGAGAACAATTCATCGCATTTAAAAAAAACACAAATGGAAACCATTTTCATATCATTTCGTGCAACACTTACAATTAGGTGATCTTCCTCGAAGGGTAGAATTCTGTGAATGGTTTTTAATGGAGACCCAAGAGGATAAAAACTTCATAAAAAGAGTTATATGGTGTGATGAAGCAAAGTTTAGCAAAAATGGATTATTTAATCGACATAATTCCCATTTTTGGTCTATTGAAAATCCACATGTTAGTAGAAAACGTTATTTCCAAGATTGTTCGAGTTTTAATGTTTTTTGTGCAATAAAAGACGATAAAATTTTAGCATTAAAATTTTATGATGAAAATTTAAAGGGTACAAGATATTGCTACATTTTAGAAGAAGCCATACGACCGCCGTTACATATTTTAAGAAATGGAGAGGCGGTTTCGGCTTGGTATCTGCAAGATGGAGCACCTCCTCATAACTCTAGGCCTGTTGCTCAGCATCTTTACAACATGTTTGATGATAGATGGATGGCCAATCAGGGTCCATTTCGTTGGCCAGCTCGCTCTCCTGATTTGGCTCCCCTAGATTTTGGTGTTTGGGGTTACATTAAAAACAAGGTATTTTCCAAACCTGTTACGACAAAGGAAGATATGATGCAGAGAGTCTTACTTGCTTTTAATTCTCTAACACCCGACCATATTTCCAGAATTACAAAACATAACAATGAAAAGGATTCATAAATGTTTAGAAGTAGATGGTGCTAATTTTGAACACTTATTATAAAACTTTATTTGTTTAATATTACATTTAGCTATTTTTTTTGTAAATTATCTAATTAAATTAATACAAAATATCTAGTCAACGTTTTTAATGATATCCAGGATTAATAATCCTTTCAGGCTATAGGTTACCTTTCAGAATTAATAACTTATGAAAAAATAACAAAATATCACCTTAAATAATGGAAATCATGGCCTACACTTTACTAATGTTGAAATAATTAAGTGTTATGTTTTAACTAAGATACTGAAACATCTCAAAAGTGGTTGGATTTAGGTATAGGGAACACTGATACCAAACGAATTGGCTTAAAAAAATACACCGGAAAATGTAATAAAGTACAGGGTGTTCTAATTAAAGTAAGAAAATTATTTAAATTGTGCATGTTGGCGGCTAAGTTTAAAACACCCTGTATGAAATATCAATGAGATGGATATATGGAGTTAACGGGCAAGCGCTTGTTGTTCACTGGTTACAAATTCAAGTCACTAGCTTCGTTATTAATGGAGATATCGTTATTCAATGTGGACAAGTATTTTTCCAATATTTAAAAAAAATCGAAATATCTCGAAAATACTTCATTTTTGGTATAGGACATTGTGCACAAAGTTTATCTAGAATTTCATGTATAATTCGAAAATAAGAAAATAAAATAAAAAATATTAGGTTCCATTTAAAATAACAAAGTTTACGCATACTTCCGGTATAATCGAAAGTGCCACATTCAGGACATTATATTTGAAATCAGCGTCATCCAAAACCTACAGTTTCGTAATTTCAGATTTTTAACATAACTGTACCCGCCATTCCTTTTAATCAAAACTCTTCATATATATATATATATATATATATATATATATATATATATATATATAATTGTATATGATAAGATAGGTATAGGAACCCTAATACAGTTTTGTAGGAATTAAAATTAAAATAAAAATATGGTGATAAATACGGGGTGTTCTATTTAAAATAAGGAAGTTAATTGGCTTTAATGTTGGTCAAAATAGTAACTGAGTTTTTATACACCCAGTATAAATTTGTGATAATAACTTCGGTGGATTTTAAAGTCTAACGCTTTCAGTAAACAATGAAAAACATGTGAAAAAAATTCCTTGAGTACGTAAAACAGAAAGTTCTTTTGAATTTCGATCTACATTCTCACAAATAATGAAATATCTCGACAACAGGTGGAGTTAGGTATAGGGACTATAACAGTAAGTGACCTTTATTTAGTCCACAGAATCGAATATGCAATCATATATAGGGTGTTCCATTTAAATTTTCATAACTTTGATGCGTAAAATTTTTATGGACCACCCTGCATAATCGAAAATAATTTTAAAACGTGCTCGTAATGAACCTACACGATAATAAGAAAAAAGATTTCAAAAATATTTTACCATTTTTCGTATACAAATCGACGAGCTTAGATGCCTCACTGTGTGTGTGTGTGTGTGTGTGTGTGTGTGTGTGTGTGTGTGTGTGTGTGTGTGTGTGTGTGTGTGTGTGTGTGTGTGTGTGTGTGTGTGTGTGTGTGTGTGTGTGTGTGTGTGTGTGTGTGTGTGTGTGTGTGTGTGTGTGTGTGTGTGTGTGTGTGTGTGTGTGTGTGTGTGTGTGTGTGTGTGTGTGTGTGTGTGTGTGTGTGTGTGTGTGTTTGTATATATATATATATATATATATATATATATATATATATATATATATATATATATATATATATATATATATATATATATATATATATATATATATAAGTGTTCAGGGTCTTCATATAATTTTTATAAAATAGTTAATATATTATATATATTGTTGTTCTTAACAATATAATATTTGATCACAAACATACTTGAGGAAGGATTTGTATATTTGATAATGGATATATCATATTTTTTATCTCATATATTGATTATATATCATAACATATATGAAGATATTTATTGAAACACTTTTTATTGTTGGTATTAATGGTTCGTTGTAATAGCAAAAATAATTTTTTTTTCGTTTTTGATCTATTGAATTTATGATTAAATAATATGTACATCCATAAAAATTATTGAAAAATTTTTCTATAGCTTAATTTACTCTTGCTTATGGTCAAAACATGTATTAAAATTTGAAAAATGCAATTGTACTACCATAAAAATAAAATATGAAATTATTTAATCTAATCTACACTGCTTTATGGCAAATCAGTATTAATAATTTGAAAAATTGTAATTTTAAACAATTAATTTACAATAGATACAATTTTATTTCTCTAGAGTAATGGAAAAACTATTTAGGAATTCGGTCAATTTACAATGGAAAGTTATAGCAGTAATTAACATTGATTTAATAAAATTATAGTCAATGAATTTCAACATTTTAAGTATCATAAGATATATTATTTTCCGTAACCTACTAAAACGGTAATTATTTAAATAAATTATTAAATTTCAGTAATGAAAAATGTCTTTTTATGAACATAAATATTACCAACGTTTTGATGTTTTGATATTACTGTTGTAAAAGAAAAGAAGAAATGATATTCACAATTGTACACATTGTAGTACGCTAGTAAATCCCCTGTGAGATGGCGAAAAACGCAGAAAAAATTATTTTTGGCGATTACAGCGCCACCTATTGCGACGACAAAAAATGTTTCGAGTAAATTATTCATATTTTTATGATTATAGTCGATATATGGAATAAAAAATTAAGGTATCCATTTAAAAATAAAAATTCCCCTTTTCAAGGGTGGGTATGGCGGATCAAGTTTATTCCAAGATTAGTAAGGTACCCCGGCTATTTGTTAAAATTTTCAAGCCCTGAGTTATAAAATGGGTGGACGGTGGTCTGGACCACAATATGTATATAATATGTATATTATATAATTATATATATATATATATATATATATATATATATATATATATATATATATATATATATATATATATATATATATATATATATGTTTAAAGTTGTATTAAATTATTTCGTTAATTTCTTCCTAAATTTAAGTTTGTATTTTACGTCTACATATACAGGGTGTCCCATGACGTTTTGACAGTCCAATATCTCGAGAACTGTTCAAATGACAAGTATTAAATTTGGCAGTTATAAACTTTCGAAACTGATGTTTATATCTACCATAAAAAGACTTCCGGTATTCCTATCATTTTCGGTCACGTGACTCCAATATAATTTTTTTAAATGTACAACCAGTATAACATTACATTTTTTGGTAGACCTTTCAAGAACAAATTCAACCATAAACACTTGTCACGGTATTTGGCCAAAAAAGTGAAGAGATGCTCCATGTTGCTGCCACCACGTTGTTTGCCTTTCATTGAAGGGAATACCTTCAACTAATTCTGGGAGAACATTTTGGAGAAAATCCAAATATATTTCTCCCGTCAACGTTCTTTTATAAAAATACGGACCAATCAACTACCCTTAAATAAACTACACCAAATATTGACACCCCATATTCCTCACCGAAAGACCGCTCAGACTGATGACAATGTTATTAACATTTTCGCTTCTCTGCAGGTAAGTCCACATACCTCAATACCGTTCCTTGAACAAGAACTAGTAATAAGTAGAAGTTCAATACAAAGAGTTCTAAAAAGTGATAAGTATCATCCGTATAAAATACATTTAACACAAGGTTTAGTCCCTGCAGATTCTGAAATGCGGTTAAATTTTATTGCTGGAATATCTGAACAAATTTTTGGAGATCCTTCTTTCTTAAAAAAAATATTATGTAGTGATGAAAGTAGATTTCATAATAATGGTATTGTTAAGCAGCATAATTGTCATTACTGGTCACAGGAAGATCCAATATGGATGCGAGAAACCAATTTCCAGACAATAAGGGTTACCATTGTTTGGTGTGGTTTATTTAACGGTAGGTTGATTGGCCCCTCTTCTTATGAAAGAACGTTAACTGGAGAAAGATATTTGGATTTTCTTCAAAATGTTCTCCCAGAATTACTTGAAGACATTCCCTTAAATGAAAGGCCAACAATGTGGTGGCAGCAAGATGGATCATCTCCTCACTTTTTGGCCAGGTACCGTGACAAGTGTGTTATGGTTGAATTTGTTTTTGAAAGGTCCACCAAAAATGGAATATGATACCGGTTGTCCCATTTAAAAAAATTATGTTGGAGACGTTACCGAAAATGAGAGGAAAACTGAATGGCCTTTTATGATAGATATATGCATCAGCTTCAAAAGTTTATAATATATATATATATATACTATATATATATATATATATATATATATATATATATATATATATATATATATATATATATATACAGGGTTTTCCACGGTAGGTGTTCGTTAGAAGTTTATGTGGTTAGAAACAATTTAGAAATCTGAATTTTTGGACTTAAGGGTTATTTAAGATTCTCTTTCATTCTAAAATATTTTCATGGTTATATTACTTCCGGTTATACCGGAAGTCGCCACTAACTTCCTTATTTTAAATGGAACACTCTGTATATTATTTTATTTTTGGATTCTTGACAAAATTTTAGGATGTCTTATAAGGGTTTCCTATACCTTATTTCAACTGTTTCTTAGATATCTTGATTTTTCAAAAATTTTGAAAGATGTAACCCTATTTTCAACACTGCTTATTTTTAACTTATTTTTAACTGATGGAAAGTGCTTCTGGAGTAGACAGAAGCATATGACCTATACTTTTGAAATACTCATTGACAATTGATTTATTGCATACATGGTGTTCAAAATTTGATGAACTATTAAACAATTCTCAAAGTTGAAAAACTTTGTTAATTCAAATGTGACACCCTGTATATTATTGGATGAATAGATGCAGCATTTAGTTATGCATCGTTTGGCTATAACATTACCTATACCTATTATCGACAATTTTCTTGTTAATTAATATTTTCTACTTTAATGTGATTTTTTACAGAAACTGAAATGTTTTTCAAAAATAAAATGAACTTAATTCAAACTACACAAATTCTATTTTTTTAAAACAATGAAATAAAACAAGAAGATAACAAAATTGAGAGCATAATAACAAATGAAAAATATAAAACAATTATTTGAACATAACTAGAATAAAAGTGATAAAAAAGATAAAATGAATCATTACAAATGTTCCTCATGACCGCCAATTTGATTCAAGCATTTTATAACTCGTATAACTCCGTATTTTTTATAAAAGCCGATAAAATTCCAAAACTGCAATCTAGTGATTTTGACACGCATTAAAATCAGTACAATTTAAGTGATTTTGTAATTTATTAAGTATTTTTTTAAGTACTGTTTATAATGGAATGTATTCAAGAATATTCTAACAATGATTTATTAAATTTGTTTTACACGCATGGTGAATGTGGACGAATTGTTAGGCGAACATGCAGGTTGTTTAACGAACGGTATCCACACCTACCATTAATGACACCTGGAAAATTTGCAAGAATTGAAGCTCGATTTATTGCAACTGGAAGTAAAAGGCAACTCGAACGCATTTAAAGCCAGTAATAGATAATGAAGTTAACGAGGTGAACGTGTTAGCTTATTTTCACGCTTATCCACGAACTTCAATTACAGCAGCTGCACAGGATTTGGATATTTCACAAACATCAATCCACAGAATATTAAAGAAGTATAAAATGCATCCTTTTACGGTAATAACTGTGCAAGGATTACATCTTGGTGATCAGGCACGAGTTAACTTTTGTGAATTTATTCTTGTACAAATGACCGAATATCCGAGATTTGTTCACAACATTATTTGGACCGATGAATCAAAATTCAGTAGAGAAGGAATTTTCAATCGCCGAAATAATCACTACTGGGCACAAGATAATCCTCATGTAACAAGAGAACGTAATCACCAGTTCCAATTTAGTTTTAACGTTTTTTGTTTAGTTATGGATAATAGAGTGGCATATCAAGTGTACGATGGAAATTTGAATGGGGCGAGATATCTTGAAATTCTCCGTGGATTTGTTATGGATTTTCTAAATACTCTACCTGCATGTGACAGGACAAACAGTTGGTATCAACTGGATCGTGCCCCCGCACATTCCACTATAGCTGTACACCAACAGTTGACATTGATGTTTGAAGATCGGTGGATTGGCCCACAAAGACCTTGGAACTGGCCACCGAGATCACCCGATTTGACGCCCCTGGACTTTTACCTCTGGGGTCGTATAAAAGAATTAGTGTACTCTAGGCCAGTTCAAACTAGAGAGGAATTGCTAAATCGTGTTCACAATGTATTCAATAGTATGTGTCCACACGAAATTCGGCGATCTATTTCGCAAGGAGTATATGATAGAGTTATAAAATGCTTAAATCAAATTGGCGGTCATGTGGAACATTTGTAATGATTCATTTTATCTTTTTTATCACTTTTATTCTAGTTATGTTCAAATAATTGTTTTATGTCTTTCATTTGTTATTATGCTCTCAATTTTGTTATCTTCTTGTTTTATTTTATTGTTTTAATAAAATAGAATTTGTGTAGTTTGAATTAAGTTCATTTTATTTTTGAAGAACATTTCAGTTTTTGTCAAAAATCACATTAAGGTAGAAAATATTAATTAACAAGAAAATTGTCCATAATAGGTATAGGTAATGTTATAGCCAAACGATGCATAAGTAAATGCTGCATCTATTCATCCAATAATATACAGGGTGTCACATTTGAATTAACAAAGTTTTTCAACTTTGAAAATTGTTTAATAGTTCATCAAATTTTGAACACTATGTATGCAATAATTCAATTGTCAATGAGTATTTCAAAAGTATAGTTCTTATGCTTCTGTCTACTCCAGAAGCACTTTCCATCAGTCAAAAATAAGTAAGACAAGCAGCGTTGAAAATAGGGTTACATCTTTCAAAATTTTTGAAAAAATCAATATATCTAAGAAACAGTTGAAAAAAGGTATAGGAACCCTTATAAGACATCCTAAAATTTTGTCAAGAACCCAAAAATAAAATAATATACAGGGTGTTCCATTTAAACTAAGGAAGTTAGTGGCGACTTCCGATATAACCGGAAGTAACATGACCTTGAAAATATTTTAGAATGAAAGAGAATCTTAAATAACCCTTAAGTCCAAAAATTCAAATTTCTAAATTGTTTCTAACCACATAAACTTCTAACGAACACCTACCGTGGAAAACCCTGTATATTGTGTATATATATATATATATATATATATATATATATATATATATATATATATATATATATATATATATATATATATATATATATATATATATTATATATTCTTTTACTTAACTGAGAGCTTTGAATTCTTTATTCCTTCGTCAGTCAAAATTCTACAATAGGTATTAAGTTATTATAAGTTATATAAGGTACAAAAATCTATAACTTACAGTATGTGAGGTTGCTATTTAAAAAACTTGCAAACTTTGATAATAAAAAGACTAATTTAATTTACCTATTTACCTATTGTAGAATTTTGACTGACGAATGAATAAAGAATTCCAAAGCTCTCAATTAAGTAAAAAGAGTCTTATTTTCTGCCCTAAACCTTTTGGGTGCATCCCCACTAATTAGTCTTCAGTATTTAAATACTCCGCCATAACTATTTTAATTATATATATATATATATATATATATATATATATATATATATATATATATATATATATATATAACAGTAGTACTTTTCAATATGGAATTCCATGAAGTAAAAGTAAGGAATATAAATTTTCTCTAATAAGTGTGTTCATTATTAAGATACTATTTAAAAAGTTTCTATATTATACACACAAGATAGACATTTTACAAACTTAATACACCTTTTGAACACACATGTTTCTTTATTTTACTTCCCAGAAAGAAATAAGTACGCTCTTTTAGAAGCAGGAGTTCTTCATTTCGTGACATTGATGTGTGCGAAATAAAAGAAATTTTCCTTCATGTCAGTACCATTAATACGATATAAGAGTTTATTGTGGCAGTAATCCAAAGTTTGAACCCAATAAATTTGGTTTCGTTAGAAATTTTGAAGCTAGATTGAAGGAGAGTTCATATTTTGTGCCTGTATGCAAATATGTACAAGTGGCAACATCGGTAAACTTGCATCTCTCTCACAGTGCTTATTTTTCCATACCTGTCCATTATGATATATATATATATATATATATATATATATATATATATATATATATATATATCAGGGTATCCAGAAAAGAATGGGTCATACTGCAGGGGCACCTTCTCTGGATTAAAATGTAGCGATTTAAACCAACTTACCTTAGTTTCTCCCTTAAGTACATACAAGCCCTTAAATATTTATTTTGTCTTCTATTTTTAGGAGTTATTTAATTCAAGGTTTTTATAGGTTTTTGTATTAGCTGAATATGTCGGTGAAAACTGTTTTTGTGTATAGTATAGAGGGCGCTTGCAGCAACCTATATGTTACATTCCTGTTGTCATATTTTTTTGGTATGTGAAAAATTTGACGTAATGAGTAACTTTTTAACAATTTCATAACAATAGCTTTATCAAAGTTATACTTGTCGCAAGTCGCTAATCTGCACTATTTTCAAGAGAAATGTATTTAAAATTAGTACTACAGATTCTATTGATTTCGCGAACATTCAATATAGTGTTATTATAAGTTTTTGTTATGAACAAATAAGTTCAAAGTACAGGTCGTAGCTACTCGAGGTAAACCTTTATTTATGTATTTAATAAAATTAATAATAATTTTTAATTACATATTTACCTACCTTTGAACTTATTCATTCATAACAAAAACTTATAATAATTTAATTGCGATATTGCAGGCTCACATTCCATTAATATAAGTAATTTGACTGTAATCTCATTATATTTAGAATTTACATCAGTTCTACATACATAAAGGACAAAATTTACATCGATTGGGGCTTGAACCTTGATGGCACAGTTGGTTAGCGCGATACTCTAACAAAGTACAGGTCTTAGGTTCAAATCCTACTCGAGGTAAACTTTTTATTTATGTATTTAATAAAATTAATAATAATTTTTAATTCAATATAGAGTATTCGACAGCAATATTAACAAACAAATATGAGTGCCAATGACGTACACCAACAAATAAATTTATGAAGCGAAATGAATATAATTTATATTAAATACATTTATTTTAAGAATGTTGTTTTGTTACCGCCCCTGTTCTTTTCTTTTTCTTCAAGGTATTTTGGTTACATTTTTTCTATCACATTAGACCAGTTGGATAGTGCATATTTATCATACCTAATATTCATGTCTACGAACTTCTAATATGTGTGATCCACTTATCGTTATGTACAAGATTTGTTTGTCACAATTACTTATTTTAACTTAACGAAGCTTCAGTAAAATGTATCGTATTTATAATTACTCCCTCTAAATTATTTCATTTCTGTTTCCTTTGTTAAAAAGAGATTAATTTTTCGCTCAAATTTGTTTTGGTAGCAGACAAACTATAGTAAAATCCATTTAGTAGGCTGCTGTCAATCAGTCAGTTTAACTCTAATTTCTGTAGTTTGTTGAATTTATCTCGCAGCAAAATTTTTCTTTTACTTCTACTCCTACTTCTACTTTCTTTTCCTCGACATAACTTATTTTCTTATAGTGAAATGACCGATATGGCGGCAATTTATCCCCAACAATATTTTAATGAACACGCTGCAGCAAGAATCTATGCCAAAACCAACCTATTGAGCGTACTGTTCAACAAGAAGAACAATTATTAAATACTGTTAAGCATGTCGCAGCAACAAGTATTCGGCGATTATCATTAAATGTTGGATTGTCCCGTACTGTAACATCTAATGTTTTACATATGCAGGTACTTTATCATTTTCATTATAGGCTAGTCCAAAATTTTACTGCCCAGTAGTTTTTCGACCAAAACAAAATCCAACATTTGTAAGTAGGACGATATTTACAGATGAAGCAATGTTTACTAGGAGAGAACAGAAAGAATAGTCATGTGGGCTGACGAAAATACACATGCCACTTTGGAGTGACATTTCCAACATGAATTTAAAATTAACATCTGGTGCGGAATAATTAATAATAGTCTTGTTACTAATTTTAAATACATTTTTCTTGGAAATGATGCAGTTTAGCGACTTGCGACAAGTACCCCTTCTATAAAGCTATTATTATGAAATTTTTAAGAAGTTACCCAATATGTAAAATTTTTCACATACCAAAAAAAAATATAACATCGGGAATGTAACATATAGGTTTCTGCAAGCGCCCTCTATACTTTACACAAACACTGATTGCACAGACATGTTAAGCTAATCCAAAAACCTTTAAAACCAAATTTCAATTAAATAACTCAAAAAATAAATCAGTAAGCGTAAAAAAATAGAAAACAAAATCAATCTTTAAAGGCTCGTATGTCCTTAAGGGGGTAACTTAGTACTAAGGTATATATTTTAATCCATACTGCCACTGCAGTGTGGGCTATTTTTTTCAGGACGCCCTGTATATGTTTCGAATCCTGAATGTGATTCATCCTCGGGGAAGATACAAAGACGTAATATAAGAAAACAATAAATAATAATTAACTTACATCTAATTACTTACATACCAGTTTTTAAAAAGAGCTATTATTACAATTATGGTCGAATATGGATAAATGTACAATTTAACCTTCCGTCGAGCACAACTAATCTGTGAGATGAAGTCACGAGTTTTTTTTGCACCAATCAGCGAGATCGGAAGGGAGTGTAGTGAGTCTCCTAGTAGCTTCCTGTCTCCCCACCACTTACAAAAGATCGTTTTCGGTTTTTCTCCAGTACTTCGCTGAGTGTCATGAGGGGTGATTAATCTCTCAGATGAATTGAGCCCGATCGTGTAAGTATTTTTGATTTTCGAATTTTCACTTTTTTCGTTTATATTTTCTTTTTTAAACCTAAAATAGCATGTATAACAAGTTCTAGCCTCTAATTTAGTGATATTGACCTTTATTTACTGTAAGATACAAATAGTAATCGGTCAGATTATTGCGCCCGATCGTGTAATATGATTATTTTTTTTTATTTTTCTGAAAGAAATGGCTTTTTTATCAAAGCAATCTACTACACCAATGGCTTCAACATCAAAACAACCTCCTCCTCGAAAGTTTGACCTGCGAAACTCTGCAGACTTGGCTGAAATCCATCTTATTTTGTGGGATGAAGACGAAATAGTGGCTAATGAGAGCATTGGAGATGACCAGTCCGATACTGATACTGAAGAAAATGTAGAAGAAAGAGAAGAGGATTCTAACACTGACCAAGATGGTGAGAGCTCTGATGAAGACGAAACGGCTGGTCCCCAAATGAATGCTGGAATAATCTTTTTTCGAATGACGTAATTGAATTGATTGTATACAAATATATACATTCAGAAAATAAAAGAAAACTATTCAAGAGAAAGGGATGAAAAACTTACTGATTTGATTGAATTTCGCAGTTTTATTGGCTTGCTCTGTCTTGCAGGCGTTATAAGGAGCAATAGACAGTCCTTAGAAGAGTTATGGGGTGAAGATGGTTTTGGTGCACAAGTTTTTCATTTGGTAATGAACTTGAAAAGGTTCAAGTTCCGTATGAAGTGTACTCGCTTGGATGACGTAAATACGCGAGATCAGAGAAAACAATGCGATAAACTAGCAGCAGTTCGCGAAATTTTTCACCTGTTTGTAACGAACTGTCAAAAAAAGATGTTACTGTAGATGAAAAGCTGTGGGGGTTTCGTGGGAGATGCTCATTTATACAGAATATCCCATCAAAACCCAATAAGTACGGTCTCAAGATTTATGCTGCCGTTGAGGCCAAAATGTTCTACACACATAACTTAGAGATATATGCATGCAAACAGCCAGAAGGTCCCTTTGCGATAAGCAATAAGCCTCAAGACGTGGTCATGAGAACTGTTCAACCGTTGCGTGAATCAGGACGTAACATAACGTGCGGCAACTGGTTCAACAGTTACGAATTAGTGCAGGCTCTCAAAACAAAAGAAGTTGTCATTGTTGGGAACCTTGCGAAAAAACAAACGCCAGCTCCCTCCTGAATTTGTGAACACAAAATCCAGGGCTGTAAATAGTAGTCATTTCGGTTTTACAAAAAACTGCTCACTTGTGTCATTTGTGGCGAAAAAATGGAGGAATGTGCTTCTAATTTCAAGCATGCACGATGACGACCAAGTTGATGCAGTCACACGAAAACTACAAATGATTTTGGATTATAACGCCACGAAATCTGGAGTCGATGTAGTTGACAAATTATGCTATACCTATAATGTATCAAGAAATGTACGGAGATTACCAATAGTGGTTTCTCTTGCACTACTAAATATAGCAGGTATTAATGCAGAAGTGATATATGTCTTCATCCCGATTCAAACACCAGCAGAAGGCGAGGTTCTTTGAAAGCTCTATGCAACGAGCTGTGTTTGGAACAACTCCAAATAAGGAGCATTCAAACAAAGGGAATGCCTATTCAACTACAAAACGAACTACATGAGTTCCTGCCTACCTCAAAACATCAGGATATGCCTACACTTGCATGCCACGACGGACAGAGGACGAGGTGTTCCAAATGTCGTCAAATGAAGAAAGTTCGCTATTCAAAATATAAATGTCTGAAATGTAATGTTGAAATATTCTGTTTGCCATGTGAAAAATGTTATGATTTAGCTTTTATAGCTCATGAATAACTTTTCATTATTTTTATTTTTTTATTTTTATGATTATGTGGATTTGTTTTATAAAGTTAAAGTGAATTTTGTGTTATGTTCTTGAGAAGTTTTTTTTTTGGAACAATTTGATGATTTGTTCAAATCTGTAAATGAAAACTGCAAAGAAATATTAAAACGTAATCTGAAAGCATAAATAAACGCAAATATAAGTGAAAAGTTAAATTTGAAACGTTTTTCTTTATCTACACTCAAAAATTGCATTAATTGAATACATTAATCTGTCAGGTGAATTGCGCCCGAGCGTGTTAGGATTTGCATTGCGCCCGACGGAAGGTTAAAAGAACCTATTACAGATGAAATAATGGTAAATCCCAGTAAACACGTTCTGTTAAAGTTACAATTAAAATAAAACTATTTAAAATCTTCGCACTTAACGCTTATAGACACCAAGTAATAGATTTTGGGTGTCGAATATTTCAAGTCACATAATTGTTTGCTGATGTGATGTTATTAGTAACCGTGAATCTTACTTTGATTTTGAACTTACGTAGAAACTTAGCCAATTTTTCTGATATAAAAAACAATAGTAAAGGTACCCAGTACTCACACTTTGCTGAACATATTCTTTCAGAGGGTCATAACTTCAATACTGATAACGTCGAAATTTTGGACTCCAACAACAACAACAATAACATAAAACTGACGGAGAAATTTTACTTTCACCTGTTACACAACAACAAAGACGTTAATTTGCTTAACGAGGGAATTAGCCAACCTCCTATTATACACATGATTGTTAAAGATAAACCGTAATTTATTTGTTATTTGATTGTATCGTTTTACGTGTCTGTGCTAGATATTAAGTAGCATTATTTTAATCATAACTTTAACAGAACGTGTTTACTGGGATTTACCATTATTTTATCTATGTATACTAGGTTATTTTAAATTGTATATTTATTCATATACGACCATAATTGTATTAACAGCTCTTTTAGTTGTAAGTAATTAGATGTAAGTTAACATTTATTGTTTTTTTTATATTATGACTTCGTAGCTTTCCTGAGGATGAACCACATTCAGGATCCGAAACTAAATCATAATTCTATAATTAAAATATCTGCTAAAGGTGAATATACTTTCTGTGTATGTTTACAAATTTCAAATGTTTCCAAAACATCTAATTTGTTTTTTTTTTTTTAATTTAATGTTTTGTGAAGTTATGAAGTGATTATTTAATATTAAATGTTTGGCATAATTTGATTTGTGTACCCACTTACGCTTTAACCAAATTAATCAAAGAAGAACTGTCCAGTAAATTACCAAGGAAAACGTGTTCAACCATTCGAAAGTTACAAATAAAATAAACACAGCACTTCATTAAAATTGTCAACCACGCAGATTAACGTAAGAAAGATATTGCTTTATAATTTGATTAAGTCTTTGCATCAAATGGCGTCTCTAGATTGCTCCCTTTTCTTTATACAGCAAACTATTGAACACCCAGAGGATGGGCTCCTGCATCGGGTTCACCAACGTGATCGTCGTCTTAGACGCACCCGGCCTTTCAGAGAATGACCCACCTCGTGAAAACCAGCAAGGCGATTTTACTCCATAAATTAGGGAAAGCACTGGGTTCAACGCTTGACACCTTCTTCTAGGATTCTTAACGAATCCCCTCTGGACTAACGTCACTTAACGATATTTTAATCACGTGCTAGTTGAAACTACACAAAATTTCACAAGGTTGCTTGGGAAAAACTACCCCTTTCAACACGGATTTGAGATAACGCCGTTCTACTATCACCGGCCGCGGTAACGTAGGTTCTCCCACCTCTGCCTCTGAACTACGAAAACTCTACCGAAATATCTTACTTTCCGCCACATTGAATTCTTATTCCCTTACACCTTAATTAATTAATCATAGAAACGTATTACTTATATTTTAAATTGCGCTCAAAACGAACTGAATTCGGGAGCCGAACTGAAAAACTGCATCGGGAAAATACACAACATCACGTGCGGTTTGTTTTGAATGTAATTCATATCCCTCGCGTTAATGATTTCATTGCCTTAAGGTCTCGTATCTAAAAGCTAACTCTTCCATTTTAAGACCAAAATTATTATCGAAAAGCATCCGCCAGTCTGTCGCCCAAAACGTTTTAAAAAAGCTGCAATATATGCTCTTCTACACTATATTTGAATACAAAATAACAATTTTAATACGGCATCTAATATTACAAAGACGCAATTTTTACGACAATACCCATTATGATTGACAAAATTTACAAAATAGGAACAACTGTTATTTACAACGGAACTAATTAATTCACAACTAACCTAGTATAGAGTTTGATTTCCTATCCATCGATGTCAATATGTCAAACTAAATCTTAATTTAAAACTGCAATCTAAACTTAATGACCAAATCAAAAATTACATTTCGTTTTCAAAATAGGGATTTCGAATACTTTCAATATACGTAAAAGGAAAAAAACGTTACAACCTAAAAGCTTCAAAAACTAGGTAAAACGGTGAATTACAGTCGGTAAGTTGGTTAATGAAAATCTTCAAAATGTTTACACCTACTAGCAAAGCAATGACATGCAACAAAGAAAATAGCTGATCGGGTAACGATCTTATTTACTTTATATTTACGATACGTTATACTTCAAAACATCTTTTAAAATGAACTTATATCACCAAAATTAAAATGACAAATTATCTATTAAGAAATCTCTCTCAAATTGTTACGTTAATGCTTGTACTACAATAATGAAAAGTAATCGGACGTTGTCACTGTAAAATTGCATAAATCCACCATTCTCATAAAATAGATAAAGTATACTGTAACTTGAATGTAAACAATGTTTAATCTTTTAAATTTTGATCAAACGTAAATACTCTATCGTTGTGAGAAGGAATGAGATCATAATAATATGTACATTTAAAGAAATAATACCCAATTCATGAACACTGTTCACCTATTAAAGTAATGATAAGAATTAAAATAAACTTTATTTACGGCAGGTCTTTTCATTCATTGGGGTTAGCTGTGCGCACGAACATTGACTAGCGAACATCAATGAACTTCTTTACACAAAAAATCCGCAAAATAAATGCGATAATCAGTCCAAAATCCGGATCAGCGCTAGGATTAAACACTAGATCCTTCTTCGTTGAACACGGAAAACTGCTACTTTAGACAAACAATACACAAGACGATGTTACCGGAGTGATTAAATCTTCAAAAATCCCCAATAAGTGCAAATGGAAAATATTTGTAACGGTAAAATTCAAATAACCCCCGAAAGACGTAAATAGCTTCATCCGCACTAAAACCATATCGCGCACGGCGCCTCCTACTTACTTATTACATCCTCACTAAGACTGCCTGACGAAAAGCGAAACCCCCCTTACCCCACACAAATAACGTGATTCTTTTAAATCGTCCATACACGATATTGCATATTGGATACTTCACATGAAAGGATTCGACCTAATATATCTAAAAACGAATTGCACACACTCTGTTTCTTGAAATCGATACTCTGTCATTCAAATCAGTTTTTTATACTCTCCAACAAACAACTCAATACGAGAAATGAACTGGTAAACTTCAAAACAATTGTAGAAATGTTTAAACGTCTCTGAACCTTTCGTTAGCACTTACATTACAAAAACAAACTTTTATACCGTAACACATTATGTTACTTAAAACTCTTTTCAACCAACATGATATTAAATTCCTTTTAAAATTACGCTAACACTTTGAACGACAAAATAGCCATTTCCCAACGACATAATTTTAATTCAAACTAGACTATTCTTAACGTTTAATTAAAAATACGACTATCCACTATTTACAAAAATTCATTTACAACGTCAACGCGTGGATCAAATCTCAATTTAAAATTATTAATAACAAATAAACCGAAAAGTATATGCCGTCCACACAAACACGATATTATAATCCTACTCTAAAGATCGTCAAACAAAGTAAAAATTTGGAACTAAATTAATGCTTCCAAAAAATCATACTCGAATATATTCAAACAAGAAAAATCTCAACCACGAATAAATATCCTAACGTTAAAAAAAATATGGAATCTTCGGATAGATTTTGACCACTCGTGACAAAGTTACAAAGTTTTAAACGATTGTTTGAGGTAGATTATTGTTTTTATTTTTATACTGTTGCATATTTTCGTAATTAACTTATTGTAAAAGAGGTTGCATAATTATCATAAAAAAATTGTTATTAAAATAATTTCATTTCTCTTAATTTCTATTTTGTAGGTTGGCTGGTAGTGTGTTGTTCCACACCAGATGTTTTGTTTGTGTTTTGAAAGTAACGTTTACAAAAATGTAGTTTTCGTAGATTTATAAACTTTTCATATTATGCATTACCACTGTGCCTGGTATTTCTTCCGAAATTTATAAATAACTGTGCTCTGCTAACAGACATAATCAACAGTAGCACATACAATGCATCCTTTGATTGGTATCTATCATACCTTCGTTATCTATATATTAATACGGGAAGAAAAAATGGTGTACCCCTTTTTAAGGGGTATTATCTCTGTGGTTAACGATTTGTGTAACACAACTGGATTAATTATTTATTTAGGGAATTATCTCCCTTTTACTTTTTGAGGAATATAAATTAAATTATATGTTTGTGTACATACAAATGCAAACTATATACTGCCATTATTTGTAATTAATATACTACTTTTCCTAGTGCTCAGATCCTTTCACATATTTGTTGCTTGGCTAGAAGAGTGGCAAATTATCTATTTACCTAGGGCTGGCTGATTTATCGTTCTAGCTGGCGCCCTCTCTTCTCTTTCAGCTGATAGATACCATATGCATCACTGTAGAACCCCTCCACCTCTACCGTGACCGAGCTACCGGCGGTCCTATAAAGGTTATCTCCTCTGTTATGGTAAGTTTGGGTACAAGGTTGAGGTTTGCACGTAACAGAGGAAGATACTTTTTCTGGCGTTCCAACTGTCTGGGCCGACATTTCTAAAACTCTTTTCTGTCCCTATTAAATTTTTTTTTGCTGTAAGTATTTGTTATGTACCTATTATACTGATATAATGGTGAAATTTAAAACCATTTTTTTATTGAGGTCTTATTATTTACTTTAGTTACTAGCTTTTGTATTTAGATTTAGATTGGGGTTGTTGTTTCGAAAGTTCTGTACAAATTATTTTCGACTTTCTCACTTTAGGTTTATAAATTTATTTGATTGCTGTGAATAGTATACCGACACTATTTCACAATTAGTACCAATTTTTTTTAGTTAGTTTATTCTTGTTAAATATTTAAATTGTATTATTCATCATGGCGAACTTATGGAAAATAGAGGTAAACCGCTTACTCAAAACTGAACTTCAATATGAATTAACTTCTCGAGGAATACTTTCCGATATCCCTGTAGAACTTTTACGTAAGGCTGTGCGTAGTGCTCTAGAATTAGACACAACTAAATCCTTGACTGGCATCGAGAATCAAATTGACTTTAAGACTGATCTGGCTGCTGTACGTGCAGCAGAACAAGAACTTACGACTGCTCTTTCAACATTTTCGGGAGATATCACTACTGTAACATGTTTCCTTGGGCCAATAACCACTCCAATGGTTTTTTCTACGTTAAGAGTAAGAGAATTATGATTCGACCAGTTTATAATATTTTGAAGATCTAGATTAATTTTATATATTGCAGTTTCAATATCACATGTACTAAAGGAATAATAAATTTGGCTATCATAGACATACATATGGCAACTACAGTAGCGAAGGTTTTACTCAAAATCAAAGGCATACAGAATAAACAGAAGAGGACCAAGTATTGATCATTGCGGTACCCCTGATTTAATGAAAGAGAGGTAGACAATGATATATCGACACTCTGTTTCGTAAGTACCCGTTGTCCACATGACGATAAATAGCTTTGGAACCATTATATAACTGCAGTGGCACAACCCAAGAAACTTAATTTTGTGATTTCAACCTATTAAACGCCTTCGAATAATCGAGCGGCATCAATGCCATCATCATACCTTTATCGATTCCCTTTAGCAAATCATCAGTCTGCAAAATCTACCAAACACAAAGTTGTATTGAAGCTTTGCCGAAATCCCGATTGCTTAACAGGTAGGAGGGTATTAAAATCCAAATGTGTTCTCAGTTGCTCATAAAAAAGACGTTCTAATACTTTCGAAAGTACAGGTAAAATGCTAACATGTCGTAAATCGGTAAATCACTTTTTGGTATTTGGTGCACTAACGCTTGGCTCCAATTGTGTCAGGACAAAAAAGCATACATAGTTGTATCATTTTATGTCAATATCATCCACTTCACGTGATTTACTATTTATGCTATTAATTATGCTTGTTCCTTAATTAATTCTAACGGTGCCGAAAGTTAATTGATGCTTGAGATTGAGGTGTTTAGATTATAAAACTTGTCCAATAAATTTTCATCAACATAGTACAATTTGAAATGACGAAAAATGATTCCATTCCTCCGAATTTACAAGTTCCATAAGAATATTTATGTTACCATTATTACAATGTATATGCAAATTTTAAGTGGTCTCCAAAATTCTTTTTAGTTACTTAAATTTTGATTAAGCGTGTGCTGAATGTACGCCTTTTTTTCCCGTCTAATTACCCTAAAAAATTTATATTGGATTACTCAATGGCTCAGCAGTAAAGGTCTCCGACTTGTAAGTGAAAGGTACCAAAGTTCGAATCTGAGAGTAGTGAAGTGCTCGGAAAAAAATCATAATAAATGATTTCGACTCAAATGCGAAACCAGTCTTCAGGACTGATGGCTAAAGCAACGTCCGCTTCCGACACGTCGCGCTATAAAAGCAAAAACTGTGGAACGAGACCGATCAACTCTACTAATATGAGACCACAGTTACGAAACAGTTACAATACGATCCCAATATCTCATAGATCAGATTTATTAGGATTTTTGTAGTTCTGTCTAATATTGCTTATGTTTAGATTGGCCCATTACAAAATTATGTTCAACATTTCCTCAGTAAATGTTTCCAAACTGCTTTCGTTTTACTATCAGTTCCTAAATTTGCTGAGGGTCTAAGCTCTAGAAGCTCCACGACAATGTAATGATGCCTTATTTGACAGCGACTGAACTTCTTGTAACTGTTTCTACCATAATGATAAACTTAAATGTACATGTACTGTCTTCATAACTGAATTCTTAATCGCTGGTCGTTGTAGATTAATTGTTACCCTGCTGCTTAATATTTACATATTCCTGATGTTCCTCCCGTTTCTAATCAGATAATTCAGAATTAGTAGCATGCCCACTTTCTTCACATTCGTCCGATTAACAGACGTTTATACTAATACTATCATAGTTTATCTCCGCCGATCATATTTGAAGAGTTTTGTCATAATTCGAATCACCATAGTAAATTTTTTGATGCACCGGGTCTCTCAGACATCTAATTTTTCTTAATACGAGCGGTCGATATCAAAATTAAATTAAAATGAAGAACTATATTAAACGTACTACGTTGTGTTTTCAGTGTAAAATAACACTTACATTTATTAACAAAGCTATATAAATATTAGAAGAAATCAACAGCTAAATTGATGGGTTTATTTTCGGTACTTATAATTACCAAGTCTAATCTTAACACATTTTAGTTGACGTTTCGCCCTTTAATATGGGCTTAATCATAACTTTAAATAGTACATACATCGAACAATTTAAAAAGGTTTTGTTTGTTTTTGGTTTTATACATTTTTTGATAAAGAGGAATATGGTCACCTCCATATATATATATATATATATATATATATATATATATATATATATATATATATATATGTTGTAACATCAGTATTACAGTATTTTACGGCACGATTAGAATAATTTAAGGACAGGTTGAAAACGTGGTCGTTCTTTATGACATATGTCATAAAGAACGACCACGTTTTCAACCTTTCCTTAAATTATTTCCTCTTTATCAAAAATGTATAAAACCAAAAACAAACAAAACCTTTTAAATTGTTCGGTAAGTTGTCCTATATTGTGCTCGTTCATTTCTGGCGCTTGCCTTGACTGCTTGTTTAGTAAACTTTAAAAAAATGCCTGTATACCTTTATCAATAATATTCTTTTATTTGCAGATGTATGTACTATTTAAAGTTATGGTTAAGCCCATATTAAAGGGCGAAACGTCAACTAAAATGTGTTAAGATTAGACTTGGTAATTATAAGTACCGAAAATAAACCCATCAATTTAGCTGTTGATTTCTTCTAATATTTATATAACCAACACAGCTATAAACAACATTTTCAATTAACAAAGCTATTCCATTGTTAGATTTGACTAGATTTTTAATTGATATGTCAAGTTTCTCTTTGTGAATGCTTTTATCAGTTTCAAATTAAAGTTTTTCGAAACTTTACACTTATATCATAACTTGTTTAAATTTTGTTAAGTGTGTTCTTTGGGTATGACATTTTTAACTGTTAGCCTTCAACCGTTAGAGGGTGTTCTGATTTGTCATCTTCAAGGCAGTTTAACAATATTTAATTTATTAATGATGTAGTTATTCTTTACTAAAATTGTATTCCGTAGTTGGCTTTATACGTTTACCAAACTGTTGCATTAATAGCAGGATTATGTTTGCGTTTTCACTTTTTTATCTCATAAATTTGTTTCAACATATTAAACAACTCTAAAAGATTTTGTTACTACTGAGGACGATAGCTGTAAGTGTATACGTTTGTGTAAAATATGAATACAAAAGCGTAATAACCCAAAAGCCAAGTTTCTGAATTATGTATAATAATGGTGGAAGTTTACATTTTCGTATTTACTGGTTGTCAGTTTTCGAAAGTGGAAGACACTAATTTGGCTTTTTTATTGCTTCGGTAACTAATTATGGTACAAATGAGACATAAGATGGTAAATAAAAAATTTTATCTGATAAATAAATCATCCAACTTCTGAGACTGAATGGAGAGGAGAAATATAAAAAAAATTCCATGTAAGTACTTTCGTACGTCTTATCTTGAAAGCACGCACATGATATATAGAGAATAAATAAAAAAATAAAGGCTTAACAGTATTACATTTGAATTTTGGTATGAAATTGTCATTTTGGCTTTATTCTTAACATGCAATACTCATGTTAACCATACTCCTCTCTGAGATTAAGATTACGATAACGCACTCAGCCTTAACATCTATTTAGCATCCTAAAATTGGTTTGCGTTGTTACTAAAAAAATTCAAACTTTAATCTCACATTTTTACGAAAATCCTTGATGGCCTGGAATTTTTTTTAATTAATAAATAATCTATTATATTTATACTATCAATCCGCATTAACGAAAGTTGGCATACAAATATCACATCGGATCCAGAAGAAAGTGTTTAATAATTAGTGATTCTAATTTCATTTACGTTATCATTAACAAGTAAGCTAAGGTTTTCAAGATGCAGTTTCAGTCTGCTTAATTATAGGATTACGTAGTGAATCTTATCATCACAAAACATATTAGCTGGATTTCGCCCTAATTCTCATGGTTTATTTGCATATATAATTAAGGTATTTTTGTCATATGCATTTACAGTTGATAAATTACTTCTAAAAAGAATTTTAATGATGTTCAGAACTTGACCTTTAAAGCAGTTTTAAAGCTTACAGATTTAAATGCTAATATGTGTGTTTTTATACTCATCTTGGCAAATTCCTTGGGTAGGTTGGTCTAAAGTTTTATTTTTATAATACTGCAAAAATAGACAGACATGAGTACAAGCGGTTTCTATACTAGAATCGATTTCTTTTTGCAACGCCTCCATTAAATTATTTCAATTAGTTACAGTTTACAGGGTTGCCTACTTTGCGTAACGAATACTTGTTTTGATGTTGATTTTGAAGATCTTAATAAATATCCTAAACCGAAACTTCATTTTATCAATTGTCTATTAAAATTTGAATTAGCTTAAATAATAAAATTGTAAAATTAATTACAACAATGGTACGCATACAAGCATATCGATATTGAGGATAATAACCCGATACGCTCATAACGGTACATTATTAATTGACTGAATCTGAAACAGGTAATAATCCAACACAACTTTATTTAACGTTAAAGTCATTTTACTAATAATTTGATTACATTTTTCTGCTTGGCTTGAGACATGTGTAAAGGCGGTAATGATATCACAATACTCGTTTTTACTTTTTATGCGCGAAGCCATAAGCTTTGTTTTGTGAAAAAAAATCGAGATTGAGTTTTCAAAGGATTTACACATTTTCAGTATTTTAAAAAAACCTCTCTGTATGCCTGTAGCCACGATAACTTGAAAATACGCCTCTTATTTTAATGATTGGTATTATCACTAAAATATCCCGACTTTATCAAGTTTTGGATAAAATCGGTGTACTTTACAAAGATCGCAAAGGTGCATTTTACATATACACTATGTCCAAGATAAGGAGGGTCACTATGGGGATTTCGGAAACGGTAAGAGATAGAGTTTCGGTTAAATGAGAGAAAAGTTGGGCATTTTAGAGTTTGATAAAATGACAGTTTTAAACTGCCGAAATGCCGAACCGTTCCAAAGTTATGCGACAAAAAGCGTAATTTCACGATTTCGTTTTTGACAAAGTGTTACTTTGTGGTTGATGTTAAATAATAAGTAAGAGAACCTGCTACAGGTACTTTATAACGTTTTTAACATGGCAAGCACCAAATTGGAATGCAACGTTTCGTTGTCAAGTAACCATTATCAATTTTGTTTTTTTAAATGCGGTCCTGATTTTTTATACGTAATATTTGAAGGGATTTTTATTCTACATTGAAGCATGCATCACACTTTATGCTTTAATTGCAGCTGTTTTAGAAATACTTGATAAAAACAAAAACTGATCCTAATAAACGCCCCTCTCCACGCTGGATTTCTTCCAAAACCTAATCAACTCCAAGCCCAATAAAAATAACCTTGAATACAAAATTTTTAGTACGTAGGTATTTTCGTTATGGAGTTATCGTTGATATTAACATACATCCACACACGCAGATACACAGACATCCAGACATCATGCCGATCTAGGCGAAACTTGGGAAAAACATGTAAAGTCACCTAACAAGTCGATTTAGCGATAGTGAAAAAAAAGGTCGATTGCATAACCTACACCTACATATGTATATGTAGGTTGGAAGATAAAAATCGCAATTAAACCATAAAGTGTAATGTATGCTTGAATGCAGAATAAAGAGCTTTTCTAAAATTATGTATAAAAAAATCCTGACCGTATTAAAAAAGAACGTTAAAAAGTGCCAGTAGAAGGTTATCTTACTTTTATTTCACATCAACCACAAAGTAACAATTTGTCAAAAACGAAATTGTGAAAATTCCCTTTTTGTCGCATAACATCGGAACGGTTCGGAATTTCGTCAGTTTAAAAATGTCATTTTACTAAACTCCAAAATGTTCAACTTTTCTCCCATTTACCCGAAACTCTAAATCTTACCGTTTCCGAAATTCCTACAGTGACCCACCTTGTCTTGGACACAGTGTATACCAAAAACTGTTGATTTACAGAAAGAACTTTTTTAAAGTTGATTCAATTCTAGATAAGTGACCTTAATGAATGCTTTTGGTAGGGTTATAAGTAAGCTCTTAAAAGCAACCCCTAAAATACTTTTGTAAATATCTGCAAAACTTTTTTTTTACGTTAATAAGTATAAAACTCTTTTTTAAAAAGAATTCAATTTTAGATAACTTTGCTTCGTATAATATTTTTGTGGGAAGTTCTAAAAATGAATTAATTAAATTTGATGTGCACGCTAGTGTATAATGTATTTCGTATATATTCGGAAAATGGTTGTTAATAGTACAAAACATCAATATATATATATATATATATATATATATATATATATATATATATATATATACAGGGTGTCTTAGCGAGACCGTTCATTAGAAGTTTATGGCCAAAATAAAAGATTCAGATTCAGGTATAATTGATTGCGTTCTCTTCAACTAAAATATTTTCAGACTTCTAGCAATTCCGGCCATACCGGAATTCCCTATCTGCTTTGTTATTTACAATGGAACACCTAATATGTTTTTGCATTTTTGGATCGGAACCATAACTTTGAATCTTTTTTTATTGAAACTATACTACGCCCATCTATTACGGATATCTTCGAAGTCAAGAGGACGAGAATTCTTTGAGGAAAATTATCTGGACGGACGAATCTAAGTTTTTTCGCGTGAATGGATTTTTAACATGCATAACAACCATGCCTGGGATTCCGCCAAGCCGCATGAAATCCGAAAAAGAAACTATCAGGCCATGTTTGATTTCAATGTCTTTTGCCTTTTGATGGATTACCGACTCTTTTACGTCATTTATAACGGCATATTATCGGCGGCGCGTTACCTCAACCTTTTACGGACTGTGGTAGTGGATTTTCGGGGTAACCCGCCTTTGAACTTGAGAAGAGGTTGTTGGTATCAATTGGATGGAGCACTAGTCCATTGCAACCAGGAAGTATCCCATGAACTCACCTCAGTGTTTGAAGACAGGTGGATAATGCGGTTAAGATCATGGAACAGGCCTGCAGGATCTCCAGATTTGACACATTTGGACTTTCACCTTTGGGGACATATCAAGCATCAGGTCTACGAGACTGCGGTGAACACGAGGAAGGAATAAAAGGTACGCCTGCGAACAAGATTCGATTAGCTCTCTCCTCAACACGAGCAGCAATACTGGATGGTGTTTTCACGATTAACACCATGCTTGGGTGCGAATGGCCACCATTTCGAACATTTATTATATTTTGTTTCTAGTTTTTGACATCTTTTTTTTGTAATTTAATGTAAATGTGAATAGTTCTACTAATAATCTTGTAGGATATTCCGTGTATAAAAAATAAATTAAGAATTTCTTCATTTGTGTAAAGATTACATTATCAATAATATTACGGCATTTAAAGATAAGTACTCAGTCACAAACATTAAAGACTTGACATTTGAAGAATTATTTCTCGTATCCATTGCAATCATAACAACATGTGATATCATTTTGTAGCAAATCTTATCGCCAATTCGATTACAAAAACTGATTTGTTTTACATTTTTAACTCTGGCTGAAAAGTATAAATTTAGGCATTATTCTCAGCCAAATATTTTTATTTGGTAAAATGCATACGATAAAGGCATCTTTAAACTACAAACCTAATTAGGTTAACTTATTATCTCAATCTAAATAGGAATTACAGTCCATTTTGTAAACGTCAAACAGCGGTGAAGATTTCGGGAAATAATTTTTATCTCAAGACCGTAATAGATGGAGATGGTATAGTTTCCACAAAAAAGATTCAAAATTATGGTTCCCATCCAAAAATATGTGGTATTCCATTGAAAATAACAAAGTAGATGGCGACTTCCGGTATTACCGGAAGCGGTAGAAGTCTGAAAAAATTTTAGTAGAAGAGGACGCAATCAATTAGACCTGATTCTAAACTTTCATAATTGCATTTTCTAATTTTACAAAAAAAATAAGTAACACCTTCATAAGGGTTCCCTATATCTACATACAGAGTGTTTCAAGTTATATCAATTCTTTTGAAAATGTGGGGTTTTAGGAAAAATTAAATATCTCCTAATAAAATTAACTCCAATAAATTTACTCTTAGGTTTTAAGTAAAACACTTCCCTTAGTCTATTTATTGACTGAATAGCCAACACTTCCTTACAGGGTGTTCATTTTTTTCAGTTAAATTAGTAGAACATTTATACTGAAACATTCGACTTATTTTAAATGGAATGCACTGTATTTTTCTACGATTATCGTTTTGCTTACTTAATAACATTTCAACATCTATAAGGCTTTCCTATACCTAAACCTTCAAATTTTCAACTTATTTAATAATAATTGGAATTTGTCTGTTCCCGTGGCATTTGTAGATTGAAACACACTCCAAAAATGCCTACCCTTAATGATTTTGGCTAAAGTAACACATTTTTAAATTCAAATCATAGCAACTTTAATTTAAACGTTTATAAAGTTATTTCTACACTATGTAGATTAAACTAAAAATCGCAATAGATTTTTTATACTCTTATCTTTACTCTCGATAAACGTAACAACAAATTGCCACCTTTCAAAGCTCTGACGATGATTCGCTCGTCCAAGCGAAACCGATCAGCTTCAATTTTAAAAATAAAGTGAAACTTTCAAAAATCTATTGCGATTTTTAGTTTAATCTACATAATGCAACAGTTTCACAGAGTAAGGATAGAAAGCATGTTCACAATGGAAACTAAAATTTGATTTATGTGCTCAAAAAAAAAAAAATTACAATAAATGTTCGATATGATGTCCATCTTCTTAAATACACAGTGTTATCCTTTTTTCCAACGAACATCTTACGTTTTGCAACATGTCAGGGGTGACCGTCTCAAAAGCATTTCTAATTCTTCTTTTCATATCATCTGCAGTGGTGGGAGGTGCGCTGTGAACCAAATTTTTGATATAGCTCCAAAACAAGAAATCCGTGGATGTTAGTTCAGGAGATCTAGGTGGCCAGGCAATTGTTACACCTCTCCCAATCCACTTATCATTAAACTTCCTAATTAAATATTATCTAACAGCACGTGAGATATGTGCATACTTTACAAAGGTTCTCAAAAGCATCTCTTTAAAAATGTAAGGAACTTTTGACCATTTACATTGCCATCGAAAAAATACGGGCCAATAACATGATTGCCAACAATTCCACCATACACATTAACACTCCATCGACTTTGACGATCAACAGTATTACATAAATGTTTATTTTCGGTGTCGTAATAATGGAAATCGTGCCCACTCACTAATCCATTGTTACGGAATGTTGACTAGTCGGTAAATAATACGTTTTAAAAAAAAAGTTCATTGTTACTAACTTGATCAAGGACCCATAAGGAATAATCAATACGTTTTTGAAAGTCTGTGCCATATAACCTTTGTTGTATTTGTATATGAAAAGGGTGGTATTTATGTTTCTTTAAGATCCTTCACACACTAGGCTGGCTAACTCCGGTTTCTCTTGCAATAAATCTTGTATTAGTATTTTGGTTGTCAACAACGGAACCTAACACCAAAAACTCATTATCATCATCATTTGTAACAGGCTTCACTTTTAGTTGTTTTGGGTAAGCTATACTTCCTGTATCATGAAATGTTTGAGGTAACATCTCAAAATCTTTCAACATACTCGGAAAAAATAACAATACACAATGACAAAAGTCACGCCCAACATTAACAAATGCGTTACCGGCAATTTCCCACACAGCGCACTACAAAACCTACAAGATTAGTAACATTAACATTATTTGTTAATATGTAAATTACAAATATCATGTACACATAAGATTTATACCGAGCTTTCTGCTTATTGGTAAAGAAAAATACTACTACATTAGCAAAAAGGCATTAAGTAGTCATTTTGGGAGGATATTTCTATCTACAAATGATACAGGAAGAGAAGAATTCCAATTAATTATGAAATAAGTTGAAAATTTGAAGGTTTTGGTATAGGAAACCCCTACAGAAGTCGAAAGGTAATTAAGTAAGTTAAATGATAAGCGTATAAAATACAGGGTGTTCGATTTAAAATAAGCCGAATATTTCAGTATGAATGCTGTACTAATTTAACTGAAAAAGATGAACACCCTGTAAAGAGGTGTTTACTAGTCAGTCAGTAAATAGACTGAGGGAACAGTATTTTACTTAAACCTAAGAGTAAATTTGTTGGAGTTAATTCTATTAGGAGATATTTAATCTTTCCTAAAAGCCTACATTTTCAGAAAAATTAATATAACTTGAAACTCTCATATGTAGGTATAGTGAAAGTGCTATTTACTTCTTATTTAAAATTCGAAAATGTAATAATATACGAGGTGTGTTATTTAAAAAAAACATAACTTTGATATGCCACTTTTTTTGGAGCACCCTGTATATTTAAAAATATTTTTAAAATGTTGCTCATATTGACTTACATAATATCACCTTATTAGAGATTAACGATTATATGACGCTTCGCCGTAGAAATCGGTGGCGTCGGTCGACATTCACCCTGTATATATATATATATATATATATATATATATATATATATATATATATATATTATATTGTATGGAAAATAAAAATTTAAAAATACATACAGAAAAAGAATTCCTCGAGTGTATGCATTATTTGTTAGTTCTGATCACAGTCAACTTTTTGTCTTGAGAGCCCATTTTGTAATACTACCAATTTACATATCAAGTTGCAAAATAAGCATTTTTTGCACTAGATGTGCACATTATGTACGATTTAGAGTAATTTCGATTAAAATGAAATACAGAATTTTTATTGTTAGTATAGAGATTGTTACTATAGTAAATATTTGTAAAAATATTATGAGTAGGTGTTTCGCTTAGAAATGAACGAATCTGAAGATCCTTATTCTTCCGACGTGGAAGAGCAAAAGCTGTTGTAGCAAATTTGATGCCATCAAAGACCAAGGCAGCGTATGAAATAGCTTACAGTAATTTGCAGCAACTTGAAGCACTTAAATATTGAAGAAACAGTACGAGAAAAAGCTCTTCTGGTCTATTTTCCGTGCAAATAAAAAGTATAACAATAATGTGGATAAAGGAAAGTTTGCTAATTTAATAGTTCGAAGATATATTCCATTACCCCCAAATCATGTACAGAATAATCGTGTTTTTCTGGGATAAACAAGGAAAGTGTGTTATTCAACGAGTTGGCATCAACACGTTTGCTAATGTACGAAAAGGAATCGTAACATTTTTTGGCTTGCAAAATCCAGAATTATATACGAGTTATGTATTCCGAAGGTTATCGGTCACCTTACTGTCAGATTGTGATGCTAATTTAGAAACTTTGAAAAGACACGGTGGACGGAGATCTGACGTTGTTGCTGAAAGTTATATCGAAGAGTCTATCAAAAACAAAAGAAAAACATCTATGAAGATACTTGGGAAAAGTAAACCCATTCATTTTGGAGTTCCCGAACAAAATATATCGAGGGTAACAATCGTGGGAGGCATCTATTTATGCCATCTCGGACCACCTTTGCTAGGAATACTCGGTTTGCTCATTCACATCATCTGTATGCAGTACAAACCTTTACAAGTAGTACCAAACGGGGGCAATCTACATTCTTATACATTGATGTTAAACTCTGGGATGCTCTCCCTAGTTCCTGTTTTTCTCTCACTTGTGATATGAAAAAATTTTAAATAGCCTGAGACGTTGAAATCTGGTTTGCGACTTGGCGTAACTTCTGAATAAAGATAATCAACCAACGTTCCTTAAAAATTGAAATCTCGTTTTACCACTAGTGGCAAAATCAGATTTCATTTTAACACTTATATTAAAACGGACCACTTTTTATAATAAAACGTATGTCAGAAAGATGACATTTTTTGACTAAACTACAAAAATATAATACACTAGTTTTAGGTTGATATAAGTAAGAAGTAAGGCTGTACTTTGTGTAAACGGAAAGATTACTAAATTAGAAATAGATGTGTTAGAATAAAATTTTCTCTCTAGTCTCCTTGCGCTGTGTAGGTAACGTTTGCTAACGCAACAAGATACTAGCGTAACAATACATGTGCTGGCCAAATCAGATTATTTATGTTGTACTTTTATGTAATGTCCGGTTTGAAATTTAACGCACGGGAAAATGGAAACTGTTAAAAACCCAATACCAATGCAATTGGTGAAAAAGTAAACGGCCATTTTCAGATATTGCCCTCTAATTGGTCCTTAACCAAGATATTGTTAAATACAAATACTGAAAAGGCACAATATATAACCGAGAACAAAGAACTGTGTTTTTAATATTTTGGTACCTTATGGTTCCTTAACAATACTTCATTATTTGTGCAGCAAATAAACGCACTCTGGTTTGCAACTTTGTGATTGGTGACCTAAGTTAAAGGTGGTTAATTGTCGGTAATGAAATTGATTAGAGGTGTAATGTAATTATCATTTACCGAAGTAAGATAACTATAACTGTTATCGAAACGTATAAGTTTATAAATGATTAACAATAAATACATGATGTCATACCCAAAACTAATTATCTTACTAGTGAGTGATAATCATGAAAGACTGCATTTTCATACCTGTATTTACGTTATTACTATTCTTCTGTTAACAAATATGTATTTATTTACTATGTTATGCACAGCGTGTCCTTATAATTTCGCCATGTTAGTCTGTTCAACTGTTTTTAAATATATTTTCAAAACTGTTTGCACACCGACTACAAATGTGCAGGTCCCACTTTGATGGCGATTACATTACCCTTACTCGGCCAAAGGTTAATTTTAACAAAGTGCTAGCGAATAACCTCTATAAATACGGATGTCATTCAAAAGCACTTTTAGTGGGGCTTTCAAATGTGCACTTCTTTGGTATCAGCACATGACCTACTTTTCACAATCTGTAGCTAAAGATGAATATGCGTATTCGTGATTAAGTAGTAATTAGAGATGTGAACCACCTATTTCTGCCTCGATCTGGGTACACGCATTAAACTAAAGGCCAAGATCATCTAACAAACGACGTGACAATTCTGATTATCCCATAACCTATTATCAATAAACAAGGTAAAGTTTCATTTAACTATAAATAAACCCACTCTTAAAAGTTTAATTTTTAAAAATATTACAACAAAATCGATATTATTTAAAAAGATCAACAACGTTTTAAATAAATACATTAGCCATCTGACGGAATCGAGTACTGACAACAATTAAACAAAGGAACGTCTCTATCTAACATAAAAGGTGGAATTACGTAAAAAGTCTATTGTGATTCTACATCTAAAATGTTTGTGTTAGCATATTGAAAGATGTGTTCTAAATCGTTTATCCACAGCAGTACTTTTGTGTTTAATACGAACATCAGATTTGTGTTTTATTAATCTATTCGTTAAGGGTTGTAAAGATGCTGCAATATACACTTTATCCGACGAACAACAAGGAATCTGATAAATAGTTTTAGTTACGTTATTTTTTTGAAATTATTGATTTTAATGTTGATACTTTGAATTTATACATATATTATTAGTAGAAAACACCGTATTAAGTTAAATGTTTTTAAAGTGGTTTGTATATTAGCCATTTCCTATTATTTTTACAAGGAAGTGGTATAAAAGTAATTTTACCATAAGCTTCTTATCCGTAGAACAATTATTACAGAAAAAAGGAATTTGTTGTTTAATTATGAGTGAATATTTTCAACAGCATTGTTGATATGTTTAGAATGAAAATTTGGATCCGCGATTCTCCAATCGTGTTAATATTTTATTCTAATATTTAATTGTTATATTTTTGCCAAACCTACCATAATGGAAGAATAGAAAAAAACAATTTGATAAATATTCGTCAAATGACTTTATACTAATAACATATACGGACGCACCACAGGAAATCCAATGGGAAATCATAAACTCTCGAATTCCTGCTTCCATAATTATTTTAAGTAAAAACTCTACAGAAACTGTTGTTTAAAGAATTGAATTGTCTATTGGATGAAACTATTAGACACATTTTACAGCTTATGCTAATTACCAAAAATTGCTGCACAGCATCAGGACAGTAATGAAATGTCAAAATAACACAATCTTTCAAACGTCAAATTATTTAAACAATCAATGAAAAAAACAGGTTAATAAATAAAGTAGATTTAATTGTTTAAAAAATTAACCAAAACTATTTATTGGAAGAATTACTATCAAATGTGAAAATAGTGGAACGTTGCTTCGGTTGTTTTCTTGGTGTAATTGTGACAACAATTATGAAGCTAATATTCAAAGAAATGTGTTTAAAAATGAAAACACTACAAATATATTAACTGCAGTTGAAAATCCTCTTACAAGCTTCAGTAATAATTAACAATTACAAATTATAAAAATTATAACAAATGCTCAAATAAGCCTCCGTTTTACGATAAGCAATATCCTAATTTATCATAAAATTCTTTTCTAGCTTTGGCAAGAATGCGAGGCGTTATTTTCGAGCATTCTTCGCTGATGCATGTCTTTAAAGCCTACACATCTGCAAACCTTTCAGAAGTGAACATTTTAATCTTAAATGTCCCCAGAAATAATAGTCATTTGAGGCAAGATATCCAAATTTTGGAGGCCACTTAATTGCACAATTTGGTCCGATTACACAGTTATTAAAACAATTATTAACAAAGTCTTTACCTTCTCGGCTGTTGTGAGCATTTGAAATCAGATTTCTTCTTCCTCGGGATCTACTTCTGCTAAAGCCGATAAAATTTGCTCTTGCAGCAAATCCAAAAATCTACCCGCGCTTAGATCAAAAAAATGGTCCAATAATACGTTTTCCGAATATTCCAAAACATTAATTTTTTGACGATATTGACATCGGTTTTTAACAATAATTTCAGCCCTTTTTGTTGACCGAATCCTATAATTTTGGCTCACAATGTAATAGGCCTTTAGTGTACAGGGCATTGAACATTTTGTTGCTTCCGATGGACTTGCTTGCTATACGAAACACAGAAAATGGTGATCTAGGTGCCATTGCAATTTTTCTATAGATTAGAAATAGTATGATACCGTTCTAACTGTTTACAAAAAAATAAAACTACTAATCTTTGAATGATAAATCATGTAATACATAAATGTCAAAAAATGTATACGTTTTACAGAAATTCCTCAGGAAATATAAACATTTTTTTTAAAGATGTTTGTTAAATTTATAACATTAAAGTGCAAGAAATATGCCTACTCTGTTAATTACATGTGTTATAAGCCTACCATTGAATAGTATTTAATCCCTCCTCGGACGGAGGCTAAAAATTAAGAATTCGACAATAAGTAAATGTAACAGAGTTTTAAAAAAAACACAGTTTTATTATATTATAATATCGTTACAATGTTTTGAAAGACATAATATGCAAATGGTAAAAGCATTCACAACTTCATCCTATTCAATTCATTGTTGCTTGACATTAAAACCATAATATGTACATTTAAATTAACCTTAATTGATTTTAACTAAACATGTAAATCCGTGCAATACTGTCCTGGTTGTGAAAGTGTAATCAAAGACAGTTATCTTGCCTGTTTAGTTAGGATTATTTGGGGGTCTATATATTTTAATAGCTTCCTGCTGCATACGAGCATCATAATGAGTTTTCATGAGAAAATGTCTATATCATTAAGGTTAATCCCATTATTCAAGTTCAAGGTATGTTTAGCTATTGCAGATTTAATTGGCTGACTCAATCTGCAATAACTCATCTGTTCTTTTCGCCTTGTATCAAAACTATATTCTGTTGTTTTAAGGTATGTAAGAACAATACAATCTTTATGCAACGTAAGTCGACAGCGAGTTTCAAGTATGTTTGTGTGATCTTAAATTCTCTCTAACACCTGTGGTTGGGTTAAATATAGTTCCATTCTTATTGATTATTATTTTTTTAATTTTATTCGTAACGGCAATTATCAAGGAAATAAAATCTGTCAGAATTAAGTATCAGTTTTTCTTTGTGGATATGTCTAAAAGATTTAATTACATTTTTACGTCTTTATGGAAATAACCGTTAGCTTGTAGTAATGTTCTTGCGAAAATCGTTTAAGTCGTTTCACTGTAGCTTTCACTACACACTTTTTTTTCGACGGGGATGATAATTTGTTAGTTGAGGAGGGTGTAGTCAACGTAGTAGATCTCTTTAATTTAATACAGTATCTTGTATTATGCCCATGTTCTGATGTTAAATATAAGTTCTTAAATCTAATTGCATAGTAAACTATTTCATGTACGTATGTGTCGATAGCACCTTTTTTAGTGTTTTGAAATACGATTTGCTAATAGTCTATTTTCTAATTGTGTGTTATTTGAGAGTGAATGTTAGAATAATAGAACAATAGGGAGGTATTTTAATTACAATTATATTTTAAAAAATCTAGAGAATAGTACCATCTTATTAGTTTGGTACAAATTTCAGCAACCCGTGTTTTGTGTAACATTAGTATAGTTGTAGCAAATACATAAGCAGTACGTATCGCCCTTAGCGGATATTATTCCAAAATATAGCCTATCGCAATTTTAAGTGTTCGACCACAATTTAAATTACCAATAGACAATTACCTCGTGACAATGCTTACACCCAAGAAATAAGTGAAATAAGTAGCGTATGTACGAAATATCAAAAAAACAGACTTCACCTCGATTAATCACGTGTGTACAATGTCCAGCTTAGCTGTTAAAAGACCTTATACAATAGTATTAAAAAATGTAGGGCCCTTTATGAAAGTGAACGGAATGTGCAAGGTCCAGTTTTCACTGTTTTATAATTAAAATTGATAGAAATTCATGTTACACTTTATCGCATGCCATCGAGGCGTCAGTTATATAATTAGAGAAAGCCCAAAAAGCGGACAAAACAAAAAGCGGAAATGGTCTTCAACTTCAGAACAATGCCGACTTTCAAAGTTTTCCTGAAAAATTGCACGGTTGCCAAGTCGTCATTCTGTAGTTGTATTACACCAATACTTAAGTTATTTAAAGAATTGCTTGTAATATAACAAATGTAAATGTAATAAAAATGATTCTGCATCCTATCTAGAGAGAGATTTGCAGTCAACTTTCAGTTAGAGTGGTTGTCGCGAGTGATTCCAAGAAGTGCGTAAAAATCTGCTCAATATTTCTGGTTGTTTACTGCTATATTCCATTTTAAATATTGAAACCTAAAAACGTTTACAAGTGAAGTAGATTTTGTGTTGAGTTGGAGACTGTTTGTGTTGTGAAACTTTCCCAAAGATTAAAATGTTTAAGAATAAACAGTAACCATTATGTTAAGTGCCTATTGTGTACATAAATCTATGAGATGGTAAAACAAATTTATCATGTTTCCTAGATAAATAAAGGCCTTGGAACGTTGTCTATATTAAATTTTGTTAATACCTATGTAAATGTGTGTGTCTCGGTGAAGGACATATAAAAACCAAGTGAATAGACAATTCACAATTTCGTTACTGCTTGAACTAAAATGTTAAGTCTCGTTTAAGATATTCAAGGATTCAGTATAATTCCCTAGTTAGTAGAAGTGTTAAAGAACGTGAGTGAACGCGCAGGCCCTTATTTGCTTTAATAGAGTCAATTATCTCACTTATTCTTTTTTGGGTGGTAGTGAACCTTCCCCAACAGTTTTTTTGAGACGTATTTAAAACAAATGTCAAGACGAAGGTATAGAGGGCAAAGAGCCCGTAGTATCGAGAATAAATAACGATGACCGATGACCGAAGTGTTGCAAGTCAGTATTGCTTTATCAGATTTCATTTGTTTTATGTTTAAAGTTATAACTTTAAACATTATTTTCCAAACTATGTGTTATTTATTTATCAATTGTTGGCAATCGTAACTATTAGCTCATGTTTTACGAGATATTAGATCACGATGGCGCTCTAAGGTTTATCGTAGATTTTCAGTCTTATCACGACCCCACCCATTTCTAGTTAGACGGCAATCTGTTTATTTTTTTAAACACACCCTACGCTAGCACAGTTTCGTTGTGTAACAGCTTAACCCCTTTAATACCTGATTAGTAAACAAATATTTAAAGAAAACAAGTGGGTTAATATCGATATCCACAAACTTCCATTAATAATACATTATTTACATGTGTCGTGCACTAACCTACTTACAATGAATTTCCCAGTAACCATTTTAACGAAGGTATATAATTTTCTCCTGCCTTACACACAATTTAATTGAACCATGTTAAACACATTTGACGTTATATGCGCTCAATATGTTTTGCAGTAGTGGTCGCTTGTATCAAAACTGTCCACGACACTATTTATTTTTAAATTAGGACGTTTCAATCAATTTTTTAAAACAAATTCTTTCTGTAATTAAATAATTGAATTGGAGGTTTTCAAACTTGTCGGCGCTATTGCTAACTTCGTTATTGTTGTTGCTACAAAATCAGCTAAATGGGCCAACTAGTACTATTCTCTCTGCTGATTAGGATGGTTAAAACTGGACAAATTTCGAACATTACAATCACGACTTATCTCAAAAGTTTCATTTTTTCAAATGGCACACCCAGTATACTATATCCTCAATTGATACGAAATTTAATTCTGAACAAAAATTGTGTAATGATCTTTTTCCTAAAGTCAAAAATGACAAAGCTAGACAGGCGCATGCACTTTTGTCAGTGGCTATTTAATAAAATGAGACTTAATGATAGTTTTTGGCGCTTGCTTATTTGTAGTGACGAATCAAATTTCTCCAATAAGGGCAAGTTGAACACGAAAAACAGTCTCTGTTGTATGTAATGTAATGTGATGCTTTTGTATTCCTCTAACTTGCAACGACGCTGTGGTGTGGTGTGATCTGGTCAAGAATTGTAAACCCTATATTTAATCAAGGTGCATTAACTAGTGATCGGGACGTCGAATGATAACCGCTACACTCAGAGACTTTTTAGATGACGTGAATTTAATGGACAGACAACAGATCTGCTTTCAACTTTCAATAATGTTCGCCGGATTACAAGACTTTCTTGATGGCAGATATTTATCAACTAACGGGCCTGCCCGTATGCTTCCTTGATTATCTGATATAAAGCCTATGGATTTTATCTTTTGGAGATATTTGAGGAATGCGGTGTATGACAATATTGAGAATCTCCAGCAAAGCATCATTCATGTTATCAATAATATTGATGGTAGAAGAATTGCCAAGGCCACTAGTAGCGTTTTGTAGCGGGTTCAAAAATTATTGGAGTAAGGGGGTCGTGTTTGAGCATCTAATTTAAATTTTGCTGTTTTTATAGTTTATAGGATAATCTAAAATAAAACGGTTCCGGTGATTCCCATCATGGATGTGTACTTTATTTTGTGATAAGACAAATTTACGACAACTAATACAGCTACCTTGACGAATTTGAAAAATTATCAATAGCTTTGTCATTTTTAACTTTAGAATAAAAGGTCATGGCACAATTTTTTTTCCAAATTAAATTTTCTACCGGCTGAGAAAATTATATACTTAGCATCCTAATCGAAACAATTAAACGTTTTGACATACATCGTTAACTCCATGTTCAGTTTTAACCATCGTTATCAGCCGATAAGAAACTACTACATGGTGTGCCTATTTAACTAACTTTTCAGCTCCAATAATGACGAAGTTCAGTATAGTGCAGAGGTAAGTTTGAAAACTTAGGGTTATGTAACTCAAAAGAATTACATCGATTTATGGATAGCATTCACTCTGATGACAGGGACGTAATACTCTTGCCTTTGCAAAATGTTGCGAAACGGTACGTAATAAGCTTAATGCTGCAAAATGCTTAGCGAGCTAGTAGAGTTGTGGTAACACGATCTGCTTAGCGTTCAGGAGGCAATGGGTTCGATTCCCGTTACCGTCTACCCTTTATGAGGTCTTTTCAGGGAGTTTTCCTCATGAACATGGTTACTTCGTATACGCACACCGTGTCCGGCTATTTAGGCGAAGGCTGGTGTAGCATTTTCTCCCTCAGAACCCTAACTTCGTTTCTTCCTATCCTATCCTGACCACAATCATCCTTTATCCCACCATGCATATATACGTAATGTATGTATGCTGGGAGCCCATGATTGTGGCTGAAGAAGCTTGGAAAGCTCAAACAGCCTATCCTCCCTCTTGGGGAGGAAAGGAAATACGTGACATTTTCCTTTTCCTCAAAATCCGCAGACAATGTAAATACATATCGGACAAATGGAATTAACGGAAACCAAAGTATATTGGTGAATATGACAGTGTTAGATGTGCTTAATAAATATTTCGGATACATAGCTTGATATTACTAATAAGCTCTAAAGCTTACATTCAAAGGCTGTAGGCATCGCGATCCACGAATATAGTCAGTTTTCTAGTAATGCATGGAATACTGTTTGCATATAATTTAATAAGCAGTTGCGAAATTTTGCGTATAAGGTTTGTCATAATTCACCTTACAAAGAAAACGTGGCGCGCGAATGTTAAGAGAGTAATATCACTCATTAACATCTCAAAAGAATTAAAAAAACGTTAAAACCATGCAGAAAAATATCGAGCATAAAACATACTACCATCACCGTAGGTTTTGTATTTTCGGTGCACCTTTATAGTTCAAAAGCTACTAACCGTATAATGCTCAGATGTACGATAGAAGCCAATCATTTATATTCATGAATCTCCGAAGTATTAGTGTCAGATTGATATAGAATCGTATGGATATTAATGGCAGTACGAAGTACGTATTTTCGTTTTGTTTTCAAACTATAACATGTAAAAAAAATATTTTGACGTTTTTGTTTTATTAACTTTAAGTTTAAGGGGTTGTATTGATTAAAATTTTGCGGCAACACGAAATTTTTTTAGGCGAGATAATTAAAGTAAGATAAAATTGAGTTTGTAAGAAAAATATTAAAATATAAATTCACAACGATGATATTCGCATCGTGACATAGTTTCTATTGAACATCTGCGATATCAGAAAATGAAGATGTTGAATATAATCACAACACATTTTAATATTAAACGCACAACTTTGAAAATTGTATGTGTAAATAAATCCTTCTAACACTGTTTTTTTAATTGCAGGTTTGGATATGGAAATAATAAGCTATCATATTCACCCTATCAATCGGATAATTACTATAACTTGAAGAAACAGCAAAACACAGATTTTAAAGTGTTCCATAAAATACCGCCATCGTCACTTTTGTTAACGACGTATGATCCCTTTTATAGTCCTTTACTATCAAGATTAGATTCGGTTTTCCAGCAACTAGGACTCGGTAACGATAAATCTCTCCAAACCGAACGTTGCAGGGAAAAACTTGTGTGTATGATGTATGCCAACCCCGCCAAATACGCTCCTTACAGCAATTTAGTTTCAGCACAACTCAGCAGGTAAGATATTTGTTTGTATGGTTGAAATTTGTGACAGCTGTCATTTATATCTTATACGTTCATAAAAATTCAAGCTCTTTGATATCGCTGATCTTTGCGATTTTGTCTTATTCGTTCGATGTTTTTGTGCTCAAACCTTTGTGTTTCTATTTTCTTACTCCATAGAGAATATATAAACAGTGCAAGTTTAAAATAAATTTTTTCAAAATTAAAGAAGGCGTTGTTTTTCGATAATTTCACAAAATCATATTGAAAATTTTAATATTATTGAGCCCAAGACTTTAACCTAATTTTCATTAATATACATAAAATGGTTTTAGATCGAAATAAATGTACAACCGCGTGAGTGTTATCCTAAGTAATATACAGGGTGTCTCAGCGAAACCGTTCATTAGAAGTTTATGGGGTTGTGGCCAAAATAAGAACTTGAAAATTTACAATTAGGTATAATTGATTGCGTTCTCTTCAATTAAAATATTTCCATATTTCTAGCGCTTTCGGTTATAGTTATAGTTGCCATTTACTTTGTTGTTTTCAGTATAATACCATACAAATGTTTGCATTTTTGGATGGGACCCATAATTTTCAATCCTTTTTATTGTAACTATACCACGCCTATTAATTACGGTTTTTGAGATAAAAATTATTTTCCAAAATCTTGACAGATGGTTGACGTTTACAAAACAGTCTGTCAATCCGATTTGAATTGAGATAAAAGGTTAAAATCCAAGTTTACAGTTTAAATATGCCTTTATCGTATGCATTTTTTATAAATAGAAAACTTTGCCTGACAATAATAATTTATACTTTTCAACCAGTTACAAATATAAAAAATCATTTTTTTAAATGGAATACCCTGTTTTTTGTTACGTCATCGAATTGGCGATAAGACTTGCTACAAAGTGAAATCACATGTTGTTATACGAGAGTGATAAACAATGGACCACGGTACACAGGGGGCCTTCTTTTAAAATTCCCTCCATTTTGCCTTGGTTGCGCCAATATCAGTCCTGCCAGTATTGCGACATAAAATGTAGTAAACAAACATGGCGTGGTCGAACACCTTTCGATAGGTTATATTTTACTACATTTTTTAATTCATTGAAAACTATGTTTGTAGTTAACCTTTCAGGTTTATTCCTTAAAGATAAGCATTATAAACCAAATTATTCATTAATTATTTTGATTTTGTGTCTAATAACCTGTTAAATAGTGTACTATTGATATTTGCAAGTAATCGTATAAAAACGCGAGGAGCTAATTTATGAAAAATGGTAGGACGGTACACTGTGTACTGCCGTCAATCTATTATGTTAATTGTGTTCCTTCTTATCTTTAAATAGATGCCCTGGAAGCCATCTGAAAGAAGAATTGGAAATTTTAATCCTGTGATAATGAAAGGGCATTCCATTAAAGGACGTGGCTAGAACATACCAACTTAAAAGGACAACACTGCAGAGATATCACGCAAAGGAAGAAAATTTATCTTACTGTCCAAATTATGCTATAAATAAAGTGACTGAGCTGGAAGCTGAATTGGGAGACTACCTGAGGCAGTGCTCTAAGATGCCGGAGTTTGGCTTGCTGAAAGTAAACCACATCAAAATGCCTGACTCACGGTCAAGACACCAACTGGCGGGTGTAGACTGGCTACCTGCGTTTTTCAAACGGAACCAATTATCCATTCGTCAACCTCAGGCTTACAGTCTACCAAGACTGACGTCCTTCAATAGGACTAACGTTGACAATTTTTTTGAAAATAGGGAGCATGTTTTAAGAGAATATCACAATATTGATTGCACCAGGCAATACAATTTGGAGGAGACGGCTACCACCACTGTGCAAGTCCCTAAGAGAGCTATTGCTGAAAAGGGAGTTAATCAATTAGCATCGGCGACCAGTTCAGAACGTGGTCAACTCGTTACCACTTGTGCAGTTGTTTCAGAATTTGGTGGATTTTTGTCCCCTGTGATGGTGTTCCCCAGGGTGCATTTTAAAGACTTTATGACTCTGTGAACGACCATTACATCAAAGATTCACACAGTTCGATTGAAAACTCCACTCTCTTGATTTATGACAACTTAGAAGCTCACACCTCTATACAGGTGGTCAACAAGACAAGAGCACCTGTAGTGCACATTGCCACACTGTCACTTCACTGCAGCAACAAGCTACAGCAACTTGACGTGTCCATATTCGGACCATTTAAGGCTTTTTACAATTCAGCGTGTGACAGTTGGTTACTCAACCATCCGGGGAAAACTATAGACATTTATAAAATTGGAGATCTAGTTGGAGCTGCGTTCGACTTATCGGTCGCACCCAAAATCGGGATTTCACAAATGTGGAATTTATTCATTAAATCTCAATATTTAGTGTTGTAACGGATCGTACTGAGCCTGAGTCTACCGGCAGAACCAGACCTAGTGCTAATTTTAGTGAAACATCGCTTACATTAAGTCAGTTTTCAGCTCATCTACCTAATCTATGTGTGACTCCAGCTCCAAGCATATCAACTTCAGTTCCTTTACTCGTGTCTCCGTCTGGTTTATAGCCGTTGCCGAAGGCGACAGAGCCACGCAAGGCAGTTAGAAGGAAGCAAAGGTCAGCGGTTATAACAAGCACACCGTAGAAGTCTGTGATCTTGGAAAGAACAACTAAGAAAGTAGTAAAAAGAAAAATCCTCAGTGGCTTGCAAGACCTACAGGAAAGTGAAAATGACGAAAACTATAGTGTGCATGATAATGACGATTCCCATTGACTTCTTCTCTGATGATGTCCCGACCCTAGAAATTGAGATGTTCGTTATCGTGAAATTTCAGGGCAAAAAGGATAATCCTTATTACGTTGGCCGAATTTAGGACATTACGGAAAGTGGTGGTGGGGTACGTGCCGAGTTTTTAAAGAAAGGCCGGAAAACTTATACCTGGCCTCATATAGTAGACCAATCTCATTTGGATAGAGATTCTATTCTTAAAACTTTACGTAAACCAAACGAAAGACGAGGCCTGTTATCCTTCAATATTATTTTTCTTTCTAGTTTAACGTTTGTTTAAAAATTGTAAAAAGATCAAAATAAAAGTTATGGAACAAAATTTGCAAATAAGTTTAAAAAAAAAGTATACAGAAACATGTAGTGTTTTGTATGGACCAGTGTATACCATGGGGTGGCCCACCATGTACCATGGGCCAGAGTACACCTGTGTAATAAATGCCGTGTAACGTGCTTATTTAAGAGATTATATTGAACATTTCATACGCACATTTTTTTGAAGGATGAAGGCATACCATGTCCAACTTTCACTTATGTACGTCAAAGCATACATCCGAAAAACGGGACCACTGTGTACCACTCTCCCCTACCTAAATCAAACTATTCTAGAATTATTTCCAACAACTACCACCTCCGATGACAAAAGGTAAATTTAAAAGAATAGAAGCAAATTTTGTGCGCTTTGGACGAATTGGTCAAGTGATAAATCGACCAAAAACTGTAGTGGATGAGGAGTTGAGTACGTTGACTTATTTCGAAAGCCAATTCTAACGCCTCGCTACGTGCTGCGAAGAAGATCTGAGAATCAGTGGGTCTTCAATAAACAGTATTTTGAAGAAGCATCACTATTTGGACGGTCGAATTAAAGTTTTCTCGTTAAGGGATTCTTAACAGGAGTAACAAACATGTCTGGGCTTCAGCCAATCTGCGTGAGATCCGAGAAAAAAACTATCAGGTCAGGTTTAGTTTCATTGTCTTTTGCCTTATGATGTATGACAGGTTCTCATTTATGACGGCGTGTTAACGGCGGCGCGTTACCTCAATTTATTACGGACTGTGGTAGTAAATTTCTTCACAACCTGCCTTTGAGCTTGAGAAGAGGTTGTTGGTGTGAATTAGATGGAGCACCAGCCCATTCATGTCGAAGACAGTTGGATAAGGCGGTTAGGACCATGGAAGTAGCGTACAAATCTCAAGATTTGACACCTTTAGACTTCCACCGTTAGGGACATATCAAGCATTAGGTGTACTAGACACCGGTGAGCACGAGGGAGGAGTTAGGGGCTCCGCGTGCGAGCAGCATTCGACTAGCTCTCCCCTCAAGAAGTGCGAACAGCAGTAATGGAGGTGGTTTCTTCACGCTAACATCATACTGGGATGCGAATGGCCACCATTTAGAACATTTATTACAATTCTTTTTCATTTTTTGTGATTTGAAATAAATGTGAATAGTTTTCGTTAAACATTTTGCAAGTTCTACTAAAAATCTTGTATCGTTTTCCGCATACAAAAAATAAATCAAGAATTTCTTTATTTGCATAAACATTATTTTAGCAATAATATTAACGCATTTAAGAGATAAGTACTAGGTCATAAACACTAAAAACTTGATATATGAAAAATTATTTCTCGTATCCATAACCAGCATTTACAGCATTCTCTAGTTTGATTTAGGTATAACAACATGTCATATCACTTTGCAGCAAATCTTATCGCCAATTCGATTACGTACCAAAAAATAGGGCATTCCATTTAAAAAAATTGATTTTTTTACATTTTTAATTCTGCTTGAATAGTATAAATTTAGGCATCATTCTCAGGCACAGATTTCTATTTTAAAAAGTGCATACGATAAAGGCACCTTTAAACTACAAAATTAAATGGACTTTAACTTTTTATCGTAATTCAAATAGGAGTTACAGTCCATTTTATAACCGTTAACCAGCTGTCAAGATTTCGGAAAATAATTTTTATCTCAAAAACTGTAGTAGATGGGCATAGTATAGTTTCAATAAAAAAGATTCAAAATTATGGTTCCCATCCAAAAATGTAAAATATACAGGATTTCCATGGAAAACAATAAAGTAGATGGCGACTTCCTGTATAACCGGAAGCGCTGGAAGTCTGAAAATATTTTAGTGCAAGAGAATGCAATAAATGATACCTGATTCAAGTTTTTAATTTTGCCATAACCCCATAAGCTTGTACTAAACGGTCTCTCTGAGATACCCTGTATTTACACATCCAGGTATGAGAATAACGTTAAGACCGTAATGCAAGTTCCACGAATATTTTGTTTCTGTATTTAACACATTTGCTTACTAAAGCTTACGATTTTCGTATAAACCAATAATAAATAAAAATAAATAAAGACAATGAAGGAATTCCTCTGATACCAATTGTGTGCTCGAGAAATTCGCCTTGTCACCCATTAGCACACTATCTGCTAGGATCATCACACCCTTTTCGGGAAAAACCGAGTGTATCGTCAAGAATACGCAACACCTCGTGGAAACCATCAGAAACTTCCTACCTAACCACGAAGAAATACTTGTAATCTTCGACATGGTGAGCATATTCATAATCGTGCCAACTGTCATAAGCAACAAGCTGGAAAAGGATAAAACGTTTCGCACCTCGGGGTAAACACAGTAATGGAAGTTCTGACAATACGCATTAGAACTACATATTTCCAAGTAGAAGACAAATTCTACAAAAAAGGGTTTGGGATGGCGATGGGATCCTCACTATCACACATATATACGTGGACCATACCATCGTAGTTTGGCAACACAGCAAGCATAAGCTGAACGAATTCCTAGATCATCTAAACAGCCGCGCACCCTCCATAAATTCATAATAGAATTGGAATCGGAACAAAAACTGCCATTGCTGGATGTACTTGTACACAGGATAAACAACACTTTCTTCCCGACAGTATATACAGGAAACCCACGGGGAGGAACCTACATTACAACTATAATTGCCACAAAATCGTGAGGCTAGGCGTAGAAAAAAAATTGGACGATAGAGCCGAAACAATATGCTTAAAACAAGAGGACCTGAAAAAAAAGGAAGTATCGCTAAATTACTTAAAGAAAATGGCTACCCCGATCTAACACCTAACCTAAACTGTGAAAGGGTTACCGAAAAAGATGAAGGATATGCAGTAAATACAAGTTACGCATTTCCTACAAATCGACAAGAACGCTCAGGGGAATACTAAGCAAAACGAAACCACACACTGAAGACCAGAATTCCAAGAATTGTGTATAAAACCTACCTTCCAAGAGCGGCAGATCACACATAAGAGGGAATAGTAGGCCACTAAAAATGATAACTCGGGAAGACAAGGCGAATATCCGCAAAGGCGTAACAGAAAGATCAAGAACCGCCGAACATAACTGGAAGGAAGACCACCGCTTCTAATGGGATAAAATATAGATAGTGGCAAAAGACGAGCATACAATTCGCCGGAAACTCAAATCGCATTAGCAGAAAATCTGTTAACCGATGCCAGTGTAGAAATGGAAACCGTGTGGATCCCAATAATGTGCGAAGAGTTTAGGCGCAATACACCTACGCAATAGGCTACGGCGCAATGCGCAGTAAAAAAGTATATTGGATTACTCAGTGGGTCAACGTTAAAGGTGTCTGACTTGTAAGTGAAAGGTACCAAAGTCAAGAGAATAGTCAAGTGTTTGAAATAATCATAATATATGAGTTCGTCTCAAATGCGAACTCAGTCCATCTTAGGACTAAGCTTGATGGCTGAAGCAGATTCCGCTTCCGAAACGTCGCGCTATAAACTGTGGAAATAGGTCGATCAACTCAAATAATTCTCTTTCCAGCTGTCGATAAGCAATTGTCAAGTCTGGCTTCAGAATGCCAAGGTATTTTTTGATGCGTTAATAGTTTTCCTATACTTCTACTCTACTTAACTGTCCTAAGTTTTTTGTTTAAGCAACGATTTGTTGAAATCCCACAATCAACAGATTTTGAATAAAGGCGTTCAAGAGTTGAATATGTATCGTATTTTAGTTACATTTTACCTTATACATAGCGACCAAATCTTGTTTTGCACCCGTTCCAACCTGAATCACTTAAAAATATGGTATAATGTAATATATTTCGTTGTTTAGTTGTGGAAGTGTCATTCAATGCAAGAAGGGTACAGCAAGTCACGCTAGTTCTTTGAAGGTGGCGAAGAAACCGCGGAATACTCACAACTACTTCTTATTGTAACCCTAACAGTAGCTCACCTTAATGGGGTTTTGTATCCGAACGTGATTAGTCCTTTGCATAGGGCTAATCAATATCGAAGATTTCTTTGTGGCTTTACGATGATGCCGTTGTTATGCTGTAGAATAGCCTTAACCGGGTAATTCTTATAGATTTCGAGTAATACGTAAGAATAGTTTAGTTTTTTTTTCATTTTTTTTTTAAATAATTGTAGTCCTTCGCCTACCACGCTAAAGCAACCAGGAACACTTAGCAGGATGTATAGGAGATATTGAATTGCCAAAGGATGCCTGTGATCGGCCCCCTTAAATTTTTTAATATCATAAACGAGAGGAAAATGGGAACTAGGGAAATCATTCCAGAATTACGACAAGTTGAGATTTATACTGTATATTGATGATGTGAATTAGCGAATCCAGTATTCCTCCGCCAGAGATGGTACCCAAGAATTTATTTAGCTGCTTAATAGCCACTGTAATACCGGTAATACAAAGAAGGTCCTGAAAAGATTCCTTCTATGCTCAAGAAACTATGTCAGAAGTTATGGATGGGTCATTTGTAAGCCTAATCGCTCCTTTTTGAATACGATCATGAGCATATTGGGGGGGGTACCATCCCAACGGTAAAAATTATATTCCAGATGAGATCGAATTAGGGTCCTAATAGCAGCAGAATTAGTTATCGGGAAGTACAGTACTGCTTAGATCTGTACAAAGAGACTACTTTACGAGCAGTTGCTTTGGTAACTGTCAAAAGATGGTCAAACCAACATAGTCATTGGGTCAGAATGATCTGAGCCAGTCATGCTTACAACAGGAAATGATATACCTTTTTTCGCGTGATTAAGGTATTGGGGTGGACACATTCTGTCTTGAGAGCTGCATCACTGAACTGCAAGGATTAACGTTAGATTCATCTTTTGTGTTTGGTCGAGTTCATTGTTTTTTTGTGGGAGAGGTTTTCGGGACATATTTATTGTTTTGACGGTAACTATTCTAGACCGCTTCTTTTATAACGGTAGTTATGTTGGTGATGGCCTCAAAATTTGCGGATGTTATGAGTTCTGGTGTGGTTGGAGATGTGTTTGAGTAGTGCAATTCAGTCTGCATCTAAAGAATGTTTTAAGTACGGAACCGGTTGGATGTGTAGGAAGTGCTCACCTAAATGCAGTTTTCACAAGCAGTGGGAGGCGGTCGTATGCGCTAGTGGTACCTATGTAACAGTCGTAATCGAAAAAGTGAGAAAATAATCAGCAAGTGATCAGGCATTGAGATGGATACGTATGACAAGCAAACGGAGCATGGCTATCGAGCGATCCACTTCTGTTGAATTAGGTGTCACCGAGTTGGTGTACCCAACATTAAAGTCACTTAGGATTACAGAACTTGGAAGGATGAATACGTATACTGAAGGCTTATTAGTAGGGGTATTGGAGCCGAGAGAGGTATAATAGGAAAAGAATGTTATCGATGTAGGAAAATCCACCGTCATAGCAACGCATTCGAGATGCTGTAGGTGCGAACATATTGGAAATTGGGCAGACGGGAAGGAATTTATAACTGGTTTAACGGCACATGCTGGTCTGTTTTACGAATGATAATTGAAAGTTCGATGTGCTTCAGTACGACGCTTTCCGTATTAGACGGAATAGGACTATGGGATGATTGTGCGCCTCCCCAGTTCTTACACTACGTTTGAGCGGTGAATTTGTACATAGAAGATTTGTTACATTCGCCATGGTTGAGTTAGCGTATTGATGGGTTGATACACTGCCCAGCGGTATGACCTGTCTACGTATAGGTAGAGCGTATAGCTTGTCACTTGTGATTGCAATCGCATTTGGTGTAGGTATATTTTGGATATCGTTATCTACGTGGCGTATCACTCAGGAAAGGACGCACCTCTAGGGGTAGTGGTGTTGGGGCGAAGACAGCATTGTTGTAACAGGGAAACTGTAGGATCTTCAAAGTGGTATCATGGCTACACCTGCTTTAACTCGAGAAGAGTAGTGTATGTAACAAGTAGGCAAGTGTGATTGTGATTGAACGTGATATTCAACCACGGAAGGTCTAAGGGCTCACAGTAATTCAAGGGAATTGATAAGGATATCTGTGAGGTAATCGATTTGGGAATATTACGTATACGTGGTTGGAAGCTGGCGGGTAGCGTTGGTGGATGTAGGAGGTGTTCGGAGGGTAGTGGTACATGAGAACGTGTGGTTGTGTACAACTGTAAGAATCTAGTGCAATTATTGGCTGTGATTCTGTACACAGGTGAAGATCCAGCGGTAACTGCGGAGTAAGTGGATGCCAGTGGCCTGTCGGCGGCGTATGATATGCAGCCACAAACCCCAATAAAAAGGCTTGGAAATTGGAGAACCAATCAGAAAGCTGGAGAATAGTGTTAAATTAAAACAAACAAAATAATAGTAGTCCTCGTTCTGGTCCCAACGTCCATGTTCCTTCTGTATTGGTATTCTTGATGAGGTACTATGAATAATATACGGTTTTTGCTGCCTTTAACGTATACTCGTTCTTCCTAGCTTCTTCCCCATGTAGCTCAACTTTACTGTTTCCGTTTCCTAGTGGGACCTTTACGCTTCCTTGTATGGAACTCCTTCAACTACAGGTACCTAATGATGGCTCAATACTTCAATTCGCCGTCCTTTCTTTTAAATTTTATTGCGCAACTTTTTTTGACGTGAAACCTTACACTGACACTTTTAATAAGTTATTCTCCGTTGCTATGGTAAATCAATATTTTCTTTATTCACGGAACCAGTCTAAGCTAACTAGATACCAACACATCATTACTTTGACGTCTTTGAACAAAGAAAGAGGCAATGGGAGACAACTAGGCGAATATGGGCAACGAGCCATTAATCTGATATTTTGACTAGTCAAAAATTCTGTAGTTCGCCTTGTTGTGTGCGCACTTCCTTTAACAGGATGCATAATGTTTTGCTTATTTATATTGTTTTTTTCTAATTTCGCCGATCACCTGGGAGAGACAAATTGAAGCATACCAATCAGCAGTAACTGTTTTTCGACCCTCCAGTGCACACATGCAAACACGAACACACGCACGCACGCATGAAAGGACGCACGCACGCACGCCAACACATACACATACGCACTCACACACACACACGCGCACACACACATGCACACACGCACACACCCACACACGCATACAGGGGCACACGCACGTACTCATGCAAGCACGCACGCAAGCATGCACACATACCAAAATATACCCACGCGCACACACACGCACACACGCACTCACCCACACGTACATACGCACATACGCACACACGCACACACGCGCAAACTCACACGCACGAATACACACAAACGCACACGTGCAAACCCACACGTTCACACGCGCATACGAGCACACTCGCGCACGCGCACTCGCACGCATGCACGCACGCAGATATGCACACACGCACATACGCACACACACACGCGCACACGCCCACGCGCACACACGCACACACTCACACACGCACACACGCACACACGCACATACGCACACACGCACACACGGACACGCGCACACACGCACACACGCACACAGGGACACACGCACGCACGCATGAAAGCACGCACGCACGCACGCACACACATACATACGCACTCACATACACACACGCGCGCACACACACACATGCACACACGCACACACCCACACACGCATACAGGGGCACACGCACGTACTCATGCAAGCACGCACGCAAGCACGCACATATACCAAAATATACCCACGCGCACATACACGCACACACGCACTCACCCACACGTACATACGCACATACGCACACACGCACACACGCACACTCACACACACGCACACACGCGCAAACTCACACGCACGAATACACACAAACGCACACTTGCAAACCCACACGCACACATTCACACACGCACACACGCACACACGCACACACGCACACACGCACACACGCACACACGCACGCACGCACACACACACACACACACACACACACACACACACACACAATCCAGTTGTACAACTCAAATTAACGTGTGACGCTATTGGCCAGTTTTGCATACAGTGATAAAAAAACAGTTAAATAGGTAAAAATGAGCTGTACAATAACAAAAGAGTTTTACCGGTATCGTGTATTGTAGTCTAAAACATAAATCTAGAACTAAAATCACTAGAAGGGAAATCGATTCAAGGATGGTCAGGTGGCTGCTGAACGGGCTTTTAAAACTAGAAACTAAGTTTGGTGCGAGGCCGGACATGTTAAAGCTATGTTCAAGGTACATAAACGTAAGGAAGAGTGTCATGACTATCCTCCTTTCTGCGACGTTTACTGTATGTCCCTGGTAAATCTTGCTCTCTGGATTTGATACAACTTCGTATGCAGGGGTTCTAACAATTTTACGGTCAGTTTCCACGAACACAGGCTCGATGTCACCTAGTACTATAGATTTTAGTGTATCAAAATTAATCACCTGGGAATTTTTATGGTTTAGGGTAACCCCTTAACTTTACACACTGTGCAGTATTCATTTCTACGTGAGAACACCTTGTACGCGTAATTCTTAGAACCCCCACTTACGAACTCCGTGTTACTACTACCCATAAAGATGGTTGCCGTTAAGTTTCAGGTTCATATGAGTTTATACATGATTCGTTTTCTACTACAACGTAATATACAGAATTTGAACGACCATGGTCCAATTTTTTAGGCCACTTCCTTATACCAATTGACATATGCTTTTTTGCGAGTTTCTGTCAGATTGTCAGAAATCCAACGACTCCAAAGCTTCCTGACATTTACATGTTTCCAAATGGTATGTATTTGTTTCGCCGCAATGTCTGTTACTGACTGCATGGTCGTCCCTCGTAAAAATCGTCGTCACAAGTAGATCTTCCACATTTGAACTTTGCAAAACATTTGTAGGCCATGGTGTTGGGGGGCGCTTCATCTCCATACAACAACTTTAGTTTTTCCACACATTACTGTGGCGTTAAACCGTATCGAAAGTCATACAAAATCATCACTCGAGAATCACTATTCGAAATATCCGTTTCTTTACAATCTTACTACTTTTAAAATTCTACTGAAATGAAACTGGTCTGTTTACAATCAAACTGTCAGTTGTACTAATGGTATAAAATATCAAATTTTACGATTATGACAATCGCAGAATCTTAGGATTGCAAGGAGTACTTGATTCCGCGAACTTAAACAGTGATCTTCGTATAATGTACGAAGCAGAATCTGTGCTCAGCTTGAGCACAGCCTAATTTTGAATGTGTTTGACTTTTGTTGTTTTAGGAAACCCTCAATTCATTCATTTTCAGAAGGTAGGAGTATCAATAGATTTACTTTAATGTCAGCTGTCTTCCCTTAATTTATGTAACATTTTTTGTCAAGCCGATTCAGACCTGAAACTTCAATTATTGCAGTAAATTTTAAGAAATCGTATGTTATCATTTATGATTTATTTTGTCAAATTTCCACAGTTTATTTTAATGTGAATGTTTAATCGAAATTTTGGATAGCACCTTAAGAGGTGCTAAAGCTTTACACATAAATAATGTAATCCAATAAAAATAATAACATAACAGTAACGTACTATTATACTCTCCTGTATTACCTACTACATTCACTATTAGAGGCATCTTTGGATTATGTCCATATGCTGGTAAAAATGTCGCCCAACCAAGTTTGAAGCGCATTTTTGTCCGTAAAAAAGGTTTCTTAGAGATTTCATGATCAAACGCAGCATAGGATATAATATTAGAAGAAATATCTGATGTAGAACGACACACGACCTTCCAACCATCAAAGCAGAAATTAAAATAATTAAATAATAAATTTTGTTGGATAATTATGCAAACTCTTTTGTAATACATTAATAACGAAAATAGACAACATTGTACAAACAACAACAATAATGTATGTCGGATAGACATGCAATCCTTCATCTCATATAGAGGTTAACAGACATATACAGGGTGACCCAAACTCGATGGCCAAAACGAAAACAGCTGATTCCTCTGGCCAAAAGGAACAAAAAATTGTTAATACAGGGTGTGTCTATTGTTGATGGATTCCAAGATGTTAACTTTTTTAATTTTTTCTATTTCGTGGACTTATTTTTAAATTACGCTGTATCTTCCAAACTAGAACAGTTACAAGAAAACACATTAGTATAAATTTGTAGAAGATGAAATTGCCTTAAAGAATATTGAATTCATTTGAGACAAACTCATCATTCAACATTTTTAATGACATAATGAATTCAGAAATGATTTTTTTTCAAATCCCAAGATAAATTTCCAAGACGAATATTTTTCCAATAGAGATGGATTTGATACATGGCCGATAAAGGAAAAACTTCCTTTTTTCATAAGCTTCACACCGATATGAAAAAAACTTATGGTTGACGTACTAATTACTGAATTGTTACAGGAATACACCTCAGGAAAAACTTTTAGAGCATAAAATTACCTTCAAAAATATGGTAGAGTAGATGAGAATTGACGATTTGTCCCTCACTTTTCAATCAATCTGTACATTTACGGCAAGAAATACGTCTCCTTTATTGATATCTTTTCATCACCGTAGCAACGACTTGACATTAGTAAGTTAGTTGTCAAAATTTGTTTGCTGTTACAGTTTTGCTGATTTCAATACGAGTTCTTTCTGTTGTAGTGATATTGTAATTTAGTTTTTGAGTCGTTCTTGTTCTTGTTATTATTATTGTTCTTGATCGTGTTCGTGTTTTCCTTCCTGAGTCATGTTTTTAAATGAAGAATATGCCGATATTCATTATTATTATCCAAATCGTAAAAAACCTAATGTATAGCAGCGTATTAAACTATACAAATAAAATGCTTGTTTCCGTACCAGTTTAGTGTGATAGGCCATAGTCCTTACTTGAAAGTGCATACTTACCAGGGTACTGGTTATTGTGCAAAAAACATGTACCTACATCCAAACGGTTCAAGTTTATAATTTATATAAATGTATGCATAATGGCAGAATGTAAATTATCACTCAGCTTAAAATGTACTAAGCTGTAAAATAACTTACATTCGTTTAAAAGGAAGAGAAGCTTTAAGCTTTCTCAAAATTTCGCAAAATGCGATCATTATTGTGAAAAATTTACCATAAATTGGCATTATTACTTTCTGTAAATTGTGATCTCTAGTTTAAGATATGGAAACTTTAGACGCCGGGTTTCAAAATAGGCATTTATAAAATATCAATTCATACAAAAATAGCAATTTAACGTTAGTAATAAAGTTGATTGATTATCCTGTTTGTACTATGATTATTTTTTCGTATAATCAGCAATACAGTTGCTGTTGGTCGCTAAAGTTACCTGAAAACTGTTCACGTTCTTGAAGAGTTGGTGTTCACGAAAAAGCCACAAATTTCATATAAAAGATCCGATCTTAAATAAAATAAACATAAAAACTAGATAAATAGTAGTCAATACAAAAAAGTACAAAGTATTATCTACATCGTTTTACCAACTCTTAGAACGTGATAATTAGCCAACGCACAGATAGGGTTTCTAACGAAATGTGCTCTAAAAGCATTTGCTCATTGTTGCGGTTGTCTTGTTTTAATATGAATATTCTAACATGCTTATAACGAAAATGTCAAAATTCTAAGTTACACCTTTTTGGATCAATCAAACACAATTTCGTCTTATTATACACGATAGTTTCACCACCACGGTAATATCGCGGAATAGTCTGCACGCGTTAAGTTTTTGCGTCGGTCGCCGCTTTTGTTATTGGCACAAAGCTCATATGGGCACTTGGTAAATCATATTAGAAAAAGGGATCCTATACCAATTTTTACGAGTCGGAGCAGTTGCGTCCTAACTAACTTTGTTTCATTACCACCTTTAGAACCCGCTCATTGTACACGAGAGGATGCAGACAGAACTGATTTAGGTTGGCAATTCTGTCCGGTGTTGTCAAGCATTTCTGACGTTAAACATTTGACAAAGCATAACTTAAATTTTATTATTGTGATAAAATAAATATAACCTCTGACGCTGAGATTTGACAGTTGTCAAACTGTTATTTTTCACAATCTGACAACATCGGCGTCCTCGACAGTATTAACATTAGTGACGCACTGCTCTGACTCGTAAAAATTACTGTAGTAACGATAACTACGTTGTGTTGATAACATATATGTTCATAATCCCTGCCTTATGCGAACTCCAAATTGTTCTTCGCACTAACTTTTATTCTACTAACGAATCACACCAAAACAAACCAAATGCACAGCGTCAATACACTAACTTAAATTGTCACGTCATAGAGCTTCTTGTTTGCATCTTATCTAAGCAAAAGGAAACCACGCTCTGCCCCTCTCCCATAATATCCCAATCTACGTTAATTACTAGCCAATCGGAGAACTTCGCCCGATATGGGGAAAAAATGTTTGCCAACTTTATACTACTTTAATTAAATTGAACTTAAAAAGTTGTAATTCTAGCTGACGAAATAAGCTCGAGACGTACATCAAACGGTCCTTAAAGGGCATATCTATCATCATTTTACATGGTGATCTCTTCCATAAAAAAATTCCGAAAAATAACTTTCTACGGTTCACGATAACCATACTCTTAAGAATAAATATGCGAATGCTATCAACACAAGATGACCAGCTTTCTCACAAATGTTTCCAATTTTCAGAAATATGCAAGGTTCAATAAATTAAATAATTATACAACTAGACATCAATGTTTTCAAAAGATCCGTGTTCCAATTGATCTCAACCAATAAAAATTTTACGGGTTTAACAATATTACACATATTTCTTAATACATACAATTGGTAAAAATTGTTAGTTTTTTAATTGGAACCAAAGCATTTCACTATGTAAAGTGTCGGATTTTTCTTGTTGTTGAAAGATGTTTTTTCTAGATTCATTCAAATAAATTGGCTCTTATCCCTTTATCTCGTATGTGAAATATAATAAAAGTTGCCCAGATCAAAGGAAGGATCGAAGTTCAGGGTAGGGTCAGCAACAGCGTATGTTTGAGGATTTTTATTTCCGGATATGTAAAGTGTTTCGAAAATCTAGTTTTAAATTTTTTGCCAGCTTGGCCAATGTAAAAGGCGTTGCATTCACCACATGGTGTGAACGAGCAAAGATTTGGGAATACACGAAGGAATCGTTGACATTAAATTGCTTGAAATTTTTTTTAGGATGGAATAGATAACTTTAAAAGCATAACCATTTAACGTAGGTAAAGATAAAGTCTTATTGAACGTAAAATTTTGTTCATTAAGCTGCACAATGTAAACAAACTATCTGTAAGACTGCAAGCACAGAAAATTAAAAAAATATATAAAAACAAGTCGTATACAGTATTTATTCTCAAGAATTTATGAATCTTCAGAAGTGTATAAAAAAGTTCTACTTTACTTTAATTCACTTTGAATATCTCTAAATTGATTTCGGGAACAACCTGTCAGATTTTAAATAAGAAGTTAATGATTAATTCAAAAAGAAGTTAATAAAAGAATTTCTGTGAAGGAGAGGTTTTACAAATGTCTTTTATTAGTCACCTACTTTACTCCAACTTTTATTTTTGTGTTTTCATGAAAACCGGGAGATGAACCATAAAGATGACAAATATGTTTTAATATGCGTGCGTATTTGTCTACATTTTTATCTTTCTTTTTAGGATGAGTGATTATACAGTGCCGCGTTTTAGCCGAAAATTAATGGCATGCAAAATAAATTTTTATTTTTTTTATTTTTAATAAGATCGTCTAGTACCTATACATTTACTAAAAGATTTTCATCTTTAAATTGATTTGGTTGAATTACGAATGCTTTTTGTTTTATTGTTAAATGGCAATCATTGTGGTATTGTATTGCACATGTACTAAAATCCTTATACACGTATAGACAAAGGGATTTCTTTAAGTTTCCTTGTTTCAAATGCGGCAATTAATTTATCCTTAATTTAACTTATTAATACATATTAAAGGATTTCATTAGGGTTTACCAAAATTAATACACAAGAATGTTCTAATTAGAAGGATTAACTGAAAAGCTCGCAAGCTCCAGATCCCAATACCGTAAAGAGGGTTAACTAACTAGTAGGACAAAGTTTATGTTTAGAGTAGTTTGCGTTTCTAGCAAGTTAGATATCAAACTTATATTTACATTTTAAGCGCTTACTGCATTTTAAGTATGTTTCAGATAAAAATGTATAATAAATTACGTTTTACATTTTTCGTATTACGGTTATACTTTCAAAATTTGGTCATTTAAACTTTGTACATAAACAGATAACTGTACTTTATCAATTTACTTTAACAATTCCTAAATGTGTAACATTAAATGTAACGTTACAATTTTTTTTTAACGACACGTGGGTAAGTGAGTGGCATCGTCCGTTCGCGAGTGTGCATATGTGTGTGTGCGTGCGCGTGTGTATGTGTGTTGCTGCTTGTCCAAACCGCACTAGGCGTCGTGCAGGCTTACCGAAGTAAGCGGGTAGCCAAGCCAGCTACAGTGGAAATGGACGCGGTCGATATAAGGACTAAATTGATGGAAAGGTAGTTGTCTCTCACAATCTTAAATTTTTCTAAAATAAACAGTCTTAGGCGGGATGTTAAATTAATCCTGTCTGACTGTGGAAGATAGGATTGTAGCCTACTCAGTAAAACCATTCACAACTCTGATTCAATCACTCTACAAAGGAAATGTATCCAAAAGCTTAATAAAATTTTGAAATACACGGGTCGTCGTTAACTTATCCATCGCATCCTGTACATATTTCACATTCCAAGTCATAAAACATTGATTTGCATACTTCCTAAGTAGCCCTCGTATACATATAAATTTATACTTCTAACTGTTATGTAAGCCTGAACCACTTCCCCAATTAAAAAAAATTTAAATAAAAAGTCGCTTTAATCGTTGATATACCAACTAAAAATTCATTATTTCCTGAAAATGTAAGACGTAACGAGCAGTGATAGATAACCTCTGTATCTTTTATGGATACATTCTTTTTAAAAGTCGCATTTAAACATTCATCAATAGGTTTGAATTTTTATACCTCAAAACTGTATTTTATACTTAATAAAAGTATTCTGTTATTCGTGTTCTGTATTTTACTGACCGCAAAACCAATTTCAGATCTACCATTAAACTCAAAATATTCAAAAGTTAATTCGATTATTAATAGAAGTAACCCGTTATGCAATTTTTCACAGGTTAATGTTAAAGTTTTTATCTCAATTGACACAAATAAACAACAAAAGTAAATTAAATATTGTGGAATTTGCAAATGTAAATATACGCGTGGCTTTAAAAGGTACAATAAAAATAAATTCTTATAGATTAAATATTCCCCCAAAGTCTTATATACTAAGCACACTAAAATAGATAAAGCTCGATTATCTATTTATCTATTTACTTAAACAAAAAGGATTATTGACTCAAATAGCAAGAATGAACTTACTACTAACAAATTACGTTAGTTCCTCTGTCCATGATGTAGTGAAGTCTATATGGTCTGCTTTCCGCAATCTTTTTTCAATTTGCACCACATTGGCACGTAACACAGAAGACGGCCGTACTGGATGAATAATCTCCCCGCAAAACTCAGTAACGAACGCAGATTTCTGTCGTTTACATGCGTGTTTCACATGGAATCTTTGCTTTAATGTTTGTCCTTCAATGTAAACGTTTACCACAACAACTGTTTCCAAATAAATACTAAAATTCTTAGTTGCCTTTAATCAATCGGTTTGACATTACTAACGATTGTACACATGTACTTCATTCTATATCAACAATGACCACTAATCTCTAAACTAAATTAACGAACTTGTAATTCTGTTACTTAAAGGGTTACCTCAGGCTTTCTTTTTATTATTATAGTCCCACGCTCTATTACTGAAGACCGTCAACAGGATATTACCTGTTATTTTTAAATCTGATTTTGCACTTTTAAAAATTTTTTAAAACAAAAACACTATCATCTCCTTTCAATTGACCACTTAAACTATTTAGTTATGAATGTTTATGTATGATTTATCCCCGTTATGGGTTATTGCAGTTGCTTATATACGTACTACTGAACTAAATTTTCACAAACAAAATCCACACTGACCATTCTAAGGTACTTTCAAAAACGCACGCGCTCTACCTTTACTTAAGCTCTCACCGAAGGGTTCTCTACATCTTTATTAATCTCTCACTTTTACACCTTCTGCCCGCCAGATTGCCAATCTCTTCGCGCCAATATCAAAATTTACCTATCACAATCGTGTATTTCGTGCGTTTCTTTGCCGCGTCGAAGTCGAAAATGGAACCACCGCTATCCAAGGTAAGAACAACGTATCTATTCTGGTTTACTTTGCAAATCCACTCACAACTCTGAAAAAAAGATTAATGGCAATTACATTCACTCTGTACACTGTATAGACCATAATTCAACTGTTTGTGAAATTTTCGCATGTGAGTGATCTTCATTTGCGCCAAATTTCACAAACTGCAGCACATTCTAACGATTTTTCCATTATTGCACATGGTTACATTTTTACAAGCAAAAACATGCGTACATGTTCCATACTGCACATTAATACAGTACTCATTCGTCTACAACCATTTCTTTTTATCTATATTATTTAGTACACAGAGTCAACGGACTAGTGGCAAACCGATATACTTTGACAGTGCCACCTCAGTAAACATTGTCCCATTACATTATTTTTCAAAACCAAATTTAATGCTTCCAACATATTCTTTTGTGTGCCTGTGCGTGTGCGTAGGCGTGGGTGTGTGCAAGTGCGTGTATCAGTTCTGTAATGTATATCTACAATATAAGTGCGTAATCGACTATTTTACTGCGTAAGCGTATATGGAAGTGATGTGCGTGAACGCAGTAAAACAGATTATGCACGAATATAGTACAATATATTCTACATTGAGGAATTTTTTTGCTGAAAATAAGAAACAGAGATTTTCAGGAAACATTGCCAACAGACAATTTTCTATTTTATCAATTTATTTGCATGTACACATTAGCGTTAATAGAGGGCGCTATACGTTAGATGTCAATCTTGTTTAAATAATTGAATATTATTTGTTAATAATTAATTATATAAAATATACAGTATGTATAAAAATGAGTGATAGTGAGGTCGAAATAAATTATACTTTTCCAATTTTTAATACGTTTTTATTTTAATTTTGTCGTTCTCCTTTGCATCAGAGCCGTCTGGTTACCCTAGCCAGACTTTCGGTAAAGCGCATTTCGCCAATTTTACCTCACGGTTTTTAGTAAAGGATGCCATTACATTATGAATATGGATGCTTGATATCGCTATTATGTACCCGAAATGTGAAAAACATACGTGGTCATATACCTTCCTTGACTTTTTTCAGGAAGCAAATTAAACGCTGCCTTAAAGGCTGCTTCTTTAACATCAGTTAGTGTCAGAATTTCTTCGGAAAATCGCCCATTTTCACAAACTTAACAAAATAATTTTAAAGAAAATGGCGACTCAACGTTTCAATTTTTGTTGACATGTAACCATAACAACAACGCAACATTACTATACCAGCTATGCTACCAATCCATTTAGAATGAAAAAAGCCAAACAATGTTAAATTACTATCTTTTAATTTTATTAATTTATTCGTTACAAAAAACCTTGTACCTAACTTGTTCGGAATATATTTTCCCGAATTCGCACTAAATGCAGCACCACCTGCAGTCGTGCTGCAAACAAAGTGCTCATGCGGGAAAATTAACTTTCCGAACTAGTTATGTAAATAACTATTGGGTTATGAGATAATTATTGACCATAAAGTGTTCTGTACATACTAATGCTATATAACTTTGCAGGAATTGAATGAGTTAAGAAAACCTTCAACAGATAATCCAGAGATATTGCGTTTTTTCCGTTATATGAAGGCTGCAAAGGATGGGCAAGATGGTGAAGAATGTTTGGCCCATACAGGTTGTGCTGCACTCTCAACGAACCATCCAAACCCCGCCATTCTTACTACGTTCAATGATATAAACAAACTAGTACAAGCCAGAAAATTAAAATAAGAAACGAAGTCATTTTTATTGTAGCAATTAGTTAACTTATTAATGTAATTTATTTATTTATTTATTTACTTACTTAATTACATTTTACTATAAATTTAAGGTAATACTACTAAGTTATAGATTTAGGATTACCAACTTGATTACTAAGTAACTATTTTAGTTTCTAATGTGTGGTTTGTGTACATATTATGTAAGCATACTAACTGTATATCTTACTTAATCTATTTAAAATTATTTAATTGACTTATTTATAAAACAAATATACTTTCAGAGCAATGCACTACGTTGTTGTCTGGTTAATTTTCTTACCAACTCGTATTTCACCGTTTAGAACAATTTACTACTGCTTTATGTATTTCTATTATAACAAAAAATACGTAGCTTTTCCGTAATGAATAAATGTATTGGGCCAGATCAAAAAAAGGATAAAAAAGGCTTTAAGTAATTAACCCTGGGTCCAATGAGTGCTGAGATATTTTGTTATTACGCAGGTTATATAAAAGTCCTCTTATTAATGATTAATCAATACAACTCCTTTCAAAAGCACAAGATATTTAAATTCAATTTTGCTTCGAAAATGAACTCTATATTGCTAATTATCAAATCAACATAACCCTACCATAATTATTAGAATATTGAATATAATATTAGAATCAAATTACCGAAAAGGAACGATACAGTTGCATTCTTAGAGGGTTAACATGTTTACTTTTTGCGAAACATTTGACACAGTTATTTATTCATTATTTTAGGATTGACCAATTTGAAATCATTAGGTACTTATGGTAAAAAAGTATGACAAATTACTTTTGCAGTTCACTGTTTTTCTTTTGACGGAAGTTGATTACAATCAAAATAATGTTCATTCAGATCAGATTTGAAAATTATGATTTATTACAGTTGTTTGTGTTTAAATTTAAAAATTAGTTTTATATGTGAGAATTTTAATTAATATTCCAAGTCAAATCTGTTCCATGCGCAGTAATTCTTGCATAACTCATTGTTAACGGTATTTGTCAAAAAAAATTATTTCCTCTACTGTGAAAGGTTCCAGTGAAAAATCACCAAAAAACGTTGTTTCTGAAACAATCATTATTCCCTGAGCTAGTTCGTCCTCGCGCATGAAGATTATTGTTTCATTGCAAAATAATTTATTAATTCGGTCAGCATTACTTGCGAAAACCTCAAATAACTCCAAAACCAGTAATTCTTTTGACTTTCAACAAGAGTATCTTTTTTGTGGCAAATTGTTGTGGCAAAGCTATTTGTGGTCTAATTTTCATTTAGGCATCTTAAACCGTTTCAGAGATAATAAAAAAAAAGAATTTTTAGGGGCACTTTTACAGGGACGTATCTTCTTAAGGAGGCATTTTCGGATACATGTTTATTAACCAAACTAACGTTATTTTAATATTCCAGTATATATATATATATATATATATATATATATATATATATATATATATATATATATATAGCTATAAACGGTATGTTGTGGAGCCCGACGCGTTAACAGGCCGCTGTTGAGCCGGTACCCCCGCGTATATACAGAGCGTTGTGAAGCCCGATTATATACAGAATATATGTTAAGCGTTCCTACGTGAGCCCGCCAACGTTGCCAGTCTATTTGGGCTCATCAAGGTACTTATGGTGTATATGTTAAACGATGTTTACCTTTTATACTATATAGAGGTATTTTTCATCAATGCTTATGAACTGCAAGCCACGACTATTCGAGTTTTGTGCGATTTCATTAAATTAAGACCTTTAAACCTAGCTTTTGCGATCTGGCAATATATTTTTAAATAAAGAACTCACTTTTAATTTTTTGGGCAACTTAGTACCCAATGGACAATTTCTGGAAAAACGATAGTTCATAAAAATATTAAGCAAAGTTAAAAGTTCAAAAACTGTATCTGCTTTAAACAAAACAAAATATTAGGTTTAATACTTTTGTTGCCGATCCAACAGAATGCGGTTCTTGTAATTATGAATTGATCAGATTTAGATTAAATATATTCGATTGAGTTTGTACTGCTTGAAAATGAACTTTTCAGCAAAGCATTTACATTTAATATCCATGAAGATAGAAACGCCTGTTATGTACTCTTAGAACTTTATTTTAAAGAAGTACCTAATTAATTGTTTAATAGAAATTATATTTTAAAAGGAATAGTGAAATTAAATTAGTTGTAATTTCATTATTTTGTTTGCGCTAAGAAAGTCCAATTTAAATTAAAAATATAAGCTTTCATAACATTGACGTTAGATTACTTGCTAAAATATTTTATACCAAATCAAAAACTATTTTAAAGAAACAATTGTCTTCATTTAGAAGAATAAAAGAATAACAATAAGTATGGATCCCCTTTTAAAATTTTATTTTTCCCTTAATGTGCATACCTATGGAATGCAGATTAAGGTAATTAACTATTGTTCCATTAATGATTGAAATTCTATTTGTAATTCCCCAAACAAAACCCAGGTAGTTTCTAATTGTGGTACCCATTTTAATGACACAGGAAATTGATTATTCCAATAAGACTTTTGTTCTATTCATTACAATGTCTTCGTGGTTAACTTCAAAATGTTACCATTCAGTTTATCAATTTAATTTGTAGTGTGCATATCGTTAATTTTCAAGTGATAAATGAGTTCTAGAGCTGAAAAACTATGCGAAATGGCTGTTAACAGTAGCGGTAAGTACATTCTACAGTTTTTTCTTGCTTCAATTTTTATTTCTTTTATTTCCTAATATTTTGTCAAAGAACTGAGGAAAGAAAATAATATTTAAAAATATATATTATAAACTAGCTATTATAAATAAACATACTATAATAATATACATATAAAATGGTGAACTTAAATATTATTTACAAAAGTAAATATGTTTAATTTTTGTTTTAAAGGTAAAGGTAAAATTGGCTTAATTGTTGCGTTATAAATATTAATGAAAGCATTAACATTTGCTATTTTTCTTGCGATTCTATTGAACAGATACAATTTATGTATAATTTTGTTTATAATATAGATAAATTGGTCATTAAATTTTACATTTTCATCCACTTTCATACCCAAATATTTAAAAGATTTAACCAAATTTAATTGTTCATCGTTAATTTTCAGAATTAGGTTTCCATAATCGATATGTTTTGGTACTCTTAGGTAAAGTTGTAATAATCATGGCTTGAATTTTTTGACATTAATTTTTACATCATTTACATTAACAGTTTCCGATAATAGTTTTAGACCTTTGTTCATTTTTCTGTTACCTTAATTGTTTATCATAGACTACAATAAATGTATCATCTTCAAATAAGTTAATAAAATTAAATTTATATGCTTGACTAATATCATTGATATAGAACAAAAGTAGAGGTCCTAAAACACTTCCTTGAGGAACGCCATAATCATTGAGTAGTATTTCGGATATGCTATTATTCACTCTTGTCATCTGAGATCGATTAGTAAGATAGTCACTTCACCAATTTAAAGCTATTCCTTCAATTCATCAATCAATAATTGTAATTTTTTAATTAAAATATTTCGATTAATTCTTTCGAAAGTTCTTTGTAGATCTAGAAAAACTGGAACAATGTAATTATTTTTGTCCTAACATTTTCCATGTTAATACTGTCAATTGTAATGTTGTTTCACAAAATGGTGCTCTCTAAAATTGATTATACCATACAGACTGTCGTTTTCAAATTATACAAATTTTCCTTATGTCGCCTCAATACTACAGATTTGATTCTTAACGTTCTATATTAATTACAGAACTTTTGTGAGTAACTATTGGCATGTTTAAAATTCTTAAAATTAAAAATTCAACTAAAGTCTGTACGACATAAGAGTACAGATATCTATAACCGAACATTGAATGTAATCTGGCAGGTTTATTGTTTCATATCAGCACGTGGTTCACTGTCACAGTGTTTGCCAAAATGTTTTATTGCAAATTTTCAAGTATTGAATTACGAATTCCGTAAGAAAATGAAAAGCTTTTCAAAAAGTTGTGTGTCAAATATATTTGATAGCCACATTTTAATTCAACGAACAAAATAATTAGAACCATACAATATCTAAATGGTAATTTACAGTTTGTATACCTACATTAAAACGACACTTAATTAGGAGTAAAACTAAAAATTTAAGTAATATAATATTTGCTGTTTAGAAATTTTTTACAATTTCTTATTTATTTACTTTTTTAAATAACAACCAACTTATGTAAGTAATTTTCCGGTGCCTATAATATTTTAAGTACTATTAAATTATTTGTTAAAAAACTTTGACAATTTAACATGTTTCGTGAATAAATTTGAAAAGAAAATTGCAATAATCATTTAAATACTTTATTTAAAATGTTTCTTGTATTTTTGTTGGTGGATTCAAAACGTTACAAAGATGAAAATGATTTAAATAAAATTGTTGTAACTTTAAACTCAACTAAAAAAATTAATGAATAAAAAGTATGACGGGGTTCCACACTCAAATAATAATTTTGTATGTTGTTACTCACAACACAACACGTTTTCTATATTTGACTACTCGCTTTGTTCTTCAGTTTCACTGTCATCTGAGTCGCTATCCACTCTTGTGATGATAAGCGGCCTTACTGTGTCTATAACCTGTTCGGTTGTATACGATTCTACAATCAGCTTCTCGACGTGGTCTATGCATTTTGCCAAGTTTCTTTATTCACTTGATGCAACGATTCATTCCATAGATGGATGACACTACTAACGTCGCTAGTTTTAGATGCATTTTTGTCGTAGTAGTTCTTGCTAATATCCCATACCATTTCAATTGGGTTATATTGGCAGTGATATGGGGGTAAACGTTGTATATCATGACCGTACATATGAGCTAAATTATCAACGACATATTTCTTTTCTTGGCATTCCCTAACTTTTTTTAATAGGTCAGCTTTCGTAAATATGTGATCGTTTTTCAATTTTTTTTATATTCAACCAGTCTCGAATTTGTTGTTTAGTGGAGTTACTAGTTTCAGTTTTTTCAGCGAGACGTGAATGATATGGTGCATTGTCGAGAACTATAATAGATGGCACTTCTAAGGATTTTAAAACTTGTTCTTCGAACCATTCCTCGAAAATTGCAGATGTCATAGTTTTGTGACAATCATCAACTGATTTTAATGATGCAAATATCAGACTAGCATCCTGTAGGAACCCCTCTCGATGTCCAGCATATACCACAATGTAGCGTTTTCCATTTCCTGATGACACCCTTGAGTAGCAGTTTTCGATTTATCTTGCCAGCTAAATTTTGTTTGGTTTCTCTTGGCGAATATCCAGGTTTCATCCAAGAATACAAATGGTTTCGGATTATCTGACCATATTTTCATATTTACATATTTTCTCAGAAACGCCCATCTTTTAGAAACGACGTGTTGTTGTTCACAAAGTACGTGTCTGTTGTCACTTTTAGCATATGTCTTTTAGCACGAGTAATAAACTCGAGCGTCCAATTTCACAAACTTCTTTTTCCCGAATTTTGTCTAAAACCGAATTAAACGTAACTGTTTCTTTTGCTTGTACATGTTATACATAATATTTTTATACAATATTTTATTCCATCTGGCAGATCTTTCGTTTTCAAACTTAGACGCTTTCTCTTGTTAGTTTTGTTAATATTTCCTTCTGTATCTAACTTGTGGATGTTAGCCAGTGTTCTTAAAGATATACTAATGGTCCAAAATTGTTTTTTTCTTTCAAGAAATAATTCTCAACTTTGAGAACCATTTCTCGTTCGCTAGAAGAAAGATTATGTCTCTTCAAATTATCCATTATTCCACTGTATAACAGAGCAATCACTTTTCACTCGTTACCTCGCAAGGCAGAACAGTAAACTAATTCTCAAAATGGCTATTATTTGTTATCGACCTGTCGATAATTATCAAATATCAAACAACGTAAATGATCATCAGAAAGCATACAATTCGGAATAAATTAATTACGGAATTTCCAATAACGGCGTAATTGCCTTATTATTATATATTTTCCAAATTTCGTTCTTAGAATATAACAATTTATAAACGTTTTATGTATAAGGTTCAACTACGTACTTTAAAATTCATTTTCAATTGAAATTAATGACAACACCATCCCATAAAACTTTAAAACTAAAATAACTCAAAACATTCAAAATGCGGAGCTAAGAGGAGGGTAGTATAATATCAGTAGTAATTTGATAACTGATTTCAAATTATTTAGAATAAGATAATGATTATTTTTTATTCGTATTTTTGTCGAGGTTTCGTCACCCAACAAAATTTTCCAAAGTAGGTAATCATTAAATAACTCGAATAATAAAAGAAACAAATTTTACTTTACTTTGGTGTGTTTGAGTCATTTATTATTCTTCTATCAGAACTCATTTAATACATATAGTAATTCCTAATAAAACATTTTGGTAGCCACTGTAACAGTGGTAGGCGAAACACCTGTTCGGTTAAGTATTGAATGTTATCTATTATCTAAGGGTTAAGTAGATATCTGCACTCTTATGTCGTACAGCATTTAATTCACTATCATACCAAGGTAAATTATTTGTTATATTATTACTATATTTTAAAGGAGCTATTTTCTCCACGATATTAGCACAATTTTGATTCATTTACAATGCTACTTTTGATAGCATTTACATGCCCTTATATGTCTTTAGCGACTAAAAACAAGACCAGCCAAGCGAAGCGCAAGGGCACTACCTACCTTTTCTCGAAGCACTTCGCCGTTTTTTTGAACCCTCATAACTTTGGTTTGGATTATACCAGATAAACAAAAAAGGAAAAAAAAGAAAAAATATTGTCATAAGCAATAACTGACAAAAAGAAGTGAAATCCCACCAAAAACATTTTCATGTAAAATGTTGCCAAGACTATGTGGCTCGCACTGTCAAAAAGTTATCAGATCTCATGTAGAGCCAAGCTTCTAACTCTACACGCCCTAACTGTACAAGTTCGAACTTCACAAGCTCTACACCTTAGTCAAAATATGTGACTTGGCCATTTTTCTATATTCACATGGGCGTAAAGTGAGAAATTTATTCACTGTTCATTACTTTTCTGTTATACAATAGTTCTTGTAGTAACGAAATGGCCAAACCACATATTTTAACTAAGGTTTAGAGCTTGTGAAGTTCGAACTTGTAGAGTTAGGCGCGTGAGTTAGAAGCTTGGCTCTACATGAGATCTGATAACTTTTGACAGTGCACATAGCTTGGCAACATTTACATGAAAATGTTTTGTGGATTTGTATTCTCGTTTAATATTGGAATACTTTGAGTTAGACTTTAGTATCTGTTCCGCAACAACATCTCAGGAATCAAAAGAAACATCAGATTTTTAATTCCAATAATTAATCAGGTAGGTACAAAAAAACTATACCGGAGTTGCATTTCTTGCATTCTAAACAGTTAAGATGATGTATGTGTCTACACATAATTCAATTTCAGTCGAATTAGTAGGTCTCTTTCTTTTTATAGACATTTGCACCCTTCTCCATTAACGAGATTGAGGATTTTATCGCATTTGTCCCATTAAGGTACCAAGTAGATCTAAATAGTTGCACAATGTGTTTATAATAAATAAAAGAAAGTAGTTATGATATGTAATGGTGATCTCTAGTACTTAAAGTTAAAAATCGAGATACCTACTAATTACTTGCATTAAAAATATTTTAGTAAAAAAACGTAAAGTAGGTAATTATATGAAGGGCTGAATTATGATATCGGTAACTTTAAACGATACTGAGCAAAATGAGATTTGGATTTGTTTCGTTTACTTACTTTCGCCGAGACAGATTTTAAAAATGCCCATGTGTTTTAGTTGTCAATCACGTCCGCATAACAAAAACTTATTCGTTAATTCAATTATTTATAATTGCAATTTTATAATTGGAATACACCTAATGCAACACGTGTCAACATTTTTGTTTACTTAATTTGCCTACAATATTTTTATTCAGATCGTGATTCCTAATAGTGAAAATAGACACTCTACGTTTGATTACTCTAAAATAGTTTTAAATGTGTTTGATTGCACGGATTTACAACCACTGTCTATTTCGTCATGCAGCATATTTAATAGTACGCCCGTGGAAGGAGGATTTACACTTCCTGGTGGAGAAAACGTTCAGAAGCTACTGCCATCTCTGACATACCTGCAAGTGCTGAGGAGCATAATAAGGAAAATTCTACCGCTGAATTTGAGAAAATTGTACCGTTTCAAACTCAACAACAAGCTCTTACGTACGTGCCCCTTATTGAAGGAAATCGTTCAGAAGATATTGAACCCCAATAATTCTTGAGGCAGAACCAAGTGTTAAAAGGACAATGTAGATAGAACCATTGCTAGATTTGGACAATTTGTTCAGGTGCGTAAAAGTGGCAGACCTAGATCAAGCAAAACGTGTTATTTTCATGTCAGGATACTCCTGGAAATGTAGAGATGACTGTAGGTTGTAGGCCATGGACAAAAAAATACTTGCCCGTATTGTTTTGCAGATGTGACTAATTTTTCTCGTCATTTGCAAAGAAGCCATAAAGATGAAGGGCAGTAAAGAGTTATCGTCTTTAAATTCCAACGATCCCAAAAGAAAAAAATTATCAATCTTATTCGCAGGCAAGGAAATTATGCCATTTCTGAAAAAATAAGTCACGTGCGGCCAGTCAGGAGACCAAAAGCGCAGAATGAAACAACCAAAATGATTACGTTGTCTGCCAATTTTGTTTTGGTTTTTCTAAAAGGCCTACCTGAGAAGACATCGAAGGCGTTGTGAATTACGCGCAACAAGTAAAACTTCTGGTCAGCGTGAAAATCACTTATCTGAAGCTCAACTATTCAGTATATGTTCGGGAGTAAATCAGAATTTTATGGTTCACTACGAATAAAAGAGGAAGTGTTCAAAATTATGAGAACCGACGACATATCCCAAGTGGCCATAAAAGATGTACTTATTTACAGTTATGGTGAAAATTTACTAAAAAAACACAAAAGAACCCAAATTAGAAACACAATTTCAAATAAATTAAGAGAATTAGGCAGACTTCTAATATCTGTGCGCGAAATGATGGGAGTAAAGACTCTATTCGAAACTTTAAAACCAGAGTTTTTTGATAATTTCGTATCAGCCTCGAAGATAATCAGTGGATATGATTCATCTTCCCGTACGTTTTCCGCTGCTAGTTTAGCTGTACATATGGGTATAACCCTGAAACAGGTATGCGACATCGCTACAAAAATATTATTAAAAAAAGTAAATTGATTATTTGTCACAACCAAGAGGAATGTCTTATAAATATTAAGCAATTAAAACATCTAATCAAAACCATTGCAATTCGGAAATATCAAGCTTAGCCATAAAAGATTTGAACGAAAAAAAAAATGGGAGAAACCAAAACTGTTGTTCAATTTCTAAAAGTGGAAACATATTGTAAAAACGAAACGCAAGTTCAACAAGAGGAATTTTCTGCCGCCTTAACCAAAAGCGAACAAATTTTGGTGCAAAACTTTAAACTTGTTGTAACTGGGGGAAAAGGTAGTAAGCCAGTGCCGATACTGTTTTCCAAATCGGTGCAAAACTGGATCGATATAATGCTAGGTGTTAGAAAGTATTGCGTTCCTCGAACAAACGAGTATCTATTTTCTAATCCAAAACTCCAAATAAATGGATAAGCGGGTATCATACGCTTCAAAAGTCACCAAGCAATCACAAGTTAAGAACAAAGAATTATTTACATCCACTCGCCTTCGGAAGCAAATTGCCTCTATTATTCAAGTACTGAATGTAACAGATGCGGAAATGGAACAATTTGCTACTTTTATGGGTCACACCAAAAAAACACATGAATCATATTATAGGTAGGCAATAGAATTACGATTTAATATTGAATCGCAACAAAGATCATAGTTCTTGTTTTTGCTACTTAGTAATTATATTGTTTTAGATTACCTCAGGGCATTTATCAAACGGCAAAGGTGTCCAAATTATTGTTGGCGATCAATAAAGGAGAAGGGACCAAGTATAAAGGTAAAAGTTTGGAAGAAATTGAGTTATCTGAAAATGATGAGGCTGAAGAATCTGACGGAGATGAAGAGAAAAACCCAGATAACTTGCATCATTCATCTTCGAGTTCTAATTCTAATGGCAATTATACATCGGATTTCGGTTCCTGCGTTAAAGGCAATGAAAATAGACGGGTTATGACCAAAAAACTAAAAAAACGAAAGAAACAAAATAATGAAACAAGCAATTCCTGTTCCGATAATGTGCACGAAATCAGAAAACAAAAAAAACGTAAAACAAAAAATGTCACAGGTACATTTTCAACGTTTATGTTTGCAAATATAACGTTTAATTCACTTTTAGCTAGTACTACAGAACGTTCTCTTTCGGAATTAGAAATATCAAAAAAAGGAAAATAACGCAGATCTAGTAAAAGATTAGGTATATTTTGTATATCTTTCCGCAATAATAATTTTTTACAGTACATCCTAAATTTCAGATACGAGTACAAGTTCTGCTTCAGAAAATGCAGAAAAAACATCCAAAACCAATAAAAAAAAATCAAAAATTGTAAGAGAAAGATGGACGGAAGAACAAAAACGATTAATATCGGAACACTTTCGTCACCATGTAAAAAATAAAATTTCACCCAAAAAAGACGAAGTAGAAAAATTTATTCGAAAGCACGATCCAGTTTTGTAGGGAGAACATGGGTAGTCGTTAAGGCTTATGCTTATAATTTATATAGACAAAAATAACATAATGTTTAATTAAAAAATATAATTTAATTTATCTATAAGTAATTCATTTTATTTACTACTGCAGTATAATATTCAAATACAAAATAGAATCACAGTCATTAATATTTTTCTGCAAGAGAGCGAAGAAATAGTAAGTTAAGTCATTATAATGCGTTCAAACTTCAATCCAAAGTTCATAATATACCAAGCGGCTCTTATAAAGCCCGAACAGTGTTGTCATGAGGTGGGCTAAACAACGCCCGGTTAGTCCCGCCACAGCAGTTGTATAAAATGCGCCCTCTACAACGAGATGCTTAGCACTATTCTGTATATAGTGGTTATGCTAATGGTATATTGTGGAGCCCATCAAAAACTTCAATTTACGCGTTTTATAGCATCTACCATCGTATTATGATGATATACACTGGGGTACGCTATGGAGCCCGCAGACGGGCTCCGTAACGTATTTTGGGCTCGGGAGCGTACGGTTTATATAACCGACGGGCTCCACAATGACCGTTTATATGTCTATATATATATATATATATATATATATATATATATATATATATATATATATATATATATATATATATATATATATATATATATATATATATATATATATATATATATATATATATATAGTGTCACAAATTCGCTTCTCTATCAAGTGATCTCGGCTCCTGTTATACTTACGGCAAAGGTTAAATGGGGAAAGTTTTAGAGGAAGCGTGGAGCATTCGATATCCGGTTTCAGATTTACGATCGGTCAATTGGTTTTGAAAATATCGGCGAAAAACCGAAAATGGCGGATTTCGTTTTTCGCCAGTAAATCCGAAATGGTTAATTTGACAGCTGTCACAATGTGAGATTATTCGGACAATTTTTTAAGACAAATAAGATGGCGTGTATGGCATGTCACAATCGTCTTTTGTTATCCCACAATCTACCTCAACTGTCATTTTTCTTATGGCCACCATATTGGATTTTTCGATTTTTGGAAAGAGCGCAATATTTCCAGTTTAGTGATGTCTCACAAGTGCATAAACGATTAGAGTTTCATCGAAATATCACACTTTCTAAAGTTAGGTCTTATTTATTACTATTAGTAGGACATGATTTATTTGTCAGTAAAATTGGGTTTCATTTTTTCCATATAAGGAGGTTAAATGGTTAAAAGTAGTGTTTTCATAAGTAGTACGCTTTTCTGTCATTAAAATCATAAACGTGACACACAAACTGTAAAAGCCTGTTGAAAATGGCCGGTATTCCCTATTCAAATGAAGAAAAGTTTGACATGTTAGCGCTTTACTTGCAGTCAAACAGACTGCATTACGACATTACCTCAGCGAGGTATTTGGAGATGTACCCCGAACGACGGCAGCCTCATAAAACCCACTTCAGAAAAATTGTAATTAATTTAATTAACTATGGGGCCTTCGAACAACCTAAAAGCGGATACAATATTGATAATGAAAATCGTGACAGAAACATTTTACAAGCTGTCAACGAAAACCCCAGTGCATCGGTAAGAACGGTAGAACGGGAAATTCGTGTGTCAAAATCAACGGTACAAAGAGTGTTAAAAAAGAATAACTACTATCCATACAAACCCATAATAGTTCAAGGACTTAAGAAATCTGATTTTCCAAGACGAATGCGCTTCTGCGAGTGGTATACTAGAATGTGTAATGAAAATCTCGATTTTGTTAATCATGTCTTGTGGTCTGATGAGAGTAGGTTTACGAATTGTGGAGTTTTTAATAAGCACAACATTCATCATTGGGCTGTAGAAAACCCTCACGAAGTGGCAGAGAGACGTCTACAGACCAGATTTGGAAGTAACGTTTGGTGTGGGATTATTGGTAATTTAATCTAACTTACCTATTTTAATTGGGCACCTATGCATTGTAAATTATTAATCATTGCAGGAAATCGACTTATAGGACCATTTTTGTTTGACTATAACTTAAACGGACAGAGGTACCTAGAGCTTTTGCGAAACCAGGTTGTGCCGGCTTTACGAGCTACTCTCACCGAAGATGAGTTCAGAAGACCTGGTTTCAACAGGATGGATGTCCGGCACACAACACCATTCAAGTCAGGAACTTCTTAAGGGAGCAGTTTGATGAAAGAATTATTGCATTAAATGGTCCTATATCTTGGCCTCCTTGATCCGCTGACCTTTCGCCCTTGGATTTCTACCTCTGGGGTCACACAAAGAATGAGGTCTACGAATTTGATCCTCCTGCGACTATAGAAATCCTGAGACAGAGAGTTTTGGATACATTTAGAAATAGTGTTAACGGAAATACACTTGCTAGGGTTGTACGAAAAACAGTTACCAATTGTCAAAAATGTCTCGATGTAAATGGATGTCATTTTGCAAATCTGTAAATTAATTGTAATTCTAATTTTATTGTAGGTTGTTCAAAGATTCAAGTATTAATTAAATTAATGACGATTTTTCTGGAGTTTATTTTTAACACACTCATAGTTGGGAATTTGTCCCAAAACATCTGTCTTGTTGAGAGGTCGTTATTTAATTTCATGTTTTATTGAAATTTCAAAGAATTTTATACATTATTTATTAATGTTATTTTGCGACAAATAAATCATAGCCTACTAATAATAAATAGACCTAGGTTTAAAAGTTGATATTTAAATGTCCTAATCTTTGCATGTGCCATCACTAACTGATTGATTGCGACTTTTATAAAATGTAAAACCAATATGCAGCTTTAATATAGATAAAATTTCGAAGTTAGTTTTGAAGCAGTGGAATTGTGTCCGGAAAACACTTCTGTTAAGACGTATTGTAAGTCAGTTGTCATTGAAATTCAAGCAATTTATTGTCATTATAATGTGTCTCGAAAATAATCTGCCATATATGATCAGACTGCAAATTAACCATTCGGATTTTAACCTATTGGATGACAAACGAAATCTACCATTTCGTTTTTCGCGATAAAATTTCAAAACCAATTGAACAGAAAATTGAAATTGAAGATGTGGATATCGAAATCTCTAGCTTCTACATAAAACTGTTCCCATTTTAACAATGTGCTCGAAGTATACTAGAATGCGAGCATCCCTAAATTAACTGAACAATTTGGGTTTAAACGATATATCACATAATATAGTTTTCATATTTTAAAATATATTGACGTTGCAATGTGTACGGTGTGAATGTCGTAGCTTCTTAATTTCCTGTTTTTGAAATGTGTGTGTAGTTACAAGTGATCGTGTATGTGAATGTGATTTGTGCGCAATATTAGCTGAATGTAAAAAGAGTCCTAACTTTTCGAACGTGTCGTTCGTTCCGAATGGTTGACTGTTTAACGATGGTGTCCGTGAACCATATGCGATTAAGGAGCGTTTGATGAAAGAATTTTGCATTAATGGAATTGGCCTCTGATCCGTGACTGTGCCCTTGGATTCACGTGGGGTCACAAAAATGGTCGATTGATCTCTGATATGAATCTAGACAGTGCGTTTGGTCTTGATGTGTACGTGAAAACTTGCTGGGTGTCGAAACGTCGATTGTCAATGTCTCTGTAGGACTGCTTTGATCTGAATTTTGTATGCGTGTTTTTTGTGGTGTCGTCGTCTTTAAACTTAGACGTTTTCCGTAGCTGTGTACCGTAGCGTGGTGCTCGAAATCGTCTGCGTGACAGGTCGTGTTGTTCTGTTTATGAATTTCAAGTGTTCTTGGTGCGTGTCGTGCGTGCGTAGTGCGTGCGTGCGTAGTGGTGCGTGCGTGACGTGCGTGCGTTGCGTGCGTGCGTATCTGTGCGTGTGCGTGCGTGCGTGCGTGCGTGCGTGCGTGCGTGCTGTAAATGCGTGCGTGCGTGCGTGCGTGCGTGGTGCGTGGCGCGTGCGTGGTCGTGCGTGCGTGCGTGGTGCGTGCGTGCGTGCGTGCGTGTCGTGCGTGCGATTGCAGTGCGTGCGATTGCGTGCGTTTGCGTGCGTGCGATCATTTTCGTTTTGCGTTTTGCAACATTCGTCGTATCTGCGGTATCGATGCGTCTAGCTGCGTGCAAACGTGCGCTTGCGTACTTTGCCGTGTGTGCGTGGTGGTGGTCGTGCGTTTTTGTGCGTGTGTTGTGTTGTGTGTTGTGTGTTTTATGTGTGTTGTGTTATATTATGTTTGTGTGTGTGTGTGTGTGTGTGTGTGTGTGTGTGTGTGTGTGTGTGTGTGTGTGTGTGTGTGTGTGTGTGTGTGTGTGTGTGTGTGTGTGTGTGTGTGTGTGTGTGTGTGTGTGTGTGTGTGTGTGCGTGTGTGTGTGTGTGTGTGTGTGTGTGTGTGTGTGTTTGTGTGTGTGTGTGTGTGTGGTGTGTGTGTGTGTGTGTGTGTGTGTGTGTGTGTGGTGTGTGTGTGTGTGGTGTGTGTGTGGTGTGTGTGTGTGTGTGTGTGTGTGTGTGTGTGTGTGTGTGTGTGTGTGTGTGTGTGTGTGTGTGTGTGTGTGTGTGTGTGTGTGTGTGTGTGTGTGTGTGTGTGTGTGTGTGGTTACAGTCTACATCTTCGCTCCGTCTTCTACTACATCTATATGATATATATTAGAAAAAGATACTAAAATGGAGCAATAAAATGCTTGTTAGAAAGCACATTTTAAAAAATTTTCCCAAATACAGTCTACCTCAACAAAACTTCAGCATCTTATACCAAGTGCTTTAAAAATATGACAGCTTCGTTGTCTGAATGGACATGTATTGATCACTCAATATCTTTCAAAAAGAAACGAAATTAAATATTATTTGTAGTAGGCTATTTGATGTATATGGTCAATTTTATTTTTATACAGATGGCTACATGAAATATCGCAAGTCGTATACAATATGGTTCAAAACAAGAATCGTAGATTTTCTCGAAATTTTCAAATCGAACACCCTATGTTTTTCACTAGCATGGGATAGCTTATTTGCTACTCTATCAATTTTATTAAGCATTCCCTATACCCAAACCCACTCGTTTTTTAGTTAAATTCGTCCTTATCCGAAACTACCCGTTAATAATAAAAACTAGGCGTAAAAGTTATTAATAGTTATCTTTTAAAGGGAACCCTGTATATTTTATTCCTATTGGGTGCGGAATAAAGTACGCAACATCTTTTGTATTTGTAATTATACTAATATGTTTCAAATTTTTAGAGATATTCAACAAAAGCTATTATTAGACATAGCAATAATTTTGAAGTAAAACTATTCATACGTTTGCCAATAACAGCTTTTGATGAATATCTCTGAAACTATGAAGCATATCGGTATAATTACAAATATAAAAGATGTTGCGTATAGACATCTGTATAAGAATAAAATAGACCGCATACCTAAATATCCTACTACAAATAATAATTAGTTTCGTTTGTTCTTGAAAGATACAGAGTGATCAACACACGTCCATTCAGACAAAGAAAATGCCATACCCTTGAAAGCATTCGGTACAAGATACTGAAATTCTGTTGTGGTAATGTACGAAGCAGGGAGAATTCAAATCTGGAATAATATGTAGGGTGTTCCATTAAAAATATATAGGTTTGTATTGTCATGTACTTATGGGCCACCCTGTATTTGTGAAAATATTTAGTATGCTGTCTACCAATCATTGTACTGCTCCATTTGTTTGGTTTTCGTTAATGAGATTTGAAACTTGGTATAGAGTAATGGTACATAAATACCGTTTCAGTGTAAAATTGACAGTTGAAAATTTCAAGATGTCGGCTCGGAGCCATTTTGACTTAAAAATTTAATAGAGAATGGGGAGCTTGGGGTATCTCGTTTTTAACCATAAGTGTGTACTTCATATATCTACAATATTAATCCAAATATACTTACAAAATGCAAAATTGCGGCATTTTTAATGCTATGAATAAAAAACCATTAAAAATGTATACATTCATTCCAAAGGACACTGGAAGTAAATTTGACAAATGTGCCAGTGTCATTGTACGCTTCATCCTGTCTGTATTATTTTCGTTCAATGTTTGTTCCTAAGTAGTGTTTTTGGTTCTAATTAGTGTTCTTAAAATGGTTAATTCTCGCCCATTAGAAGAAAAAATTGAAGCAGTTTTTATTTATGGGACAACGCGTAATTTTTGTGAGACTGAAATAATTTCCAATGATCGCTTTCCAAATCGCCCTATTTCTAGAATTAAATACTTTAGGGAACTAACAGCTACTAAAAGTGTGAGTAATGAAAAGCTACCTGGTCGTAAACACACCCTGGAAGTCAAACAAATTGAGATTATTGACGAAATGGTAGTCAATCCCCGACAGTCTACTACGTAACTCATGGATGTCTGGCAAGTTTCTCCTTCTATTGTGTGGAGAATTCTAAAAGAAATACATTTCACCGATACAGATTCTAAATAGTACATCAACTGAAGATGACCCAGATCGAATAATTCTGCGAAATGATGATGAAAAGAATTGTAACAAAGCCTAACTATCTTCACTATATCTATTTTAGCGACGAATGTAATGTCCATAGATAAAATTGTCGGTACTGGAGTGAAACAAATCTTCCTATTTTTTGGGAATCGTACACCCAGTGTCCACAGAAAATTAATATTTGGGCAGGCATGTTGGGAAACCATATCTTTGGACCCCCATTCTGCTAATTACCAAAATTATCGAGAAAAATCCATATGAGGTCGATATGGAAATTATATTCCTACAGTGTGAAGCTCCTCCGCATTGTGCCATGAACTTTTAGACTCTAATTATAATAATAGACGTTGAATTGGTTGTAGTGGTCCTACGGAATAACCTGCTAGGTCATCTGATTTGACCCATTTGAACTTTTGTCGTGGGGCTGGTTAAAACTAAAGCTATTTGAGACGGAACCTGTTTCTACTTCGGATCTATGGCAGAGGCTAACAAACATGGTTATCATTTCTAGCATCTTTTGAATTGAATGTAAAAATTTTGACTGTTTTTGCTTCATAGCATTAAAAATGCCGCCATTTTGTATTTTGTAAAGATATTGAATTAATATTTTAGGGTTATAAAGTACTCACTTAGAAGTTCAAAATGATATATCGCAAGCTCCCACTTACGATGCAAATGTTTAATTCAAAATGGCGCCTAGCCGCCATTGATAATTTTATACTAAAACGTAATATTTATGTACACATTATCCTACACCAAATTTTAAATCCATAATTTGATCCGTTCAAAAAATATGGGGGGATAGAAAATATATACAAATACTCAGAAATTCCTAAAATAATATTTTGTACAAAAAATACATACAGCAAATCATCCTTTATGCTCTATTCTTTCATATGTTATCTCTTCAACTTATTATTTATCAAAATTTTTGTCCAATATAGTCTCCAACATTTTGGGAAAGAAGCCGTTTTCAATTAAAAATTCCATAGAATTTAAATAAAAAGTCTACGTGTTAGTATGGTGACATTCTTATTTAGTACTCGTATTTCCTCTCGATAGTGAGACTTTTGCATACCAGTTGTTAGGCAACACACGATTTTTATTTTTCAACAACTAGACGTGGCAACTCTGCACGAAATACGCGATAAAGGGGAGATTTTAATTGGTGGTAAAAGGAAAATATAGAACAGGTGATCTCTTTAATTTTCTTGAGGAACGCTATTTTGTCAAGTGTGCGTTTGGGAAATTTGCTGTAATTTTTACAAAATTTACATTGTTAATTTACATTCAACTTATAGCTGTATTGAAAGTAACAGATGTTTTTGTACTTAAAAACTTCAAATGGGACTACTTTCAGCCTCCTAACAGTACCAACTCTACATATAAAGTTTTATTAAAATCTATTGAGTATTATGTTGTCGTGCATGCCGAAGACATAAGGTTCTAAAAAATGTTCAAAATCAATTTTTATGTGTTTAGTTTATATTAATTTCCTAATGTATCGATTTACTTCAATTTCCTGTTGAAACCGCTATTACACAACCTGCCCATATATAAAGAAATAAAATATTCTTACTTACCTATTCATAGTTTAGACTTATCACAAAACCACCAGTATTTAACTGTCACCACACATGCAGTGTCTGAAACATCTCCACTGTGACTAATAACATTATGTCTTATCTTCTGGTCTAAAAATAAACGCAAGGCCACATTGTAGAAATTGCAACATTGTTGGAGCCCAAAAATACAGCTTGTGTAATATAATGGACATAAAACAGGCATATTGTGCAAATCACACTTAGAAGCTAGTTGTATTTAATAATAAAGTAAACATTTGTACCTATAAACCATTATTTTTACCCTCTACATCTCCTCATGAAGTTCATAATGACTTTTATCGGGTAAACGCGAAGGCTTTACCACACGAATTACGTACCATACTTTACCTACGACCGTATCCGGTATGCCAAAAAACTCTGGACTACTTTTAATGTTTTCATTATTATTAGGTATTGTAAACGATGCTTAAACACGTGGATCTTTTTAATGTAGTTGTTTTTTGTTGTTCGTTTCGTGTACACAGAGAGATCAGAAAACTAGTTATGACAGGGCACTTCATTTCTTCAAATGGGATACCCTGTATATCATTACATCTCTACATTTTTGAACAATTTTATTTCGAACAATTTTACTTATATAGGGTGTATGTCTAACAACTTTGATGGTCATATAGGATATAATTCGTTCTATTTACTACTATGTTGGTTGTTCAATTAACATTAGAAACATTAATAATTATTTATGGTTACTGTACAATTATAATATAATCAAATTGTGCGTTTTGTTTAGGAAAACTGTGCGATTTGTTTACCGTGAGTAATGAGCTATTTACCGAGGCTGTGTCGTGTGTTTTTGCCTATTTTCTACAGAGGTCGTAGGTAAAAATATGTATTAACAAGCAATAATAAATTATTGCTCATCGATGTAGCCATCATTACAATTAATGACCTTTTGTCAACGTAACACTAATGTTGTATGCCGCTCTTGTAAAATTCTATAGATTTTGAATTAAAAAATTGACGGACTGCATTTATAAAATCAAGTCTTGTTTTGAACTGTCTATATTTCATGCAGTCGCTAAGAGACAGAAAAGCTGATAATCACTTGGTGAAATGCCAGGAGAATATGGAGGGTGGGGTAACATTTCTCAGCCAAGTTCAGACAATGTTTTCCCGGAATACGGTTGGCGTTATCCCGTTAGAATAACACTTTCTCCCGATTGACTAAAGGAGGCTGTTTTTGGATGCGTGTTGCTTGTAATCGATGAATCTGTTCACAATATAAGTTCGCAGTGATGGTTTGACCCCTTTCCAAAAATTCGTAATGGACTATTTTGGTCGGTGGACACCAAACATACAATCTTGTTTGGGTGCAAGGAAAGTTTAGGAGTGTGTAGTACCGAATCAGTGGGCGACAACCAATGACACGAAGGCTTATAATTTGAGAATAATACACACCTTTGATCGCATGTTAACAACCGATCAAGAAATGGTTCATTATTGTTGCGTGAAATGTTTTACGGACAAACGGTAAGACGACTTAATTTGTTATCGTTTGATGAGTCATGTGGGATGCATTTGCTTAATTTCCTCGTCTTTCCTAGCTGATTAAGGTGGCAAGGAATAGTTTCATTACTCACACTGAACGTTTCTGCAAGCTGTTGGCACGTTATACTGGAATGTGTCTACACACAACCAGTTGAAAATCCTCGTTTATGATATTTGGACTCCCAGAGAGTGCTTCTCCTGTCAAGCTGGAATCTCCCGAAGAAAATTTCTTGAACCACTTCTGCGCTGTTTGATCACTTACCACATCAACTCCGAATGCGGTACATATTTTTCTCGCCGCAACTACGGCTTTAGCACCAAGTTTGTATTCATAGAGTAAACAACCGCGAGTTAAGGCTTTATTCGTTTCCATTTTCAACGATTCACATTCGAAACTAATCAATTGCCGCCAAATATATATGTACCCGACAAAAGTAGGATTCGTACTAAAGTGAATAACAGAAAACAAACATGTGCTATCGATCAACAACTTAAAAAATAATTATGGCACTTTACTGTGTACAAAAACTACTCTTGTTACCTGATATAAACTGCCAAAATTACACGCATGAAAGTTCAATATTTTATATGGAGGCTTGGTTGTCTGTTCCCCATATGGAGGCGATTAAGATAGACGTGCATGTATATATACAGGGTGATTCGTTAAGGGGGGCAACCGACCGTATCTCGGAAACCGTATGTGCTAGAATTTGCGAAAACAAGTTCTTATAACAAAACTGGCCCTAAAAGAATGAATAAAAAAGTTTTTGGGTCCATAGTTTTCTGTTAGGTGGCGCAATCTATCACTTATAAAATATAATTGCATTTTTTACAAAATATTCCCTAATCTAGGTTGGTAAAAAATATCAATTTTAGAAACTACTGTCATTCTACAACTTTTGTTGAACTCATTTTTCGATATCACCTATTCTGAAGTGGTGGGAGAAGTGTTCTTTCGTTGACATAATTATTATTTCTTTCGATTTGTATTAGGGCTTGGTATACCTATTTTCAATAATAACGTCAATTTTTTCTTTTTTTTTAATTAGGCGCTGTACTGAGTACCCTTCTAATAATAGTAATAATAGTAATTGTTGAATACCAAGAGAATTGTTTATTAGCATCCAGAGTGTGCGCACAAAAATATCCTAAGCGAAATCATCTAAATAGGGCTGTTTTTGAACGACTACATAGAGATTTTCGCAGTGCCCGAAGTGTGGCATCTGAAAAATACATCAACGGAAAGCCATTTTCAAGTTTTCTTAAAGGAGAAAACTTGAAAATCGCAAATGAAACTTTGCCGAAGCGTCGTTTTTGTACTGGCAGAAGTCAGAAACATCACCAGCAGACGGGAGACAACGCCCGGATAAACAACAGTGTTTCATACTACACTGCGGAAACCTAAAATCAACCATATATATATATATATATATATATATATATATATATATATATATATATATATATATATATTTGTAACCAACATATTGATGCATTTCGTTCAGATTTAGAATTTAATTAAATGAGTATAACGTTTGATTTACTTTTATTGTCGTGGATGATTAATATCACAAGCTTACACAATTATTGAATGTATAAATGCAGAAAGTGGTCAACTCAATAGGAATCTAGATAAATAAATAAATCAAAATGAGCATAAATTTGGGCAATGATTACAGAAATCGTTTCTTTATATTAACTTGAGCTAGCCGCTGCAATCGGAGCAAAAGGAGTTAGTAAACATAAAGCTTAAAATTCATTTACGTAAACCGAAATTAATTAGCAAAGAAAGTAAAAATTTAACTAATAAATGATATCTATATAAATTGAACCCATTCAGTTTTAATAAAACGTAATAAAAAATAGTCATCTCAGGTATTACATTTTATTCAAAAGTGTTGGAGTGATAATAGATATTTATGTATTAAGGGCATAATCAGAAGATTGTGGCTGGAGGGAATGTTAAAAGCCCGACGCGAAGCGGAGGGCTTTTATATTCCTGAGAGCTATAATCTACAATTATGCCCGTGGTACATACAATGTTTTATTTTATTTTGCACCATGAAACTGGAACAAAATATTTTAAAAAGATTCAGTATTTTCGGCAAGTTTTTAAATGCAAATGCAGTGAAATAAAGTCGACAGTAGGCTAATTTGTTGTTACTAAGATACTGTGGTATTGCTAAATTGTTGCTAAGGTACTGTTTGTTTGTAAATAATTTGCATTCTAAAATGGAAGGTGAAAACGCAAAAACTTATTCACAAGAAATTTTAGATGAATTTGAGGGGAATAAGTTTTATTACTATTATTTTTATTAATAAAGGTTGTATAGTAGGTTGTTGTTTCAATAATTCTTTTAACTTACGTGACATATCATGTCAGTTTGCTGTCAATCATGCTGCTTAGCAAAAATGACATTTCCGTACTATAAAGACCACATTACGCCCGCATTTGGGGGCGTATAAAGAACATTATGGTGGCAAAATAAAATAAAAACTCAAATCTTATTCTTTGGAACGGTTTAAACAAACAAAAGTAGTATCTAAGGGTATTACGCCGGTTGCAAATTGGCGCCAAACGTTGTGGGCACGATCGATTGACCCATAAAGAGATAAAGAAGTCTGATAAATTGTTATAACAAATGAAAATTTAATTAATTAACAGTGGCGTAACAAAGAGTAGGAATTGAAAAAAACTTTTTTTTGGTTCATTTAGCTTTGTAGTCGAAAAAAGTTTAGCAGTTAATAATTACCAGTGGCGTAGTTGAAATTTTATTTTTATTTTATATAGGAAGTTACAAAGGTAGGTTTATTTTTATTGTTTTATGGAATTAAGGTCAGGTTTTAAAAAGCCCGATAGGAAATTAGCGGAAATAACTAAAACAAAGAAGATGGCAAACACAAAGGAAAGTGAAGATATTATATTCTGCCAAGAATCACAAGATATATTAATAGCGGGAGTATAAGCTCAACAAAAAAGATAAGAATCAAGGATGATGAGCATGATGAATATATTATTAGCCAAGAGAAGATAGAAAAAAGAATAGAAGCAAGTCAAAAAGCTAGCCAAGAAGAAATGAGACACGGATGGAAGAAAATTTAAGGAAAAACAATTATGAAATAATGACCAAGTGTAAGGAAGAAATCAAGAAACAAAAAGATGACTCAAATAAGCAACTGCACATAAAGAATATAAAAGTAACATAAATTGAAGAAAGAGAAGCGTACGCTAGAGCTCAAATAGGCCACACAATAGGCGAAATAGGATGTAAAATAGAAGAAAATGAAGAACAAGTATTGGAATTCGAACAAAAGATTACTAAAAATGAGGAAGCTATTATCACTTGAGAAGAAAAATTGTATGAAAAGGAACAAACTGGAGGAAAAAATACAACAGTAATATATAGATCGGAACACTGGGAACCACAACGACCAAAAAGTTTGATGGAAATATAAGGACCATACACCCAATGAATTTTATAGAGGCATTAGAGAACTACTTAAACTAAGCGGAAACAAGTGAAGGAGGGAAAATAAGAGCAACAATGGACTTATTAGAAGGTAACGCCAAGACATGGGCAGAATTACGTCGTTTTGATTGGAAAAATTTTCCTCAATTCCAAGAAGATTTTATTAAACGACTTTGGTCGAAATCTGTACAAGAAAAAATTAAATTGAGATTAGCAACACCACGATTATACAACCCAAGACAAGGAAAATATGTGAACAACGTTTGGTTTTGGGTCAGCAAGACGATATATTTATAACCACCAATTGAAGAGGAACATTTAGTAGAAACATTAGTCAGACATTTTCCCAGAGGTTGAGAATATTTTAATTGGATCAGGAGCAAAGACCATTGACCAACTGACGAATATTTTGGAACGAATACAATCGGCAAATTACGAAGATAGATCTACAGGATTTTATAACCGTAGGAACGATTACAATCGAGAAAATAGCAGACCATGCAACGAAAGGACATATAATAGGAGAAATGTGAACTTCGCGAACTACCACACTGGTAGAAGGGCCCCGAGAACAAGAGTAGCGATGATGAGGGCCAGGAGAGAATCACCACCACCAAGACAAGAGGAGAATAGAAGACGAAGAGACAGCGAACATTCAGAAGAGGAGATGAGAGAGAGATCGCCGTCACCCACGCCATCGGAAAACTAAGGGAGTCGAGTCGAGAAGCTCCACTCGCCTCGCAAGTGACTTATAAAGAGGAGCAAACCCAAATACTTAATTTTTGAAGGTATGTTACCAAAACTACCGACAACAACCATTAAATATTTTAAATTTAAAATATCAATACAATGAAGAACGGAAAATAACCAGTGAGGAAATGATGAATAAAACGTAATAAAAAATAATCATCTCAGCTATTAAACTTTATTCAAAAATGTTGGAATTATAAAAAAGTTTAAAAGAACTCAAACCTTATTCTTTGGAGCGGTTAAACAAACAAAAGTAGTATCTAAGACTATTACGCCCGTTGCACATTTCACCACGGAGTTAGCAGCTTTCCTAATTTTACGCCCATCTAATCTGTTAAACTCATTAATAACAGCTTCCTGTAGCTGATGCTGGGTTCAACATGATCGCACACATACGAGATCTTTTATTACTGTAAATACAAAAAAGTGAAAGATCAGCGGAACGTAGAGCCCATAGAATAGGACATTTCTGCCTATCCGCGTGTTTGGAAGAATTTCATCTGAATATCGTTTAACTTGCATCTGATAGTGGGGTAGGGTACCGTCGTGTTGATACCACTGTATGTTTGCACGGGTTTGTAAATTTAATTCATCTAGGATATTGTTAAAATCTTCCCTAAGAAATTGCAAATATGTATTTCCAGTTGAAGTCCTATTAAAAATAAATGACACAACAAGCTGCTAACATATAACACCGCATCATAAACTGAATCCAAACTTAATCTGAGGTCGTCTTTCTTGTAAACGGTGACGATTTACTAGTACGGTGAAGTTATTCGGCACAAACTTATCTACAAAATTGTATTTAAACCTTTTTTATCTATCTTTAGAAATAAACGAATTAAAGCGCTGAACGATGTTGGAGAATTTTACTGTTTTGCCAATACCTAGTAAGCCATGCATTTTCTTAGATCAGCAAAAAAATCTTTCCCCGTTTAAACACATTAACGGACATTACTGTAATAACAATAAATTAAATTTACTTATCTGGTAAACTACTGCAATAGCAGTTCATATTTGTCGCCTCTGTAATAACAGTGGAAACCGCTATCTAAATATTTATAGTGCACATATTGATGTCCCAACATAGGTCATTGAATATTTGGGTACGATCTCTTGGAGCTAAGTACTTCCCTGCATACACAACCGGCGCAAATCGGAGTACTCCGGAAAGCGAAAATCTCTAACGAACTACTGCAACAACAGTATACGCACCAGTGTAGCATTGTGCGTCGAAGAATGTGTGTTCCATTGTGAATGATTTTTATTTTAGGAATTTATAATTATTTTTGCGAGACTTTCTATTGATAAGGTTAGTTGACTAGTAGTATATTATTTTGCATACCTTTGATTCATTGTTTTTTAATTCAGCATAACACGATCCAAAAGAAGAATTTCGTCTTCTACGTTTATTCGGTGAACTTTCTACCGACGAATCAGCAGATAGTGAAGCAGTGAAATAGGAACCATTTAGTGATGATTGGGATCCAACGTTTGAACTGTCCGAAGGCGAAGGCGAGGAATCTGATACAGAATTAAAGTCGGATTCTGATATTTCAGAAAATAATATATACATACGAAGAGAACCAAAAATTAATAACAGTGGTTGTGATAATATTGATAGTGGAAGCAGTACTAATAGCGACGAAAAATGGATTGATTATGTTGAGGAAATACCAGATTTTCATTTCGACTCTGCTACTTATGGGGTACAGATTTATTTCGAAGATAACTTAACGCCTATCAATGCATTTAGAAGTTTGTGGACAACGAAAGTCATTGAACTCATTTGAGTAACTTCAAACGAGTATGGCCATAAAATGTCTGCGTCTGAACATCCTCATAATTGTTGTCCGAATAAATACATAATGCATTTATACCACAGATATTGAGTACATCATAAAATATTACTGTTGGCTGTCTTCTTGTAGTTCTTGCTACATTGTAATTATTACATAATTGATCTAATATGTCGACACCAATTTTTGTATGATTGTAAAGGTAACAATCTCAGGTTTATGTTTGTTTCAGTTGTGTCATCAATGTTAAAATCGTATGCATAGATGACACCAATAATGTCGTCTTATTCTTATGTTGTGTATAAGCAACTAAAGTCATTGAGTTTTGATAACCAAAAATTGACGAATTAATTTTGCGTTGTTTAGAACGAAAAATTCCTTAGGAATCTCTCATTTATTTTTTATGAGAGTTCTAACATATGTTAATTGTTTTTGTAATAGTTTTGTTACTACTGGTACGCTAGTAAACCAATTATCTCCGGTTATATTTCTACCAATTCCATAAATTGGCTTAGTCAACCTCATGACAGTTTCTGTCCTGGAATTGCTTTGTGAGTAAGGTCCATCTGGCTGCTTTCCGCAATAAACTTCTAAATTCAAGGTATAGGTGGTTTTACATCAACTAAAACAAATACTTTGATTCCATACTTTGAGGGTTTATTAGGAGTATATTGTCTGAATGAGCAATTGCCTCTAATAGCTAGCAATTTCTCATCCATAGTTAAGTATTCACTTAGTGAGTACATTTTTTTTTAATTTTCAAGGCAATATTCAAGAATCTCACGAATTAGAGCAAGTTTATCGTGCACCCTTCACGTGGGTCGGTCGTGAATATTATCGAAGCGAAGACAGCCTAAAATAAAATGAAATCTACGCTCACTCATCGTAAGGTAACACGCTTCTAACCCCCAACCTTTGGAATTATCCCACAATTTTGAAATGTTTAGTCTACTGCTTTTCCGAGTACCAATCAAATAAAGTAAACCAATGAAAGCCTTCATTTCAATGCGATCTGTAGAAATTGCATCTCTTTCTTGAGAGAAATGGCTTCCAATTTTGTCGACATAAATGTTAGTATATTCGACAAACAAACAAATAAGTTCAAACATTCATAAGCACTCTGTGCTTCTTTGGCAGCAGCGGTTGGTCCCATTATTTTGGTAATAATATTGCATGCTCGTGTTTTTGAAGACACACGTTGAATTGTTGAATACTCGCCATTGTCTTCAAGATCGGGCGATTCGGCATCAACTTCATTATCTTACGACTGAGACGATGCTTCTTCCAACAAAAAATCACTATCTAGAAGACCCTCACCTTCTACTAAATCGGCGTCCGAGTCAAGTTTCAATCTCCTTTGCGGGATCACATAGGTTTTCGTACCATTGTAACCACTGTTTGGGATCTTTCGAAGTAGTCATATTGTCCACTGTAAAATACTTGCTATCTAACAGCAACAAATTTATAATAATAACTTTAAATTAACATTTGAATTGTACTTACACAGTTAGTCGCACGGATGACGAATGTCGCTTTCACGATTTGTGGCTTTATAAAAACTACCACGTGCAATATTTTACGATAAAACGTGCTTCCTTGAATGTTAACAAGAGAATACTGAAAGCGCTACCCTTTTTTTTTTTTTTTTTTTTTTTTTTTTTTTTTAGTTTTGTTTGCTCATGGTTATGGTGTTAGAAATTAATTATTTTAGATTTTTTGTATCTTGTAGTGGACTGTTCAGGAGTCCTTCTCCTCTTCAGCCCTGGTTATTCAATTGTTGTTGGTGTTGCGATGTTTTTGTTATTGTATTGTGTACAATCATGAGGTGCGGTAATTTTTGGTAATAAAAAAAAAAAAGAGATTTAATTTTTGGATGTGATTTTGAGGCGGGTGTTGTGTGGTGATGCTTTGGATTGGTGTGTTCGTTGTGTGGGCTGTCCTGTTGTCGCTAGGTTGCTTATCTGGAATAAAAGAAATATGTGTTAGTAAAGTGTAACACTGTCGATATTTACAGAACAGAGATTATGTAATTAAAAATCGATACTAAATACTTATCTAGGGCGCCAGACTTCGATCCGGACCGTCGTGTGTTTACCCTAAAAGGGTAGCCACCTCCTGACTGTGAGAGGAAAACCCCCCACAAGTCAGTCGCAGATTCCACCTTAGCGAGTGCCTCTGCCACCTTACGGATGACAGGTAGGGCCTTCTTCATATTGAGCCCTCCGAGGAAGGTCAATAGGAGTCGAACCCTAAGGCAGATCGATCGGGCGGAGTAACGGGAGCGGAGGAGCCACTCGGTACTTCCGCCTTCTCAGCCTTGCCTGCCGTCGCACGGGCGTAGCTGACTCCGGTCCGAGTCGAGGAGGGCGCCGGCGGTGTCCTCTTCGGCGGTCGCTGCGGTGCTTCCATCTTCTTCCGTTGCGGAGGTCGAGGGAACTTCGGGCATCCACGGTAGCTTGCGGGTGGTCCCCACCGCAGTTAACGCACTTAGCCCGGTCGGTACGGGGTAAAGTGCATTGACTGCTGTGGTGATCATCGGCGCACTTTACACAGCGTGCTGCCGCCCTGCAGCAACACTGTGCGTGGCGGAAACCTTGACACCGGTGACACTGCCCGATGTCGGATTTCCGCTTCAGGTCCTCGACGGTGACTCGGAGGCGGGCGACGTGCTTCACCTCCCGGATCCTCTTCTTGTCTTCCTCGCTCGGTAGGTGTACCAAAACCAGGGGATCGCTCGGCCTCGCTGCTTCATCCTAAAACAAGAAACTGTATTAATCCCTTGTGTCGTCAAATCGGAGCTTACATCCGCTTCGGATAGCTCTACGGGCACGCCACGTATTACTACCTTGGCAAGACGCTCGCTCCTTGCCTGATAGGTGTGGTACTGCGTACCACACTTATCGAGATACCTCATCAGCCTGTCTCGGTCCTGGAGTGAGGCAGGCTGTATCCGGATTCCCTCGAAGGTCGCCTTGGCCCTGGTGAAGGCGATCTTCTTCCGGTCTAGTTCGCGGGAGAAAGCAACCCAGTTCTCCCTCTGACGAAGGATTACCGGGGGTACTTTCTCCCTGGTCTCTGCTGCGGCGGTCTGCTCCATCGCTGTGGCGGTGTCCGTGTACTGCTCCAGGGCGTGGTACACGTTGCTCGTCGGTGGCGGCGTAGGCGGGCGGACGGTCATCTTCTTCGGCCTCTTCTTCTGCGCCACGAAGTCATCGGGGCTGGTGGATCCAGGACGGGGGTCTTCGCTTCTCCTCTCTTCGGCGGCTACGGCGGCGGCGGCTTGCGGCGGCGGTGCTGCTCTCGTTGTTGCCTCGGCTGGCGGGGCGACGTCTTCTGCGGGCGGTGATGTCTTCTTCGGCCTTCTCCTCTTCTGAGCGGTGGCGGCTGGTGGCGCGTCGCTTCTGGCGCCCTTCCACGGAAGGGACAGAAGCGACGGTATCGGGCTGGCGGTACTCGTTGATGGTAGGTTACCCGGCTTGTAACCGTACCACACCTCGTTGGAGTCGCTGACGTCCTCCTGGAAATCCGCGGTGTCGACCCAGAGGCACCCGTCGTCGTCGTCGTAGACCTCTCGGCCCGGTCTATGGCGCGGCATCGTTAACTTGATACCGGCCGATAGAATCGAATTGCGTTATCCTGATCGAAGACAACCAAGAGAAGAATCGTCACTTAATTTCGGAATACTAACGTGGGGTTTTCAACTGTACACGAAACTCATTTTCTTCATTTGTAACAACTTTAGCTCTTTCGTTTTAGGATATCCAACACTTCCAGTACTTTCAAATCTTTCTAAAAGATTGCGAAACGATTCTTCTCTTGGTTGTCTTCGATCAGGATAACGCTGTCCGTAGATTCGACGGGCCAATAAACAATTTTTGTTTGATTCTCCAAGCACAAATATCATGTCAACTAATTCATTTTGCAAAAAATTACTCATTATAATTCTTAAATAAACGTATTACGTATATGATGTTCGTAAAGTTAAGCGTCAAACATTCACACTGCAATAAAGTAATTAACTCAGTTACGTTTGAACATACACGCGAAATGACAAAACAGATACTATTGCTGAATTTTGTTTCTAATATTCTTTTGTTTTCATAGCTTGATCTGATTTAAACAATTATACATACATATGTAAACCTACGAAAATCGACAAATTCAGTAAAAAAGCTGGATTATCAAAAAACGGCAAAAAATAAATACCAACAATGTTATATCAAAAAAATTGTAATTAAATTTCCTATCTATCAATGTAACACAATGTATACCTTTCCATTTAAATAAATCAAGTTATCTATGATTAAAACTCTTAAACTTTGCAAATTCAGTAAAAAAGCTGGATTATCAAAAAACGGCAAAACATAAATACCAACAATGTTATATAAAAAAAAATGTAATTAAATTTCCTATCTAACAATGTGAAACAATGTATACCTTTCCATTTAAAAAAATCAATTTATCTATTATTGAAAATCTTAAACTGTGCATTACGATATCTCGAAAATTAAAAAAGATAATATTACTATTTCTACGATTTTATGTAGCACAGTCTATGACTAATCAACCATTAAAATTTTAGTGTTACACATTTCTCAATACGGTTGTTACAATTTTTCTTTTCAACCTCTAAATTTTCAAAAATTGAATGCAGCGCCTCAATTGCGCGTGTAAGATACCTCATGTAGAGAATAAAGTGCCCTTAAAATAAACCAGGAATCCAAATTTATAATAATATACGGTATGTTCCATTTAAAAAACTATAACTTTGTGTTGTAATACCCTGTATACGAGTAGTAATTTTTGCGAAAATATTTTCTAATTGTAACCCGAAAGATCCCACATAATCCTGCAATAAATAATTTCGTCCACGCACTATTGGCGGTCCCTGTATATCTCTTTGTATCATAAGCATCATTTTGCTACAATTTAAAAAAAATAGCTGATTCATTAGATATAGCTTTGCGCTTTGCCATTGTATCATTTACAGTCCGCCAATGTGTTAAGCAAAAGTGTAACTCTTATGGTTTCTGAGATCCCCATACAAATAATGAAAAAAAAAACTCACTGTGTATATTGTAATTTCTTTGTTTTATGTATCATGTGAGGAATTATAAGACATTTACGCGGTCTCGATTTTAGCCGTTCTTGTCAATGAGTTAAATATCAAATGCATGTTTTGGTATTTAACAGAATCTAAAGACTCGCTTTTTCTATGCTGAGAACCAAATTTGTGCTTCTTCAACATATTTTTAGTAATCTGAATACCTATAAGGGTTATTGAATATATTCTTGTTAATTTTTACTCCCGATCAGACCAATGTAAAACTTTTATTATCCTGAAATATTTAAAGGTATTAGTTATTTCAAAAAAAAATATTTTAAGTTCTTTTACCTTACTTGCTGTTTGAATCATTTAGTTTTAATATCACTCTAATACATAAAGAAGAAAATTATTTCATGTCATTGAAAATTTAAATCTTAAACGGAAAATGTAATGGAAAATTGATTACAAAATTTACTCGTCCATTTTAGAAAACATCACAATACATTACTTGGTGTTACATAATTATTGAATCACTAACAGGGTTTTACCCGCTATTTACGGAAACGGATCCACTTTCTCTGCACACAAAGAAAGGTTTGAGGTCAATCCTCTGTTCAGAATATTTACATATTGTATTTAATGCCACACTAATATATTAAAATTATGAAGTTTTGCTCTGGTAGATAAGAATTAAATGTAGTACATGTTATACGAATAACGAGAATTCTAAATTTACTCGAATGAGAAAAGACTAGCAGAAGTTTAGGAAGGATAATCTCAAACAGTTACAAATCTGATCTATTTAAAGCCGACGGTGTCATCCTAATTTAATCTGTGCTGAATTGAAATGAAGAGTATACCATTATTATTACTTAACAACGCAAGTAGCAAACTGAATTGCTTTCATAACACCTAGTCATTAATTCTTTTTCTGTAAAGCTGATACCGGATTTTGCTTTCACTGGGCAATGCCCTGCTGTAAGACATTTCTTAATCGGGGATAACCGTTTAAGTCACTCAATACTCCCTTAAGTATAAATTGAATTTGCAACAAAGATGTCTTCACAGATCTGCGGTGGTCGTAGCGAATATAAGGTAAAACATTTAACACTCGACTAAAGCTAAAGCGCGATTGTAGTCACGTACATACAAAAACACGTTATAAATTTACAGTTAGATTGACCGACCTAAACTGCTATTAGTGTTAACGTGTAGGTTCGAATAAGTTTATACAAGTATATTCAAGTTATCCAATATAAGTGATAATGATTTCATGGGCAAAATGGTTCTTTTTAACTACGGCCGTTTCCCTAGTGGCGCTGCAATCTACAGGAGATGATATTAGTAGAACTGGTAAGTGAGCTGATTTTAAATTAACTAAACGCTGCTTTGAGAATTTGCTCTTAATACTTGTGTTTGTATTTATAAATACAAATGGTACATGGAATTTTCATTAGATAAAGTTAATAAAACGTAGTTTACATTAAACCCGTATTAATTATGTATTCATAATGGTATTTAAATTTTTTTTGTGGTTTACACTAATGCTTAACATTTGTTCAAATGCAAATTATTAAATACAATTAAAGTAATTTATTGCTGTAATTCCAGGGAATTTGTTATTCGTAAAACTATTGGCTTTAACCGCAAACAATATCAGTGTTTATTATTATCTGTTGTTTGCCATTTCCTTTATTCATTTAACCATACCTAAAACCAAATTTTCAGCAGTTTAAACCTGAGTGTGTTATGTATTGAATCATACTTATAATACCTTTTTAGCACAGATGTATCAGAAAATATCTTTTAGTTAGCGTTCAATAAGAAATGCAAAATAATGTGTTTCATAAGGACTTACTTCAATATCTTCCTTGTCGATTACATTTACATTTAATAACACACGTTTCAAATACAATATAACTCCCCAATTTGTTTTAAATAATTATTTATTTATCAATATTTACAATGACAAAGAAGTAGTTATGGTAACAAATCATTAAGATAAAACAGCAAACTTGCTGTAAATTATAATTCTGTATTTAAAATATTACAAAAATGCCAAAATTTGATGTTGTATGAAGTCATAAAGTGATTATTTACTACTAATGTTTAGCATAATTTGATTTGTCTGTGTGTTTATTATATTTGTAACATCTAATGTGTTCTTTGTGTCTAATACCAAACTCCCTAAGTGTTTGACCAATATAAACAAAATTACAGAATGTGCAATTCAATTTAAATATACTCGATATCAAATGACGTTAGTTGAATCTTTGGCATTAAATAAACATTTAAGAACATTGGTATTAGTTATGAACGTTACCTTGTGCTTCTTGTTCTTTTGTAATATATAAGCTGCTTGTTCTTATATTTTTCTAAAATACGAAATTGATACGTATTTATTTTCTGTAATAAGAAATAAAAAGACAGATTAAATGCTTTGGAAGCATTCGAAATCTATAGACATAAACAGAAAGTACCTTTAATGAACGTACAGGTGGCTCTTATAGACTCATCTTTAGCAGGTATTTTAAATATAGAAGTATAACTTACATCAAATTTATTACTTTACCTTAATGGTTAATTACCATAACTACTTGTTTATTATTTTCTCTTGATAATGATACATGTTGTTTTGAAACGGGTAGAGATATAAATACTGATATTATATAAATTGTGGAATTATATTGTATTTAAAACATTAGTGCTATTAAATATGGAATTCTAAAGAATATACATTTACTTTTGTCTAGTAACTATTATATTACCAAAGTGGTAATGAACCAGAGAAGAATTTCTAAAGCTTACTAGATAGTAATTTTTTTGTTTTGTTTTATGCAAATAACAAAAATATATAAACCTGTCTATAATACTGTTTATGTTTAATTGCGCTTGAGTAATATATTCAGCCACACAAGCAGTATTTCTCATACTGCATCATATCGGTCATATCTCCCCCAGATATAGACAAACTACATGTGCACATTCCTAAAGGACATTCACCCCTTGATTAGTCAGAATCAGGTAACTTCCAAAAATTTTGCCTCGTATTTCGTAATTGACAAAAGTATGTTATGTGCGATTATTTTTGGTCTCAAGGCATTGCATTTGTTGTCAGCACTGAATCATTTTCTCCTGTTATCTTTTGTAGATTTTGTTTCCACTAGTTGTGCTTCTCCTGAACTACAGATAGAATGCTTTGTTATTATTATTATTAATGTTGATCTTGTTTACAAATAAACCTCGTATGGTGTATTTAAAAAAGAATCGATGTCTTCTTTAGTTAGTATAAGGATCTGTATCTGTCTCTCCTTTTCTATTCAAATGAGGTATAGTACCAGGAAATTTGCTATAAATCGCTTTAAATTAATATCCTGTTTGGATTTTAATTGAATTACAGTTACTTGTTCCGAAATTATACCAATAATACCAATACCCTAGCATCAAAAAAGGCAATATACATTTTCAGTCAAAATATACCAGATATTTAATAATTTTTGGTGCTCATTTTCAACCACATGCAGATGTTATATCGGTTTAATATTTTTTTCTGAAATGGTTGATATCCGTAAAGCTTTGTATATATCGTGTTCATGAACTGACCATTGCTTGTTCCAATTTATCTGCTATTGTCGCACGAGCTCAGAAACCATTTTTTCTTAACAACCCGTTATATAGCGACGTGGTAAAAGCAAAAGGGCTTCACAAGATTAGAGGTTCAATTATTATTTTTTGCTATCCTTTAGTCTTCTATGCTTTGGGAGTGACAACTTTATGTCAAGTAGTTTCTTATTGTTTACGGAGTTAGCACTGTGCGATCAACAAAGGAAGGTGGCTCCTCCCCTATGATACATGCTGTTAGTAGCCATTGGACTAAATATAACCTCAAAAATTGACATTTGACGTTTAATGATTAGGACGAAAATCAAATTGAAACATAATTTAATTTATTTTTACATTGTTACTAACAATTAACAATTATGGGTATCACAACAATTTTGTTATGTTTAATATTGGTGTAGTCATATGTGCAGTGGCAAATGCTTACTAACGACATAATTCATAGAAGCGGCGCCTATTTCTTTGTTGATTACATAGTAGTAGTGTGTCGTGCAATTGAGCGTTTATTGATGATGGTTCTAAGAGTCTTTTCTTTGTTGGCCTACTTACTACGTAGTATCTTATATTTAAGAGGGTATTGTTTAGAAATTGTTTCAAAGAGGGTTCCATCACAAACTAGGTGGGGATATTTAAATCTTAAATAATTACGCCATATTCATAACTAAATCTTAGTATAAAATGTTTGCAATTTATGCAATTTTTTTGTTTCCAACTGTTTCTTTTCTGTGACACAATTTTTTAATTTTAATCCGCATTATTTGCATTTCCTTCATTTCTGAGTAAGTGACTTTCTTTTAACTATTTTTGGCTATGCTCCATCAGCCATCTGCAATCTGACCAAAAAATTTACATTTGTGTTGATTTTTAGATTGTACTATCGCGCTCAAAAAATACTGGTACAGCAGCAAGTTTGACAAATGGTTAACCCCTACTCGAAAATCGTGAGATGTCCGATTTACATGCAACAAATGTGTCTACATCAAAATTTGAATTTTGGAAGTGTCTACAGTAACAATCTGTACCAGAATTTTTGAGCGCGATAGTACATTCCATTTTAATTGAAGATAGCTCTTAAATATATACATTTAAAATCGTTATTTATCGACCATTTTATCCCACTTTTTTATAATTTGCTACTTACAGTGATGTAATTTAAATAGATACATGACACACTGACGATAATCTATTTTCTTGTATTTTCCCCCTATATATGGGGTATTTTATTATTACACCAAAAGTATACTGGTATTAAACAGTTCTAACTAAGCTCAAATCTGATTAAATGTCAAAATTAATTTAAGTTTCCACATTTAATTGAAATGAATTGTAGTAACCACGGTTCACTGTATAAAAATAGAAAGAGTCTATTAAATTTTGAGTGAAGAAGTATGGTTCCGCCGTATTATAACTTACCCATAAATTTATTCTTGGGTGTCTTTCAATTGAAATAAAAGGTTTTCAATAAATTTCACAAAATAAACTAAAATGAATCCTCATTTTTAATACTTAAAAAAAGGCAACATATATCAATCATGTGAAAATAAATTAATCAAATTTGACGTTAGTAAAAAATATTATACCGATTTTGTAAAAATAACTATATTTTATATTACTAAAGATTAGTTATAACTTTAATAAATTAAATACTATTAAATCGCCTTGAAATTGGCAAATACTCTTTAAAATGACGAAGACTTATAATAAAAAACGCTACAACCGAAAAACAAATTTAACAAAATCTTCAAGGAACAGATTTTCGTTACTAACTAAACTTAGTTATTGAAAACAGAATGGCAAAGTTGTGATGAATAAACAAGCCGTTGGTAAAACATTTACATCAAGGTCTAGGAAAAATACTGCTAAAGACCTAGACATACCAAACGCCAGAATTAAAATTGAGACGTTCCGATAGACCTTTTGAATTGCATGATGCCAAACTCTATTTATTTGTAGATTTTATTCTTGTCTATTGAAGTTATTAGGATGTTTATGTATCGCTTCAAGTTGTAAACGAACATAGCAATGAGTTTGTCTTGATAAAATTTCCATATTATCAAATTGGATGTACCATGATTAAATTCTTTTAAATCATCTACAACTTCAGATTATACTTTTTCACTTCTTCACTTTTTGTATACTTACACTAGACTCAAAGAACATATTAGGTTTTATGAATGTACCTTAAATAATTTAAATTAGGATATTCTATTTGATCATATGATAATTCCATTAAGACACACTCGCTATTGTGTTCGCTTACAGCGCGAGAAGCTATTGAGATTTGTAAACATCCAAATAACTTCAACAAACAAGGAAATCTCCGATTAAAAGGGTTCCTTTCAATTAAAAAATATCAGAATGATATGTCATAATTTTATGTTTAGGTTTTTGTTGTTTTTTCCTAGACCTTGAAGTAAATGCTTTACCAATTAAATGTGGTAAGTCATCACAGGATTGCTTTGAATGATAACGATTACAGTCCTTAAACAGTTATTAAAAGTTATTTCCTTGTTACATTTCGCGTAATTTAACTAGATCATTAATTGGTAACTTTACACTAACATTATAGTGTGATTAAATTTTATATCTTTCTTTCCTTTCATTGCCAGCCTTTGTCGGTTCTGATTTCCCATTTTCAAGGCGATTTAATAATATTAAATTCTAGCTAATCTTTAGTAAATTCAAGAATACTCTCTATAGTTGGCTTTGAAATTTATTAAAATAACATATGAGGCTTTTTCGTTTCGGTGTTATATTTTATGAAATTGTTTTGAACTCTATCTTAACTACTGACGACGATAACTGTAGTTGTTACCAAAATGTATAAATTTGTTTAAATTATCTTAAAATACACGATTTACAACCTAAAAAAGGTAAGTATTTGTAACTAAGAGTTCAAAAAGCAAAGTCTACACTTTCATAGTTATTTTCCGCAGTATGTAGATGTGCATGCTCAACCTTTTTCAGACACTTTTTAACAATAAATAAACTTAATTTGAAATATGTATATTAGAAATAATATTCTCATAATGGGGTAAATAGTAAAAAAATCACTTTAGACAACGGTGCTGTATTCCATTTTTGTTGTATATTGTCTCTTTCGATAAATAGTCTCGCTTATTAATAGAAGAGTTATGTTTAGGATACCTCATGTAAACGTTCAGCTGCACGTTAGACAAAATGTAAATTTTACCATTATTAAATATACTTAGCTTTTTTGGGTTTTCAATGGTGTATTTTTATATTAATGTTTTACACAAATCTAAACATTTCGATATCACTTACAGTTATCGCCCTCAGTAAGTAATAAAATCTTTTAGCTATTTAAATTGTTGAAACAAAATTTATGAAATTTGTGTTATCGAAAGGTTTAGATTTATGTAACACATTAGTACAAAATACTCCATTGATAATTTAAAAAAGCTAAGTATTTTAGAAATATAAATTATCTGTCAAATTTTTCTTAATTCTTTTTCACGCGTACATATTGAACGCCAATAAATAATCTCTAAAATTGAGAAACGATGGAAATTTCATCGATTCAGTTACAAAAATGAATACAAGCACTAATAATATTGTTTCGTATGTATCAGAGAGTCATACTTAGGACTTGATGTAGAAAACTGGAGTGAGATTACAGTAGGTATACTTTAATGACAGATTTTCTACCATACCATGACACCGTGAACACAGAAAAACTGTACATTTAGTTTTCTTCTGACCGTTTAACAACCATTAAGGGTCTATAAAGAAAATCAATTTTGTCAGGAAAAACGACTATAATTTAATCTTTCGTTGCTACACACTACTAAAGGAATTTATGGCGTGAGTTGGGTTAGAGATAAACAATTAGTGGCCGATACGTCCTGAGGCTGATAAATCGAATTTGAGGAGTGGTCCCTGTCTACTACAAGGTCCTTTAGTTTATGAAAAATGGTCCTGAAAATCCATAAAATAATAGAGAAACTGGTAGATGACCATACCATGAGGAATTGTTTATTTAAGTTCTAGGAATGCCTGAAGGCATTATTTTACACTACACTACTAAACGTCAAAAATCAAACAAAGGAAACGTCTATGAACATCAACTACTAATGGTTTTAGTAATGCTGGTTACTAGAATTTTGCCCTACTAAAGGTATTTCACCATCAGTGAGAGATATATAACGTATCGTATTGGTATGAAGCAACAGTTTTAGTTATTATCCGATTAGAAGTGCTTTGGTTTTTCTCCTTTTTTTTTGGAAAAACGGCTACTTCGGCACGATATGTTATCTTAATAAATATATTGCATCTGATTAAAATTTCCATCGCTTCTTAATTACGTTACGTTTAATCAAATCAGTAATTCACTTCAATAATTAATAAAGGAAGCCTAACACACTTTTGGATGCGTAACTACATTTTCTCATAGTTCAAATTCGCAGATTATTAAAAGAAACTACAAGAAAGCTCCAATGAAATGACTACTTACTTAATCTCTCGCCACGATATTGGGCTTCAAATTGTAATGATGTAACACTGAGTGAAAAAACTGTGCCTGCACTTTGGTCGAGAAATTGTAATACCTTCGCAAGTTTCGTTTCAAGAAAAGTGGTTAATTACTTATTCAAATCGTTGACAATTGAGTGATTGTACTGAACATGACAAAAAATATTATTTTCCCAAACTATCTCGTTTATAAATGGTTGTAATGTAATTACAGTTTACACTTATGTAATATGAATTGTTTAAATTATAGAACATAAAATAAGTAACACTAAGTTTCCTTCTAGTATGACCAATCTCATTTCTAATATACGTTATTGATACAATTATACGCAATTTATAATAGAAATTAAGCTTCTCTAATTCTGGTGAGGTACCTTTAATTTAAATTGTAGATCGAGCTATTATGTAAACCATTTTAAATATAATTTCAATAGTCAAGTCTATTATTATTTAATACTATTATTGAAGATCTAATGCATCGATAAAGTGTTAACTGTAAGTGCAATCCGATATAATAATATTATAAGGTTATTCAGGTTTACCTATTAATATACAGTTCTATTAATAATTTCGGCTGGGTTGATTTAACCAAATTAATCTCCGACATTTAGGCATGCATATTGATATTTATTACTTAAGGAACAATGATAAATTTCAATATTAACTTATACTTTTTAATCACTTGAAAATAAAATAAATGAGGTATTGAAAAATTTATGTTAATTTCTTGTAAAGTAAATGTCAAAAATATAGAATATCTAGGTCACAATTAATTTAAATATAAGTGGAAAATTCATACCCTATTGTTTATTAAGTATATATAGTTTATGTAATGATGATATCTACTTTCATTTGTAATAAATAGAAGTAATGAACACCAGGGTAAAGTCTGACTATCCAAATCCAAATTAAACATTAAGTACAATTGTAACAAATTTATTGCATATACATTAAAATCTCGCGTATAAATCCTATCGGCCCTGCGATAAAAGTACTTAAACTATGTACATATATATTCAATCGTCGAGTTCCGACACAATTTATTTACACTATCAATAGTTTTAATGAATTTCAAAAATTAAATCTATCAGCAAGTGACCATTGATTTATTTCAATTGAAATTAATAATCCAATATCAGGTATCTCTCTCCAGATCACGATATTCATGGACACTCGTAATATATTCCAAGGTAGGTGTGATATAATAATGCTCTCACCTTTTTGAATGTTTGATTGCTTAACAAAGCAATCTAATTCCCTTTAATTAACGAAGTCTTTTTACACGAACTCTGCCTTTGCTTACCGGTATAGGAAAGCTTTAACTTCACTATTTATTTAGTAGTACTGTCCTAATTGAACATGCATTTATTTAAAGCGTTTGATATTCATCTTATTATCTGTTTAAGTTCTATGCTTACATACAATTTGAACAAATATTCTAGATATAACGAACTAATTGTACACCATGTTAATTCACCATTTACTTAATTAAATGTATAAATAGTTTATGAATTATTATAATTGTTAGTTCTTTTAGAGGAGAATGAATTTAGCACCCATTTTTGTTAACATGTACTTGACTAACTTAAATGCGCAATACAATTTTTGTTTCTTTTGTCAGATATCGTAATTCTATGCATAGGTCTTTTTAAACCTAATATACAATCACTAATAGAATTAAGGAACCTTATGTTTAATGATCGACGACGAAAAACTTTCTATTTTAAAATTTGAAATTTTACACAATTTCATATCAAATAATTTAAATGGCCACAAAATTTAAAGTTTTGATGGTTTCGCGTCGATATAAAATGCATACATTTGTACAGAATCGGTATTTCTATAATTTGACTTATTGCTTTCAGGTTTTATTTTGTTTCCGGTTGAAATTAATTTTGAATTTGTTCAAAGGACAAGTTTATCAGTCATTTGATTGTCAAATAAATATTTGCAAATTTCGTATTTGACAGGGTTAATCAACCTTGTTGCTTTTCGAGTAATTCCGGGCAATTTTCGAATATGGTTATGTTTTGGTGTTTTTCTAATGGTAGACGGTGCATTTTTTAGCCTTTTATGTGCCTTCTTATTTTTCTTTACGATAAAAAACTGTGTTTTCCAACTACTTCCTCTGACATGTTGATTGTCGTTGTCTTCACCAGTAACTGGATGCTTAGCTCTTAAAAGATCACCTTCTGTTTCACTACTTTCACTTTCTTCACTTATTTCCACTTCTTGTGAAGTGTCAAGTGCTGCTCTTTATCACTTGGGACATTGGCTTGACATATATCTGAGTCGTCCATCTCTTGGTTGTCATCATCTTCCTAATCTCTCTCCAAATACCACTCCATAATCCTTTCATCAAAATTTTTGCTTCCAAAGTGGACAATTTCCTTTTATAGACGTTTTGAATCATTACCACGGCTGGTGGAAGAAATATCCGTGATAAACTTCTAAAAATAAAGACTAAACTCTTTTTGATTCATCCACACAAATGCACTCAAACTGAAACAAAAAACAATCCAAGTTTGTTTTGTAATTTGTACATAATGCGAAACATACGGTCTTTCATACCTGTATTATTACTGGCGTAAAGCAAAACACCCAGCCTGTAGGACCGGAATAAATCGACACGCACCTTACAGGAGCAAGATAAGTACTAAGCGCTATTGATCGCGTTGTTTAGCTAAGGAGTGGGTTGAAGCATACTTGGGAGGGGAGAGCCGCAGATCAAACAGGGTTGCTACACTTTAGCCTAATCTAACAAAGCAGGTGTTTCAGTTTAAGGGTTAATACGTTTGCAATTTATTTTCAACACTTTCGATTGGGGTAGTTTCATTCTTAAATGTATGGATTTCTGTTAATCAGAATAATGTTTACCAATTCAATGTAGGTATACCTATTACACTAATTTAAAAACAATCATAAAGCTTTCTTTCCAAATAAACTTAGTACCTAATCAAAATAAAATAATGCTCAATTCAAGATAACAAGAACAAAACTATTAGTAACCAAACAACTGTTTCTCTTCAATGTACTATTAGAATTTTTAACTTGGAAATTCTTAACACAGTTAAACGGATCCACTGAGATCCATTTAAATAAATTATTTTACTAAATACGGATAAATTGCCTGAATTATTACTTATTACAGTTAATTAAACTAAACCACTAATCACCGCATTTTGCGCATTTGCTATAAATGTTATAAAGTTAAAACGAGAAAATTAAAGAGGTCAAAGTTGAATTAATGTTATTGATGAGAAAATTTCAACTATCTTACAAAAACCCCAAAATAATGTATTAAGTGCTGACGTGATCTTAAAGTATTGAAAGAGGTTTCAAACAGCTGAAATAAACATTGAAATTTCCCAAAATGAAAAAAATTAAATAGGATTAAACTAATGAATCTAGAATATATGATAAAGCAAATACACAGAATTTAACTGAGTGGGACTTATTAGAGATATAGTATTAAATTTTAAAGAAGTATTTAATGAATTTTGTACCTATTGAACTTATTTTCATAATCATCTAGTAAATTGTAGTTTACATAACCCTTATTGGTAATAATATTTTAAGATATGCATAAGAACTAATTTTACACAATTTTTTAAAAAGTATTGTGGAAATATAAGAAATATGAAACTGTTATCCATCTTCCACGACATTATAATAGTTATAGAGCACAGTAACCGTATTAAACATAAATCTAGTTCCCAAAATAAATTCAATTTGTAGAGTAATTGTTTTTTTTATTTGAATAATAAATGAAAATTGTGTATATTTGTAATTGATTTAAAGGTCAGAAGCGCCTTTGTAAATGTTACTGTCACAACCTATAAGGAATTAATTATAGTCTCACAAAAAAGCCATTAGATATTGACTAAAGTTTATGAAAATTTTGCAATTCGAATTTTTATATCAACTCATAGCTTATCATGCAGACAGTGTTTAACTATAACTTATCATTTAGGGTTCGAGAAATACAGTAATAGAATTAAATTCAACGTAAATTACCCCGACTTATTTGCCGAATTTATTCCTTGCAATCTGGAGTGATGTTTGGATGTATGTGCATAGATCCAACAACAGTATGTTGAACACAACAAAAATAATGCTGTATTATGAACTTAACGTATATTCTTAAAGCAGTCCGAGCAATTACTTGTATAATCCGGGAGGTAGTGTCACTTTTCAATGCGTTATTTCAGCAAAGTTGAATTTTCAAGTGCGAATAGCTGTTCCATTGTTCATTGAAAAAGTCAGTCAGCTGCTAGAAGAACGTGGCTTAACTCATTAACGCCGTAGAAAGTTTTTTGGAAAAAAAATACTTTTTTGTTGAAATTCTTTATTATTGGCATGATTATAACAAAAAATCAAATGTATCGTATCTTGTCAAAGTGACAGCTTATAGGATATAGCCATATACAGTACAATGGGCATATACGTGATAAAAAGTAACTAATCAAACTGAAATTAAAGGTAAACTGGAAACATAAAGGTTAGGAGTGATATTTAATAAAACAGACTCGCTCTAAACATAATGTTACGTTACACTTTTGGCATCTCCATCTGACCCGTTGATGGCACAGGACCCAGCCTAACTGATTACTAAGTTTCTGTGGAACATGATGATCACGGTCATGCTGCCGTACACTTACTGGTACTTGCCCAGAAGGTTCAGCTTTGTTTGGTACGAATTTATTGTAACAGGTTAGGTAATGGCGGACAATTTGCCTTTTATAGTCTAGTAGAGAAATTTTACTCTCAGAAGATAACTGGTACAGTCTCCATGTATTTGTCGTAACTATGTTGAGCATATTGGTAAACAAAACCCACCACCATTTTTTCCACGGACAGATATTCTGTAATTTTTTACTGCTTGCTCATGTAGTAAGTCAACTCCTCCCACTGATATGTTATAACTTCGAAACAGTGATGGCTGTGGTACATCAATTTTATGTCCGTCTGAAACGGACCAACGTTTTACTGTATGTAAAGGTTCTAATACATCAAAATTCGAGGTTATAGTTAAGGTCTTATTATCTTTCCATCCTGCAATAACAAAACCACTTTCTTCGGTTTATTTAAACTCATTAGTACCATATTTTCTTGTCGTCAAACAGTTTAACATCGGTTAATGGACATTTTTTTGTCGGTTCATTTCTTAAAGTTCCTGTAGCACATAACCTTGTACGTTTAACTTTATTAGTAAGTCACAACAACAACAACAAATAGTTGCCAAAGTAGACAATTTCATCAGAGGGGATAGAAACAGCTTCTAAAAGGTTTAAAACTATTTTAGAACCCAGGGGTATTCTTTGTTGTATCAAATTTTTATCAGCTCCACTGTAGGTATCGAAAGCATAGCAGTAGCTGCATAAAAACCAATTTTTGCAGCCAAATATGATCTGTTTGGATCTGATGAATTGTTTTGGCGAGTGACGACCAAATAATTTTACCATGGATTCATCTACTGTCGAAAATTTTGATTTAATTTAGTCATTAGTAGTCGTATTTTTGCCAACCTGTCGGTAACGTCTATGTTCAAATTATCAGCTAGGTGAATATATTTTTTGATATCTAAGTATCTATTGCGTGACATGACATTGACCACGCAGGGCACTGTCAAATCTTGATCCAAACTCCAATAGTTCCTTTCACTTGGTACTATATGATACCCTGTGAAAAATAGAATTCCAATAAATCGTTTCAAGTCTGCTTTGGACATAAAAAAATGGTGATCATTTTCCTGTGTAGTGTATAGATTTGTTTGTCGAGTTACAGATTAAAGTATTTAATCATTTACTAATTTTTCAAACACATTAACAGGGTTGAGATCATATTTTAGTACTTATGACCTCGAATGTCCATTTGAGTTCCTTAGCCCTCGGATTTTTTTAATTCTCTCTGATAAGGGTAGATCACTATCTTCATCACTCCTTTCGATTTTGTCATGCATATGATGTAATCAAATATGACCAGCTATGTCATGTGGCATAGGCATATTTGTATCTTCCATCAATTCATCATCAATATCCTCCTCGTCACAATATCCACTTCGTTTTCTTGATTTGAATACGAGTCAAGATCATCTAAAGCTGTACGTAAAGTAACATATCTCTTTGCCTAAAATCTACTTGTAGAAATTACCATTATGGTAACCTTAAGAACAAATAGAGACATTGAATTCTCACATTGTACTCGAATGAGTACAGTCAAGCTTTTTCTTAGTATAGACTATGCCTTAAGTATTTTGACACAGTATATGTAAGTTGTGGTTAAGAATGAAACAAATATTACGACTAAATACAATATGTGACCATTAGTTCTATTAATCAATGTAGATAACATTTTCTATTTACCTCTTTCAAAAATTGATTGTTGGTTATAAAATAATATCCAGTATGGATTCTTGAAATCGTTTAATGAGAATAGTGAGAATTTAATAATAGAATCCAATATAAAAATAATGCATTATAACCTAGGTATACAATGTTTCGAGTAAAGTTTACATGATTTAGTATCAAACTCTGTAAGACAAAGATATCTATCTAGAAGTGTGAAAAATCAAAATAGTGAATTAACTGGAATTCATTAGGAAAAGAATAGAAAAATGTATGCACTGAATACCTGGTATTTTTCACTTCCGGAGGTAATATTACTTAAAGACGTACTTTCCCTCATGTTCTGCCCATCCATAATCGGTCGGTGAAGACAAACTTGGTGTAGGAAGGTTCGCATGATTACACAATTGTGCGATGTAAGAAGTTCTCCGTAAGTCTGCCTTGCATGGAGGCAGCATAGATCCTTAAAAATTCTGACCACATTTCTTTGTCACTCACATTGTAGACTTTCATAAATGAGACATGGAAAGTAGGTCACCGTTATGAGTAGACTGAGATGAACTGCAATAAAAAGTGCTGTCGTCAGCATACTAATCGATCGGATTAGTTGTTGGATAAGTAAGGTCATTTATGTATAGCGTAATGCTAACTTCTTTAGAAAAATAGCCATCAACAAATTCACGTATTCGTCTTTTATCAAGTAAACTAGAAACCCAGTTGATGCGCGTATCATTTAATCAAAATGAGGTGAGTTTGGCAAGTAAACACTTATAACAAACTTGTTCAAATGCCTTTGAGATATCTAAAGCAACTACAACTGTTTCACCGGATTATTCTAATGTATTATTACAAACTTGTGTTACATAATGGGGGTCACTAAGTAGTTTGTTAGTTTCAAGGAACGAGAGCAGTTGCTTATTGATGGCTTTTTCCATGATTTTAAACAAAATGGAAGTGATATCAATTGGTCGGTAGTTAGAGATCAGTCTTATCGCCTTTGGGAATAGGTTGAACATTTACCGACTTCCGTGATGAAGGAAACTCCCCAGATGACATAGAGATCGGATAGAGCTTATACAGGACTTGTACTGGTTCCGGGAGACATTTCTTTAAGACAATCGCGGGGATATCGTTTGCGCCAGTCGACTTATTGAGATCAATCCTACAGGTAATCGATTCTATGGACTTGTACAGAAAATGAATAGGTTTCATAGCGTATGAAGAAGAGTTAACTAGGGGCACATCTTTTCCAGAATCATTGAGACACGAGTTTGATGCAAATAAATCCACCAAAACATTGGTTTTGTCTACAGAATCAGCAACTACAGATCCGTCAAAATATATTAGAGGGGGAATGAGGTTGTACCAAAGCTTTAATGGCTTTAGCTAAAGACTAAAATTTACGACTGTCCAAAGAAGATGTAGCTAGATTATTGCATTTTGGTTGTTCTAACAATTTTTTAGGTTGAGTGATAACACTTTTGCAGATATTTTTAGCACCAACGTATTCTTCATGACTCTCGACCATTTTATTAGATTTCCATTTAATATAGGATTTGTTTTTAAAGATATTGTATCAGCACAAGCCTTATTGAATGACCTATACGATTCTGTTTTTTGTGAATGTAACTCCATGCCCATGAGGGTGACTTCAGATACTGAAAGAGCAATGTCCGAAGAAAAGGGCGACTTAAAACAATATTCACGCCATGGAAAGGTTGCAAAGAAGTCTCGTAAATCACTCCATCCAGCTGACTTAAAACACCACAAGGTTCTATTAGTGTTGGTAACAACAGGGGAATTAGGGACAGTAGAAATTATTTCTATTAGACAATAGTCAGATAGACCTAGAAGAGAAAGAACGGATGTTTTACAAACAAGTTGGTTTGATGTAAGAAAGGGATGTTGAAAATGTGGAGTATGGCTAGGGTTATCAGTGATTCTTGGGGGTTCAGAAATCATTTGTGTGAGATCGCAAGCAATTGAAGTTTTATATAATAGGTATTTATTACAAAAACATATGTTTGACAGAATATCTACAAAAATTAAAAAAAATTAAATTCTACTGACTGTGTATATATTGTTACACAAACTATTGAAGTTTATCCATTTTCTTCCAAATACGTATACAAGTTTTATGTGAGAATTATGATAGCAGCAGTATGAGTATCGCATTCGTCTACGTTTAGAATAATATGAAAACTGTAATCAGCTAATAAGAAAACGTGGAAAAATATGTTAGCGTACACTTCAAAAGCCTATCGGACAGGATTAACCACATTGTAATACCAGGTGACATTTGTTAAATAAGTTTATTTGTTACTCATTTGTGAATGTTAATTTATCAAGTCAGCTTATTGCCGTTGAAAGTCAATCTTTACAAGCTTAGAGACAAAAGTTGTTGATTTTTTACAAGCTAGAGACGACCGTACCTTGTTCGCATTGTATTACCAAATTAATAAAATAAGCGCCGTTGTCAGAGTAATGATTTCAAAGGTAACGAGACTTTTTTTGCAAGTTAACTTTAATACATTTGCATTTTGAATAACAAATAAATTATATAACAATACAAGCAAGGTAACGGGTTTTTACTGGCTCCAGTCCGCCAGTAAAACCCTTTGTACCTTGATAGTAATGTTATATACTATTTCACATCAATACTTTTTAGATTTGCTGAAATAACCCTATTTTACGTGGTCAGCTGACAACCTTCAGCACTTATCCTATATAGCTGACATTATTTTTAATTTATACCATATAATGAAACTAATGAAATTACCCAAAACAAAAATTGTTTTCTTGCATGTTACGCAGAGTCGCGTCAACTGACACTTATCTAAGTTATTTTCAAAACAAAAGCTAACTTTTAAAAACCAGAAAAAATAACACGGAAAAAAGTAACACACCTCTTGGACTATTGAAATAAGTACAATGTTATTATAAGTTTTGTTATGAACGAATAAGTTAAAAAGTAAATAGGTATATAATTAAAAACTATTATGAATTTTATTAAATAGATAAATAAAAGTTTACCTAGAGCACTTTCTGTACTTTGCTAGAATACCGCTAAGTGCAGGTCGTAGGTTCAAATCTTACTCGAGGTAAACTTTTTATTTATGTATTTAATAAAATTAATGATAATTTTTACCTACGACCACGGTAGAAAATAGACGAAAACACACGACACACAGCCTCAGTAAATTCGTCACTACGTACGGTAAACAAATCGCACAGTTTTCGTAAACAAAACGCACAGTTTGACTATATAACAAATGAAAATATTACAATGTCATATGAATCGACAAATCGAGATACTTCTAATATACGTGATAATTGTACAGTAACCATAAATAATTATTATAATGTTTCTAATGTTAATTAAACCAACGTAGTAGTAAATAGAACGAATTATATTGTGTATGATCATCAAAGTTGTGAGACATAATTTTGTACAATTGTTTGAAATAAAATTGATCAAAAGTCAATAATACACTGAGTATCCCATTTAAAGAAATGAAGATTACTAGTTTTTAGATCTCTATGTATACATGAAACGAACAACAAAAAACAACGACTAAAATAAAAAATCGACGTGTTTAAGCATTATCTACAATACCTGATAAAAATGAAAATATTAAAAGCAGTCCAGACTTTTTTGGCAGTGTCTATGGTCGTAGGTAAAGTATAGTACGTAATACGTGTTGTAGAGCAATTACGCACTCATGCAATTATGCACTAGCCGCTACGCGGCTGCGTGCATAGTTTTTCCATTCGTGCGTAATATGCCTTTTACAACACTTATTACGTAATATACTATTAATTACATATTTACCTTTGAACTTATTCATTCATAACAAAAACTTATAATTATTTTTATTTATGTATTTAATAAAATTAATAATAACTTTTAAGTACAACGTTGTCTACTACTAATAAGTTAACAACTCATAATAATTATATTTGTATATCTATACATACATAGAGTGAGCTTACTATATTATGAGCTTTGAACCGTACAAAAAATAAGAATTACTAAATAAAACCCAGGATGATGCACTAATAAAGAGGCGATGGTGATTATTCTTAGTACATCATCATCTCACAACTCTTAAGAGAATGAATGCACTATAATTTGTTTATACATCTTTAGTAACCATACTTATAAGAATTGCACAATAAGATCGAATTTCTATAAACAAATGTATTTTTTTAATTATTGTTCCACAAGTAAGTATATATTCTAGAAGAACATGCTTTACCTTGAACCACAACTTTGATTTATTAATTATCATTGTGAAATTGAGTTACGTATTATTTCGTGGTAATTATCTAGCTGGATAGAAAACCTAGAGAAAACTGAGAAGTGGAATATGAAACTTACAACGTGACCTTAGGTAACAAGATTATAGCTTTAATAAACGTAATTAAAAAAAATCTTAAACTAACAAAAATTACCCTTCAAGGAGAGTGTGCCAGGTTATCATTATTTAATTCCTTTTATTTAGCTAGTTAACTAAACTTTGACCAACTTCTTCATTCAGCACAGGAAAGATAGTTATATAATAGAATGGGTCACTCAGAACTTCAAAGAAAAAGTTCTTACTGCTTCAATGTTATTACAGTTTTATTTTGTATGTATTCTGTTCATGGATCTACTCATTTTCACGTTTTACGGTTATTTCTTAGAATCGCTAATTGTACAGTATATAATTGCACAAGATAAAATTGCTAGACATTTATAATGAAATGCTTAAGGAAAGTTTCTCTATTATCTTTTTTCGTTGCTCTTCTTGCTTTCGGTAATAACATTCATTTTATGCAGACCTACTTTACAGAACTCTAATTTTGTTAATTCTAGGAACGTCTTTTTTAAAATGTCTTTTCAGTTATTAACGTTAATGTAGTTAAAAACTTTAATAAAAGTAATATGGTCAAAAAAATTGTCAGTTCATAAGATAAATACGATTGTACGATTCACAGTAATTTTTGTTGAGATATTCCCCAAAAAAGACGCTTGTCTTCAACCTTATAGTGTACGTGCCTGTATAAATCAAAGTTGTCTTTAGTGAGTTAATTAAACAAGTCAATTTGAAGTGTATTTATTTAGACTATATTTAACAAAATAAATAAAAATTGTAGTAATTATGGTACTGAAGAAGGTGTTCCGTTTTTAACGTAATACCCCAAATAAGTAATTACTTATCTCTTGTAAAACTACGGTATTTTAGGTACACATGTATTATATTACGTTTTATTATTTCAAATATATTTGGAACTATAGAACTTCTGGGCGCAATTATAGCTTTTGAATAAAAACACAATAAATAAATTACGGAACAAGCAAGTAGCATTTCTATCGATAGTTGTAAAGTAAGGGATAATCTATGGCAACACGTTGGGAGTCACATTATAATGATTTACTGGCAGTTCGTGTCTCACACTGTAGGTAGTGCAACATGCCTCACTTTCGCAGCCAAATTGTAATGATAATAGTAATACCATTTATTAATTTATCCATAATTTAGAAGGGCGAAGTTCAGTTGCCGGTATACTCTGTTCTTGCACTTAACGCTGTTTCTCTAATATAAGTACCTAATCCACGAAAGGGGTAGCGTAACTAAAACTTAAAGTGCTACTTAATATTTCTCTTCCACATTGGGCGTTAAAGTATAATTAAACTTCTCAATCTTTGTTGAAGGAGAACTACTTAATACTATATTGTAAGGTTGGTAACTATATGATATATTGAATGAGATAAAGAAAAAATCATAATTTACCCAAACTAGCTAACAAAATAAATAACACTAATGTTACTCCTCGAGTACTCAAAACTCCTCTCCAATAACAGTTTTTGACACAATTATATTCAATTTTTAATAGAAATTGATAAACTGACCAGCTCGAGTAAGGTGCCTTTAATTTAAATTATTATGAATCAAAGTTACCAAATATTACCCTACGTAAACTACTTTAAATATAATTTCAATCGTCAACTCTTCGTTAATATTTAGGAATTTTATTGAAGATTCGTGAATATATAAACTGTTAACTGGAAATGAAATGAGTATTCAATTTGGTTCTAATCCTCTGATATATCGTAAGGTTACCCAATCTGTCTACTACTATAAAGTTTTATTAAAAATGTTGATTTATGTAATTTAATTAATTTAATCTCTGACTTTTAGTCATAAATCTTAATTTATTCTCAAATTATTTATGAACTGAGTTAATAACATACAATTGGTGTGCTAAACGCTTTCTCACTTGAGGAACAATGCAAATTTCAATATTAAATTATACATTTTGATCACTTAAAAATAAAACAATTGAGGCATTGGAAAATTTATATCAATTTCGCTTGTAAACTAAGTCAAACTTGTGGAATATTTATTTTACAACCAGTTGAAATACAAGTAGAAATTTTTGTACTTACAAGTTGTTCCCGTTCCGCTTTACCGGCCCCTTATATATATATATATATATATATATATATATATATATATATATATATATATATATATATATATATATATATATATATTTGAACACTCACGTGGAATATTAGAAATTGAAATGTCAACAAAAACCATATACATACGAACAGTATTAGAAATATATGCGAAAAGACTGCATATCGTATCTTTGGAAAAGCACCACCTATAGAAAGCGTTGTGTACTACATCTTAATTTCAACAATACATAAATTTGACACCAATTTAGTGATTAACTCTCGACATTTGCCATTACCTACAACGGACATATATATATATATATATATATATATATATATATATATATATATATATATATATATATATATGTTATATATATATATATATATATATATATATATATGAATTAGCAATCCAATTCATATACTTCTTTCTAACTTAATATAGTGGTGTTATGTACTTTAATTTGTAATCAATAGAATAAATGAGCACCCAAACTGAAATTATACCTTATGTACAATTGTAACAAATTTATTGCATAATGTCACAGACATACACTGAAATCTCTTATATAAATCCTATCGGCCGGCAATCAAGCTACGAAAACATATACATTGAATGGTCGAGTTCCACCACAATTTACTTACTGTATCAGTAATTTTAATGAATTCGAAAAAAGAAATCTACTGTCATCACGTGACCATTGACTTATTTCGATATTATATGAAAAACAATAAAAATGTCTCTTACTTATTCGAAACTAATGATCCAATATCAGCTATTGTATTCGGATCACGATATGCACAAACATATACTCAAAGGTAAGTGTGGTATAATAATCTCTTTGAACTACACTTGGTCTTTTGACAGACCAATTTATCTCTCTTTCAGTAATTAAGGCACACAACTGTTTTTACATGAACCAGTAAACACCTGTTTTCGCTTACAAGCATTAAGAAAACTTTAAATATATTTGAACTTCTCTATTTATTTTGAGTACTGTCCAAATTCAACACAGATTTACTTAAAGTGTTTAATATTTATCTACTATTTATTTAAGCTGTGTACTTAAATATAATGAATTCATAAATTATTGTGTATGTTATGGAAATGAGTTTAGCGCACTTCCTTGTTAAACCTATACACACAACACAATATTTATTACGTTGGTCAAATCTGGTAATTCGATGTTTAGGGCTTTTTAAGTCTAATATACATTTAACCAAAAAACTAATAGATTTAAACAACCTCATGGTTAACGATTGCAGATTAACTTCTAGTTTAAAATTTGAAAGTTTATATAATTTCAAATTACATAGTTAAAAATGGCCGCAATCCATTGATACCTGTCACGTTTCCAGCGAAATTCGGTCTGTCAACAAAAATTCACTTGCGTTACCTTTTAGATGGTACTCGTTATAGTTATTTGTTCATTCCTCCATTTAATGCGTTAAATAACACAAATTTTAGGGTTATTTGCTAACTCTAGTATGAATTTCCAATTTAATAGTCTTTTCGAAACTTAGATATTCTAATATCTATGAACCAGGGTTTTTACCTGATCAAAATTGATTATGATATAAATTTTTGAATTACATTTATACTAAACCTTTTAATACGCCATAATAAGTAGTCTCCGTTGAATCTATAAAAAAACATAAAGTACGCAAAAATTATTTATAAAACTGTTACGTAATTTTTGACCAAAACATGATCTTTCAAACGCAGTTTAATTTGTTTAAATTCTTAAGGTCTTTGTATCAAATTTTATATTTAATGTGTTACTGCCTCTCTTTGTTATTTCTCAAAACAACACGATCAAGGTTGTAAGCAGCGTCGGCTCGTTATCTTCTATCATTGCTCAATTGGGTTTTAAATTTGTTATAGATATAAATGCTAATCTATACCTCATTAAGGTTAGTTAACAGTTTTAAATATTAATTTCAAACTTATTTTGAATTTTAATATACGATTATATTATATTTACTGTTTTAATACGTATGTAATTTATTTCCAACCTTTTCCAGTAGCGTAGTTTCATTCGTAAGCATATGAATTTTTGTTACAAAATTCATGTTCAAATACAAATAATGTTTACTGACGCAAAGTATATTGCATTAATTTAATAGTAAAAATAAAACTTTAATTCCAAGTAAACCCAATACTTAATAAAAATAAATTAATTCTCAATACAAATAAAACTAAAAACGGAATCAAAAACTTATTTCACCTCACAGTGCGTCAGTTTTCATACGAAAAATGAATATTGCAATATTCATAATATACAGGTTGTTTATTTAAAGATGACCAAGCTATAATAAAAAAAATTTAAATGGAACACCCTGTATATTATTACTTTTTTGAATTCCACACATTGTTCCTAACAAATTCGCAATATATTTCCTTGTTCCTAAATATAGCCGTTTTTGAGTTACGTCGATTTTTATAAAAAAAATTGAAATTACAGAGCTTTGAAAATGTACCTCCTTATCCGTTGAAAAACAAAAATTATCTAATTTATATCAGAACAAGTACACAGATAGAGCTTTCTTATAATGCAAAGAAAATGTCATAATTGCATACAGGATGTTTAAAATTGACTTGCCATTCAGACATTCCAACTAGTAAAAGTTTACTTTTTAAAATAGAACACCCTGTATATTATTCCGTTTTTGGTTTCTGCATATTAACCCTTATCAATTCAATATGCAATTCCCTGTCCCTAAATATAGCCGTTTCCGAATTATTTTCAATTTTTCAAAATGTATATGATTATTGGAACATTTTTTTAAATCCATGGCCTCGTATAAATAGAAAAAAAACAGTGGAAAACGATTGTATTGCAGATTAAAAAACGTAACAGAAACTAATACACTATAATTATTAAAATTATTTCTAAAAATACAAAACTAATAAAATAAAAAAAAAATAATTTAACCTTAATCATTAGCGATAATGATTTATAATAATTGTTCAAAATGTTGTCCGTTTTCTCGGATGCAGACCTGAAGTCGATCTTTAAAAGATTGTCCAGCTCTACGCAACAACTGTGTTATACGATTACGCGTATCTTCGGCAGTGGTGGGTGGTTCCCTATAGACAATACTTTTTATGTATCCCCATAAAAAGAAATCTATTCTTGTCAGATCAGGGGACCTAGCTGGCCACCTCACAGGTCCATTTCCCCCAATCCATTTATTTAGAAAGACTCTATTGAGATAATCTCTTACATCTGCAGAGTAGTGAGCAGGAGTGCCATCATGTTGATACCACATTGTGGCTCTAATATCAAGAGTAATATTTTCTAATAAGCCCGGTAAATCGTTACGCAAAAAGTTAAGGTACTTCTCACCATTCAAGTGTCCATCAAAAAAGAATGGACCCATGACATAATCCCCAACGATGGCATCCCAGACACTTAAAGACCACGTATGTTAATTATCAACTTGTCTTAATAAATGTGGATTTTCTGAGGAATAATAATGAAAATTATGTGTATTAACAAATTCATTCTTATGAAATGTTGATTCGTCTGTCCATAAAATATTATAAAAAAAATTTGGGTTTTGGGTAATTTTTTCTCTGGTCCAGTTACAAAATCTTACTTGATGATCGAAGTCTGCATCGCTCAATTCTTGGTGTAACTGAATATGATAGGGATGTAAGCGATTCTTCTTTAAAAGACGGCCTACTGATCCCTCACTTATACCAACTATTTCACTTATGTCCTTTTGGCTTCTGTCATGATCTTCTTTGATGGCGAGGAAAACCCTCAATTCACTATCTTCATTTGTAGAAGGTATAACACGTTCATGTTTGGAGTAATTGGCACATGTAGTTGCAATAAATCTTCTCATAACTTTCTGAAATGATCTTGCGTTTGGATGTCCTCTATCTGCATATCTTTCAGCATAAATTCTGCTGGTCAATAAACAAGTTTCTTTCTGCAGCACCCAACACGAATATCATATCAACTAACTCATTTTGTGTAAAATTCATGTTATAAAAATCTTTATTACTAACAATAACACTCGTAAATGGTTAACTACAGTTTTATTTATTTTCGTCAAACATTCAATTTTTATAAGAAGCGCACTTGATTTTAGAATTTTACTTGAAATTGAAGTAAATATTTGTCAAATTCTTGTTAACATGCAATGCCTCCAGAACAAAAATTGTAATTAGTCTTCTATCATAATATATTAGTTTCTGTTGCGTTTTTGAATGTATAACACAATTGATTTATGATGTTCTTTTTTATCTATACGATGCCATAGATTTAAAAATGTCTCAATAATCTAATATATTTTGAAAAATTGAAAATAATTCGGAAACGGTTATATTTAGGGAGAGGAAGTTGTATGGCGAACTGATAGGGGTTAATATGTAGAAACTAAAAATGTAATAATATGCAGGGTGTTTTATTTGAAAAAGTAAACGAATAATAGTTGATTGGCAAGTCAATTATAAGCACCCTGTATGCAATTATGTCATTTTCTTCACATTAAAAGGAAGCTCTATCTGTGTACTTATTCTCATATAAATTAGATAAGTTTTATTTTTCAACAGTTAAAGAGGCACATTTTCAAAGCAAACTGTAATTTCAATTTTTTTTTAGAAAAATCGAAATAACTCAAAAACGGCTATATTTAAGGATAGGGAAATATATTGCGAATTTGTTAGGAACAATGTGTAGAATTCAAAAAAGTAATAATATACAGGATGTTCCATTTAAATTTTTTGATAATAATTTGGTCCTCTTTAAATAAACAACCTGTATTCGCGTGAATAATTTTAAAATATGCACACAACTAAACTATAACCGCATTCCAAATTTTATTATTCTAGCTTATATAAAACGGAAGATATAGAAGAAGGCACTCTTGTTGCCGGACCTTGTATATTATATATATATATATATATATATATATATATATATATATATATATATATATATATATATATATATATATATATATATATATATATATATATATATATATATATATATATATATATATATATATGTAGACTTTAATAAAAATTGCAACACTTAGAATTTATTGAAATTTTCGTTTACGATGTCTTTCATTAGAACAAACAAACTATTAAAATTTGAAAACAAAAGAACAAAAACTAAAAATGTTTTTTTCAATAATGAGTTACTCCGCCACGATTTGTAATGCACTCATTCAGACGGCGTGGCATGCTATCTATCAAGTGATCTATAGCTGCCTGTGGTATATCAACCCAAGCTTCTTGAATCCGTATCCGGAGATCGTGTAAGTTATCTGGAGGGTGTGGTAAATTACCCAGTCGCATACCGACCTCATCCCATACATGTTCAATGGGCGACAAATCAGGCGACCGAGCAGGCCATGGGAGGACGGCAATGTTATCTTCTTCCAAAAAACTTGTTGTAGTCCTTGCCGTATGAGGGCGCGCATTATCCTGTTGGAAAATGGTATTTTCCAGCCCCTGAAGATATGGAAGCGCAACGGGTTCTAGCACATTGGTAATATAACCAGCGGCATTTAAGTTGCCATCAATAAAGGTGAAGGGTGATCTGCTACTGTAACATATTGCACCCCATATCATCACTCCTTTTGTGAGGGCTGTGTTGCGTTCCACAAAAAATGTTGTTTTTTTACGGTCTCCACACATCCGTCTGACCTTCCTACGACCATCGTGGTCCCACAAGCAAAATCGGGACTCGTCGCTAAACACAATTCAATGCCATTCTTGCGCCCAATTCGCTCTTTCGTTGCTCCAATCTAGCCTGCGTAGTCGGTGAAGTGGTGTAAGAGGAAGACATTCTGGGTCCTACACTTCTCATCCAATCATTTGCAATCGATCGAGTTGTAGAAAATCTCTTGTGGCCAAAAGTCTTAAGCGACGTTCTTCGCGATCTGTGTCCTGCGGGGACGTTCAGATTCAGGGTGACGTTGTTGCGCCCCTTTCTCGGGCCATTTGGACCAAGATCTCAATAGCGTTGTAACATTTCGATTTACACGACGAGAAATTTCTCTTAGCGAAAGTCCGGCCTCTCTCATGCCAATAATACGTCACGTTCAAAATCAGTCAATTGGGAAAAATGTTGATGTTGACGTACCCTTGGCATTGTTCCCAAGTTCAGAACGAAATTGTGAACTAACAATTTGCAAAGTTGACAGTTAATTACACACTGATTGGTTTATTTCTTCAAGTTTATTGTTACTAAGTGCAAAGAAAAAACCAAAAAAAAAACTACTGGCTAGACTTTCTTCAAATTTTAATCGTCTGTTTGTTCTAATGAAAGACATCGTTGACGAAAATTTCAATAAAATCGTTCAACAAATTCTAGGTGTTGCAATTTTTATGGAAGTGGAAATATATATATATATATATATATATATATATATATATATATATATATATATATATTGTAACTAGCGCATTATTATTGGAAAGAGCCCAAAGAGATGCCTCAATATTGGGCGAGTTACACCAAATGTAATTTTCTAACGTGTTTTATACATCTTTTGTCAAATTAATGTTTTTCTAAATTTGTCAAGATTAATTTCGTGGTCGATGTTTTTTGTATCAAATAAGAAAATATATCTGGACCAAGACAAAAGTCGCAATATTGTAGTACGTGGGATTAGCTTTTACTAGGTTTTACTAAAACACGACAATTGGACAGTAAATAATGTAACTAGATAAAAAACATATATATTTATGAAAAAGAAGTTGTCTGTCATTCTGCCACCCATTAAATCGTAATCATACAAATAAGATGGTGGACTAATGGTTCTAGATAAACCACGAATTTGAGTTGTTTCTAGAATTGGTTTGTCATGTATGGTATGCCCTTATTATTTGCTTGAGTACGACGCTCTTCGAAATCCACTTCATTTGTACCGACATTTGCAAGAAGGCCAATGTTATATTGTAATTGGGTTCCTAGTTAATATTATACGGAGTGTCCCGTGAGAGAAGGTACAACATTTTACGGCATGTTCCTCAGATACATTGGAGTTGAAATGTCGTATTAAACATGGTCCGCAAATGGTTCCTTACCGAAACATGACATTTTATTTTATTAATGTTAAAGCAGTGAGTGGCAGAGATAGTTTAGTTATTTATTTTGGGTGACGGAAAGACGTATCGTAACGCGACAGTTGTTAACCCCACAAATGGTAACGGACAATTCGTAAAGCCGATAATTCGTAATGGCGTAAACATATTTCACACATATTTTTATTGATACGATAACTAAAGAGTATTTATGTTTTTTTTTTAATTTTTTTACGCTGAATTATCACTTTAAAGTAGTAAAACTAAGTCTGAATAATAATGAAAAAAATTAAACGACTTAAATAATAATGTATTTATTATAATAATTAATACATTTTGTATTTGTAACATCGATAAAGTATAACCAGGCATACAGTTTTAAGTATGCATATTTATTTAATGTAAAAATTAAAACATGTGCGCTATATTTTTTAGAAATGTCCATCGCCGTTCAATACCATAATCATGGACCACTCTAACTATGCGCTGTTTTATTTGTTTATATGTCAAATATTGCGGCATTCTTTGACCACTTTCATATTGCAAATAGTATGTGTTGTAAACTAACTTTTGTTAAAAGTCCATCAAGAAATTTCCACACTGTGGGATGCGCATATTGAAATGCTGCATTTTGACGATGATTCCATGTGTTTGGAGCAAATGTTGGATCTCGCCTACGGCCATTTCTCAATTCACGACCTCGAATATAGGTTTTTTCAAAGTACTGCAAAAATTTTTCAGTTCTGTCATCAAATTCAGGAAAAATTCCTGCGACTTTTAAATATGCATCAGTTGTTTCTTCTGTAGGGAGTAATGATATTGAAGTTTATGCATCTTAACGCATACTGCAAAATTTTCTATGTTAGAATGAAATTCACGTTTTAAACCAATTTCCCTAGCTTTCGGATCACTGATTGATTTAAATGGAAAAACAATCCTTTTGTTTCAATTCCAAGAAATTCAGCTTGAAAAGCATTGATGCTGCCTTTTCAAAATCAAGTAGGTAAGAATCGGGAATTAAAGTTGGTAGTCGGGTTTTTAATATACGTAACAATCTTCGATAAGTTTCTTCAGTCGTATTTGGGAGTAACACAAAAACACAAGGGAACGCTATACCATCAAGTTGAACGTGGATAGTATAAAGTTGGAAATACGTTCAGCTAAAACTTTGAAACTTCCATCGGCTAATCAATTTTGATGTGCCAGTAAGAAATTAATAACTGTTCATGTCCAAATATTAATATTCTATTAGGATCATCAGATCCACTGTCATGTAATAGCAAGTTGTATTTTTCAAGAGGTACAAAATTCATGTTGTTGGAACTAGCAGGTACAACATCTGTTTCTCTCTGTTTGGCACGCTGCAGTGTTCTTGATATTGAAGTCTTTTTTGGAAGTAGTAATTTCACGCTTTCATTGGCTTCAAGAAGTTTTATACTATAGACAATTTTAGGTGTCTCTCCTGGATTTTTCATATTTGCTTTCATCTCATTTACCATCTTTCTTGCATCTGCTGCGAAAGGTTGTACAGTATGTGAATGTTCTTCGTTGCATTTAATGATATGACCACTGTTTGTATACACAATTGCTTTGCACTTGTAATTATAACTGTTCCGGCACTTCCAATGGACAATTCCAGATTCGGTTACTCGATTTTGAACAAACGAGAAATTTTGGTATATAAGAGTACGTTTTCCACGGGAACTAAGGCAATACGCAAGTTCATTTGCCATATTAAATTTCTTACAATTATTATTCAGAAAACTTTAGACAGTAGTTAGAAGAAATAAAGTTTCTGAATATATATGTTTGAAGGCATTCTTCTTATTAGCTATAACGAATCACAAGGCTTATTGTAATAAGTGGTATTTCCATATTTTCATTTACAAAATGTTGAGAAAGTTGAGAATTTTCAAAGATGGTTATCAGCTTAAAGATTTCACTAATTACTTTTTTATTATATTATCTAAGCTACATCGCAATTTGAAGAACATTAAAAGGGACAAACTTTACTTATAGTTCCTGTTACAGGTAGATTATATTGGTTTTAAGACACAATTTTCGTGGAAAGAGAATGACGAAAGATAATGAGGAAGGAGAATGGAAAATAATAAACAAACAGACGGATAATATGAGATGAGTTAAAAATGTTTATCCTGATGTTGGTCGGTTAAATTGATAAACGTAATTTCAATTACAACTGTAATAAAAATTGTTTTCCGCGTTAACAAAAATAACCAAAGTAATTCCATCTTGGCGTTACGGAATATACCGTTACGAATAGTTGTAGTTACGAACTGTCGATGTTACGAAGTGTCGCCGTTACGAATTGACCTTTACCATTTGTGGGGTTACGAACTATTTTGACGGTTGGGCTGTGTTAGCGTGATTGAACTCGGCATTTTAAGTTTATCCTCATGCTTGTTTTTACAAACAAAAAACTCACAGACATGTGTCTGAGAATACTGCACCGAAGGGGTAGGGGATCTGCAAACGAATACCGTGACCCGCATCCGGTTTCAAGAGAGTTTCCATGTATCTTAGAGCAACAAAATCTTTTCCAATTGAAGATTCACCAATAACTAGTGTCCGCAAAATATCAATTTTTATAACCAATAATGTTGATTTGTACCCATCCCATCTGCAACTTGTACATGCTTTGTTGCCCGCTAAACTGGACTCCCACATGCAGATATTTAATTATGTCAACCCACATCTTTTTTTTTGCACGATAAGTGTACATGTACTCAAAGTGGCGTCAATAACTTGAGAAATTCTCATTCTTGACAGCTTGAAAATCTTCATGCAACCATAGATCGAAGTTATCAATTCCGTTTCTTGGATGCAGTTTGGTAGTTGATGAATTAGTTGGCCCGTTTATGTTTGAAGCTCATTGGAGATCTGTAATGTATCTTCATTTCTTACAAGAAAAACTGAGTGTTATTGGAGAATATCTCGCTTCAAATAACAGAACAAATGTGGGTACAACATGACGCTGTTCCGTCGCACTGTGATAGTACCAAAATTGAATCCATATCTCGATAAGGAAGGATTTGTGCATTTAGACATTATCGCCTCAAATTTGCTTGAGGAAGACGTGAAATTCTGTTCTTTGCGGCCCACCCAGTATTATAAACCCTTATTGGAATGAATATTGTTAGTTTGTCAACACATTCTCACCATATGGGGTCACTTACTTTTCGGATGTTAGTATAAGCTACAACGGATTACACAATTATAGCTTATACCAAAGTATTTACAATTAGCAAGCAATTTCCTCTAGTCTACTAAAATCTTATATGATAAAAACTTATTGTAGTATCTAGTAAAAGGAATAGGAGACATTTTCTTTATTCAAATTAAAAGGTTAATGATCTTAAATTTTTATAGCTGCTACTTCTTTCGTAACGTAGTGATCACCAGTTGCTGAAAACTACCTTCTTCGGCTTCACGTTTATGATAAAATTAAAGTTATAATCTGAAATGTTATTTTCCAGATCCTTTAATGCCGTTTTCCCAACTAAAGCTTGTTATTTATGCCACGAATGCGGTCCTTAAAAAACAGAGGCGATTGTACCTAGCAACAACGCTCATTGGCCGGTTACTTTATAACTTGCACTCGACGCCACTAGGTCAATGAAAATTTGTTTTAGTTCTATAATGTACTCACGCATTATTAACCCAATAATTATTTAATGGTTTCGAACTAGCTCAATATGAAATTTTATTTTGTTACATGGCAACAAATAATGGCGTCTCCTGTCAATGCGGTATTCACTTGACGCTCTCCTGTTTTCAGGCGTTTGCTAATTAGCAAGCGTCACTTTTGGACATGTCTAAATTTTTTTTATTAAATTTCATTATTTTCTAAAATTTCGCAGTAATCTTTTATGATTTAAATCTTATCTAAACCTATTCAATAAACTTTTGCGGCACAGGTAATTTTATACCCATAATTAGGTCGCTTCAAAGGCTAGCATTAACTCTGAAGTACCAACAGTGTTTAACGCTCCTTGCTCTTGTCCTGCATATGTTTTTGTCAGATTAAGTTACTATATTTACAACGTTTACAAAAGTAATTTTAATTATTCTTTTTGCTTATATAGTTTAATTTAATTTTAATTCTACTAAAACGTGACAATGTCGAAACGTTGATAATAAATTATGCTACTAAGCAACACATAAATATCTATGAACCCAAAGATCTCTATTACGTATATGTCGTAGAGCAGGCGGCGGAGAACGGTGTCAATTTTAATTACTAAAAGATTTAATAGCATTTATGCAAGATAGGGCTATAAAGTACATTTATAAACCAATTTAGCGGTCGTAAATGCTACTTTAGCGCCCGTAAGCTACTTGAACGCCCGCGGGCAGTAATGTAAATTATTGTTTTCAGAATTCTCATTCAGTTAGTTATAAGGTGGTGTTATACGGCGATCACCTATTCTAGTGCCATTGACTTAATTGCTACGGTAACGCAAACGTATGTATTCAGATTATTGTTTTCTCATCTTACTAGTCACAGTAAGAATAACTTTGTTTTCCAATTTTTTATAACAAATACAAATTATTTTCATGGTTATTATACAGGACGAGTATTGATAATATCGAGATATAAAATTCTACAACTTAAAACAACATTTATAATAAACTGCTCACAGAAGTGAAAAGAAAGAATGGAACACACACAAAATAAAATACGCAAACATCGTTTATGTACCTTATGTGTTAATAGTCCTCGCCTGACGACTCGTGCTCTTACTTACACGTGTGGTCCATAAACCCCGGTTTTGGGATCGTGGTACATAAATAACTATTATGAATACGTTTATGAATTGTTTTTGGAATAATAAAGTTTTGCTTACTTACTTCGAGAAAAAAGATCAAAATTTACCTGCTTGACTTGAGACACCGTGTTGGCAATAAGATATATACCAAATGATATTGCATTTTTGAAGATGCGGATACCAAACTAAGCACAACTACGTACAAGCATATTGTAGTTTTCTTGAGTTATGAAATGTGGAACTTTCTATAGACTAGCGTTTAGTTTTTTCGTATCTGGTGACGTAATGTCAGTTAGGAAGTATTTTTAATTTTATATAAAGTAGTGTTTCGTATCTTTAATCAGTTCAAGTGTGACTTTACTTGTCAAAATTGGAAAAATATAGTTATATGCCCTATGATAACTGAATTTGTCTTTTGTTTTAAACGTCATTTACTTTAATTATTATCCTAAAATACAAACATAACCACGAATGTAATTTAGACAGATTAGTATACAGCGTATTAAAGTTGTTAAAATAATCTATGAACAAAAGCAGACCTGATTATAAGCAAGGTACATGTTATTTATTTATCGAGCAAAGATTACTTAGACCGTTCTTGATTGCCTAATTATTTCAAATTGAAAACAATCTGACGGATACTTTTGAAACTCAACGTAGATGATAAAAAAAATAGCCTTCCTCCAAAGCTTTAATATACTTACTTGTTCGCAGACTTTTAGTTAAACTTTCTTTCATACAAGGCTGATTACATATTTACCTTCTAAAAATATTTTTTTTAGTTTGCTTTAAAATTAAGAATTTGTTTTTCATATTCTGAAGGATGCCCTACTTTCTCTATAATTACATTTATGAAACTCCAGGAATAATATTACTTCATGTAAGCTAAGAAAACTAAAAAAAAACAGAGCTAAATTATTATATGAGCCATTTTGTAGTTTATGGTTGTTTTCTTTATTATTCACTACAGTTTTATTCTAAATTAGTACACCGTTAATTTAGTTTTATTGCGCCTTGATCTTCAAACAACTGAATTGATTTAACAAGCTGAATCAGTGATATTTTAAGTAAAATGTAAAATTTTAACATTTAACATAAGATGGTGTAAAGTGATTTTCCTTACAATAATTCTGTTTTAAAACGTTTATTATTAATAATCGATATTTGTAACGTAAGTGCATGTTACTTCGTTAAAATTTTAAAAGAACATGCAAATGTATATATATATATATATATATATATATATATATATATATATATATATATATATATATAATAAGAAAAATTTAGTGGGTAGCAGCCAATTTTTCTTATTGTTTTTAACTTAATCAGCCACGATTAACAAATGAAATTGTGTAACAAGTGGACGGGTTGGTATATCTGGGTAGAATGTTTACTGCAGATGGTACAATGGATGGCGAGATTGGACGAAAGGTCAATGCTGGACAAGAAATGATTGGAAGTATGTGGACGAAAATGAGAAACGATAAGATAAAGAATGGGTGTATCATGACGGAGTGGGGCAAGGAAAGGCGATAATGGATAGATATGAAAGTAGTACATTACGTTGGTTTGGCCAGTCACATTGACCGAATGAACACCGCAATATTAACGAAGCAAATATGTGTGTGGATACAAGTAAGGCCGAGCCTGGTGGGCCCCACAAAATTTGGCTGAATGTAGTAGAATCTATGATAAAAGAAAGATAAGGAGTTTTAAAAAAAAAAGGAGACAATGTCTGAATCTTGTGGAAGTTAGGGAGATATGCAAAGATCGGAAAGTATGTTGAACGATTGTAAATTAAAATAAATAAGAGGAAGAAGCAGGGATTGTTTTGCCTACCCCGCAAGGGAATTGCATGAAGGTTATGGTATGTTTTATTTATTATGTATATAAAATAAGAAAAAAATGTGGTGTGACGGATGAAAAGGGCATTAGAACATAGTACGGGCAAATAACAGAAAGGGCCAACTAGCTCGTTGTGAAGTCGTAGACTTGATTAAAATTTTGTAGTTACGATAATACGGTAGGTCTGGTAGAATAATGCTTTGGACGCCACCCTTTCTTAATCCGAGTAAAAAGTAGGTAAACAAGAGAAGTGCAGTCACATTAAACAGGGAAAAATGCTTAAACCTACCTTTTTCTCGCCACCAACGGTTCCCTGGGTCAATATTGAAACGTAATGCTCCAAAATAGCACAATATAGCTCTGTATATTCGGCACTTTAACTTTTCAATTTTTACTGCATTCGATCTTGAATATTGATGCTAAATGAAAATAAAGAAATCCGTCCACTATTGAAATCGAGTTTAGTTTACTCTCTAATTCAGATGATACTATCCCCGCCCCTATCGTAATCGGCGTATACTCAAATTAAATTATGATAGTCCGTCACACATATAATACTGATATAGAAAACGTTATCGACCCTTAGCATCGTTATACTGTTCCTCTACAAAGTTTAGTACCCAAGAGAAACTCGCTTCAATTCAATTTAACAAACATCTATGAAAATTGCTTTAAAACAAACAAACGTCCCAATACACAGTCAATTTCAACTAAAGTGCTATCGAGAGCTCTAGATTGGCGGCACATGTCCTTTTACTCAAACAAAAATATAATAAATATTTATTTCTACTTTAACAATAAATAATCACAAACCATACGACCACGACGTCACCAACATTCAAACTTAAACAAAAAAAATAGATATCTCAAGATATACGTGAACAAATATCCACGTAGCTCTTATAAATGTTATAAGCTGATGATGCGTAATTTATAATAAATAATAAAGATACATAAGTTCAAAAATCTTCCTTTAAAACCAAAAATGTTTATATTTATTGTAAACCAAAATAACAATAAGCACTTGAATATTGTTACCTTACACTTTCAGGGCGCCATTGTAGAAACTATAAAAGGATGCTCTGGGTATCAGACTCGCTTTGTCCGGTCGGTACGGTAACTGGACAATTATACTTCTCACAACATCCAAAATTCTACAGTATTTGCTGATGGCTGGAGATAATTACCATCAGAAAGGCTTTACGTAGTATCTTCGAGTATTACAGTTATATCCAAAAATAACATGTAACATGGGTGTTCAGCTGATACCCCTCAATTCTCACGTCCGTTAATTCAATACACTTAATTACTGAAGTCTCAAAGCCATTCACGATGATTTTCCCGTGGGTGATTCTAGTGCACTGGGAAAACAAAATTACTAAAATAACTTGTGTTCTGCAAACACTTCATCAAAATAAGCTTCGCGAAAGAGAATAGCAATCACAAGTCTACACGTTACTCAGACAGCCACAGGAATAGGGGAAGTTAGCTTAACGCCACCGCCCCACTTCCGGGTTTTAGCTTACGCGCTCTACTCTACTCATCGCTCTCCATTTAATCAATGCTCTTCTCTCACGGTTCTTTCAGACTTCGCCATTTTAAACTTCACGAAATCAATCATAACCGTATGCAGGTAAACCCGAATAATTATGGTAAAAACGATCTAGTTATTATTAAATGTGTTGATGTAATAGAAATTTACTTTCAATAACTTTTATGACCATTTGCAGGTTGGTTTAATTTTAACCAAATCATATTATGCAATATTATTAAAAACGTATTTGGCTTTTCAAAGTTTTGTCTCTAAAGTTCAGTAACAGTACCTTGATTGTCCCACTAGGACTGAAGCTCACCTACATAAATTAAAAACTGTCACAAGATCGTATAAACGCTACCTACATAGTAGACAAGACGGGTTTTTGTTTGATTTGAATTAATATATATTAATTAATGTTAATTATCTATCCATTGTTCATTAAAACCAAGCATCTTGTCATATATTTTCTTAAACCTAGATCTACATCTCCAAATGAATAACACACTAAACTGTAACTTCCTTTATATTCTATTGTGAAGTTGAGTGTTTCATTCAAATAGTTTATATCTTTAGAAGCTTTAATTTGTTTGGTACGAAGGTAATCCCAAACATCAATTGGAAAAGCTCTAGATACTGACAATAAAAGCAAAAGTGATTTAACATCGTCCCGGCAACATACATGAACATTATTAATTTACCTGCTTAATACGATATTTACGTCACATAAATTTGACTCTGACAAGCTAAATTTACTAATTATTTGTTCAATGTAATTTTTAGCGGTAATTTTAGCTGTGTCAACACAAGTTAAATATATATTCAAGACGGTGGATTTATTAGCTCCTGGTGAGTGGACAGTTATGTCTGTGGACGTTTACCAAAGGTTGTTATAGATATTCTCAGGCGCTACCAGAATGGAGATAGGTAAAACAACCCGAGACTGCTTTTGGGCTTATCCTGGTGTACTACGGGTCTAAACGCGGTCCTGCATAGCAGTAGTTGAGTCCAAATGTTGGTACAGTCGCTGCTGAGTATGTTCCAAAATCAGAATTTCAAGTCAAATGTATGTAGAAATGTATGTGAATAAAATTAATTATGTGAAAGCACGAGGTCAAGCTTTACTTCATAATAATTGGAAAGTTTTACGCTTAGTTCACACAAATTGTATCTAAACTAAAGATCAAGGTGCTAAATATTGGCGAATATTGGTAGTAGGGAGAATCGAGAAATCTAAAAGCACGCGACAATATGTTTTAATTAAAATAAAATAATTAGCGAGGTTTCGTGTCAACATGCACATAAATAAACTATAAACTTATAATTTCACTGCTTGTCTAGAAGCTTAACTATACATTTCAAACCATTCTACCGGTTTACATTTTTCAAAGTTCAGAAGAAAGTGCTCCTTGCCTTTTGATTTAATTTTAAAATTAATTAAATTAACTGCTAACGGTAGTAATTGAAAAGACCATTTTTTGTAGTCATGAAATGTGTTCTAATGTAATTCATTACTTATACTTCATTGCAGCAAGACATGGTTCTCATGAAGTTTACTGTAAACTCAGACTGCTTTCTATGGCTTTATGCATTTCAAATTTAATATATATATATATATATATATATATATATATATATATATATATATATATATATATATATATATATATATATATATATATATATATATATATATATATATATATATAATCACTGCGTTGTAACATTTTATTGAGAGAATGGTTTACCACTAACTTCTTGTCATTAGTAGCATGCATCGTCATAGCAGTTTGCATCTCCCTTACTAGTTGAGGACATATTGGAATTAAAGACGGTTTCCTTTACATACTGTTACCAGATATAATTTATAACGCTCTTGATGATATTACATTAAAAAAGTGTAATGATAACAATAGAAGTGATACCATAGAATCAGATGATAAAAAATGAAATACAGAATGGAAATTAGTTAATTAGTACTCCTAATCAACAAATTCTGATTGTAAGGAAATAACTCTATAATATAGATCAAACCTTGGAATAGGTATTACGCTAAATACTACAGTGACGCATTGACGTGTACAGTTGAGAAGTTCAGTTTAGATATAATAGTAGAACAAGAAACCTCGCATCTGTTTGTTCTGTATCACTCCTTTATAACTTTGCAGACAAGTAAATATGCAGTTAATCCCAATTTGTTCCTATACCTTATACATTATTTAATTATAGTTTATTGGTTGTGATTTGTTGCAGGGATGATTTCATTGCTTATAAAAATGAACTACTAAAATTGCAGCTATAAATCCCCCATAGACAAAGTTAGCAAGCTTGAATGACGTCTTCGGGGGTGTGGTCTAAGTCTTCTTCACAGTTGTTTCACTTAGCTGTGCATGCCTCATCCGCCTGTCCTACTTTGTACTCCCATGTAAGCTTGTTTTTATACTAACTTAAGTACAACTCTAGGAACATTAAGAAAACCTATTAAATTTAATTTCAAGCGCATTCCTTCAGTGTAGTGACACTATTCTGCTCACCTTGTGTATTTGTGTGCACGTTAGTTTCTCAAGTTTTGATTATTTTTAATTCGGGTTTTCGCCATATTCTGTTACACACTGTAGAACCATCGCAAAAACGGTTACAAGTTGTACCTTTTCGTTCATACTTTTCGCATTTTTCACAGATCAAGCTGAAATTTTGTACACAGATTTGTTATAGCATCTCAGATATATTACATATTGCATCGATGGTCAATAAGTACAATTTTATGCATTTTCCGTAGCCATATAGATTTTAACCAAAAGATGTCAAAATTGCTATTTATGTACAAATCTCATTGGAAAAATGTCCGAAAACATTGCATCAATGCTTAATAACCACAATTATTGTTTTATATTTTCTGTAGTTTAGAAAACAGTGAAATTTGTTTTTGCCGATTAGTATACAATTTAAATGAAAAAATTCATGTACCTTACGAATATGATGTTGATCAATTCTTAACTGGATTTTATTTTACAGGAAGAGATTTATTGGACTGGATTGGTTTAGGCACAGGACCTGAAGTTGATCCATATCTGGCACGAGCTAACACTGGTTGTCTGGAAGGAGATCTTGCTGAGTGTTTCAAATCTAGGGCGTTACTATCATTGGATGAGTTCTTTGATAAGGTTTGTATATAAATATTCTAGTATAAATGTTAACTACTTTAATATTTTCCTTGCCTTGTACACTTTACCTTGTTGTAACGAAGGAATCGAGAAGCATCCAAAAATAATTACAGTGGTGTTATGAGATTAGTACTATATTCACTAATTATCGGATTTTAACTTTCGTAATCTCTACTGCTGTAACCTGCTATAATAGTCAATATCTGCTGAAGCAGTTTGTTGCCGGGTAAAATACCCATGGAGCCCGAAAAAAACAAAACTTTGGTCACTAAATGCTTTAAAAGTGGATTCACAACTTTGTTCAAAACGTACAGAAGCTATTTATTTTAAAGGTTTCGCAAATATTTATAGCAACATTTGTTTAATCAAACTGGATGAAATTTATACCATTAATTCAAAAATATTAACATTCGTATGTTAATACATGCTTTAAACCTACGTTACCTTGAAAATGAAATACAAAATTCCTACTTATTTTAAAAATATTTAAAATAAAATAAGATGGTTTTGTTCCAATTTACTGCTACAATAAAACAAAAGGTTACATACCCGATTGTGTTGAAATGCCATGAAGCGTTTATTTCAGTTTGGTGTGTACCTAAAGAATATCAGGTCATCAAATAAGTTCGTGCAGTACTTTATGGTAAAATAAAAATATTTACTAATAAACAATATAACATTATTATCCATCAAAGTAGCCACCATCACAATTAATGACCTCTGCCATCGTAACACCAATTTTTGTATGCCGCTCTTGTAAAATTCTATGGATTTTGAATCAAAAAATTGTCGGACTGCATTTATAACATCAAGAGCTGCCTGTGTCTCATGCAGTTGTCAAGAGACAACAAACGTGGTAATCACTTGGTGAAATGTCGGGAGAATATGCAGAGTGGGGTATCGTTTCCCGGCCAAGTTCAGAAATTTTTTGCCGGGTCAATCTTGCGGTATGCGGTCTGGCGTTATTCTGTAATAATAGCACTTTCTTCCGATTGCCTAAAGAAGTGCTGCTTATACTCGATGAAGCTGTTCACAACATAAGTTCGCAGTGATTGTTTGACCTTATTCCAAAAATTCGTCATAGACTCTTCCGGTCGCTTTCCAGCAAACACACAATAAAATCTTGTTTGGGTGCTGCAAACTTTAGTAGTATGTGGTACCGAATCTGAAGACGACAACCAATGATACGAACGCTTAGAATTGGGATATAATATTCACTTTTCATCGCAGGTTAGCAACCGATCAATAAATGGCCCATTATTGTTGCGTAAAATGTTTTCCAGACAAACCGTAGACGACTTAGCTTGTTGTCGTTTGATAGGACATGTGAGACCCATTTGCTTAACTTCCACTTCTTTCCTAGCTGATGAAGGTGCAAACGAATGGTATCATTACTCACCTTGAACGGTTTTGCAAGCTCTAGGTACGTTATACTGGAATTTGTTTCGACAAAATGTTGAAGATGTTCGTTGTTTATGATCTTCGGTTTCTCAGAGAGTGCTTCATCGGTCAAGCTGAAATCTCCCGAAGAAAATTTCGTGAATTACTTCTGTGTTGTTCGTTCACTTACGGTATCATGTCCGAATGCGGTACACACTTTTCTCGCCGCCACTGCGGCTTCAGTACCAAGTTTGTAAACAATCGCGAGTTAAGGTTATATTCGTTTCCATTTTCAACAAATCAAATTCGGACCTAATCAACCGTTGTCAGGTATATCTACTCGACAAAAGAAGGATTCCTACTAAAACGAGTGACAGATAACAAATATGTGCTACCAATCACTAGCATAAAAAATTTTCATGGCACTCTGCTGTATACAGAAACTGCACGAACTTTTTTAGTTACCTGATGTTTTGAAAACACAAATGTTCTCTGGTGCTCAGAAGTACCGGCAAACTAAATAAAGATTGCATTATTTCAAATAAAAGTTCAAAGAGCATCGTATTGTCCATCCTCGCAGTACTCCCCTATAGCTGAATTTCTTCTTTTAAAAATATAAACTTACAAAATCAAAGTATCGAAATCTTGAACATCTAGTATCCCTGTTCAAGTAACCAATTTACCTTGAACAACAATATCTTTTAACCTTAAAGTAATAGACCCACTTAATTTTGATTAAAATTCGTAATTTTATTAAACGTAAATTCATTAAAATCATTCTAAAAGTTACTCACACAATTCCGCTTTCTAGCTAGGTTCTAATGCACAGTTTCACAATTTATAGAACATTATATAACGAGCTACGACAGTGGTAGATATCGCACAAGTTGGAATTTTCACACGACGGCGCCAGCCTGAGTCTGAGAGTCTCGCGAGTGCAGGACGGACACTATCGTGCGAGCTTAATGTACTCTATTTTTCCTACGACCATGAAAAAAGATCAGAAATTAAACAATTACAAAGTATACTTAATCTAATATTTCATGTTTTTTTATTAAGAAATCAAAATCATGCCTTAACAAATAGTATAGTTGATAATTATTAGGAATTTAAAGACGATTAGCTGTATATTTAATCTTGTCAAATCATGAAATTCAAATAATTCGAAATCATTATGGCACTGTCATCAGCTTGATCATATTATTTACATGAATAGCAGTAAGCTTTGATCGCCTACACGAACTCCCTGTCAGGATCATGACAACGGTAGTTGCTACGATAACTTATAGAAAAGCAATGCGATAGTATTTGGCATTAGGTACAATGAGAAATTGAAACGCACTAGTGTGCGAAAATATTATTTTCTGTACGGTTAGTTGTGCTATATGAATCACTTTCGTACATGGTCGTAGGAAAGTTTTTTTCTTTAACTTTCACAAGTTTTAACTATGGTTCTTTTAATTTTTTTTTTAATAATTGTGGACCTGAACAAGCTAAAGGCCTATCGTGCTAAAGCACTCAGGACTACTTAGGAGGGACATTGAATTACCAGAGATGCACATGAACAGCTATCTTAAATCTTTTCATATCATAAGTGAGAGAGGAACGGGAACTAGCGATCATCCCAGAGTTTAAAAGTCGTGTAAAGGAATGTGGATTGCGCCCGTTTGGTACGACAAGTTGAGATTTGTACTGCATACCGATGATGTGAATGATCGAACCAAGTATTTCTAGCAAAGATAACCCGAATTGGTATCAAAGAATGTAAGTCAGCAGCGCAATAGCCATTGTAATACCGATAATACAAAGAAAGAACTGAAACGATTCTTCTATGCTCAAGGGACTGTATGTCAGAAGTTAAGGACGGGTGATTTATAAGACTAATCGCTCTGTTTTGAATACGATCAACGACATCGAGATGTATTGGGGAGCACCAATCCAGAGATAAGAATTTTATTCTGGGTGCGGTTGAATTTGGGTCTTATCGAGCAGAAAGAGTTGTCGGGAGGTAAAGTAATGCTTAGATCTGTACAAAAAGCCATGATAGATTTGAAGATTTAGTCATTCCCAATAGAGCAATAGAACCTGAAAACTTATGATCTGAGATATTCGTACGATGGTAGCATTAAATTTACGTAGATTATTGTTTCCCCATTCGAGAATACATTGAATGTCTTTGTTAATTGAAGTTGCCATAGAAGGTAGATTACCTTTATGAGTAGACTGAGGTGAACTACAATGAAGAGTGCTGTCATCAGCAAAGCAATGGATCGAACTAGTTGTTGAAGAGATAATGTCATTTATGTATAGCAGGAAAAGTGTAGGCGCTATGACTGATACCTGTGGCACGCCCGCGTTGTTGCTAACTTCTTTTGAAAAACAGCCATCAACTACTACATGTATTCGTATTTTATCAAGGAAACTAGAAACCCAGTTGATGATCGTATCACTTAACCCAAATGATGTGAGTTTGGCAAGCCAAACTTGGTCAAATGACTTTGAGATATCTAAAGCGACTACAACTCCGGATTGTTCTAATGTATTGTTCCAAACTTTTGTTTGTTAGTTTCAAGGAACGAGAGCAGTTGATAATTGATGCCTTTTTAAAATCAACTCTAATGAATAAAATAACTAATTTCCGATTGCGGAAATACAAAAATCGAGAATCCTTACCACGTCCACATTAGTGAATTCCATTGATTATCTGGAAACACATGAAATTCATTTTTGTATAGATTTCTGCACATTTGGCAAACTGCAAGTTTTTTTTTGTCGCAATAGTAACTATTGTACTAGATGTTCACAGTTTAAGGTCGCAAAAAATAAAAGAATACCCTTATTTAACGTTCAATTAATCCTTGCTTACTTATTTTTTAATCTAATCAATAAATACATACTCATCTTAAATAATTCCATCAGAACGACAAATGTCCACATTATGTTACTTCCAGTAGTGCTTCTGGAAATCAAAATATTTTAATTAATAAACACAATTTAAGCATATTTCAATTTGTAGCATGAAATTACTCAACGGTTGACTACAAAAATAAAAGATGTTTATCTAGAATTGTTAAGAATAGGTAATGCGGTGTTATTATATGACAGTAAAAACATTTTAACACTAAATCATCATTTTGAAGATGCACATGTGAAATATTTCTTTACTATACTACAGAAATTGGTAATAAACCTTATATTGGGTTTTACCTTAATTTAATACAAAGATTCCTTAACAAACTCATGGACACTGACAAGTTGTGTCCTTTTTGCTCAAAAAAACAAACACATTTACATTGTTTTGTGAAACGCACTTTGCAATGCTAATTATATGCATTGCTTACTTTCAAGGAGTGTTTGAATGTAAAACAAACAATTTCTTCGTGTTGAAAATACAATTTAACCATGTAAAAACAAATTAATGATTTGTGTTGGTATAGCAAGATTCAAATGAATTTATACAATTACAGTTTTAATACGCTGTAGAAAATTAACAGATTTTACAATTTAACTTGATTCTGTTATAGAACAGCAGATATTAATTGTATTCGTATTACAGCCGTCGTATCAGCTAACCGAAAATGCAAGAATTTTACGTATGCCCGAAACACAGCTGCGGCAATTAGCACGCGAGCGATTTGAATATTCAGAACTTCCAAGAGGTGATGAACCAGAATGGGATCAATTAGTAAAATACGGAATGAGGAGGGTAAGCTTGAATTATAGTGCCTGTATGTGTGTTATGCTAACATTAAATTTTAGGTTGAAAAATTTCTCAAATCAACTGGTATTGAAGTTAAAATTAATGATGAAGTGACTGAAAATGGTAGATATTCACCTAGATTTGTTGACGAAATAGTTGACGAAATTGATATAATTGAAGACAAAAAGGATAGCTATTTCAGTACGTATATTTATTATTTTTGGGTAAGATCAAATTTAATTTAATGTGCTACCCTTGTTTCCTGCAAGCTTCAGGCTAGAGAAAATTTAAAGCTGGGCTTTTACATCAGGAAGCTTTTAAGTTTCAAATTTTAAAGAGTTCGTGTGATATTAATAACAAACCAAAAAAAAATTGTAGTAATCCCCCTAAAGTTATGTATCAATTCCGTATGTTTTCATTTTATATTTACAGCTTCATACCTTTTCTGTTCTATTGTTTTTTTTTAATCATTTACATTTCATTTAAATTGTACAATCGAAAATTGGAACAATGTGACTACAATCCAATTCCAAAATGTAGAATTCGTAATCAACTTAAATCACAATATCTAGTTTTGATTTATCCTTATCTAAATAACAGTTCATGAGAAACTTAGCATCGTCTCAAAACGGCAGGGATATAATACTGGGTGTTTCGGTAATAATACACGTAACTTCAGGAAATGACAGATCTAATCATTTTAACACAAAACTTTCATATAAACATAAGTCCAATAGTGCTTCGTTTTCGAGATACAGGGTGTCAAAGTTACAAAAAAAGTTCATTTTTGAAATTTCTTCAAAACGAAAAAAGTATTTTACTTGTTCTTGATATAATAAATGTGGATATAAAGTACATTGGTTTTATCTTAATAATACGTTTTTATTATGTACAGTGGCGTAGAACGCAAGGGGTAGTGCAATCTTTTAACCCCTAATTTCTACGCCAATGAAGTTAATTCGATTTTTTTTAAATGCGAAACCTTGATGTTTTTCAGATGAAAAAGGTATGCTTTGTTTAAATCAATAACTTTAACCGCTTCTAAAATATTTGCATTTTTAGGTATTCATTACCAACTGCTGATTGTACTACGCCACTGTACATAATAAGAACGTATTAATAAGCTAAAACCAATGTACCTTATATCTCTATTTATTATACCAATAATGCGAAAAATGCCTTTTTTTCGTTTTGGAGATATTTTTTGTAACTTTGACACCCTGTATCTCGAAAACGAAGTACTATATTTTGCATAAAATCATGGGAAAGCATATTTTGTCGCATATCGCGATATTCGTGATGATAAATTCCGTCTAATATAGGGTGTAAAGTTGATGTTTTCTTGGAAACGAAACGTTGTACAAAAAATCTGTGAGAATTCCCATTGGTCCATTTCGAAAATGATTTATCTCGATTATCATACAATTATTACTTCTGTTCTAATAGTATCTGTTTAAGCTCAAATACGTTAACTTATCGTCCGCTTTAACCTATATCCTGAAAACCTTAAATGACATATCTTCATTTTTCACCATTCTAAATAGTGATTAAGCAATTCTGGTTTAATCTTATGCAAAGTTCTCGGTTTACCTTTTCTTATAAATATTTCAACAGCCAAATAACGAAAAGCGTTAAATTTTGAAATATGTATTTTCGGGAAAAATCAGTGTTTCCCATGCATTATCGCAAGTCCTGTTATCCTGTGGAGACAAGTGTTCGTGCAGGAAATAGAACCAACACCGGTTTCGTGTAAATACGATGGCTTCCCGCTAGGCCATAATCTATGCTTAATTTGTACTTTGTGCGGGAACAACACTTGCGAATTCTTTAGAAAGTGCTTTTTAAAATTGACACAGGTCTCGAAATAATCCTATTCGTTTGTACAAGATACGTCCACATCTACGCGCTTTACAACAATGACTTTCAGTAAACACTTTACGCCCTAACAAAAGCGAAAGTAGTGAGAACGAACTTTAAAAAAGTTGCAGTAGGTACATTTTGTCGGAATGTAGTGCTGTATGGGAAAATATTAGACTAGCGTGTTAAAAAAATACTGTGAAAGTTAAATGTTTAAGTTGATCTGGTATAATTCTTAGAAGTTTTTTGCTTTATCTCACCAAACCATACTTTTATCCAAAAACTCTTTGTTGCTGCACTTTAGACATTTCAATTCTTCCTTGTATGGTTAACCTATTTTACTTACAATACTGCTTATACCTTATTTAATGACAAATGGCTCTTTCCCTGGATTCTCCTGAAAGCTCGATGAAGCTCTGAATACTAATTATTCGGAATCTAGGGTACCATGTATCTCACAAAAAATTCTCAAAGTATTTAGTTGATTGAATTTATGTACAGATAAATAACATGCAACTAGCAGCACACCAATTATCTACGTTCCGTGCAGGTAAACTTTAAATCCATGAATTAGCTCCAAACTTTATCAATAAGACGTGGAACTATAATCTATTTCTTTTTTATTTGCCCCCTATATTTGGGGTGTTTTATCCTTACACCCAAAAGCATGCTAATATTAGACGGTTCTCTCTAACCTCAAATTTGATTATACGTCAAAACTAGTTTAACAGTTGCCACATTTAATTGAAATCAATAGTAACCACGGATCACTGTATAATAATAGAAAGAGCCTATTGAATTTTGAGTGAAGAAGTAGGGTTCCGCCGTATTATAACTTTATTATTTATCAAACTGTGAAAGGTTTTTTTTATATAAATTATTTAATTTTTTAGGTATTTTGAAGTTTTTAAAGTGACAATATTAATCAATTACAAACTTTGAAACTGCTCTGTACGTTGCCATGAAAACGGAAAATTAAAAGAAATACCCATTTTTAATACTTAAAAAAAAAGCAACATATATCAATCATGTGGAAATACATTGATCAGATTTGACGTTAATGAAAAATATTATACCAACTTTGTAAAAATGATTCCCAAATCTAAGAGGCAAATAAAAAAAATAGATTATACGCTCAGGCATAGGGTTAGAACCAAAATACATATTACCATTTCTTATTCTGTTTCCGAAGGATTTTGACCATTCTGTTTAGTAAGCCGTTATGTAATACAGATCCTTTTTGCGAGTTATTAAATACATAACTTTTTTTCGGAACTTCAAGTAGCGTTCAAAAATCGAACCCGTGACTTCCAAAGTATTAGAAAATCACGAATATGTTTTTTTATGTGGGCCATAGGGTAAATTGGCGCCCTCATGTCAGGTTTTAGGTTGGTAACGTAAGAATCCCTCCGCCAAGTTAAAATGGTCACCCTGTATATCTCCTTAAACCAAAAGCCCTACTATAATGTCAATACATTTAACATATATTATTGTGTATAATATAATTAACAATATAAAAAATAATTAAGTTTTCCACAGCGTAGTATTTCTAGCGAATTTGTAAATACATTTTGAAGTTTGTTGGGATTTAACAATTTTGAATTATTACGTCGATACTAAGTGCTCTCATAAATAAACTGATCGAAAATTCATTTAAGTTATAATCATGCATTTTAAGTTTTAATATTTAAATCACCATCTTACTTAAGATTAATGGAAAGAGCTTATCATTAATTTAATATAATAACGTAATATTGGCGTAATTTGAAAGAAAATTTTATTGCTAAACTCTATATATAATTTAGTGATTTGTAAATAGGTAATTACGAGGATTTTGCGAGCGTTAATACGTAATTAAATGTTTTTATACATGTATTGAATAAAACACTAATACAATTTTTTATTTTAGAACGTAAACAACTCAAGAAGCTGTTCATACCAATGCTTATAATCTTAAAGCTTTTCAAATTAAAGCTTTTATTATTTCTGCCCTTGATACTTGGATTAGCTTCGTTTAAAAAACTCTTAGGTTTCCTAGCAATAATTATACCAGGAGTAATAGGATTCTTTAAATTATGTAAACCTGATTTACATTCAACTTTTGGACATAGTAACTATTACAACGGCCCTCATTATTCACCTGCAGGAATCGGATATTACCCTCATTTAAAGGATTCTTACCCAAGCTACTCGCGTGACTACTCAAGTTCGCATCAATACGGAGGAGGTGGATCAAACGGTGGCGTAACTTTTGAAGATTATCGTAATTCTGCACAGGATTTAGCATACTCCGGTTATTCGCATTACAGAAACTCTAAGCGTAATTTAGAAGCTGATGTTGAAAGTAGCTCTAAGAAGTCTATCCTACCTGACTCCTGATACAGTACTAATAGGCACACATCAAATTTAATCAATAATGTTTATGATATTACACCACAATTTAAACAATCAGTCTTTCATTAATAAGTTTATGCCATTAAGAAAATTTAATTAATTAATTAATAAATTGTTAATTTATATATAGGTATAAGTTTGTATTAGATCTTGAATGTAACTTTATTTATTCATTAGTGTGTGTACATGATGTAAATATTTGTATTCAACATTAGTTACGTATTTGTACCAAATGTAGTGTAGCTGTAATTTATTTTTTATTTTTAAATACATCGTCTTAAAATTTGAATTACATCATGGAAGTTATGAATTATTTGACATGTATAAGAAACGGAATGCCAATCGAAAGTACACTTTATAAAAGTATAAGATATTTTTGAAAGATTTACGGTCAAAGCAATTTCAACTGAAGTATCCTTGATGTAGATTTGTTCTCAAGAATATGGAACTGGGAAAGCGTTTATAGTGATGAATAATTGAGATTTAGTAGACTATGTCTGATCAGAAGTTTAACGGTCAACCTCAAGTGCTTTATTATATTGGCAGGCCATCAGAATTTTAATTCTTCTCATTTTATACTTCCAATTAGGTTACATAACTTTTATTAACTTTATGAACTTAACATGTACAATAGGGTTTGTTTATTTAAGCTTTGCTATTTAAAGTTATTACTGGTATTCTGTTTTATAAATGCAATTAATATTTTTATAAAGGACCAGAGGAAGCAAAGTTAAATTTAATAATTAAAATGACAATTCATGTTCGTTATTTGGAGAATTTAAAAATAAAAGCTGCTGCAGTTGAAAAGCGTCAGGTAATAAAGATACGTTTGTAAGAAATGTTAAATTTTTAATGTAGATCTTTATACATGCATTTTATTTACTCGTAAATTACGTGAGTATTCGCAATGCAATTCAATCCCTGGGAATTATCATAGGGGTCTTTCGGCCCTTACTTTATTCTATGATCCAATATTCATCTATTTACATCGATTCCATTTGTGGATTAATTATAATAGTAACAATAACTTCTTCAACAACTAGCTATTGTCAACTGAAATAAGTATAGGCAGCTCCGGACATATAACTGCCGCTAAACAATTTAGCGAAGCTATTTCAGGGTGTCATCATCCCGCCACCCTTTTACCTATTCATGTCATTCCAAACAGCATGCAAGACACAGGCCCCCCACATGCAGCACAGTTCGAAGCTATGGCGCCGTTTTCACAACTTTTAATTAAGGGCTTTCGATATCAACGTGCAATCAAACAATATCCTACTTGATATCAACTCTGATATACCAACATGTTGAGTCTACCGCACTAACTAGTGCATACTCAAATGATGTCACAATTTGTAGCAGCGCTCACATATTAACACCAATACGTTATCAAAATGCTAGCTAACTCATATCAACACTTAACATGTATTTAGATACTTCTCAAGACTCACTTCACATAATTGATTTTGCACTCCTTTTATGTTTCTCACAATTTCCTCCTTTCTTTCTGTTTACTTTAGACCGTCATAAATAACAACACATAGATCGTTAGGGGATTAAGAGACGTAGAATAATATGAACAGATTTATTGCCAACCATCTTACATTTAATCTAGTAAGAACAAAAAAACTATAAAAATATTTGACGCGTTACATTCAACCAACATGACCAAAGTTGCGTCATCGCAATTCGACTTATTTATAGTGTTCACCGTCACTTAACGGATCATCAGCAGTTCCACCTGTTGGTATCCATGCCTTCATACGATCCGCAGCAACGACATTCCCATATTTCCTTTTTGCGCTTCTTGTACCGATTATTGATTAATACTTTTGTTATTATCACAGGCCCAAATATTTTGGACTAAGTTTTCTGCTCAGTCCCTCTAGGTTCCTTTCATGACACGCCTCTCTTATTAGATATGAATTCAGTAGTTGTGGAATCGTATTATTTCGTAACGTCACAAGTTTTAAGAAATTTAGAAAATACTCGCAATTTAATAGTACAGGATGCTGCATCATCACCAAATATCTTGCATTGGTTTAACAAAGCTACTTTTCCGTAGACAATGTAAGGTTCATTGGGCACTTAAACACGTCACACCATTTCCATAATGCTGTCATGGAAATTTCGCTTTAAAGGAAAAGCTTTCTTTAGAATTTGATTCCATTCTATCCATGTATATTGAATGGTTGATAGGCTTTGATACCACGTTTTAGTCAATCCGTCTAATTTTGGCATTACGCTATAAACAATGGCTTCATCATTCCAATGATACAGATTTTTTAGTTCATCAATTCATTGACACCACTTTTCCATAGCGTATGTCTTCAGAGTTAAAAGTAGGTACAACGTTGTCTCTAGAATGTAACACATTAGGCGTATGTTTTTGAGTACTAGTTTGTATCTCCATTACGTGTAGTGTTTTTAATGACGTTGCCCAAATCAGAAACAGCAGTCGATGTCGATGCCGAGGAACATGGTGTACTAATAGTTTTGTTGATAGTAGGTGGCATTTCTTCCTCGTCGGATGATGACGATATCGGAGATCGAATTCGTCTTCTTCTTGTGAACGCTCGATTCAGCCTATCTAGTTTTACCTTTATTCTTTATTCATTAATCTACTTACCGTGTTTTAGATGTCGTTCCCAACATGAACGCGCATTGTGCCTTTTGTACGTTTAGTATTTTTTCGAGCACACCTACCAGATTGATCGTTAACTTAGTGATCTGACACAGCGATGGCGCGAATTCGGAGGAATCATTTATATCATTCTGTAGTATCATTTTGTAAATACGGCAATACAGAGCGATCTATCTTGAAAGTACGCCAAAGTGAACGTCTCGTGAGAAAAACTGAGTTGAGCAGTGATAAAGTCATTTGAAACCACAAATGGTGAATATTGCAGTGGAGTTCCAAAAACTGCTGCTGCGCCGGATATGATTGATAAAGTCTAACATATCGTATTGGATACCGGTCGAGTAAAGTGTGCGGCACAGTATACATACTGGGTGTACACTGAATTCTAAATAAAATTGTGTGCTACGGTTGCTCACACAGGCGCAAAAACTGGATCGTTTGAGTTTTTGCTTTTGGCACGTTTCCGCCATAATCCAAGAGACTTCTTGCGGAAGACATCAGCAACTGTTTTTTGGGATTCCATTGGAAATATCTTCGTTGACTACTTAGAAAAGAGGAAAACAACAAGTGGCCAGTATTACTTCAATTTGTTGCAACAACTTAGATACAAAATCATAGAGAAACGGCCTCATTTGGTAAATGAGAAAGTGCTTTTCCACCAGGACAACGTGCCCGCCCAAAAATCTGCTATTGTAGTGGCCAAACTTCATGAATTGGAATTTGAACTTCATTCACCATATTCGCCTGGTTTGGCGAAACCTAAAAAATGGCTAGGCTTTACGAGATTTTAGTATATTCCGAGGTAATCGCTGCTGTAAATACATATTTTGAGGTCTTCTATTCATCGACCTAGAATAAGTGTATTAAGCGAGCAGTAACCTATATAGAAAAAAATTTTTTTTTTCAAAAAACTTGCGTTTTCCTTGTTAGGTCACGTAGTTGTCAAACAATTCTCGTAAAACTGTGAGAAATAATAAAATACCCTTTATCAATTCATAGAAAACCAAGCTCTAAGAGATCATTTAATTAATGTACATGTCAGATGAATATAAAGTTAGAGGTATTGGCTTTGAATAGCCACAAATATCTATTACCTTTAAAACTCCTAATTCTACCTAATCTGGGTCAAATTTGTACATTTCTCCTAGTTCATCAATATTGGAAGAGATTTCAAACTTTTCAAAAACTAAATGAAGAGTATTTATTGCACAGTATTCAATATTAAAACATATGAGTTCACTCCCATTCAAGTGAATGCTTTTAAATTTTATGGGAGTGTGAAGAAGTGGGCGACTATACGAAGGTAAGTCCATGATAATCATGTTGTATACGCAATAATTTTGTTAAATTTCAATCAAATGTATGGTCTTAAACTGCCCAAATATACAATCTGTCTGAAAGAGATGTCCATATGGTAAATCATGGCCGTCATTTTCAGTATTGTCATTTATCATAGAACTGTTGACCGAAATATGGTTGCGATTCATATTGTTGTAAAACACGTTATCACGTCATCCTTAAGAACAGAGTTTTTATGAAAGTACTCCAAATGACAATATTTTCTTGAATACAATTGCTATTGATCGTCAATTAAACTTATTTGCTGCGTCCTCACACTGCATCTTATTTGACGAGGACCAATAACTTGTTTAGGCTTGCTTTGCGTTATAATTATTAACATCTATTCCTTACAGCGTTGACTGTAAAATTTTGTGTAGATTATTTTACCCAGATTTTAAACATGTCTTCAATTTCACGTTCTGTGAGGAGGAAATTTATTCCTTACTACTCTTATCAATGTACACATATGAGTCCTTAAACGAATCTAAAGACGAAACCTATCCACTATAACAAAACCAAGTTTGAGAAGGCATTTTTAGTCCGCTATAACTGCAAGAGCAAGGCTATTTTGTTCGTTACATATTTTTTTTTAAATATAGAGAATTTGTGAGAGAAGTTGAACCTTTTCCTCCTGTAGTTGATAAATAGTCGCACAGCAAATAATTATTAACGATAAAAATACAGTCCAGAGGTAGACTGAATTATTTACCAAAGTTAATAGTTTTCACGTTCACTTGTTATAAATACGTTTTTATTTACAATATAAATTACTGTCGTTACCACAACTCGATACTAATAAATGAAAAATTACATACCATTTGAGTGGTGTAGTTTGACAGGTTTACTAACTTATGGTGTACCAGTAGAAGGGGGCGAGTTTCTCTCCCCACTTTTTTTAATTATGACCCCCTAAGAATGCCACATCACTGGTTCGATTTTGCTCATTAACGGAATTGACCTAGATTTTATGGCATAGATCTTTGTACAACCCTAAGCTGGGAGCTATCCTTGGAGGATACTGGCACGCCCCTGATTTCTGATTGGTCCGTTTTGGCCACCATTATGTGGGCGCCGCATATAGGCCATCTTGTCGGACATTCTGTGGGTGTGCTTGTCTGTTACCTTCCTCCGTAATTAGGGCCCTTTTATCAATATTAAGAGCCATTTTGGTATTCCAGACATTAGATAGTAGGCAACTGCAGACAAGCGTACTTCCAGCTGATTGGTAGTACGCGAGCATTCTGATTTGATAGCCTAAGGATAGGCCACACACCTAGCTTCTGATTGATCTTAGATTCAGCCCGGCCTCCTGATTGGTCCATCGTCCAGCCTCAGTGTTCCGGTTTGAGGCCTAAGGCGCTGTAGACCACGCTCAGCCTCCAGACTGCGTACTCTCATCAATCAATCTCAATCAAATCAATCTCAATCAAATCAATCTCAATCAAATCAATCTCAATCAAATCAATCTCAATCAAATCAATCTCAATCAAATCAATCTCAATCAAATCAATCTCAATCAAATCAATCTCAATCAAATCAATCTCAATCAAATCAAATTGAACAAAATAAATCTCAATCAAGTCAGACTCAAAGAAATCAATCTCAATCAAATCAACATCAATCAAATCAATCTCAATCAAATCAATCTTAATCAAATCAATCTCAATCAAATCAATCTCAATCAAATCAATCTCAATCAAATCAATCTCAATCAAATCAATCTCAATCAAATCAATCTCAATCAAATCAATCTCAATCAAATCAATCTCAAACAAATGAATCTCAATAAAATCAATCTCAATCAAATCAATCTCAATCAAATCAATCTCAATCAAAACAAACTCAATCAAATCAACCTCAATCAAATCAATCTCAATCAAATCAATCTCAATCAAATCAATCTCAATCAAATCAATCTCAATCAAATCAATCTCAATCAAATCAACCTCAATCAAATCAATCTCAATCAAATCAATCTCAAACAAATCAATCTCAATAAAATCAATCTCAATAAAATCAATACCAACCAAATCCATCTCAATCAAATCAATCTCAATCAAATCAATTTCAATAAAATCAATCTCAATCAAATCAATCCTAATCAAATCAACCTCAATCAAATCCATCTCAATCAAATCAATCTCAAACAAATCAATCTCAATCAAATCAATCTCAATCAAATCAGTCTCAATGAAATCAACATCAGTCAAATTAATCTCAATCAAATGAATCTCAATCAAATGAATCTCAATCAAATCAGTCTCAATCAAATCAATCTCAATCAAATCAATCTCAATCCAATCAATTTCAATCAAATCAATCTCTATCAAATCAGTCTCAATCAAATCAATCTCAATCAAATCAATCTCAATGGAATAAATCTCAATCAAATCAATGTCAGTCAAATCAATCTCAATCAAATCAATCTCAATCAAATCCGTCTCAATCAAATCAATCTCAATAAAATCAATCTCAATCAAATCAACGTCTATCAAATCAATCTCAATCAAATCAATCTTAATCAAATCAATCTCAATCAAATCAATCTCAATCAAATCAACCTAAATCAAATTAATCTCAATCAAATCAATCTGAATCAAATCAATCTCAATCAAATCAATCTCAAGTACAACAAAACGAAAATTATTATGTGTTAAACCAATCTCATCACTACATAACAGCAATTATAAAACCGTTTTTCTAAATGAATATTGAATTGGTTGTTTTGCCTACTGCCCCTAAAGAACGCATTGAAACATCTTTGCTCTTCACTTCCCTTGAAAACTAATGATAACGCTCGGGTAGCACACATTTAAATTTCTCCAGTTCCACCATCACCCTCACACCGTACTTTGCTGATATGATGTCCAGATTGAATATCTTGTAATATACCCCCGTCTAAATCCTTAACGCCTTTAAGAGGTTTAAAACATGTTAATGCATTTACAATAGATAAATCCATATCTGTAATTACCACATAACGTTAAAAATCTGTACAAGTAATTAAATAAAGTAAATAAAGTACGGGTTAAGGGTTAAAAAACGATCACTTACCACTGTTGTTGTTGATAATCGTATTGCAAGGACCTCTTGACAGATTGATATGAACGTGTAAAACTGGCGGTTTTTGTTGCTATCTCAACCAAATCAATCTCAATCAAATCAATCTCAATCAAATAAATCTCAATAAAATCAAATCAATCTCAATCAGATCAATCTAAATAAAATCAATCTCAATCACATCAGTCTCAAGTACAACAAAAAAAAACTATTATGTATTAAACCAATCTCATCACTACATAACATATTTAAATTTCTCCAGTTCCACCATTACCCTCACACCGTACTTTGCTGATATGATGTCCAGATTGTATATTTTGTATTATACCCCCGTCCAAATCCTTAACGCCTTTAAGAGATTTATAACATGTTAATGCATTTACAATAGATAGATCCATATCTGTAATTACCACATAACGTTAAAAATCTGTACAAGTAATTAAATAAAGTAAATAAAATAAGGGATAAGGGTTAAAACCAAAAACGATCACTTTCTGTGTTTTGTTTATAAATGGACAATATAAAGCACTTAACGGATTTCCCCAGTCATGTAACCACCATAACATTATTTCACTGTTCAATGACCAAGAATCTCTGGGTTTTTGGGAGAAACACTAATTCGGTAATTACATAAAAGGATAACAGTCCTTGAAAATACAATCATGATGTTTAAGTTCTTTTCGCAACAAAAAAATCCGGCAATTAGATTGAGTTTATAAAAACAGCGTACTTACATAAGAAGCTACTGATCATATCAGATGAACCTGCAATTACGAATGTTACATTTTTGTTGGTAGAAGTAACCTTTAACATACGGAAATAATAGTCAACTTGTTTATTTGCCCCCAGGCACTTGTCCATTTTCAATAATGGCTTTGTGTATCCAAACTTGTTTATAGATCTGCGGCCCTTTTTGGCAGAGCTTTGTTAATGGATGACGGAAAACAAATGATACGAAAGTGATAACTATGTATAGGAGATAGATCATAAAGCATTGATAAGGATAATAGATGACAGAATGTACATGATATAGAATTGATGATAGAGACTAGAAGATGTATAAGAGATTCACAAACACAAGCATACGTATAAATTGTAAAATTCTGATTTGATTTAACTTATAGCTTGCAAAAATCAACTTTCAATTCTAAAATGCCGCTATGATTTTTAACTTACAACTTGCAAAAACCAACTTTCAAATCTAAAATACCGATTTCATTTAACTTACAGCTTGTAAAATCCAACTTCCAATTCCTAAATACCGAATTAGTTTAACTTACAGCTTCGAAAAACCGACTTTCAATTATAAAATACTGATTTAGTTTGCAACTTGCTTGGGATATGGACCAATCAGGACGCAGGGCTGCTTGAAGAGACCTTGGAGGACCCTACTTACGGGGGAAAGGTAACAAACAACCCACGCTTACAAAATGGTGGACGAGATGATCGATAAGCCACGCCCAGAAAATGGACGGCAGAACGGACCAATCAGAAACCAGGGGCGTGCCACTGCCCTCCAATAACAGCCCCCAGTCTGAGGTTGTACAAAAATTATTTGCAATTAAATCTAGGCCAAGTTCGTTAATGAGCAAAACCTAACAATAATTAGAAAAAGTGGGGGTGGAAAAGCTGGCCTCCTTCTACTTGTACCAGAAACATTCGTTCTGCTGCAAACGTCCAAGTTGACAATCTAAAAGTATTTATTAACTACGATCGAATTTAGTTTTTAAGAATAATACTAAAACTTACCTTTTTTAGTCTCTTGATAGTCTGCGATTATGTATAAGAACCTAAGATTCGCTTTAAGTAATTGCAGATTAATAACACCTTCACCACCACAATTTACTCCTTGTCTAAAGTTGTTGAATTGTGAAACACGTATTACTTCTTACGTATCTTCAACTACATTCAGCAACTGTTAATTATAGGTAATAAACAATATATCATTTCTATCTGTTCAGCTCCTTCTTTAATACACCTCGACGTTTTATAATTTGTTAATAATCTAGCTCGGAATTTGATTATAAAACGGCTACTACGAGAATTGCTATTTATGTATTGAGAATAGAAAGAATAAACAAATGAATTTGATAAAAAATATTTTTAATGCTTTTCAAAATAATGGTCTTTAAGATCTATACACTTTTGCATGCGATTGAACTACCCTTCAAAGCACTTTGTTCAGTCAGAAGATGGTACCTCTAAAACATGCGTTTTGTAGGCCTCAACTGCTCCTTTGGGCCATGAAAATCGTTGTCCACGCAGTTTACCGTTAATTAGTGGGAACAAGAAGAAGTCATTGGGTGCCAAGTCGGGACTGTAAGGCGGATAACCCATAAATTCGATCTTTTGTGTGTCCAAATACTCGTTTGTTGCAAGTGATGTGTGTGAGCTGGCATTGTCGTGATGCAAAATGATTCGTCGTTTTGGATTGGTTTCTCTCAATTTACCGAAAACTTCAGGCAAACAAACGGTCGTATACCACGCTGATTTAACGGTCTTTTGATTTTCGAGAGCTACATTTATCACAGGACCGGTTTTCATGAAGAAAAACGTCAACATTTGCTTCTTAACGCTTTGAGAACGAACAACTTTTGTTGGCTTTGCTTCAAATTGAAACACACTGTTGACTGGCCTTTTCTTTCTGGCTCACACGCATAAATCCACGACTCGTCACCTGTGACGATGTTGTATAACGCTTTGGATTCACCACAGTTGTATTTTAAAATCATTTTACGGCACCAATCGACACGAGCATTTTTTTGAGCATCTGTCAACAAATGTGGAATCCAACGTGCACACAGGTTCCGAACACATAAACGTTCGTGCAAAACCTTATGTATGCTGGTCATACTAATGCTTAAACATCTCTCTAGATCATGATCTTCTTTAATTCGTTTTCGCACAGCATCGACCTTTTCCAGCACAACGACTGATTTTGGACGACATTCTTAACTTCATCCGTGAGCGAACTACGTGCACGTTGGAATTCAGTGTACCAGCGATATAAAATGACTGTGGATGGCGCTTCGTCGCCAAAAGTTGAATTCAGTTGATTGATGCATTGTTCTTGAGTTAGACCACGTCGAAAGTCATAATAAATCATAGCTCGAAGATTTTCACGAGTTAATTCCATATTTTGGCTGAGATGAAATTTTCAACTTACTGTAAACAACACAAATAGTGCTCGCACGACAAAACTTTCTGAGTATGTATAATGTCAAAAATGTCAAACTTTAAGATGACAGTGACAAATTACACCTGGCAATACCAGGGTTGCCAATTCTTAATACATAAATAGTATCCCTCGTACGATCTTCTTTTGTGGTTTGTTATAGTCATCTACAATAACAAAATGGCATGCTACTTTCAATATATTAAAAACTGGCGTCAAAATTATGTGACTCTGCTACCTGGGCGGGTATAGTTATAATTATAAGACTTGCACCAATCGCTTGAGTTGAACAAGGGTGAAATAGTACAGTTTTTTTTCTATTTTATATTATCATGACTGTAGAAGACCTGACTTTTACATACGTAGTATCCCTAGAAATTTCGTTTATTATCTGGATACCATCGCAACAATGTCAGTAAGTTGAATTATTGACAGATTTTTACTATGGTCAAATTAATCGAAAGAGAACGAATTGAAATATTAATAATGACCGGATATTGCGATAGAAAAAGACGCAAGATCAGGTATGCCAGTTATTTAACAACATTCACCTGGAAAGAATATTACGTGTAGAAATGGGAAGTGGAAAGAAAAAAAGGAGGAAGAGGAGATGGGTCACTACTCACTTACGGATATAAGGAATCGCCGGCGTCAGACGGTCCAGGCGGGGTCAAGAAAGTTCCGCTAGAGATAAAAAGGGAGCCAGGAGCCGCTCCCCAAAAGAAGAACTCGCCGTTATACCAGCTCCTGAATAATGATGGTAGACAGAGGCGAATAGGTAACCGTAGGAAAAGAGAAAGGAGAAACTAATAAGAAAAAGGAAAGAATGTTGTAATATAAAACAAAACCCATAATTATTAAATCACATAAAAAGAATGCATATAAAAATAAACCGTGTGTCAAAAATAAATAGATTCTTACAAAGACAAAAAGATTGGAAATTAATAAAAGGAAGTAAGTACACAATGAAAAAAAAAGTAAATTTATAAGTGTATAACGTAGATAAGTTGGTTAATTAAAAGCATTTAAAAAAAACAAAATAAAAAGACAATATCGACAACACAAGTTTAAACAAAATTAAAACGTTAAAAGTGCGAAAGTAAATTATACTTAGATAAATATAGATAAATAGGAACCTGTTTAATTTCGAAGGCGCTCCTAAGATAAGCTGGGTTTTTAATCGTAAAAAGTTAATATGCTAAATGATAATTTAAATTCAGAATACTTGTTACGACCTAACAAAAATTTATATTAAGCAATTTGAAAGAGAAAAAATAAAATTTGATCTATTGCCAACATCAAATTAAAAATTTGAAACGTATGGAAGATATCCAAAGCTAAACTACTGTGTGCATATTTGTTTGATAGTTTATACGTCACAAACATGAAAAGATAAAAATATGGCCGATAACTGTTTACAAAACAGCTCGTTAAAAGATTTACACAAAAATTAAATCAAAGATCTAATGAAAAAATACGAAATTTAGTGATAAAGTAGTGCACTATTTTTAACAATTATAATTATAGATTGCAAACAAAAAACAAATAGAAAGGAAGTTGTGAAAGGGATTTCAGATAAGGTTAGAGGTAAATAATTTTTAGTGAAAGCAAGGATTTATTCTAGTAGCTCCTCTTATTTTAGTATTAAGGAAAGGAGTAGAAGAGTAGTTGAGTAGTTGAGATTATAGGAGTGAAAATCATGATTAAAAACGTCTGACCTTTTTGTTGATTTCTACGATGATGATATTCTACTTAAGCTATTTTTCTACTAGGTGAACCAAAGATGTATGAAGATGGAATTTCTAGGTAAGTTACAATATATTCAAGTACAGATGGTATACTCTTAAGCTTCTTTTAGTTGTATAAGAAAGATATGGAACAGTAACGACAATAATCAGAACAAATATACCTGCAAGTGCAACAGCGATGTCAACGGAAAGTTCAAAGGAAAGTTCCAAGCAAAGTTCAAGCTCTAAGATGGAAGGCGAGCTGTTCGTGATAAATTTTATGATTGATATACTTTAAAACCGCAGTATGCGAAGAAAATAATGGATACTCAGCACTCTCGAGTAGAAACTTTATTTTCTTTGTGAAATAATTCCTTTTTAAATATTCTTCTAGTGAAGATTGAAAATTAATTCAGGAACTTATTTAGGAATCCATCAGCAGTCAAACACCAAAGTTAACTCAATAAAAAAACTTTTATGTGTTATCTATAAACTAACCAAATGTGTATTAAAATGTAGGAGACAATAAATTGTTAAAAAAACCATTGTAAAAATAAAAGGTGTTTTGTATAAAAGTGTAGGCAACTAAAAGTACTTCAAGATTAAGGTTAATAATGTAAAATTCAAACCAAATTAGATGAATAGTTAAAAACTTGAGAAACTTCTGTCACAAGATTACCGATAACTGAATCGATTTCTTTTTTTTTATGATTGTGGACCTGAACAGGCTAAATTAAAAAAAATGTTCAAGAATTTGCTTATGTTAGGGATTTACCAAAAACTGGGCGACCTGCAATAAATGAAGTAGCTTAATATGCTACTGGATTTGCACAAAGATCCACATAAAACAATTCGTACTGTTGCTGCGGATACGCCCGTATAAAACTATTTTACTCCAAGAATTGAATGAAGACGATCCCGACTGTCGAATGGAGTTCTGTGAAATTATGATAAATATGTTACATGAGAAACCTGAAATGTTAAGAAGGCCATTATTTTCCGATTGCGCGTCATTCTATTTTAACGACGCAGTCAACAGACAAAACTGTAGATATTGGGAACCGGCAAATCCTCCCTGGTATCGCAAGCAAAATACATAATATCCACAGAAATTAAACGTGTGGGCAGGAATTGTTGGGTACATAGTTTTTAACTGAGCCAATGTACCAAGAATTTTTGGAAAATGAACTAATTCCTTCGTTAGCCGTTATTCTTCCAAATCCGGAGGATTCTGAAATTCCGAATAATACGTTGTGGTATCACCAAGATGGAGCACCATCGCATTATGCAAGATCAGTTTATCAATAGCTGAATGATGTATTTCCCAATAGATAGATTGGACGAGGAGGTTCAGTGGAATGGCACGCAAGGTCTCCCGATCTCACATCTCGCGATTCCTTTTTTTGGGTGTATGTGAAAAGGCAAGTTTACCGAGTGAAGCCAGACAATTTAGAACAATTAGAAGAATAGAGAAAAACGACAACTAGAGGGATACAACCGAATACTCTTCAAAACGTGCTACAAGAGTTTCAAAGTCTACTGGGACGTTGTCAAGAAGATGGGGAGGACATTATGAACATTTGCTTTGAGATGGTTTTGTTTGTTTTTATTTTCACTTGTTTTCTTTATTTTTTAGTTAAATAATATTATTATTATTATTATTATTATTGTAGCAAACGTTAAAGTTAAAACTGTATTTTTTTACATTTTAAATCTAATTATTTCAAAAATTTTCCTATGAAAGTGATCAAAACTTTTATATCATCATTTAGATTAACGCACTGGCTATTAAAATAAGAAATAGAAATTGAGAGTTGTCATTTAAAAAAATTGACAGTGACAGAAAGATCAACCTGTATATTTCATTATAGCACCAGTAAATTTGCGATTAAAAATAAAAGTTGACCTGTTTTTGGAGAGTTCTCAAAAGTCAATTTTACAGCCATTGTTCCAGACTTTTTACTCACGCAGTATAATTCTACTAATGTAATTAGTTATGCTGGTAATTATTTGCTATAGTTTTAAAATATACAAGAACCACATGTGAATTACATTAGAGTTAAGATGAAACAATGTACTTCTACTGCCGGATTTTACACACGTTAATCAGGTAACTTTCTCATTGCAATATAAATTTTAGGTCATTAGCAATATTTGCCATATGCTACACGTAAGACAAGAAATAATACGCGGCAGAGAACTAGAATAAAATAAAATCGTTATTTGAAATGCTTTTATTCTAATAAATTGTATCTAACTAGGTTTTAACAGAAATTACCAAGATTAATTACCCAAACAATTCATAGATTTCTTGTGTGTAAAATGCGAACGTTATCAATATTTGCATTGAATGTCCTGACTAGCTCGCTTACTTTCACTAACACCATTGAAATCTCAAATGAAAATACAGGACGTGAACTTTTCTTGTTATGATTATCACCTAATGATTAATATTTGATAGTCATTTTCACTATCACAGAAGTGAAATGAAATAGGAATAACAAAACGTAACCCAGGTAATATGTATTATATTTACATAGAGCTACGAAGGTTTAAAAAAGCTGTACTCTAAATGCTTAATTCCTCATGCAACGTAGAATTGTAATGTATATATATATATATATATATATATATATATATATATATATATATATATATATATATATATATATATTACAATTACACGTTACAATTCTCTTGCGAACAGACTTAGTAAAATTATGTACATAACGAATTTTCTCTTTTATCAAACACATATATGCTCAACAGATACTCAAGATATTTTCCATTAACATTTAATATTTATATAAGAACCCTATAAAAGGACATTTGTGGGTGTAAGGTTGTTCTTAAATAGATGTTTGTGTAACCTAACGCTTTAATAACATAAAATAAAAGCCTAGAGCAGATTTTACGAGCGTGTGCCGGTGCGTATGCGTGTGCGTGTGCGTCTACGTGTGCGTGTGCGTGTGCGTGTGCGTATGAGTGTGCGTGTGGTGTGCGTGTGCGTGTGCGTGTGCGTGTGCGTGTGCGTGTGCGTGTGCGTGTGCTGTGTGCGTGTGCGTGTGCGTATGAGTGTGCGTGTGGTGTGCGTATGCGTGTGCGTGTGCGTGTGCGTGTACGTGCGTGCGTGCTGTGCGTGTGCGTGTGCGTGTGCGTGTGTGCGTGTGCGTGTGCGTGTGCGTGCGTGTGCGTGTACGTGTGCGTGTCGCGTGTGTGTGCGTGTGCGTGTGCGTGTGCTTGTGCTTGTGCTTGTGCTTGTGATTGTGCTCGTGCTCGTGCTCGTGCTCGTGCTCGTGCTCGTGCTCGTGCTCGTGCTCGTGCTCGTGCTCGTGCTCGTGCGTGTGCGTGTGCGTGTGCGTGTGCGTGTGCGTGTGCGTGTGCGTGTGCGTGTGCGTGTGCGTGTGCGTGTGCGTGTGCGTGTGTGACTGTGTGTTTGGATGTATGCTAGTTTCCATGGTAACTCTAGAACTAAAATTAAAAAATTTTCAAGTTTTTGTATTTAAGCTTGTTTTCATTGGAAACTAGAGCTGATTAGATTTTGGAAGAAATCCAGCGGCGGGGAAGGGGGTTTATTAAGGGCAGTTTTTGGTTTTTATCAATTATTTTTAAAACATATGCGTATTCCAAAGATATAAAGGCGCATTTTAATGTAAAGCGAAATAAAAGCAAAAATTAGCTGGAGCTGGATTATCTATATTTTTATAGAATTTGGCGGAATTTTTTTTTCTCTAACATACATTTATATCTATTAATCTCTATCTGACATGAAGTTTTAAACGTCATACTGTCATAGATTATTGTTTTTGCGTTTAAAATTTCGCCTATTTCCGTAATAAACTTCTTTTATAAAAGGGTTGCATAATTATGCCAAAGAAAATGTTACTAAAATTATTTTATTTCTTTTAATTTCCATTTTGTAAGAGGTGTGGATGCATTGAAATCGTTTATCATCTTCAGGCATTCCAAAAACAAAATTGTGTTTTTTGAATTTTTGTAACTCTTATTATAACACCCTAATATTAATATAAAAAATAATAAATGGGCAAAAACTGACACCTAAAGTTAAGTTGAACCTATGAATAGCTTATACTGAAAACATCCCGCCGTCAATAATGACGAGAGATTTTCGATCGTCAATAGCAACGGATAATCTTGGGATATTTTCTTACTGAATCCCCCACGTGTTTGAATTAATTACCGTAAATTTCCTCTCATCTCGAATGTTTTGAGAAAATTATCCCTCATCGGAATAATTTTTAAAACATTCCTGACTCAAAAAAATTTCCGCAAGTAATTCAAGCACTAGGGAAATTACAAGTGATAATAAAACAGAAGCTTAATTATCGTTATAGAATTTGTTAGTCAATTCTCAAATAACGTTTATCTTTTATTTATTATTTACCTAATGATGACTATTGCATTGAGGAAACACAAATATTACAAACACTTAGCTGATATTTAAATATCTATGATATAATTCACATTTTTAAATATGTTATGTTGGCGTACTTTAAGAAACGGGTTTGTTAGACATACCCATAATCTGCACTCCAGAAACGTTTATACAATGGACCAACGCAGTCTTTAGTCTTGCAATACCTAAGAATTTGTTTGCCTATATAAAAAAACAATTAACTTATTATAGTAATTTAGGACATACACTATTGGAAAAGAGTAAAGCAACTTTGCGATAAAGTCAAAATAAAATTGGCAGCGGACTAAATTAATAACCATTCATTTCCAAAGGTCACAAGTATACTACTGTCGCAGGTAAAGTGAATTTAGTTTCAAATTATAAATAGGTACATAAAAATTAATTTAATTAAACAGGATGAAAATAAAGTTTTATTCTGTTTAAAATAATTACTTTTTCTGGGATTTTTAATGGTGTATTTGTATATAAAGTTATACAATCGAATACGATACAATCAAATTTCACAAAAATGTGTTGACATCTTTAACAAATTTAATATATAATATTACTACTGACGGAGATAACTGTAAGTGTTATCGAAACGTCTAGATTGTGTAACTTTAATATACAAATACACCATTAAGAAACCCAAAAAATGATAAGTATTCTAATAAGTGTAATAATGGTGTGTTACACGGCCAAAGCGCACTAGGCGTTGTGCAGGCTTACCGAAGTAAGAGGGTTGCCAAGCCAGCTACACTGAAAATGGGTGTCGATATAAGGAGTAAAATAATGGAATAATGGAAAGGTAAAATTACCATTGAAATAGGTAGATTTATTTGTATAATTGGAAGAAATATTAAATACTGAATAGAGGACGTGTAAAAAAACGGAAAATAAGGCAGGTAAAGTAAACAAAAGAAGGAAATGAACAAAAGGGAAAGGGAAGAAGAGGAGGCGGAACGGCAAAGAGTATTTGGAAAAGGGAAGAAAATAATAAGATCGCCGGACGTTAAAAAGGTAGTGGAGGAAAAAAGTGGTAACAGCGCAACAGTGGAAAGTGAAAAGAGGAAGGAAGAAAATATGAAGGGACTATGGAATGACATCAAAGAAATGAAAGAACAAATGGACGAAAGGGAAAAGGAATGGTAGGTGGAAAAACACAAGTTGATAGAGGGGATAGAAAAAATAGAAAAAAGTAGGCGATGAGGAGAGAAGGAAAAGGAAGAATAACATCGTGATAAAGGGGTGGAGATGCAAGGATCCACAGAAAGAGCTGCAAGGGATTATGGAAGAGAAACTAAATGTAAGAGCAGAAGTTAGAAAAGTGTTGGTGATAAACAAGGAGAAAGAAAATGAGATGTTGGTAGAGGAAATGAAGAGATGGGAGGACAAACAGAAGATTATGGCCGAGAAGAGAAAACTGAGGGGTGCAGGAATTTACATAGACCACCATCTAACAAGGGAAGAAAGGAGTGAATAAAAACAAATACGGAACAGGGCGGCGGAAAGAAGAGCGGAGGGATAAAAAGTATGGGTAGGATATAGAAAAATGGATATAAATGGGTAAAGATGCGTATGGAATAAGAGAGCGAAGGAGCTAAGCAGAGAAAGGGGAGATAGAAGGGATATACGAAGACCAAAAAACTAAAAACGGGAGGGAGAAGGATAAGGAGGATGACAAAGCGGCAGCGAAATGGACAAATGAGCAAAGGAAAGTGAAAAGAACAACAAAGTGAACAAGGGGAAATAAAGGAAAACTACAGGAAGGGATGGATGAACAAAAGATACTGTTCTGGAATGTGACGGGCATAAAGGATCAAGATCAAGGGTTTTGAGAGTACGTCAGGGAGCAGGACGTGGTGGGATTACAAGAGACATGGTCAGAAGAAAAAGAACGGGCGTGGTGGGAAAGGGAAATGCCAAGTGAATTCTCATGGGTGATTCAGTGCTCGGAAAGGAACAATACAAAAGGAATAGCAAAGGGGGGATAGTAGTGGGAATAAAAATAAAATGGTTGGAAGAAGAAGGGAAAGTGCAAAAAAGAAGAGGTATCATAGAAAGAAACATACAGTGGGGTAAAGAAGAAATAAAAGTAGTGACGGTCTACAGTAGAAATATGAAACAGACTGAAAAATTTAGAGATGATAGAAGAAAGGGGGGAAAGTATGACAATAATAGGTGGAGATTTTAACGCGAGAATAGGGGAATATGGGGGAGTACTAGAAAAGAGTGGGACGGGAAAAATACAGACAAAGAATAAAGTGTTGAATACGGAAGGAAAAGAACTGTTAGAAATGTGTAACGAGAGAGGGTGGGAAATACTGCATGGAAATAGAGAAGAAAGAGAGAGGGGGAAGTACACGTATATAAGATAAAGGGGAGAATCAATAATAGATTATGTAATTACGAATGCTGAGGCTGAGGAAAAGATGAAGATATTTAAGGTAGGGAAAAGGGTTGAATCGGATCACCAACACCTGGAAATGATAATGGAAGGGGGAGAAAGAGAAGAGTGCAGAAAAGAAGAGGAATATATAATTAGGAAGATCTGGACACAAGAGAGTATAAAGAGGTACAAAGAAGAAATGGGGAAAATAAGATGGGAAGGTAATGGAGTGCAATAAAGTGTGGAAGAAATGAGAGAGAGAATGGAGGAAGCAACGGAATAAGTTTAGAAAATGGAAGGGGGAGAAAATGGGGTGGAAAAGATGGTGGGATCGAGAATGTATGGGGGCCAAGAGGAAGGCAAGAAGAACACTAAGACGGCGGAGAAGGGGGAAGCGGAAAAAGGAGAATATAAAGACTCAGTAAAGATATAAAGAATGGGAGAGGCATTTCAGAGACGCGCTGGAGGGAGAGCAAATACAGGACGGAGAAGGAAAACAAAGTAACAAATGACACGAGAGAGGGGAAAAGGAAGAAGGAATAAAAGAAGAGGAAGTAAGAGAGGCAATAAAGAAGGTAAAAAAAGGGAAAGCGGCAGGAGAAGATGAGATACAAGGTGAGGAGTGGATATACGGAGGAGAAAAGGTGACAAAAAGGATGACGGAAATAATAAACAAAATATGGAGAGGAGAAGGATTCCAGGAGAAGTGGAGGGAAGGACATATTTGCCCAGTGTACAAAAAAGGAGACAAGAATTATGGGGGAATTACATTGCTAAACATTGCCTCCAAAATATACGCGAACGTTCTGGAAGAAAGATTAAAGAAGGAGGTGGAGGAGAAGTAGCTCTTACTAGATGGACAGGCAGGATTCAGGAAAGGAAGAGGAATGACGGATAACGTATACATATTGAAGCGCATGGCAAACAAGGAATTAGGAAAGAAAAGAGGTAAAGTAGTAACGGTATTCGTAGACATAACAGCGGCATTCGATAGAGTTTAAGAGAAAAAAAAGATAAGCGAAAAGATAATAGAAAGGATAGAAGAAATATACGAAGAAACAAGAAACAGGGTGAGAGTAAATGGTGAATTGAGTGAAGGGTTTGTAACGAGGAAGGGATTGAGACAAGGATGCCCACTGAGCACAAGCCTGTTCGCGGTGTATACTGGAGACTTGGAGGAGACATTAAGGGGACAACAAGAGGGAGGCCTGGTGGTGGGGAACGTGAAAGTGTGGACGCTGGCATACGCGGATGATATAGTGTGATAAAGGAGGAAAAGAAATGAAGGAATATTAAAAACGTTGGACAGATATTTGAAAAGGAAATATCTGGAAGTCAATGGGAGTAAAACTAAGGCAATGGTATGGAGAAAAGGGGGCAGAAAAAGCACAAAGAAGGAATGGAAATGGAAGGATGAGGCGATACAGCAAGTGAAGGAATTCACTTACTCGGGATACACAATGAAACAAGACAATAAAGATGAGCAACATACAGAAGAGCGACTGAGAAAAGGGAATAATCTAATAGGGCAAGTGTGGAGTGTAGAGGAAAGACTGAATACACGTAAGGAAAAGAAAATTATTATTTAAAAAACTGATAAAAAGTGTGGTACTGTACGGGGCGGAAAGAATACAAAGAGATAGAGGGGCTGCAAGAAAAATAATGGAGGTGGAAACTGGGAGTGGAAAGAGAAAAACCAGGATACATCATTAGAGAGGAGGTGCCAGTAGAGAAAATAAGGGTGGAGGTGGGAAATAGAGCAATAAAGTACGAGGAGGAAATAAGTAGAAGAACGGAGTGTAAAATTCTACAAGAATTCTGGAAAGAAATAAGAGAAGGAAGAGTAGAATATGGAAAAGAAGCCAGGAAAGAATATTATGAAAGAAACGGATATGCAAAAGAATAAGTAGAAAGACTAAGAAGGGAAGGGGTGAGCGTGAGAGAGGACATAATTAGAAGGGATAGATATGTGCAAAACCAGGAAAGATGGTCGAAGGTAAAAGAAGGAAAATACAATGTAAACTATAGGAACATTAAGTGAGAAGGGATACCGAAATATTTGATTGGGGAAGGGAGGAGGAAAGAAAGAAAATGATAGCGAGATTTAGATGTGAAAACGGAGAGAGGGGAAACAGGTACTGGAGAAGGTACGATGTTAAAATTTTATCTCGGCTCACACAAATAAACAAAAGTAAAGTATATATATATATATATATATATATATATATATATATATATATGACCAATTTTCAAATGTAAATATGTACAATCACGTGGCTTCAAAAGCTCTGCAAAAATAAATTCTTATGTATTAAAAATTTCCCCAAAACGTTATATACTAATCACATCAAAATAGATAAAGTTCGATTACCCTTTTAATCATAATAAGGGATTACTAACTCAACACGAAAGAATGAACTTAAAAGATACTTGTATCTGTTAAACAAACCTAAAACTATTTCTTACAATTTACGTTAATTAAACTTCTATCCGTGGTACAGTAAAGTCGATGTTCTTTTTGCAGTAATCTTTTTTAAATTTGCACCCACACTGGCACAAAACAGAGAAGACAGCCGTAATCGCTAAGCTGTTAGACTGTACACTCATGAGCGCAGTTGTCTGTCTTTCAGTCGCGCGCTGTGGACATATACACCTGATCAATTCGATGTATTACGTGCGCTTCACATAAACGTTTATCACAATAAATAATGTTTACTTCAATTTGTATATTTTCTTTGTACAATCGGTCTAATGTTGTTATCGATTGTATACATCCATGTCACCAACGACCACTAATCCCTAACTTCATTAACACACCTTTAATTAGGTTATTTAAAGGGTTACTTCAGGCTTTCTTTATTTTTTGGATCACGCTCTTATTAAACACTTATCTGAATATTTTGCTGTTTTTTGTTAAATCTGCTTTAGCACTTTTTAGGCTTCTTGAAAGGAAATCACTATTATATCCTTTCAATTCACACTTAAACTATTTATTTATGAATGTTTGTATATGATCCATGCCATTACGTGTTATTGAAGTCGCTTATATACGTACTGCTGAACTATAAATTTCATAAACAAAGTCCACACTGACCATTCTAAGGTCCCTTCATAAACGCGCGCGCGACCTCCTTTAATTAAGCTCTAACAGAACGATTCTATCACTCCCTTATTAAATTCTTTCTTATTTTTTGTGCAAACTTACTTCATTTACTTTCAAAATACGTTCTATACGTTATCAAAATACTGCACATACACGATGAGTCAAAGTAACCTTACAGGTGAAAGTTCACATTTTCAGTTTTTCAAATTTCACATAAAATTGGTTCAACATATTTAACAATTTCAATACTTAATATTACTACTGTAAGTGTTATCGAAACGTTTAGATTGTATAACTTTCATATACAAATATACCATTAAAAAAACCAAAAAAGGTAAGTATTTTAATATGTGTAGTAATGGGGAAAGTTTACATTTTTATTCTATTTAACGACACAACAACCTATAAAATATTGTAGGAGCTTAATAATTAATAGGATATCCGTTATTGGTATCACTGTTTCACAACAACGCGGTATTGATGAAATTAAATTTTGTATTTCAGTGATCGGCATATTTGCCCAAACAGCATTAATTTAACCTGTTCGTTTTGGAAAATTTTACGGTCCGAATACGACGTTCAGCCTCTTCGCACAGATTCTCAATGGGATTGAGATACGGTGATTGAGGCAGCCACTGCAGAAGTTTTGTTTTCACTCGTACAACGCGTGGTCGGTCATTGCCTTGTTGTTTTGGAGTATGTTCCTATATACTGATCGATCCATAATTCCCTCTAATAATAAATTTGTAATAAATAAAATAATTAATTTGTAAATGGGAAAAATCGCGTCAATAAAATTATTGGCAAAGTAACTTAAAATCAGTTTCCAGTAATTATCATGATCATAATCAATTTGTTAGTCCTAATCAAATTGGCAATTAGAGCAAGTTTCACGACGACCGGCATTGGTAATTAATCCGAATGAGTTTTAAGGTAAGGTTTTAAAAAAATCGACAAAAGTCATGGGTAAAAGGAAACACAACAATGATCTGTTAAAATCTACCAGCTATTCCTGCAAACACATTATGCTTTAGAAAATGCATTTATACGTTACACATGTCTCAATGGTTATTCAATTTCCGAATTTTTATAATCTACGTTGATACAATTATTTGTAATTACTTATTGAACCGCTATTTAAGTAACTATTTTTTGTGTACGAAGTAGTTTTGTACCAATCCCTTCTTCCCGCGCTATGTATTGACGCAGCATATTTATATTAGCCAAAAATCAATAATGAAGTTATCTTCCAATTAAAATCAAATTACGGCTCTTAGCTGAGCAGAACTGTTGGTTTTCCCCGATAACCTTTTACAAACTGTATACCAGTGCACAGTAATCCACCATCGTGTTGCGTTTTTAAAGCGTACTGTGCAACCTGTTGTATACTATCAGCTGTAATAGTATTCTAATTGCTTAATAAATATTTATTCAATAGACAAACATTAATTTTGGAATTTACTTTAAATTAATATTAGTGATATAACTTGACCACTTCTAAATAATCGTCCGTTAAGATCTGCCATCCAAAATAACTGTAATTTAAGGTATACCTTCAACCAGCATTTTTACCCTGACGATAACCTTTTATGTGGTTACATGGTTTGCCCGTTTGGAAGCCGTAGAGCGTCATTTTGAACAATTTGAACAATTAATGAAATAGCAACGTTTGTTAATGTAATTAACTATTACACATAAAATAGTTTCAATAATAAGTTTATTCATCGTTTAATCTGCTTTTCGTTTACAATATTTTGTATTTAGTTTTATTTGACTGTATGAAATTAAATGAACAAATTTCAAATCACTCTTTTAATTGTAGAACTATGATCCCATAAAAAACGTGTTTGTTTAAATTATTTGGTAATCATCTGCAATTACTACAAATTTGTTGTTTAAAAAATTTACAATGTAATAAAGTTAAAAATCTTGAAAATGGAGTGTTGCGGCGAGTTCAACAAAGAGTACCTTTTATGTGGAAAAGAAGAATTGCAAACAAAAGTCTTTAGCTCGAAATACAGGGCGTTTCAAGAATATGGTACAATAATAGTTTACGAACCCCTGGTACCACGCTACTGGCTGATTAGAATTTGACAAAATTAATACTGTTGATGTGGTTTGAAGAGACTAACTTATAAAAAATTTTAAATTTGTATTTCTATCCTCCGAGAAGATGTGCAATAAAATGTGTATTTTTCTGCACCCTTTATCAGCCTGTATCTCCGAAACTAACAAAGTTAGAGCAAAATTGTATTTAGGTGTTTTAGATATTTCTTAACGATCTACGATTCCTCTAATTTACGGCACTTATTTACGGGACACCCTGTATGTAAGGTATACATGTGTAGAAAAGTGTAACATATTTATATGTATACAATGTAAATTTATAATTATAAGCAAATGAATGAGAAAGTTTTCTTAACAGAAATCTGTAACATACATACTTACAATACCTACAAAAAGTAACCTCTTGGTATACAATTGAAAAATATATCAAAATCATCAAAACAAGTAGAATGGCGGATAAAACGGCGTTGCTCGCTCATTGGGGGAATCACTCACAGTACTGAGAAGCTTCTAGATTTATAGTAATATTATGACTGGTTAGTTGTGAATCAGACCACCCGCAATAAACCGACCGTAGTAAGTAGAACGAATGCACTTCTCAGTGCTTAAACCTTTGTGATAAGAAATAACCAGAGCAAAAGGAAACATTTTGATGTGGGAGAATCCCTCAACGCGCGAACAACGGCGGGCTAGATACCGTGCTATTGGACGCTAATTGTTCATAATAGAATCCCAAAATTATTTATCAAATAACCTTTATGCATAGTAATACAAACATAATGTTTTTTTTTGCATGACTATCAAATTTTTTATTTTACATTGTTAGGTGTCACTTTTAATCGATGGCGTTGTAATTTTTTATTTATGCATAGTTTGTTGGCAAAAGTATGAAGTGACAGTTCTCTTCGACATACTTTATGAACTTACTTGGTTCTATACCACATTTTATCGACCAATTCCAACTGCCTTTCGTTGGAAAAAGTAACAACATAATGTTTTATTATGCAAAAGCGAAAGCTCATGTCTCTACATTAGTAGACATTACTTTTCATTTTCCATGTTGAAATTTTTTAGATACGTATATGTATTTGCAGGAAATTCTTTGGAAATATTTATTAAACCATATGTGTATTTTTCGGTCATACTACTAGCACTATTTACTTGGATACAGCTTTCAACAAAATCGATATAAACTCTGTTTTTCTAGACCGGTCTCCCAACTTATTTAGACCTCCCCGCTATCACTTGCTGGCAACTTTGCTACATGCTGGGGGACAACTCTCACATACTGTTTACATTGTACAAATTGTTTGGAAGTACTCTCAGACATAAACTCGCGATAGATTTACTTTCTCGCATAAATTACGCTTATTAACCTTCCGTATTTATGTGTAACACAACCTTTAAAATGAATAAAAATTATGTGGTTACGATTTTATGAGCATAATAAATGCTTTTCAAAAGTAAAACGATTATGAGGAAAAAATCTTTTATCAATGCTAATAATCACCCATGCTATAGATGCAGCAAGATAAACGTTACAGATTTTAATGAAATGAAACATGAGCATCATAGGAAAAGAGTAGTTTACGAAATTATTAGCAACTATGTGGAACACACTTCTAAACCTCATTTAAACCACAATTTGTGTTTATATCATTGAAATTTTTTTGTTGAACCGACACGGAAAGGGCGTGTAATATTTGTTTCGAGTAACTTTTGAATTTGATGAAAGAGACAAAGCAAAATTATTCTTCATGTAGATAAGAATAATTCAACTCATATACAGTTACACGTATGTTATAGTGCGTAATAAACCAAATGTTAGTGTATTATCTTGACACAACACAATCTGATTACGTATATTTTTTGAATTGTGTAATATATTTGTTTAATTCTGTAAATGCTGCATCATATTTTGGATAATATTTCAAACATAAACGAACAAAACTAAATTCTTGTTCACTATTTGAAAGTTGAGAACTTTATGGTGAATGGTGTATGTATAATTCCGGAGAGTGTTAGGTCGCCTTATTTGCAAATCAGAGATTTAGGAATGTTCGATATTGATCAGCAGAAAATGCATCTGAAAAATTTCAAGTAATATAAGTCAGTTTAGTATTTATAGCGATTAAATATAATTTTCAATAATGTAAAATAGCAAATATCGGGTGTATAAGAAAACACGATCTTACAACCTATAAAGTAGAAACTGAAAGAAATGAAACAATTTTAATAATAATTTTTTAGGATAGTTATATAACATCTTTTTTAATACATTCACAAAGAAGCCGCCAAGTACTTTAAAAATATCAGTAATATGGTTTAATCATTTTCAATCTTATTTAATTAATTTTTAATTCATTTGGGCTTCGTATCAAAATACTTTATAAAGTTATGTGAAATTAAAATATCTTTAAAAAATATGTTTTCACATTTCCGTACAGAATTAATTGTTATCCAGATACTGAAAAAATTTGAAGAAACACCTATATTCCAACTTACAATTTTTTTCCACCACATTACGCCTCGTATCAAAAATAATTAATCGATATGTTTAAGATCTATATCTAAATATTTCTATATCATTTAAATACGCCGCTGCCTCAGAATTATTTGCCAAAAACCAAAAACTGATCCTAATAGACTCCTCACACATAGACACACACACACGCTCGAAGCACGCACGATCGCATACACGCCCGCACTAACATACACACAAATACATGCACACTCGTCCGTACTCACGCACACAACCCCACACCCACGTACCCACCCATACCCACATACACTCGCCACACACACTCACGACTCACGCCACACATACCACACACACCAAACAGACTACACACACCACACGCACGCACGCAATTACGCACCCGCACGCACATACATACATGTTGTAAAATGATGCAATAATTTAATTTAGAGGTAGCGGAAAAAAACCTTATATACCTACATATGTATATGTAGGTTGGAAGGTAAAAATTAAGTACTGTATTAAACATAATAACCCAAATGAAATAGACTTTTTGCAGGTTGTGGTTTACTGTTTAAATTAAAGATGATAAGATGCACAAAAATGGTTCCACACGCAAACTGGGTGGTAAAGTGTTATTTAAAAAAGCTAAGAATCTACACAATTTGTAATCTTAATACCAATATTTCTTCATATACTACTCTCCATCAAAGACTGTTAAAATAGGACCTGAATCGGTCCATTATTTCAAAACCTTCGGAGTTTGCAAATTCTCCTGTTCCTAATGGTATCATATTCTCTTTGGGAAGTTTAAAATCAGGATTAAAGTCATAGAATGAAATATGTTTTTGTTCCAATTAGCCATCGCAAAGCATATTATGTAAACATCATGCTGCTGTAATTATCGGACTATAAAATATCCTGAATACTTGGGTTAACAACGAAAATGTTTTTCCTAAATTCTTCGGAAACGGGATAATCGGCGATTAAACATGGGTTTTGTGTTTTCCACAATCGCTTGACTCCTTTGTATTGTTTCATCATATAAGCAGCAAGTCTAAACGCTTCATCGCCTACTCTAACATGAGAATGGTTCATATTTGACCCACGAAGTTCCTTTTTTTGTGGGGAAAATTGACTTGCGAGCGTACACGTGCTCCCAAATTTGATTTCTGAAATATACCATTGTCTTCTTCCTTGAAACAACATCTACAATTATAAATTCATAATTATAATCGGCTGTAGCAGTAAAACAATTGAGGAATATGAATCCGCTCCTCCGTGGACAAATTATGCGTATATGATTCACGCCTATCGCCCCGATAAAGTTAGGTAAATTCGTATACTATTTTTTCATATTCGGTTAAGGTTGGTTTACACAGAAATACAGCCATCAGTTTTTCACACACTGCTCTAAGTATCTTTCTGACAATTACACTAATATACCGTAGAAAAATATGTAAAACAAATACCAATGTCCTGTATGTGTCTCCAGTTACCATACACCTGAGAGATAAAACGTGTACTTCAGTATAGGTACACCTTTTAGAGGTATAGCTGAGTTTATGTTTTTTTTTAGTTCCAGACTGTAGAAAGCGCTGGCGAAGCATTCGAGGTACGTACATGAAGCAACGGAAAGCCTTAAGGACAATGCCCATTGACACCGCAGCTTTGAATATGGTATCAAATGAAGTCAGTTTTCTGGAGCCTTACATGATTCAAAATTAAAGTATATAGATGGTTTGATACTTACCTAACGTGGCATAAGTTTGGAAATGATTCTAAGATGGTGTCCATTTTTAATACCATACGTTACATAAACTGTAAACTACAGTATACATTCAAACACAATCCCAGATATGTGGAAATCAGCAAGGACAATTCCTGTAATTGAAAACAATGAAGCAAGAGGTTATAACGACTTTGGACCTATACGTGTTCTACCGGCTTTATCAAAAGTCTTGGAAAAAGTTATGGAGCAGCAAATAAAGCAACACTTATGCAATAACGACATCCTACTAACCGCTCAGTCTGGGTTTAAAAAGGGATATAGCTACACAACTACACTTCTGAACATAACAGACCATATCTTCTCTGCCGTAGAGAAGGATAAAATGTCAGCAATTGTTGTGCTAGAGTTTTGCAAGTCTTTCGCTTCAATTCATCATTACTTACTACAAGCTTTATTAAGCTATGTTGGATTTAGCTCAAACGTTTGCTTACTTGTTAAAAACTTCCTTGTAAACAGAACTCAAGTAGTTACTCTTAATGGCACGAAATCATTACCGATTCCTATCAATTCCGGTACTCCACAAGGATCTATACTAGGTCCTTTTAATTTTTACTTTATGTACATCAAACTTTTATAAATGGTAAAATACACCAAATTTCATCAGTACGCTGATGATACACAACTTCAGTATGAGTTTTGTGAGCAAGATATAGTACAAGCTAATTCTGAATTGAACTCTGACTTAAATAGCTTAATAAAAACGGCTCAGGGCCATGGTTTGAGTGTCAATTCTTCAAAACCATCAGTAATGTTGTTCGGAAAATCGAAAGTGAGGGCTTTACTTTGTAAGGCCCTCACTTTCGATTTTAATTAGCAGTAGTAACTTTCGACTTTAATGAGTAATTGTGGTGTAACAATTACTAATTAAAGTCAATGAATCGACATTAATGGTAAATGATAATATTAAAAATCTTAGTGTAGTAATTGACTCTAGCTTACGGTTTAAAAAACAAATATTGGAAATAATCAGTAGAGCGTATGTTTACCTGTCACTGCCATTGTCACTGTCTGGGTCAATATAACAAGATATTACTTTGTGAATATTTAGTTCTTTCTCAATTTAACTATTTTGATTGTTTGTATGATCAGTGTTTAGACTTCAATGATAAATACCGAATCCAAAAAATTCAAATTTCTTCCCTCCAATTAATTTATGGTATAAGAAGGTTTGAACGTATTTCGCACAAGCAAAGAAGTAAATTAGTTAAATATGGAAAATAAAAGATATGTTCATACTGCTATTTTATACCATAAAATAATTAGCTCTAAGATATGATCTTATTTACGTTTAGTTCTAATCCACGAGTCTCATTATTAATCAAGTCTCCTTACCATAAAATATCGTACTTCGAAAGATCATTTAGCTACAATATTGCTCATACAGTGCCCGTCTAAGGTCCCTCCCCCCCAACCTATTATGTGAACCATAAAACTGAAATTAGAAAACTTTAGGGAACCCGAACTAAGGCACATATAAAACGTTTTTGATTATATTCAGGGACGTAATCATTAAAAACGGTGGACAGCCGCCATTTTGAATGGGATCGTATGGCAAGTAATACCTAATTTGAAAGCTCCTTTCTAACGACATCAATAACATTGAAATTATGCTACCGATTCATGACTTTCAACTCAAAAACACCAATTAATGTTTTGAAATTTTTTTGGTTTGAAACACATCAATTAGTAGTAATATTTTAATTTTGTTGATGTCGTTGAAAATGACTTGAAACGAGCTTTCATATGTGTTATTACTTGCCATACGATCCCATTCAAAATTATTGTATAAAATGGCCGGCATTTTTAAAAAATAATTTTATATGCCAAGTAATGTCTCATTTGAAAGCTCGTTTCAAGTCCTTTCTAATGACACCAACAACATTAAAATATTACTACTGATTCTTAAGTTTCAACCTAAAAACGCTAATTAAGATTTTTGGGTTGAAACTCATAAATTAATAATAATATTTTAATGTTCCAAGGACTTGAAACGAGCCTTCACAGGGGCTGTTACTTGCCATATGCACCGATTTAAAATTATTTTACAATATGGCGGCAGTCTGCCATTTTTAATGATTACGGCACTGAATAACATCAAAAACGTTGTATATGTGCCTTAGTTCGGTTTCCCAATATTTTATTAATTTCAGTTTTATGGTTCACATAATAGGTTGGGGGAGGGAGACTTTAGACCGGCACTATACATAACATGTTGCCAGATTTATATAAATATTATAGCGTCAATCAATTTAAAAAATATATTCAACAAATCATAATTGACAAGCAATGTAACTAGGAAACAATATTCATTATAAATTGTATCTGTCGTCATACTTTATTTACTTTCACCATTGTACATTTATGTTTGACTATTTAACTACTTAATTTCAAACGATTAATTCTAAATTTAGTTGATGGGTTAAGTGCAATAGCAGTTTTGTGAGCTGATGCTCGCATCAACTGAACTTCACCCAATTAAGTTACATTACTTTATTTTATTATTGTTTTTTTTCTTTTACCTGTTTCACTCCTAAATGTAATTTAATAAAAGGCATTATTATTAGTATTATCATTATTACTTCAGGCCGCAACAATGAAAATAATCAACAAATATCTTCCGAAGAAGAAGGGTCCACGTCTGAGACTCTTCGATAAAATACAGAAGGAATTCGTCCAGTGGTTACTGAAAAGCGAAAATCTATTGAACATTATTTTTTAAGCGGCAATGGAGAAAAAAAAAAGGTAACAATACTAACTTACTTCAGATCTTTCAAAGGAGGTCTGATGACCTAGTTATATTCTAAATAATATACCAAATCTCCACCAGAAGATGCTCTCAGTTTCTTTTTTAAGTAATGCCAAATGTATACGAATTGGAGCTATAGTCCTTGTACCATAATCAGAAACCAACCCAACAACCCGATTTTCGTTCATTAACCTCTCATCCTGAAGCAACAGATGAGGGGAGTTATTTTTCAAATTTCTCATCATCCTGGGACGCGATTGATGAATACAAGTATACTAAGCCTTAAGAAAATAATATTATATTGTAGTACGTATAATATTCTACTAAATAAACTTACCTTAATGTCAGATATAGCTTTTCTTCTGTTCTAGGATTCTCAGCTCCTACATAAACCAGTAAACAACCTCCATGTTGAGAATTTTAAACAACTCACAATAAATCCGCATAAATAACTTTTATAATTGTAACAGTTTTTTTCTTTCAAAACGTTATTTCAAATAAATTGAACGATAACAGAAAAACAGTTTAAGGTGCGTTTGCCGCATGCGTCCAAACGCACACGTGAGAAGCACGTATTTCGCCGATGTTAGAAAATCCTACCTTAAAGTTATAAATGATCGTATGCGGTAACTTTGATTGAAAAACGATTGAGCGTGCAATAAAATTTTAACTCGGATGCTCATTAATTACAGAAAAAATATCATGGATATTTACAATTTATTATAAACGGTAAGAAGACTGTGTTTACAGTTGTTAATTAATTAAGTGAAATAACAGCTACAATCCAAGCGTTCAATTGACTCAAAATCGTCGATATGTGAAGGAAAATTATCGCTATAATGACTCCAGATTTGTTATAACTTTCGGGGTTGGTATTCTTTTTGAAAAAGGAACATGCTTAGAATATGTACATTGTGGTTAAGAATGAAAAAATTGTTATATATTAAATTTTCTACACAATACTTGAGATACATAGTTGCACTTTTACTTGAATAATGTACGTACCCCACCTTCTGAGTAAGTAACATTAACCAATATCATGCCTCTATTACTACTTACTGTTCTGATGGTCAATTCGTTTTGTACTATAAAAATAGGCTACATCTAAACTCCCAGTTAAAATATCTAGTTATAAATCAACTGGATAATTAACCCAGATAGATTTACACCTTGCTAATATCTCCATCTATAATTCGTTTTTTAATTAAACCGTTTCAAGTTATATCTGTAACATGAGCTGTAAAAGTACCTAGTAACCAGCAGGCATATCATTGAATGATTGCCAACATGTTGGTCGCACCATCCAAGCTTTTTTATTACTTTGTTTTTAACTTCAAAATTGAACCTTTTTGTTTTTGGAATATGTGATCTAATACTAAATACACAATTTCATACGGTTCACATAGCAACGTAACTAATTCTAAACATAACCCAACTATCGCAAGATATTACAACCTTTTGGTTCGTCGGTTCTCAAATATTTAACCTTTTTACAAAATTGTGTTCCAAAGGAAGAACTGCATTCTGGTCAAAATTCTTATGCAACCTCCGTAGTTTGTTGCAATTGCAACAAATAGCAAGACTATAACCGCGAACGCGAAAAACAAACAGAGCTCATAATACTCACCGAGCTGGTAGCGCAGTGGCGACACGACCTGCTTAGCATTCGGGAGGTAATGGGTTCGATTCCCGTTATCGTCTACCTTGTATGAGGTTTTTTCAGGGGGTTTTCCTCAAACATATGTAGCGGCATGGTCACTGCGTATATGCACACCACGTGCGGCTGCTTAGGTGAATGCCGGGGTAGTATTATCCCCCTCAGAACCCTAACTCCGTTCCTTCCGATCTTATCCTGACCGCACCCGTCCTACATCCCACCATGCATATATACGAAATGTATGTATGTATGCTGGGAATCCATGATTGTGGCTGAAGGAGCTCGAAAAGCTCGAGCAGCCCGCCCTCTCCCTTGGGGAGGGAGTGAAATACGTGGTCTTTTCCTTTTTCATAATACCCGCAACCAATTGCTGTCGTGGATTTCACGTTGAGGAACGAATACTAATATAACTAAGTACAGAAGAAACCATAAAAACCGAACGGTTCTCCTGTGAGTACTCCACGAGATTGCACTCGCAAGACCGACTTACTCCACGATCATTCCCATCATCGCTCATCCAGAGGTCAATGTATAATAAGCAACAGTAATTGCCATACAAAATAAGAAATAGGTTTTCTTTTCATGAGTAATCATGCGATGGAGCTGTAGAGAATAGGTGCACCAGAATAAATATTACTGAAGTTTTTTATTAATTTTGGATGTTGATTTCCATATATTACAGCACAATAAGGATTGTTAAATAAGTCAACTAATTAGTTAGATGATTTACTTGTTTTCCTTTTTCAGATCCACTAACGCCATCAGCAAGGAGCAACATTTTTTTAACAGAAAATGGGGTACGTCGACTGCACAGATCACCATCGACCTGCCAAGGACATGATCATTATCATCACAAAATGCACAATTCAAAACAAGGTGTGAGCTGGAATTACATAAAGCAACACCTGCACATCTTAACACAAAATAGTAAATGGGCTGCATAATCCTAAGAAGTGACCTGAATGATTATATACAGAATAATGCAGTATAGGATTGAGTTAGAAGAATGTGAAGACTCCATTGATTCTATTCCTGAAGATAATTGTTTTAATTTAAATGCATTTGTTCCCAAAGCCTCACAGTCCCACGTTTTTGCTTATCACATTCAGGTGAGGTAAGGCGGCTATTGGTCCCGTATAGAAAGTACGAAAAAGATATCGCGACTTCACTTATGATACAATAGACTGATATCACAAGTTTCATAATTTAGGAGACTATTCTAGCACTTTGGCGACTTAAATAAATAGCGTGCGATGCCGCTTATGAGGAAGTATTAATCATCAAGTCTAGCGCGAAAATAATTTCTTACGATAGTCTTGTACGTGTGGAAAATAAATATACCGCTGCGTGCAAGTAAGTATAGTGTATTGTATATAATTTGATAGTTAAGGTTAAGTGTTAAATAATCACTGGGGAACAGCAATTTTGTTGACTTGGATCTATGACTTGTTTTTGACTAATTTTTGGTCTCTTTAAGCTACAGCATACCCTCTATTTACCTTCGAAGTCATACAAAATGGGTACACAAAAGAAAACAATGTGAGAACTGACCCAATATATTAGAATATTTTATTCATACAGAGGTTAATATATTAAAAATTAAATTATGTTTATACAAGAAATAATAAAAGACAGTATGGCAAAAATGTTCGCTGATGGCTTTTCCTGGAGTGTTCAATCTGTGGACCTTCTCGCTTCATGCTCCGACAGTAGTCAGCCATCATACTGACATCCCATCTACCTTGATACCTTGCCTGCATAACGTTCAGATCTTGGTGGAATCGCTCGCCCTGTTCATCGCTAACAGCACCAAGATTTTCTGGGAAGTTAACAATATGACTGTAAAAAATGCAGTTTGATACTCATGTTACAACCAAGCTTTTTAAAGCTGTCCAAGCGTTGTTGAACAATTTCGATGTAATTCTGAGCTCGTGTATTTCCAAGAAAGCCTTTAACAATATTTTTTGAGTGCCAACCAAGCATTCTTTTCAAGTTTGGTTATTGTTTCAATAAAACCTTCATCTTTAATGAGTTGCCGAATCTGTGGACCATCAAACACACCAGCCTTTATCTTTTCAAATGACAGACTAGGGAATGCCGAAATGATATACTTAAAACAGTCTCCTGTAATTGACAAAGCTTTAACAAATTGCTTCATGAGACCCAGTTTTATATGCAAAGGCGGAAATATAATGTTTTTTCTGTAAACAGGTGGCTGATTTCGAATGTTTGGCTCACCAGGTCTCAGGTCAGATCTTGGTGGCTAGTTAGACTGCACCCAATGTTTCTCACGAGATCTGCTGTCCCACATACACAAGGGATACTTGGTATATCCGCGTTGCTAGCCAAGTAGGGAACAGAGCATTTTAAGGTCAACACAGATGATCCCATGGTGCATGTTATATTGCATCAAGTCAATCATGTCTTCATATTCTTCACGCAAAGGAACTGAATGGCCTATTGGGAGTGACCCGTACAAATTTACATTGTACAGGAGAACACACATTAAGCTACGCTTTGAGCTATCTATAAAAAATCGCCATTTAAGTAAAGCTTTTGGAAGTTCAAGGTCTTCCAGATGAAACTTCAGACATTATATCGGAATATATTATTAAAACGGTTGACAAATACGGACTAACAACAAAAGTAATGGAAATGTGCGCACAAATTGAAATTTTGGAAGAGCATGGTCAAAATAACGTCTTTAGTCAAAATCAGCAGTTGCTTAAAAACTTTAAGTTGGGATGTACTGTGCTGCATGTATCCTTCATCACTGTATTCAAAAATCAACAGACGGCTTGTCTATTGACATCAAAGCCATTATTGTGAAAATTTGTGGCTATTTATACATTTATACTGTTCGAGTTGAACAAGTAAAAGGATTTTGTGAGTTTGATAATGTTGAATACCATAACTGTTGGGGTACAGTAAAACCAGACGGTTAGCGTTGTTATCTTCGGCATATTAAAAATGTTCAAACCGTTTTTCTCTCAATAAAGATGTTCCACATTGATTCTTAGTAGTTATAAAAACAATTTTATTTTAGTTTGGCTATGGTTTCTTCACTCACAAGCTTATACATTTCAGAAATGTGCGCTTTAAGTAGAATATGAAAAATCTTCAATAGTAGAAGTATACGTGGTTCTATCAAATCTAAAGCAGCAACTAATAGAACGGAAAAGCGAAGTCTTTTTGCCAAATCAAGTAAATACTATGCTAGCAGCTTTAGTAAATGAAGGAGAAGACCTAGCCGGAACTCAATTTAAAACGTCAGTGACCATGTATACAAAAATATACAACCGGTCAAAAAATAAAAAAAGTGGAAAGAAGTTTCTGTTTCTTTTGAAAAATAATGGGTTGAGCTTTTTAACCACTTAAAGTGTGAAGATATATCACACAGTGTGTTAAAAATTGTTGAAATGCGCATGTGATTACCGGGATCCAACGTCGCCACGGAAAGGATTTTATGTGCATACGTACTAATTTTTACAAAAAGAAGGGACAATGGTATATGTTTATAATGCTATAAAGCTACGGGCCTCGTACAACCTGCAATAATTATTGCATATTTCAGAAAAGTTTTATGTAAACAAAAAATTTAATTATTGCAGTTTAAATTGCATGGATTAAATATTAAGAACAATTTAATTAAAAGTGGTGGCGCATCATAATATACGTTTAACACCATTCAATCTTTAAATTCTTTATCTAATGTATCGGAAAAGAGATCACAAAAACGGTTAAACAAAAACAGCTTATGAAAAGTTATAAGAATTTCTTCTATGAGAATAATATTTCTTAGGATATTCTGAACATGGTTATTCTGGAATAAAGTTTAAAAAATGTTTTATTTTGAAAGGTTATCCGTCTTCTGGTGTGTGCAGGTGACATAGTCTTTTTAAGTGACAGTGCGGATGAGCTACAAACTGCTCTGAGGAAGTTTGATACAGTCTGTGAGAGCATGGACCTAAAGTTAAACGTGAACAAAACTAAGATTGTGGTGTTCAATCGGGAAGGTGGAAAACGAGAGTAGAGTGTTTACTCTACAAGATGAAATAGTGGAGCAAATGGACGAGTTGGTATGCCTGGGTAGAATGTTTACCGCGATGGTACAATGGAGGGCGAGATTGGACGAACGGTCAATATTGGAAGGAAAGTGATTGAAAGTATGTGGACGGTAATGAGAAACGAGCAATTTATAATGGCGTATTTGTCCTATCAGTACTGTATGGAAGTGAGACATGGGTATGTCAAACAAAGCACGAAAGAAAAATAAATGCCGTGGGTATGAGATTCCTGAGAAGCGCATGTGGTAAAACGAGAAGGGACAAGATAAAGAATGAGTGCATAATGATGGAGTATGGCGAGGAAAAGTCGATGATGGATAGATATAAAAGTATTGCATTATGTTGGTTTGGTCACAGTGAGAGAATGAACAACACAAGATTAAAGAAGCAAATATATGTGAGTGAGGTTAGAGGTAAGGCCGTGTATAGTAGGCCGCGTAAAACTTGGCTGAATGTAGGGGAATGTATGATAAAGGAAAGAAAGGTAAGGAGTTTTAAAAATAAAACGGCATGACAGAGACCATTTGTGAATCTTGCGGAAGCCAGGGAGGTATGCGGAGATAGGAAAGCATCGAGTAGGATTGTGAATTAAAAATAAATAAGAGGCAGGGTTTGTTTTGCCTACACCGCAAGGGAATGGCGTGAAGGTTAAGTTTAAGTTTAAGGCCCCTCTAGATGATGAAATATAAATCTATCACAGCGCTTCCTAGTGTAGCGGAGTGAAAGTTTTTCAAAGTTTTACCTGAATACTTATCTGTCACAGGCAAGATGAGGGATTAAATCAATATTCAGAATAATTATGCAAATCTCTATTATTTTTTCACTAATTTATACAAGACAGGAACACTAAAGTAACTTGCAACAAAATTGAATTTTCTTTATTCTTTATACAAATTTTTAAAATTAATGTCATTTTTATTTTATTATATAAATACCTCAACTACATTCTTTTCCTTAATTACGCGTAATCAACATAAAGTGTTATTTAAACAAATTGTATAACAACAAATTCCTATTATTTTCAAATTAGTCCGTTACCCAATGTTAAATTGAAAGAAAATGTCGACATAACTTTCCTATTAACTAACCCTAAGTATATCGCGTAATTAAATATTGATCATTGTTATTCCTCAAATATTCTAATAAAATGTAGACAATTACGGGAGTGCTATAAGTGTACTAGCATTTTGCAAACGATACTCATCGATCAAACACCAGTTGTGAATTTGTGATTGTGTCTAAAAATGCCTAAAGCAAGAAAAAGTGTGAGTGTTCCAAGAAGAAGTAGGAGTGTGATATTAAAAATGGCGAGAGAAGCGTACGAATTGCGTGTTAGTCAATTTTTGACTTGTTTGGAAAATGTCGACCAAAAAAAAAGAATGAAGAAGTCAAAAAGTGATTTGTGGTTAGTAGAACGTAAGAAACGTTTAACGGCATGCATTTTTGGGAAAATATGCAAACTACGTAAAACACCGTGCACTTCCAAAACTGTTTCCTCCTTACTCTACAACGTTTTTAAAGGGAATGCGTACATCGCTTTTGGCCTCAACAGTGAGTCAAATGCAATTAAACTATTTCAACAATTATTCAAGTTGAAAGTTACTACATGCGGACTCTTTATAGACGAAGAAAAACTATTTTAGCATGTTCGCCTGACGGACTAGTAGAAGAAGATGCAGTGGTGGAGATAAAAAGCTCTTTAAGAAACGACGATATTGATCCTGTGGAGGAAAGTAAGGCAAGTTTAATTAATTATTGTGTTATAGATTCCGAAAACATCAAAATTAAATTAAAGAGGAACGATAATTATTATTATCAGGTGCAAGGAATTTTACATATTACCAAACGAGTCAAATGCTTCTTAATTATCTACACTGCAACAGGAATCCATATTAAAGAAATTGAAATGTACATAGTAACAATAAATGTTTTGAACATTAAATGAAACAATAACTAAATGTTTTGAACATTACACGAAATAATAAGTTTTGTTTTTTATACGGATGATACATTTTGTGAGGATCATATAGTAAAAAAATTAGAAGAATTTTACTATAAGTTTTTATTACCGGAATTAGTGGATCCACGCAGATGTCGTAATTTAAATCTTCGAACTGTACCGGGTGGCCAACTAAGAACGGCCGTCGGCCATATCTCAGGAATGGATTATAGCACAGGTTCGGGAAAAAAAATTTTATAACAAAAGTGGACTTGAGAAACGCCTGGAAATTATTTTCAGAATTGTAGGTCCACCGCCAGAGGGCGTATTTGACAGGTAAGATTTTAAAAAGCAAACTTTTTCAAAATTTACTCAATTAAGGGGCATATTAAATATTATAATCAGACCGATTTTAATAAACTTGATGTTGTTTGAAAGAAATTTTGTTATACAATAGAAAATTTGTAAATTTGAAGCACTCTGATTAATAACATAAATGCTAGAGGGCGCATTTTTTTAATATTGTGTTTTCTCTTTACAATTTTAAAAAGTAGACTAAATTAGTAATAAAACAGTGAAAACTGCAAGTCGATATCTTTTTCCTATCCTGAGATATCGTAAGAAACAGGTAAATGGCGGGAATTGTTCTTCCAACGTCTAGTAGGCTATTTCGCGTTAACGGAAATTATTAAATTTAGCCTGGATGAAAAGATCTTACATTGGTTTGCAGTAATTTAAACTGTTATCATACTAATGTTGTGGTTGCCGCTAGATTACCTAAATGTAATGATGTCACTACTAACAATGAGAACAAATTATAAAATAATAATGTGATAAATCTAACTATTAAAACCTTAAATAGATAACTACGTAGTTAGTGTCGCCCTAGATGTTCAAAATGTGGTCCATCATTTTCAATGCATGAAATCAATCGCTGACGGGTGGAGAGAACAACAGTTTCAATTTCTGCCCTTGAAATACTTCGTACTGTCTGTCGTATTCTTTCAATCATGTCAGCTCTTGTTGTGGGTCTATCGGCATAAACGAGATCTTTTATTCGCCCCCACAAGTAAAAATCTAAACAAGTTAGGTCTGGAGACCTTGGTAGCGAAATAAATAAACTTCCACGTCCTATCCACCTTTCAGGGTATGATTGATCTAAGAAATTCCAAACATCTCTAGAATAATGTGCCGGGCACCCATCATGTAGCAAGAACATGTCACGACGAATGGCCAAGGGTACGTCTTCTAAAAGAAGTGGCAATTCGTTGCTTAAAAAGTCTAAATATCTCTCTCCATTAACAATCTCATTAAAAAAAAGCCCAAGTATTTCTCCACCTAGAATCCAGCACCACACATTTACAGACGAACTACCCTGATGTTGGACCTCCTGCATCCAGTGGGGATTCGTTTCAGACCAGTAGTGCATATTATGTCAATTTACACTACCATCACTATGAAAAGTATTCTGTCCACATAATTCGTGAAAGTATTTCAGGATCATCGTGTATCATATTTGAGAGCCAGTTGCAAAAATCCAACCTGGTATCGAAATCTTGACCATTCAAACTATGGTGTAGATTCTACACCATAGTTTGAATGGTCAAGACACTGTAGAACCATGTGATATGGGTGGAATCTAAAATAGTATATATTATAAAGTAATCAGATCAATAAGACACATTGAAGTCCTTCGTTGTTAGTAAACGAAAAAGGACTTTAAATGCATTAACTCTCGTAATGTTATTACGAATTTTTGCGCCCGGTCTCTCATTATTTTTTATTATTGGTACCTTTTACTTTACTTTACCTCACTTAATTATCATGTTGTTTAGTTAAAATCTATTCACATAGCATAAGATAATTTCATTAAATAATTTGGTGTTTTATTGAAACTGGACATAAAATGGCGGCAAATACATTAGTCATGTTGTTACAAGTTAACTTTGATGTAATGACATTTTCGGTATGATAAAAATGAGAAACATATAAGGACAAACGAAAAAAATTAAAACATTTTTATCACTATAATACCGAATAAAACATGCATTAATAAAAAAGTAGTAACTTGTGTTCTCTTAAAATATTTTGGACGGTGGTTCGACTATACCCAAGTCTCTAGCTATAGATCTGGTGCTTGAATGAGGGTTAACATTTACATAAGCTGAAACATCAATAACATTTTCCTCTGTACTACCTCTGCGTTGTCTTCGGTACACAGGAAGATTCACATTTCTAGTAGTACGCACACGGTGTTCGAGTCGTAGAAAAACTCTTCTTCTGTGATGCGGTCTGTTTGGGTACTGCAGTGCATACACTCTAGCAGCAACAGTTGCATTTCTCATACATTCAAATGCCAACATATCAAATGCTTCTTCATTTGTAAGAATCATTTTGGTACGAAAAAATAAAGAAAGTCTATTAAATGCAACACGATGAATAATTTTTGACATATGCGTGAAAATCACGGCTTGCTTGTTTTCAACAGGGAATTTATTTTATATCTTACATGGCCCTCTTTACTAATTTTGCTGTCATCAGTAAATCGTAATTCATATTTTAAACTGTATTTGTTGTTGCTGGGCAAATATCGGTTTTTATTGATATTTTATGCTTTTGATTTACTAACTCATCGCTTGAAAACAAATATAACGTTCTTATATAATTAAAAAAATGTTAGATTTATTACATTATTATTTTATAATTTGTTCTCATTGTTAGTAGCGACAGCATTACATTTAGGTAATGTAGCGGCAACCACAACATTAGTATGATAACAGTTTAAATTGCTGCAGAACAATGTAAGATCTTTTCATCCAGGCTAAATTTAATAATTTCCGTTAACGCGAACTAGCCCACTAGACGTTGGAAGAACAATTTCCGCCATTTGCCTGTTTCCTACGTTATCTCAGGATAGGAAAAAGATATCCACTTGCAGTTTTCACTGTTTTATTACTAATTTAGTCAACTTTTTAAAGACTTATGCTTTTGATTTACTAACACATCGCTTGAAAACAAATATAACATTCTTATATAATTAAAAAAATGTCAGATTTATCACATTATTATTTTATAATTTGTTCTCATTGTTAGTAGCGACAGCATTACATTTAGGTAATCTAGCGGCAACCACAACATTAGTATGATAACAGTTTAAATTACTGCAGACCAATGTAAGATCTTTTCATCCAGGCTAAATTTAATAATTTTCGTTAACGCGAATTAGCCTACTAGACGTTGGAAGGACAATTCCCGCCATTCACCTGTTTTTTTACGATATCTCAGGATAGTAAAAAGATATCGACTTGCAGTTTTCACTGTTTTATTACTAATTTAGTCTACTTTTTAAAGACCTACTTAAATTTTTATGCTTCCATTTAAAATTGTAAAGAGAAAACACAATATTAACAAAATATTAAACAGCACCCTCTAGCATTTATGTTATTAATCAGATTGCTTAAAATTTACAAATTTTCTATTGTTTAACAAAAGCTCTTTCAAACAACATCAAGTTTATTAAAATCGATCAAGTAGAACCTGAATTAAAGGCGTTTTTTCGTAACAAGGTTCCCACTCTCTCCCACCCCTTATTTGAAGAGGTAGACTAAAATTTGTCAAATAAAATATATGCAGAATTTATCGAGGAATCTGATTATAATATTTAATATGCCCCTTAATTGAGTAAACTTTGAAAAACTTTGCTTTTTAAAATTGTAACTGTCAAATACACCTTCTAGCGGTGGATCTACAATTCTGAAAATAATTTCCAGGCGTTTCTCGAGGCCACTTTTGTTATAAAATTTTTTTTCCCGAACCTGTGCTATAATCGATTCGTGAGATATAACCGACGGCCGTTCTTAGTTGGCCACCCGGTACATATGACCAATTAAATTTTTACAATATTTTAGAAAACTTTGATACAAAATAAATAAATAGAATAATTCATTGTTTTATTTTAATTTTTACTGATACGAATACATTATAATTTAATAAGGTGCATACATAAAGTGCATACCATTTTCGTTATTTTAATTTAAATAATAGTTTGAAGGATTCAAAGTTAATCCGATTACGTTTGTGTTTCAATAGAAATAGCTACTTACTAAGGAAGAATACCAGAAGATCTTTGTTGTGCCCCCGGGTCATTTAATGAGCAGACCATGCTGCCATATTTTCTAATGGAATTTCTACATTATTGACATCAGAACATTTATCGTTTTTATAATGTTTTAAATACCTAGTAAATTATAATTTTTCAAAATTTTAATAGTTCGTATTTCGAAAAACCTATGTCTGAATATATGGCATTTGTTAAAATATTATCAGTGATAAAATATTATCAGTGATAAAAATATTATCAGTTATAAAAATATTCCAATTTAACCACTACTGGGAAAAAATTCAATAAAAAATTATAGAAATTAAAATTAAAAAAAAAACTTATATTCAAACATTTAGGAAGGTTTCGGGACTATTCTGACGTCCTACGCGTTTCTCTAAAGTTTCAGATAACTTCATAATAATATAAAAAGTTAGAACGTTTTTAACATTGCTCTTATGGGGGATTGATGTGTTGCCTAACTGTCTATCGAGACCCCCATTAAGGTTATCCGTCAGGTAATTCGGACACTAAATTTACCTAAAGAATAACTATCCTCCTGCTAAAAATATATTTGGTATTCACATAGTAAGTTTTCCTACAATCGTCTCGGTTTTTCATATTAGAGCGCGTTTATTTTATACTTGCCTTCTGAGTCAAATTGTATCTATTTCCACTGATTATATTTTTTTCTTATCATATTCAATCAATCAGAACGTCCAATTAAGTTAAGTTACCTCGTAAAATTTTGATAATACATGATTATACCTACAGTAACTCTACTAATAGCAAATCTTACATTATTCGCATTTCCATAGCAATCACTTTAATTGGGTTCACACAAACTACACTATAGTTCATAATTGTAAATTTTAAGGTACTAATATGTATTTAAACTAATAAATTGTTTCAATTTCGTCAAATTTACTAAAAAAAAACGCAATAATACAATTCGTACCTCAAAATAATTGTGGTTATGCATCTTAAACTTCCTGTATAATTACAAATCGTGTCAGTTTGACCGAATAATCCTCCCACTTCGCGGTCGGATTATTTAAACAGTCAAACTGACACTCTCTGTAATTATGCAATAAGTTATCGATGTATAACCTGATAATTTTCAAGTACTTATAGCATTACTACCGAATATGTGCATTAGTGGTGCCACTTCCTTAGATTTTTGTATTGCATTTTAGTGTTTCGCTCGAACATTTTACAAATTGCTTTTATTGTATAAAAGATTAACGAACAATGAAAGCATCGAAAATCAAATAAACGCTCAGTATTACCTCAGGTAATACATGTAAACTTAGGAATCGAAACACTACCCTCGGGTGTTTAGATTTCACACTTTTTAATTTAGTTCAGTTATGAAAAAAAAAAGGAAAATTACAAGCAAGTATTTACTCACAATCTGTTTTGCATTGCGAGTGTTAACCTTGTTTACCTTATTTGTAGCTTCGCCAGAGTCGCTTCAGTTGTTAAGTAATTTTCTTTTATTGTAGAACTAAAATTATTACACTTAGTTTATTAAGTTTGTAGTTGGAGGTGATATACGTACTATAAAAATGCAAATGATTTTTGGATCCATCCATGCTTGGACAAATAAATTATGGATTTGCTAGGAAACAATTAGCTAGATAATCCTAATTTTGAAAGAGTCAGTGGAAATTACACTTACAATTATGATATAAAATAAATAGTTATTCAGATGCATATTATAAAAATTACGGTTGAGTTTTCAACGATTTTACTGCATAGATTTTTATTTCCATGAAAATAAGGCCGACATTCTAAGCAAGAGTTACTAACACAAATAGCGTATGAAATGGTAAGAAGGTATCCTAAAGATATAAAATTTTCAAAAAAAAAAGTTTAAATCGTTTATGGTACACTTTTTAAACGTTTTAAATACTGCAAATACGAGAAATTTGTTACATAAAACAATAACCATACTTTCATAAGAAAATTTTCCAGATCAAAAAGTTCAACCTACTCTTTGCGAGTCTCACATACCTATAAAAATGTGTATTATTGTATAAATACGATTAAACACTTTTTTTCTTCAAATTAACCTAGAATAAGATTCTATATAACGTTATGCACATGTTGGTGAGAAAGTTGACTGAATTTCATTAATAGATACGATACAAGCTACTACAAGTGATGGCAATGAAAAGAAAGCTAAAATTCCTTGACTAACACAATTGATTGATGAGTCATGTTTTACAGCTTTCTAGATTCTGAGGTGCGTAATCGTGACCTTAACATTGAATAAATTAAAAAAATTGTGAAATACAAATCCTGATTTCTATTGCGTGAAAATAGATCCTTTTAGAGAAATTGAATTTCCAAATTAATGTATTGTAACAAATAAGGAAAACTGCATTTTCATTTTAGTTTCACATTTTAATAAAAATAGCATGCATGGAATAAATAAATATTTTCTTATGCATCAAACATGATTTTATGTCAATTTAACCTAAATCCAAAAATGCCTCCTAAGGGAGCTAGAGCCCAGTTCAAACTTGGTACAACGAATAAATCGATAATGACAAACCGGCCACTGACAACACGATTTTCTTATTGCCATCAGAAGCTGTCCACTTGGGAGGCCAACAGCTTTTTTTAACGAATTTTTTTTATTTTCAATTTTTTAATGGATTTTACATCAAATTTAAAAACTTGACGATATTTTCCATATAAAATGTGCTCTTAATTGAAATCACTATCTTGTACCGTTTACGAGAAAAATAAATTTAAACTTTTTGTGTTTCTGGTAGAAATTACTGTTTCTTTACTAAATTATGTTTTCAATTCCTGGTTGGCTGTGATAAATCAACAAAGAGTGTTTTATTTCAGTTGTTTTAATTAGTTATTTAATTCGCTGTGCAATTTGGTGGAAATCATGATTCATAAAACAAATGTTTTCTTTTCAAAGATAGTATAATACAATTTATGTATCAAACATAAAAAATAACAAGTAACAAATTTTTATCTTTTTAATACAATAACTGTTTGATATCAAAACAATTTGATATAACGTCAGATTTTGTTAATTTGTCACAGTCAACTAGTGCATTGTAAACATAATTCAGTAATAAAACGATATTTTCTACCAGAAACAAAAAGTTAATTTTTTCTCGCTAACGGTACGAGATAGCGATTTCAACTAAGAGCACCTTTTGTATGGAAAATATCGTAAAGTTTTTAAATTTGATGTAAAATCCATTAAAAAATTGAAAATATAAAATTTTCGTTAAAAAAAAATCTGTTGACCCCCCCCCAAGTGGACCGCTTCTGATGGCAATAAGAAAATCGTATTTTGTGTGGCCGACTTGTCATTATCGACTTCGTTATACCGAGTTTTAACTTGTTACATAGCGGTGTTTTTGAGATATTTAACAAAAAGGGCCCTAGCTCCTTTAGGAGGTATTTTTGGATTTTTAATAAATAACTATCAAGTTTGACAAAATGGAAGGCAAGAGTTTTACAGTTATTCCGAATGAAGAATAAAATATTTGGAAATACCGAAATATTAAATTAATTTTAAGCTAACTTTTGCAACATTAACCCTTATCCGGACAAGTGGAGTCCATTTAGTGTAGGTTATCACAAGTATCACAAAAATTTTCAGCTCTGAAAACATTTTGACTTTTACAAGATAGTTACGTAACAGGGCAATGGGGGTCTAACGGACTCCTTGGTATTTTTAATATAATATCTACGATTCACAGTGACATACCAGTGAAAATAATGAGAAGTATTTTCAGCTAGTTAATAATCAATTTCAGACATTACTATAATGTCTATACTTTCTAGAAAATTTGAATCGTACTAATATAGTTACTAATGTTTCTGATTGTTAATACCTAATAATGCTAATTATAAAATAATAGTTATAATTAATTACGAATTATTAAAATTATTGACAAAGTATTCAAAATAAATCTGGTGACGTTACCCTAATGAGATCAAAGTAGGTCGCGCGGATTGGTATATAAAATGGCAAAGCTTTGTGATTTAGATAGTCCTGTACCACCAATTTCTATCATCGTGTACTGAGAGCTGATGATTGCAAATACATTACATGATCTGATACATTAATGTTATGCGAAAAAATTGGAGTAGAAGGTTACTGATGAAGGATTGGGGTGATTATCCAAAATAGATTACAGGACGATGATGATATTCCAGATACCGATGAGGATATCAACTTCCAATGGGATGATCATCAATTAGTAGCAAGTGAAAATGGCAATTGTCTATCGGTAGAAGAAGACACTGATTACGAAGGAGGTAAAACAGATTTTTGTTTCAAGCCGATAGATGGTGCAGAGTGGAGACGCAATCCTTACCCGACAGGCGTGCTTCTTTGCATAAGTACATATACAAGGGCGATTCTGGACCACTTTTCTACTATACTTTTTCTACGAGTGCTTTTGCTCAAGGTCAAATCATGTACACATTCATTGCATCCAAGTACAAGGATTTTCAAGGTCAACGTCATTAAAGCTCACACACACATTGCTCATGTCAAAGTATCGTCCAGAAGTGGTTTTTGAAAAAGCTGGACTTATAATGGTAAATACTGGTCCGTTTTCGAGCCCCCAACCATATGTAAACATGTTTTAACAGGAATTATTTTACAGAACTGTACAAAGAGTGTGTAAAAAAATAAGTGTACAATTATATGTATTAGGTTTAAGGAACGGTGTTGTATAATTAAAAAATAAAGACTTTAAGTGTTGTGAATATGGTGTTCTCTTAAGTTAAAGAGACGTAGATTTTAATACAAAACTGTAAATAACTTCGAAAACATTCTGTTAATTAATGTAGTACTGATTGCTTGGTATTGCTCGACTGTCCTCGTGCAGTCAACCCATCAAGGTTAAACGGTTCTTTTTTGGCTCTGTGTGTATCTGCGCAACGCGTTTATTTGATGTTTGGGCCCAGCTCTAATGAACTTTTTGACATAGGTAAACGTCTAGTGATTAGGTTTATATTAGTACAGAATACTACTGTCCTAGGATTTTATCTGACCTTGACTCAATTTAGTCAAAATACAAGGACCACTTAACCTCGGCCTACTTTTTAGCATAAACAACAACCTTCATATTTCCACGAACTGATTCTATGTATAGATTTCTAAGAATATGACGCTCTTCGGAGCAATAACCTTGAACATGTATTTCGTGGAAATTTAATATGTTACCCCTCACGAGCTGATTCTGTGTTTACATTTCTAAGATAAATGAATTTCTAAGAAATGTAATATGATTTTTGCCTTTGCACAGCCTAGTTCAATCTAGCCTCAGCTACGATGAATGAGCTATTTGACTTGTTTTTTGAGGGGAAACGGTTACCTGTGCTGGGTGACAGATCCCTGTTTTGGGAAACGGCTGTCTGTCTTTGGGAACGGGATTCGGTTTTCGGTGAAACTACCTCATCCTGAAGGTTAGGACACTAGTATGAACCCACGCAAGCATAATATTTTTATTATTACAAACAAAAATTTAGTCAATACAAGAACCTTGATATACGTTTTAGCATAACCAACAAGCTCATCATTCTTCTTGTTCCCACGAACTGATTCTATTGTTAGAATTGAGCAATAGGAACGTTTATTTGCTATTTCCAAGAATTTAACCTCCATGGAATGCTAAAATTTGACCTAAATTGATAGGGTGGAGTATTTATACCTAAATTGCGATCACAAATAATTTCAATATTTTTAGTAAATGCTATACATTAGATAAGCAGGATAATAATACAATGTTTCCATACAGTGTCAATGAAATAACATTATAATTAACATGTATAACACCTTGAATGTCCTTAACACATGTGTACTTTAATTAAACCGCGCAATTCGAATCATAAGTTTCCCTTTGATGCGAACACCTTGGATAGTATGTCAAATTGACCCATTTTTCCTATTCTGACGATACATATGAAATGATTCTAGTTAAATCATGTTTACATATGGTTGGGGACACTGCTACTAAATGTTATGTTTGTTGTTTTCCCAACTGCACCCAGACCACTCATGAACACATCCCTTGTATTTAGCAAGGTTTTAAATTCTTCAGTTCGATTTCTTCTTTGAAATACTCGTAAAAGCGATGAGATAATAGACATTTAAACTCCTCCGCTTCCAACACTATACGTTCAACATACTTCGTATTAATTACTGCCACATTAATAACTTTACATTTTTCGACATCTCCAGGTCGCATACATTTTTATTGAGTTTGAAATATGTGCTTTGGTTTAACCCTGCTAATCCCATGTTTAGCAATAGAAAGTTACTAACCGACTGATCTCAACGCACTGCGGTTTATATAAGAAAAATGTATCACATTTGACCTTGAAAATTCTACTTCTAGATTTCTTAGAGGTATGACCTTGAAATTTAAATCAATTGGTGGGGGTAGCTGGTGACCTTGGTGTTCACCTGCGCAAAGTCATGCTTATTTTGATATTTGACATTTAGCATTTAGCCGATACAGGAAGCATTTAACCTTGACCTACCTTTTAGCATAGACAAAACCTGTCATCGTTCAACAAACACCTATTCCGCGAACCGTTTAGATTTCTAAGAATTTCTCCTGCAGGTGACCCTGAAAATTGATACCAATAAATTTTGACCTTGACTCAATTTAACCGTGAACCTGCTTTTAGCATAGACAACAATCTGTTTAATACACCTGACCTTGAAAATTGATTTGTAGGAATTGTAATAACTTCTAAGACAAAAGTCATTAATTAGTAATGGTTATTGATTATTGATTGAAAATTGATTTCCTAGAATTGCAATAACTGAACTAACACATGACCACATGACACATAACCTTGACTCAGTTAAATTCCAAGAATTGCTTGGTGACCTTGACAATTTCCCGCCAAAAGGCGTTACCCTCAAGGATCACCCGCACCTTAAATGACAATTCTAAGAATAAACTTTGACCCTGAAGCGTTGTCCAAATTCTAGGAATTGCTTGGTGACAATTTCCCACCAAGATTTGATTTAGTATCACCCTCGTATTACTATCGAATAAGATCGGGATACCACTGCAGGTGGCCATTGATTTCTAGTAATTAACACATGGTCTTGACTCGGGAAGAATTGCTTGAACAGCCTGTCCTTGACTAACTTCAACACAGAAATTCGTATAATGTGGTTCCAAATCACCCTACGACTTCTTTGAGCTTGATGCTAGATAAATGGATATGCACACACACATACATACAAACTACACACACACACACACACACACACACACACACACACACACACGAACGCACGCACGCACGCACGCACGCACGCACGCACGCATGCACGCACGCACACGTGCGCACACACACACACACGCTAACTCTCACGATTACGCTCACGCGCACGCGCACGCGCACACGCACACGCACACGGACACGCACACGCACACTCACACGCACACGCACACGCACACGCACTCGTACGCACACGCACTCGCACAGGCACACGCACACCCACACGCACACGCACACCCACACGCACACGCACACGCACACGCACACATTAATTAGCGATGCTTATTGATTATTGATTAGGAATTGATTTATAAGAATACCCTGCAGGCATCCTTGAAGATTGATTTCCTAGAATCGCAATAATTGGATTAACACATGACCACATAACACATGACCTTGACCTTGAAATTTCCCGATGGCCTTGATAAGGTCAATTTACTTTGAAAAGGCAAAGAAACTGTTAACTTCGCATGACCTTGAGACATGGTAACGTCGCATGTCCTTGGCTAGCATTCACAACAATCCGTATGATGCCCCTGCAGGTGACAATTGAATTCTAGGAATAACTGAATGAGCACCTTGACTCATTCAGAATTGCTTGAACAGCGTGACAATTTCTCAACCAAAACATTAAGAATTGATTGATGACCTTGAAAACCACGTGACCTTGAGCCATTGATTAGAAAAACTGCTAAATTTTCGGATGAAGAGCCCCTTCAGGCGACATTGAAAGTTTCCTGACACATGGAATTGGCAAGTTCCAAGAATTTCTTGGTGAAAATTTCCTCCCACCACCGTCCAAGCGTGAGCTTGAGGTGTAAGATTTTGATGCGGGGAACACGATGCTCAATAACCTTGACCTAGACAACAAACTGTTTGAATTTTAATACCCCTGCAGGTTGATTTCTCGAAATTAACACGTCCTTGATCAAATTCCGAGAATTCCTTGGTGACCTTGAATTTTTTAGTCGATGATAATATTAATTCTAATTTCTAGTTTTAGATTTGACCTTGACTAACTTCTGAGTGTTCCAGACTTCTTTGACCTTGATGCTGCTGCATCAGATATGCTACTGAATTAATACATTGACTCAGCCAGGATTGCTTGAATATCGTGACAATTTCCTACCACATGGCCTTGACTCAACCAGAACTTCTAAAAATTTCTTGCTGACCCTGAAAGCCACGTGACCTTGACTTTCCGACACATGACCATGACAAACTCCAAGAATTGCTTGGTTACCTTGAAATTAATGACTCTGAAAAGTAGAATCCCCCACACCACCTTGAAGGTTGACGTTGATTCTTGAAACGCGTACGTGACCTTGGCCTTGAAAATTCGACGCAGGGAACGTGTACTTTGACGTAGACAATGTGTAGGTGAGCTTCAATGATCTTGACCTTGAAAAATCTTGTTACTTGGATACAGCGAATGTATACGAGAGCTACAATGACCTTGAGATTGGAGAACTTTGTACTTGGTTGCAGCAAATGTGTACTTGAGCTTCAATGACCTTGAAGCAAGGCGCGCGTACGTGCACTGTAAGGTAGTATCACCCTTGTATAAAGTAGAATTGCCCACACCTTGAAAATTGTAATTGACTTTGATGCCTGAAACGTGAAGGTTCTTCGACACAGGTAACGTGTATGTCACTTTGACATATGCAATGGCTGTGTGGGATTCAATGACCTTGACCTTAAAAAATATTGTGCTTGGATGCAACAAATGTGTACCTGATTTGACCTTGAGCAAAAACACTTGAAGAAAAGGTATAGTAGAAAGGTGGTCCAGAATCACCCTTATATATGCATAACATTGTGAAGTGGTTTTGTGACCTGGAAAAGTCATCGATGAACCTGAGAATGCATTTTTTTTCATTTCACGGATCTTCATTTTTAATGACCTTGCTAACACATCAGCACTGTATTGATTGATGTTCATGGGATGTCATTTTCTATAAGTACAATTTCAGAATTCTTACATGTTCATCAAAAGCAATGCTTTCAGCCGCAAGTAAGAGTTGGTATTCAACATAGCTTCGCATTTTATTTTCGTTTTTAAGCAAGTGTAGGGTAAGATTATCGAAATGTTTTGAGTGATTATTATCTCTGAACTGAATTTAAGTAATTTGCCATCGCTGGTGGCGCCATTTATCTTCACATTATTTCACCATCTGTAAAATTTAACAGTTATCGATGTAACATCCCATAAATATATATTAATTAAAAACTACACAGTTTTTTATTTCAATAAATAATAATCATTTTCTACAAAATAGAAATGTTTCAAACTGATAGTGACGAAAACTGCACTGCGCCCGAGATTAAAGAAACGGCAGAACAGGTTACCTTAGACTTGCTCCCTGCAAATCATGGGAGTTTTATGACGTGGCAAAATAGTAAGAAAGCAAACTCTTTTTCGGAGAATGTAATAATTGCTCATCTCACCGATTTAGCTATGACTATAAAGCCATCAACTATCTGGAGCCATTATTCAATGTTGAAATCGAAATTAAATATAAAGCATGGTGTAGATATACGAAAGTACTACAAGCTGGTGCCATACCTAAAAAGTAAGTCCCATGATTATCAGCCTAAAAAATCAAAAACACTTACAAAAGTCGAAAATTTTTTAAATGAAGCTCCAGATTCCAAATTCTTAATGACTAAGGTAAAATTAAAAGTACTCCTTTTGGTTCTAAAATTAAAATATTTTAGGTTGGTCTAATTTTTGGCATGGCAGGATCATTACGTCGTGATGAGTTGTTCAAAATGGAACTGTCGGATATCTCTGATTTAGACACTGTTTTATTAATAAAAGTGCCGGACTCTAAAACCAGAAAACCACGACCAATTGCAGTTACTGGTGAACAGTTCTTAAAGGTATGTAGGAAATAGTTGTCATTACGTCCACTTGGTATTAATGTGTCACAGACAAGTTGTTGGCATACACAAGCTGGCATCAACCGCTCATGAAGAAGCCTCTTACTTAGGTTTGCCAAATTTAAAGATGTATACTGGTCATTGCCTAAGAAGAACATCTGCTACAGTGTTGATGAATGCAGGTGCAGATATAAGTGCATTGAAACGGCATGAAGGGTGAAACGACAAGTCTAGCAGAGGGTTACATTGCTGAATCTGTAACACAAATGATAACAATATCAAATCAGATCCTGAATCCAGACGCTGAGGCGCACAATCAACAGGATCTTAATCCGGAACCACAACCTTCTACCAGTACTTCAGAATCCAATTTAGTTGCTACACTTCCTAACCATCCCGTGGAATTTAACAACTGCACAAATTGCAATGTAAACATTACTTTCATTTTAAATAGCAATTAATTTTCAATTTCATACATTTTTTTAGTTTATATTTGTTCGTTTTATATTTCTTAACTTTGTCCAACACTAAATTAAATTTACTTTGTTTTCCTGCTGCCTTAGATTATTTAATAGGAACGTAACGATAGAAACTTAAAGGTTATAAATTAATCTAAAAAATAATTTCGTTTCGATTAGGACAAGAAATGAGGGGTTCCCAAACAAACAGTGAACTGCAAATAAATCACTGAATATAAAGGTAAATGTGGTTGGAGAAAAAGTTTTATGTTTTATTCGTACAAAAAATGCATTTTCAAGACTAGTCCAGCAAGTTCCTTCCTCGTCTCGAAAACTGCTATGATTTGTACTAATGAAACAGATAACTATTTAATTCTTTATTTAGAAAATCACATAACATAGAATAGAAATAGAGTACTGCTTAGTGTGCTTCATTATATTACAAATTTCTTGTACCATGCATTTTATAAAATAATTGTTGCATAATTTACGCATTTTGTAGTTACTAACCTATGAAATAGCGATTTCTTTTTTACCCGAAGATTAGCAATTTATTATATATTCTGAATGGATACTTGTTATTAATTTTTATTTAATGAATATCTCAACAATGCAGTATACTTATCATTACTTAATTATACTCTATTGTAAATTTATTTATTTTTCCACAAACGTGTATTAATTACACAGCCCAACACATATTTTGGTGCAGGGGTTTTTGTAACTATTTTTATGTAATGTTTGGGTGCAGAATTCAAAACTGCCGTCAGATTTTTTCTATCAGATCTAGTTTTTGAGATATGCTATACTGACCTTTTTTTTAGAAAGAAATCATCTTATTTTTTAACTCTTATACATTTTACATTATTACTATTATATTCTTAAACTGCCGGTTAAAAAAACACAAACAATCCAAAGTAAGGTATTTATTTCATGAAATAAATAAATATATATTTACTCATCACTTAAAAATTTTCTTTTATAGGACTTTTTAGCATGGTGTTTACCAGTACAGTCTCGCTGAAGACTCCAACAGTAGTCGGCCATCATGGCGCTACCCCATCTTCCTTGATATCGATCTTTCATATTTTTAATGTCCTAATGGAATCTTTCCCCCTGTTCTTCACTCACATCCCTAGGTTTTCTGGAAACCGATCTAAGTGGAGTATTAAAGTTCGAAAGCATATTTTCCACTAATTCTATATAATTCTTTGCCTTCCAAGAAAATTTTGTACTACTTGAACAAATGAACACCAAGCGTTAGATTCAATCTCATTCATTGATGCCGTAAATTGTGGATCTTTAATAAGCTGCCTTATCTGAGGGCCATCGAATATTCCGGCTTTCAGTTTTTCCGTGCTAATCCCAGGAAATTTGTGTATCAAGTGGCCAAAATAAAGTCCATCTCGATTTAAAGCCTTCACAAATTGCTTCATAAGCCCCAATTTGATATGCAAGGGTGGAAATATGATTTTCTCTCTCGTAACCAAAGGTTCGTTGTTTACGTTTTGCTTTCCTTGAATCATAACATTTCTTAAAGACCAATTTCGGTTAACCCAGTGCTGATCCTTAGCTCTGCTGTCCCAAAGACATAAAAAACAAGGATATTTTGTATATGCACTTTGCTGTCCAAGGAGAAGTTTACCATTTTTAGGTCGACACAAATCATCCACTGATGTTCTTCATACTTAATTTTTTTCAGGACTAGTGATATTGCCTCATTCCTCCTTCATGCTGGTATAATGACCAATGGGTATTGAGCCATATTTATTACCATTATGTAAAAGCACACATTTCAAACTACGTCTTGAACTGTCAATAAAAAGGCGCCATTCGTTTAGTATGTATTCTGACAAACCCATTTTTTGTAAGAATCCTCTTATATCGTTACAGAATACCAGGTTATTTTCCTCAGAGTAAAACGGCAGCAGCTCCTGATCTCTTTTACGATAAAATGTAATATTGGTATCTGGCTGAAGTAGATTCTTCTCATTTAATCTGGAGGCGAGTAATTCAGAAGACCCCTTTGAAAGGTTCAGGTCTCTAATGAGATCGTTCAGTTCTTGTTGACTGAAACGTAGGGGACTTCCTAAATTCGCTTCAAAATCACTATCGTTTTCTGATTCTATACATTGCACTTCATCAAAGTTTGATGATTCCATATCTTCCGGGAGCCTAGGCAGACTGCTGAATGATGGAATGGGTATTTCATCACTATGCGGTACAGGCCTCTTAGCTGAGTCTAGATCAGGATACTTCCATTTCTGTCTATTGTTCCGATTGATGCCTTTGATATTTACGAGACAAAAATAGCTGTCATCGTGATGGTTTCTTGATTCCCTCCAAACCATTGGTACTCCAAACTTTAGGCACTTTCTCTTTCCGATTGTCCACTGACGCAAATGTTCAACGCATGTTTTACATACGAAATGTGGCGCCCAAGATTTATCCTGGTCTCCCAAGTGAACGCCAAAATAGGCCAGATAACTTCTTTTCACAAACTCAGAAATAGGTTTTCTACTTTCTTGAAAAGTGTACTCGCCACATAATAGCAAAAAACGTCTGGGTGATTCGCACAGCTACGTCTGCATTTGGATGCCATGATTTTAATTAAATCTTTTATGACTAAAGAATACAAAATGATACCACAACTTTACCTATGTAAATTAAATAGGAAACTGTACCACGTACAACAGAGATACGAGGTAATATAGCCGGGTATTAATTAGTTTTTGAGGGGGTAGCTATAAGAATGTTGGATTTTACGCTAATGAATAAATACCAAGTAACTCAAACCGGCTAATTAGATTCTAATGTCTTTATATAAACTGTTTCTAGTAAAGCAGAGATATATACGAGGTAATATGGCGTACTGATTAGTTTTATGATAGGAGTATTGGAAAGTTGGGTTTTACACTAATGAATAAATAATACCAAATAACTCAAACTAGCTAATTAGACTCTAATGATCTAGGTTTGAAATTTCACTTTTGTCCTCCAAAGATGTCATAATTTCATTATTTATGCGTTTTATCAGAACTAAGATCAATTAGCCCGTATCTCAAAAACTAGAGCTGCTACAAAAAAAAGCCAGGTATTTTTGGAATCAGCACATCAAAAATATCCAATATCAGTTCTTAGTTTTCCGGCACCAAGAAAAGAAATTTATTTTGTTGGGCTGTGTTATGTTTGAATAAAGCAAGTATAAACCATTTAAAAGAAGAATTTCTAAGTTTATCAGGTGCATTAATAGTCTATAATTTTAGCCACATCAAAAATGTAGCTACACTTTGACGCAATTTTTGCCCCACTTAATGATTTATCAGATTTTAATTAAATAATATTAGGCGTCACATACTAAATTGGTTTTAAACGTAATTTCAATCAACATGTCTATTGAAAGATGATCACTACATTTACAAAACTGTAATAAATACATGTTTTCGAAGTCTAGGCAAATTTTAACAAACTAAATATTTTGTTTAAACATTATTAATACAATATTAACTATAAACTATCGCAAAATATACAAAAATAAATGACATTGGCAAGATCTTCAAGAGAAAGTATTTAAATTACTACAAAAGCAGGTTATGAATAGGAAATAACCTAGTAGGCAACACACCGAACGTTTTAACAAATCTTATCATTTTATAGGTAATTAAATTCATTTACATAGTCAAGTAATAAAATGGTGCAGTTACATAGGCCATTAAATTAAATTATCATTTCACAAACAGCATTTTCAACATTTATTTATTAAAATGTTCAATTTAGTTATGCACCAAATATGTTAGCAGTAGTAAAAGTATAAAATACTGCAATTCATGTTTGTACTTTAGACGAAACGGTAAACGGTCACCTGGCAGACATTTGGTACATCAAGTTCTATGCAAGTTACCCGTACACGGTTTAGTTCACTTTACATTTATTTAAAACTACACAATTCTTCCAAGGCAAAACTTTCAGTGCATAAACCCGTATTCCATAGGATGTCCGCTTAGAGAGTCTTTATATGGACTGAATTCTAATTTAAATGCGGTTAACTATCCGCAAGTTACCAATTGCTTTTTACATTCGAACGAAATTCATGTTTTATTTACCTACTAATTTTTCCCATTTTTGATAATCACATAAGATGTGAAAATGCGTAGGTTATCGACTGCATTTACCGCCGAATAAGTCGAAGGAGAGGTATCTGAATGAATAGTAGTTTTTAAAAACAAGTGAAGAATGTTACTGAAAATCGGATACTAAAGTATTGAAATCGTATTTCATAAATTAATTATAATCTTATAAACAATTCTTAAAGAATTACCATTACTGATGATGATAACTGTAAGATTATTTTGAAGCATTGGGTAAATGCCGTCTTTTGTTACGGTATGGAATGTATTTTGGATGTAAATGAAGTGAGTTCGCACTAGAAATTTTTTTTTGTGTGTGCGAACTGTAAATTAGTGTAGATGCTACGCCACTAGAATTTTAATATACCGTTATGTGTCATATAAAAAAGTATTTAAATGTTGTATGAAGATTTTCAATATTTAAATGTTGTATGAAGATTTTCAAGTTGAAAGTGTTAAAATATGTTGATGGAGTATTAAAGGGTAGAAAACATTGTCCAGTTCGTCAATTTGAATGCATGGTCAAGGACTAATGGTATTACAATTTGCTAGATTGTGAAAAAGGAAGGCTTGCGTTTATTGTAAATTTTCATAAAAAGTTGAATCTAGATCTGGACAGTTTATGGAGTGAATTTTAATGTGAATTAGGGTTTATCCGAAGAGTTGTATGTTTGTAAATAAATTCAAGGCAGCTACGCTTTTCTTGTATCGTTTTTGTCTGGTTCTAATTTTCCACTCCAGCACAGGCGCGCAATAGAATCCCTTTCGTGATAGGTTGATTGTGATGTTATTTCGAAAAATTTTATGACGGTGGGCAAAATGGATGACCGTAGGTATTTAAGGGTCAGCCAGTTTTTGAGAAACCCTCAAACGGTCAGTGCTGTTTTTTTTATTTTTATACAATTAGTGTTATCATGTATACTAGTTGACTGTAAAAACTCATTTTGGGGATGAGGTATTTAAAAATTTACAAATGAAAGGAGTTGTTGTGAATTCAAGGGAAAACACTAGTGAGTTTTTTTTTAATATCTGAAAAAGAAACCTAAAGTGATTCTTTATGTAATTAAATAAAGGTGTCTAAATAATTATTTATAAATTAAGTTAAACAGACATCAATATTATTGACTTCAGTATATGTGCGAATGTTAACGGCAGTTAAGAATTTTAATATACAAATGTAGGTACATCAATACTGTGATAAACATTTATGTTCAAGGGTATACAATAAATCAGATTGTCCCATTTGTTATACGTGTGTAAGTCGTAAGTGGACATCGGACGGTTAGGGTAGTGAATGGTGCATCGGGAAAATTACATAGATATTATAGTAGGTTTTCAGTATCTTTTTAGTAGCGTTTGTGTTTCCGGATTGTGTATTTTATTTGTAGTGTCTTAAGTCTGTCAGTGATGGGTTGTATGTCTGCTGTTTGTATTGTCAAGTCGTTGGGGAGTCTACAGTCTAGTCTGTGGATGTTCCGTAGTATGTTTGTTCGCAAGGGGCGATAGATTATGAGGTTATTGGTTTTGAGGGAGGCGTACATTGGTGCACGTTAGTCAATTAGTGCTCTTATGTAGGTCTTCAATTTATGGTGCAAGGTTTTGGGGTGGCAGCCTCTGTCATGTCCTCATAGTGCTTTTAGAGTGTTTGCGCGGTTGTGTACTTTGTTTAGGGTCTTTTTGAGGTCTTGATCCCAGTTTAGTGTTTTATAGTAGGTAAGTCCTAGGTATACTATTGTGTCTTGGGGTTAGTATGTCGGAATAAATAAAGTTTGAGAATGGTTGTATTTGTTGGAGGGCTGGTCGCCCATATCGCAGTGTCGTCTGCGAATTGGGTTATTGAGATGTCTTGGTTTGTGGGTTTCGGGATGTCGTGTGCGTAGACTAGGTAGAGTAGTGAGGCTAGGGCTAAACTTTGAGGTACGCCTGCTGTTGTTGTGAACGGCAGGGATGTAGTTGTGCCTATCCTGACATTCATAGACCTGTCAGACAGGTATGAAAGAAGGAGTTGGACGAAGTATATTGGAATATTAAGTGCCTGGGTTTTGTGAATTGGTCCAGCGTGCCAGACTTTATCAAATGTTTTGACTGTATGGGCGGATTCCCATTCGGTTGGAAAATATGAGAGAGGCAGACATTTATTGAATATTTGGGTAAGTTGTGTAATGGTGTTTTGTGGAAGGTTTCGTAATATGAGTCGGTTAAGGACTTCTTGTCCGGGGGCTGAATTCCTGCATTTACTGAGTATGTCAAGTACAGTGTCTGGGGATATTGGGTTTAGGAATGGATCTTTCTGTGTTAGTGTATGCGGGATATTGTTTCGTTGTCTGAGTCTCTCAAGGTTTTGCTCGAGTTGAGTTTTTAGTTCGTTATCAAAGAACGGGTCGTCCGGTGTCGAAAATGTGTCTTGGAGATGTAGGCTGAATAGGTCGTCCTTCTCCTGGGCTGTGTTGATTGGTTTACATTGAGGGTCTAGTAGGTGGGAGGGTGATGTCGTTTTTTGTTTGGTAAGGGCCTTGAACTTGTGCCAGAAGTTTGGGCCGTCTCGATAGTCAAGGTTAGAGGTTATCTGTATCCAGTTCTCTTGTGTGATACGGTTTGTTTCTAGTCGTATGTGGGCGCTGAGTCTGTTATATTCTGTTTTGGGGACTGGGTCTCTGCATCTTATGAATTTTCTGCATATATGATAATGGTTAGTATATGTGGGGGAGTGGTTTTTTTAAGTCAATGGTTTTTGTCCGGATAGCTATGTGTGTTGCGTCAGTTATTAGGTGTGTAAGTTCTCGTATCGCTTCGTCTATGTTCTGAGGTGTGTCTAGGTTGGCGTTGGGTACGTTGTTAGTGATTTGTTCGATAAATAAGTCCCAGTTTGCGTTTTTAAAGACTCGTCTTGTGATAGACGTTGGGGTAGTGAAGGAGATGGTCCTAATGTAGTATTGATGAGGAGTGTGAGGTGATCTGATGTCATAGTGGTTCCTAGGTGGCATTGGTTGTTAAAATATTGGATAAGTGGTTCGGAGCGTATGATATGGTCTATGGTGGAGGTTTCCTGGTAACCGATGAATGTGGGCATTGTGTTTACCGCTCGCCAGAGGGGCAAGCGGAGAAGATTATTGGCTAATATGTCCCCGTTACGGTTGGTAGATGTGTCATCGAATTGGGTGTGTCTAGCGTTAAGGTCCCTTAGAACTACAGCGTTAAGAAGGTCAGAGATGTATTCCAATAGTTCTGAGAGTATTTATTTCAGGTGGATTGTAATAGGAGATGGCTACTATTGGGGTACCTGGAAAGTATACCGTGACTGCAACACATTCTAGGTGTTGCAGGTGCTGTGGTAGTGTATAAATGGTTGCGGGATATCTAGTGTGAATTATGAGAGCTGTTCCTGGGATTCCTCTGATTCGGATATTATTGAGGAATGTGTGGTATTGGGATATGCTAAATGTACCTCGTGTAGATAATTTAGTTTCGGTTATGGCGAGCATTTGGATTTTGTCATTCGTTAGTAGGGTTTTAAGTAAGGGACGCTTACGTAGAACGCCCCTTGCGTTAACTGTTCTGATTGTCAGATCCATTGCACTTATGGGTTAGGTAAGGGATGGCACGGTATGGTGCATTGTTTATGGATGTAGGATAGAAGTGGAAAACATGACTCGTGTACCCACCCAGGTGGGATACACGCGTTGGTTCAAATACACCAATGCTGCCCGGTCGATCAGTTTTAAGATCCTCTCACGCTTATCAGGAAACACCGACACGAGAGTAAAGGCGAACGTTCTTAGGAATTGGTTAATGTGGAGGAAGTATTTGACCGTAGGGTCGTCTGGTTCAGAAGTGGAGTCGGTAGTGGAGGCGGTTTCAAAGGCCATGATACTTGCAGCTTTGGAATGAGAAGAGGGAACCTCTCGACGCTTCTTACATATCTTTAGAGATAGTATTGTTTATATGATTATATTTCATTCAAGTATTAAAGATAATCAAACTCTATTATCTGATTTTATATGTTCAGGTTATAAGATTTAGGCACTTTAATTTATAAGAATTAGTTTTTTTGTGGTGGTTCTCGAAGCAATATTTGCAAATTGGCCAATACATATCCATTAATTAATTCACTCTATGTCATGTATCCATGATTTCACCAAGATTTGCAAATAAATTTCGAATTTATGAATTATTTGTTAGTACCGAACGTTTTGAATAGAGTATAGATTCTCGTAGTGCGATGTAATAACGCAGTAATGATGGGAGAAACTTTTCGATTGTAATGTTTTCTTTTGGCGTTTACGTAATTTAATTGTTTAAGAATTTTTTTTTCTAAGGCGAAAATGAAGTTACCTTCTTACTAGAATTTGAAGGAAGCATTCGTTAGTGTATTTGTAAAGAAGGATGGTTTTGTAGAAATAAACTTCGTATTTTAATTTGGTCGAATCACATTGGGATTGCATCATACAAAAAGGATTAAATTAAAGAACATATTCGAATATTACTTTGTAAAGTACATCTTGTACAAAAGTTCTAGTTAGCCGCCAGATAGGTACCATTCCGATTGGTAAGAAACATGTTCCGAAAACCAAAGAGTTGACTTTAAGTACATGCGCATTAGAGACGATTTTGCATGTAAATCCCAATGCGTTAAATATCGAATTACCTAAGATAGGATTTCGAGTAGAAACAGGCTTGCTGATACGGCAATCCTTCCGGTGATCTTCGAATTACACTTCGTGTATACGCGGTGAGGTATATTTAATTTTTTTGGGCAAATTATAGTGAAAGGGCTTGAAAAACCAATGTGGACGATGGTAAAGTTTTTATAGTAGCAGTAGTAGTACAGGAGTAGAAGCGTATAGTTTAGGGTGGTGTAATTATCGCGAAACGACATTGACCGAACTTTCGAAAAAGGTGTTCTTCATCTTTCAAAATTCCAATAAGGGATCATATAATGGTTCATCCTGCACGACGCCCATCTATGGTGAAGTTCAGTTAGGCCTTGGGCTTATATGTATCGAGATTCAGAATAGCGCTGAGTGTTAAGTACCTTGTGCTGACGCTGTCCTCTGGAGAGGACTTCGCTTTTCTTTGCGGAAAAATAGAACCTTCGTTTCAAGGTTCACAGTGCGCTTGTAAATAAATAGCCTGCTGCTAAGTAAATAAAACTTTTTTTTGTAATTTAATAAAAAGTATTAACCCGAGCTTGTACAGTATTGACAGAAAGTGGATAAGTAACATACAGTAAATGGTTTCGCTTAAGGAATTTAGTTAAAGCAAATAAAGTTAAGTGAACAAGTTACGGGTCAATATAGACAGTAACGTACACGATCAATTGAAAATCGAACCAAGCATCACTAGGAGCAAACGGCAAACTGCTGGTTCATATTGCAAACATCCCCTGCAACAAACGATTCGGCAAGGTGATAGTCCGTTCAGATTCTCTATAACCAAGGGCCTCTTCATATAAGGTAAGTTTTGTGTTTTTCTTGAATGTGGTGATTGACGAAATTTAAATACAATTTTTAATGTTTCTTCTTTACGATTATGATGTTATTTAGGGACAAAATAAATGCATGAATACACGGCTTTTCTTTTAGTGGGCCACTTTTGATGATTTTGTTGTTTAAATTTATAAGGACAGTGTGTTAATGTAGAAAATGAGCCCAATTTATGTGAAGTGTATTTTCTTAGAGCTTTACAAAACTGACAAACCTTTTTATTGAAATTGTAATAGGTAGATCTATTAGAAGGCGGTTTCTTGCATACATTAGCTAGAGGACCAGCCAAATTTAAGTAAGTTATTTGATATCGTATGTGTTTACAATTACATTGTCTCCGATTTATTTGTTCCTGTATTATTATTTATTTTATGTACATTATATTCATCTAGGTTATTGGACTTATCTTATTTTTGTTTTGTGAACCTATGCTTACACAGCGTCGAAGGACAAACATATTTCGTATTTATTGTTTAATTTGCTCATTAAATTAACGTAATTATATCGAGTTTGGTTTTACTGAAATAAACACGGCCGAAAGTTTTCAAAGGATGATTTAACTATAACGTACATTTAAAGGCCGATGAATTTTGCATTTTTCTTGTTTTGTTTATGAATTGAGCTTACTCAAACGTAATTTGAGGAATTCGATTTCAAACGATTGTGTACACAGTAAAAATTTTTTTATTATTATTAATATATTACTATATTTTTTTGTTTGGCGAGGTGAAATTATTTTACACATTGAGATTTTGGATTAACGTAACTTGACTAGAGATTTTGTTTGTTTATCAAAGAAGTGATTGATTTTTGCGGCACGCTATTATTTTATTTAAACGTGCAAATATAGGTTTTGGAGCCTTTCAGGTTGGCGAAAGATCTACTGTTCCTGGAGTCGCCTATGAAGATTACGTATAGGTAAGCAAGTTATTTGGGTATTTTAAGCAAGCCGTGATCTACCGTGATTAGGCATATCATCCCCTATTGTGACATTTCAAATATTCTGGCGCCCATTTCCGGTTTTATGACGATTTCAACCCCTGTGTAGGGTATAATATCCTTCGACGTACTAAATTAATTAACATCTAACTCACACCCGACCGTTGGATAGTCGTGTAAAGCCAAGTTTATCTGTTATCTCGTTTTACTGCCAGTTTATACCATAACATCTTGTTTATTTGTTTAAATTATGATTCCTTACAGTTTAGAGTTATAAAAGAGAAGCAACAGTATAAAAGTGGATTGCTATTTTGTGTAAAAGTATATAAAACTACACCGTTTAAAATTAATCTGCATTTGGAAATTTTGGCTAATGATTGATCTAAAATTGTTTACTTTGAGCCAGATCGATTAAGAAATCAAGATGTTTACTAATTAGTGGAGTTGATCGGCCTATTTCCACAGTTTATGTTTTTGAGCGCGACGTTTCGGAAGCGGACTCTGCTTCCGTCACCATGCTTAGTCCTGAGAAGGACTGTTCTCGCACTTGAGTCGAATTCATATGTTATGTAAATTTTCCCAAGCACTTGACTACTCTCAGATTCGAACTTGGTACCTTTCACTTACTAGTCTGACACCTTTACCGCTGAGCCACTGAGTAATCCAATATATATATATATATATTATATATATATATATATACAGGGTGTTTCATTAAGGCTGGCCACCGGCCATATTTCAGAAACTAGTGGACATAAAAAGTGGAGAAAAAAAATTCATTATAAAAGTTGCCACGAGAAAATCCTGGAAATTATTTTTAAGTTCCGTAATTCATCGCAAGGGGGCGCAATTGAAAATTAAAAAATAAAATTATAAATTTCTCTGAAAATTCCCACATTAAGGCATACCTTTGGTAACATCGTTAGAAATCTTAGACAATTATGCATCATTTTGGTCTAAGGCTCATTGGCGTACCGACCTTAATAAGAGTGGGGGAAGCTATTGAATGTGTAATCATTTAAATCGCTGTTATTTTTAAACGACTTATCCGATTGTAGTAAACCTAGGCTTGTTTAGAAGAAAAGGTAAGTACTTTTAACTGTCGCATCCATTGGTACGCGATAGCTCATAATAAAATTGTTAGAGGGCGCAATTTGTAATAATACCAGTTTTTTGATTTTATTCAGAAAAATTAAATCATACGGTATAATTATGACATCATAAGCGGAAAGTAGCTTAAATTTGTAACAAAAACGTAAATAACGCAATTTGATATCTTTATTTGTTCCAGAGTTATGGCGAAAAGAAGACTTTTAACCGTTTAATTTAATAATTGATTGTTGCTATGGTTTCTTAAGGTGTATAGGTTGGATTAGTAATGAGGAATCTGCATTTATCATAGTCTGTGCCTCCCTTCACACTCTATCTAGGCTTAGGACTAGTCCAAACTAGGCAAATTGCAAAATTTGGAGCGTGTTTAGAGGCCAACGGGCCATAACAACGATATCAAAGTAACGATTGATTTTGTTTAAGAAACTTTTTAATAGAATGGTAAAAATCATGAACAACTGTTAAAAACAAGTGAAAAGCTATAAATGTTCAAATTGACGGCCGTTTTGTAAAATACAACTATTAATTCTTCTTCTCGCACTGGAAACAGCTGTTTCGATTTCGTCTCGTGGAATCGAATTTATTGCAATTTCAATTCGGTGAATCATGTCCTCTCGGGTGGTTGGTCTCGTTTCGTAAACAATATCTTTTATTCTTCCCCACAAGTAGAAATCTAATACAGTTAAATCCGGGGATCTAGGTGGCCACGGAAACAAACTACCCTTCCCATCCAGCGATTTGGGTATCTAACATTTAAGAAATCACGGACTCTTCGGGAATAGTGTCAAGGACATCCATCATGTTGATACCACAGGGATGCTCTCACGTCAAGGGAATGTCTTCTAAAAGATTGGGCAAGTCATTTTGTAAAAGTTTAAGTAAGATTCACCATTTAGGTGTCCATGAAAAACAAATGGTCCGATAATTCTGTCACCTAAAACACCACACCACAAATTTACACTCCATCTGTTTTGTTGATCCACTTCGCGCATCCAGTGAGAATTTGTGTGCGACCAATAATGCATATTATGCAAATTAACTCTGCCGCAGCTAGTACAAGTAGCCTCATCGGTCCATAAAACTTTGGAAAAGAATCGAAGATTTTCACTACACATGTCTCTCAGCCAATAGCAATAGTCGAGCCACCTGTCAAAATCAGTGTCTGATAAAGCCTGGTGTAAACTAGATGATAAGGATGCAGCTTAAAATCCCTTAAAATTCTGAACACAGAAGCAACACTTACACCTAGTTCTGTGGAAATCTCCATTAATACTATTGTCTTCATTTCTTATGCGACGTCTTCTGACAGGAAGTGGAATACGTCGTACATTTCCTGTTTGTCTTAAACGTGTTGCCATTCGCCGAAACACTTTTCTAGTGTAGTGCCTTCGATCAGGATATGTGATAGCGTATTGTCGTTCCGCAATAGCTGCATTTTGAAAACATTCATAATACACGGCAAGCATGTCGTAAGCCTCGGCATTGGTATACGACATTTTTGAAGGATAGCACTAATTTCTGATAAGGTACAATGAAACCCAAAACTAATGAAGGAAAAAATTTTTACAACACAACATCAATCAAAATTAAGTAAGTTGACAACTATTTCAATGTATTTACCTCCATGGAAACGAGCCGACTTTGTTCCGCAGCAAATTAGATTATTATTTTAAAACACACCACATTAGAATTATGCCTTAGAAGTTTTATATGATGTTATAAACGTACAGAAGAAGAATTAATAGTTGTTTTTTACAAAACGGCCGTCAATTTGAACATTTATAGATTTTCACTAGTTTTTTAACAGTTGTAAATTAAACGGTTAAAAAGTCTTCTTTTCGCCATAACTCTGGAACAAATAAAGATATCAAATTGCGTTATTTACGTTTTTTGTTACAAATTTAAGCTACTTTCCGCTTATGATGTCATAATTATACCGTATGATTTAATTTTTCTGAATAAAATCAAAAAAACTGGTATTATTACAAATTGCGCCCTCTAACAATTTTATTATGAGCTATCGCGTACCAATGGATGCGACAGTTAAAAGTACTTACCTTTTTCTTCTAAACAAGCCTAGGTTTACTACAATCGGATAAGTCGTTTAAAAATAACAGCGATTTAAATGATTACACATTCAATAGCTTCCCCCACTCTTATTAAGGTCGGTACGCCAATGAGCCTTAGACCAAAATGATGCATAATTGTGTAAGCTTTCTAACGATGTTACCAAAGGTATGCCTTAATGTGGGAATTTTCGGAGAAATTTATAATTTAATTTTCAATTGCGCCCCCTTGCGATGAATTACGGCACTTAAAAATAATTTCCAGGATTTTATCGTGGCGACTTTTATAATGAATTTTTTCTCCACTTTTTATGTCCACTAGTTTCTGAAATATGGCCTGTGCAGCCTTAATGAAACACCCTGTATATATATATATATTATATATATATATATATATATATATATATATATATTATATATATATATATATATATATATATATATATATATATATATATATATATATATAATATATATATATATATCTGTCTGTGTGTGTGTGTGTGTGTGCGTGTGCGTGTGTGTGCGTGTGCGTGTGGTGTGCGTGTGTGTGTGTGCGTGCGTGTGCGTGTCGTGTGCGTGTGCGTGTGCGTGTGCGTGTCGTGATGTGCGTGTGCATGTACGTGTGCGTGTGCATGTGCGTGTGCGTGTACGTGTGTGTGCGTGGTGCGTGCGTGGGTGCGTGCGTGGTGCATGCGTGCGCGCGCGTATGCTCGTGTTTGCGTGTGGCGTGTGCGCGTGTGCGTGCTTGTGCGTGTGCGTGTGCGTGTGCGTGTCGTGTGCGTGTGCGTGTGCGTGTGCTACGTGTGCGTGTGCGTGTCGGTGCGTGTGCGTGTCGTGTGCGTGTGCGTGTGCGTGTGCGCGTGCGTGTGCGTGTGCGTGTCGTGTGCGTGTGCGTGTGCGTGTGCGTGTGAGTATGCGTGTGCGTGTGCGTGTACGTGTGCGCGTGTGTGTGTATGCGTGGTTGCGTGCGTGGTTGCGTGCGTGCGTGCGTGCGCGCGTGCGCGCGTGTGCGCGTGTGCGTGTGCGTGTGCGTGTACGTGTACGTGTGCGTGTGCGTATATGTGTGCGTTTGCGTGTGGGTGTGCGTGTGCGTGTGCGTGTGCGTGTGCGTGTGCGTGTGCGTGTGCGTGTGCGTGTACGTGTGCGTGTGCGTATATGTGTGCGTTTGCGTGTGGGTGTGCGTGTGCGTGCGCGTGTGTGCGTGTGCGTGTGCGTGTGCGTATGCGTATGCGTATGCGTGTGCGTGTGGGTATGCGTGTGCGTGTGCATGTGTCTGTGTGTGCGTGTGTCTCCGTTTGTTTGTGTGTGTGTGTGGGTGCGAGCGCGTGCCTGTGTGCGTGCGTGGGTGTGGGTGTGGGTGTGTGTGTGGGGAGTTAGGTGTTTGAGTGATTCTTTGCATAGTAATTCTAGGTGTATAAATGATGATTGGCGCTAAGTTACGTACGAATAACTAATTCAACATTATAAATATTACAAACATAAATATTACATTATACGCAAGATAATGGTTTTTACTCACCCTATTGCTCGTCAATAAACTTTTTCTCCCGTCGGTGAAAACATACTTGCCACGTTAATAATGTAAAATACTATTAAATATATAGTTATTATTCATTATTTTTTATTATTTATTATTATTATCATTATTTATATTTATTAAAAAGGTATTTATTCATTTATTTATTTACAATCATATATAATTTTTTTGGCGTTTATCATAAAACATAATTTCTTAATCATAAACAAGTACACACTTGGACAATTTTTTTATGGTATATAAACTAGTACTAAAAATATCAAATCATTCCGTATTCTCATTGCATTCCACCGACACTCTCTCAGTTATACTTAGCCGCTGACCTTTTCTTAAGAGTTTTAATCTAAATAATACATTGTTTTGTCTTAATCGCCTACTAGGCACTTGAAAATTAAATAACCTTAATAACTCAGAATAATTAATAGTATTATTTAAAATCTTGAATTCAAATATTAAATCAGCTCTATATCTTGCAGGCTCAAGTGTCGCAATCATTAACTTTTGCCTTATATCACTATAATCGTGATGCATATATCGCATTGGATGTCCAATTCTTTTTGCCGTAAACCTTAAAAATATGTTATTCAACGACTCAACAAGTCTTTTAACCAGTCCAATTTCTGAAGGGTACCATATAGGTCATGCATGCATTAATACTGGGTATACATAGGAAAAATATATAATTTTAAGTGTTTCAATTTTTGAAAATTTACAAGAAAATCTTTTAACAAAATATAACTTTTACTTTACTTTTAATTCAAGATAATCAATATGCGGCTTAAATGAAAATTTAGAATGAAAAATAATGCCCAGATCCTTAATATGTTCAACATTCTGTACAACTTCATGATTAATGAAATATAAATTGTTATTCACGCAAGCAGAACCAACCTTAACTGAAAAAAAAATTTTTTTAGTGTTGCAATCAAGCCCATTATGGGAACACCATTCAACGAATGAATCTACATCACATTGTAACAAAAACGAATCATAATTATTCTCAATGGCTTTGAAAATCTTCGTATCATCCGCAAAAAATAATATTTGACTATACTTAATGCATAACGGAGCATCATTTATAAATACGAACAAAAGTAGTGGAGCAAGATGCGTACCTTGGCCTACTCCTGAGGGTAGGTGACGTTGAAAACAGTACGCTGACTATTAATTATACTACAACATGACGCTAGCTATTGCAAATATACCACTGGCGTACTTTTCAAAAAGTGAAATAGAGAACAAAGAACTTCAAACCAACAATCTCACAAAATAATTAATATACTAAAGAATATATTGGTAACCTGTCAATATTTGGTGGGATTGTTGTTGTTTTTTTTTTGGTTCCATAAGGTTAACAGTCTCTCACATTTAATTATTTCTTGTACACGTTATGTAACTAGAAAAAAACTAAGTTTCAATGTTAAAATGTAATGAAGTAATTATTGTACGAGAAGTAAGCGATTAAACTTCGCCGAAAACATTATTTTATCGTTGGTACAGGTCGTTGGTACATTGGTGTAGTTGATAAAATAATTAAATATGCGTTGAATGCGGTACAAAAAATGTTGACCGCTTAATGTGTTACAAAGTAGAATGAGTAGCAATTGAGTAGCGATTATTAGGAAACGTCTTTTTGATTTATGTTTCTAATTAATCTCGATCAACATACATTATTATCAGCAAAATGACCAGTGTTTTCATCTTTCAATTATTGATCTTGACACGATAGATGTAACAGAAAATCGACCGAATAAAAACAAAAATGGAATGAACTTCACTGTCATAAAATTTATATACTAAAAATAAAACGAGATATTTGTCATTCATTGCAGTGAACATAGTTACTGAGAACCTTGAAATAACAAGCACTAATCACATTTAAATATGTTCTTCTTAAGTTTAGTTTAATTAAAATACACAAATGAAGAAAGCAACTATAGACGAAATTAAAGGAAGTAAATATTACTGCATGTACCGACAGTAAGTTAATTTTTCGAAAATAAGAAAAAATGTGAGAAAATTCACTAAGAATTGAGAAAATACAAGTATGCCAAAACGATTAATAGTATGTAAATTATGGCCTAAATTCTGATGAATATTTAACAAGCTTGACTGCAAAATACTGTCTTGAACAGGTGCATTAAAACTTGATGCGTTAATTAAAATAGATTAGATTAAAAAATTATGAAAGACAGTATGATACTAATGTAGAAAGTGAAGCTCTCTCTTTCAATGGCAGTTAAGTTTGGATTTGGCATTTATTGTAGGTTTTAGAGCTGATTGATTAAAATATTTGCTTTAAGTTATTTAATGTCGTTTTCTAACAATAAATTCATAAATTCTTATGTAGGTCTTAAGGTGCACCCTAGTATACGGTCAAGGCCGATGTGACTATATCCCTACTTGACCTCAAACGTGCCACTTAATCTAACGGATAAAATACCCTACGGTTCCATAATACTATTTAGTCTTTACAACCTGTTTTACAACATTCCCAACAATATCGAATGTTATTGAATGAAATATTTTCAGATACACGTGGTGAGGGGTATTTAATAGTAATATTTTGATTCATATCTTTTTACCGTTTAAATATTTGTTTTTAGGTAATGTTTTCCTTCAGTTTGCATGTACACTTTCTAAGATGCTTTATGAAAATAGGGTAACGGCGTATTTTAAAAAAAGAGATCATGATTGCCATCTGTAAAGTTAAAAGGATTTTGACATACATACTCTTTCTAATAATAAAAGAAATTGTAACAGTTGATGTTAGTTTCTTTTTCATTCCTCAATTAGTCTTAAATTAATAACCAATCAACTCAAATTTATATACTACCGAAATAATCAACCGTATACCGAATTATCCTCATTTCTCATGTTAAGCCTAAGCTTTTAATTAATGTTGTAATTAACTTGTCAAAACTAATAAGTTTAACAGCTACTTTATGATTCGTAGTTTTCAAATGATTATAATTTCTATTAATATGCCACAAACTGTATGATGCTTAACAAGAAAGGCGGACGTCACCAGAAAGTTTATTAAATGTTTTTTATAATGCAAATGCTATGATTGACAGCCAAAATTTGATATCGCTTCAAAGGGACTATTTTTATACTTTCCTTGTAATTAAGTGTAATATAAAAAAAACTCACTTTTGATGCAAATTATGACGCGGTTGGGTATTAAAAAGTTGAAAATTGATTAATCTATATAGCATACTTGCAGTTACAAAAGTAAAAATATTAATCTTGATCTTCCACGTCAGATTTATGTGTAACGCAATCCTTTCATAAAAATTGATTGTGATATAACTATACAGGTTTGCAATTTTATATTGCTAGATGTTGTGGTACCGAATAAAATGTTATTATACACATTAATATATTGTTATTATACATTACCACAACCCGGTTTTACAAAAAGGTTCCTTTAAGACTCCCTTTAAGGAAGATCGTTTGTGTTGGTTGGTGAAACAAAGTTCTAAAGTACTTAGTTAGGCTTTTTTAGGGTGGGATTTCGCCCACCCCAAAATCTGTTTTGCCCACCCTAGAATATTAACTTAAGTATGATGTAAAAATGTGCATTTCTTCTTTGAAAATACATTCGAGGTTGAGGTCTCGACTCAAAAACATCAACTTTAGATCAACTAGCTTGGTAAACAAAGATTCCGTCGTTTTCACGACGACGGAGCAGAGCATCAACAGGCGCCGCTACCAGCAGTACCTGGAGGAGAGGGTAGCTCGGGGAGATCTGCTGTCACCGTCGACGGCCCAGGAGCCCCGGGAGTTCCAGGCACCACCAGCGATACCGTCATTGCTCGATCTGCCGTTCGAGAGAACGAGCAGCGACGTGCCACCTGCCGCCACCGTACAGAAAAGGAGGCGACAAAAGAAGACATCACTGTCCTAGAAGACACGCCGTCCCCCTCCGCCGCCGCAGCCGCAGCCGACAACGTCGAAGAAGAGGCCCGCCCCGGATCTACCAGCCCCGGCGACTTCATGTACAAGAGGACACCAGGGAGAAGGTGCCACCGGTAATCCTTCGTCAGAAGGAGAACTGGATCGCGTTCTCCCGAGAAATGGACCGACAGCGGATCGCCTTCACGAGGGTCAAGGCCTTCAGCGAGGGAGGGAATCCAGATTCAGCCTGCCTCACTCCAGGACCGAGACAGGCTGATTAGGCATATGGATAGGTGTGGTACTCCGTATCACACGTACCAAGCAAAGAGCGAGCGATTTTCCAAGGTGGTGATACGCGGCGTGCCCATAGAGTTATCCGAGGTCGACGTTAGCTCAGAGCTGAAAACGCAAGATGTTAATGCTCTCTCTGTTTTCAGCGAGGACGCCCGATCCCCCTCGTGATGGTGGTGTTGCCGTCCGAGGACGACAGGAAGAAGATCCGGGAGGTGCAGCACGTCGCCCGCCTCCGAGTCACCGTCGAGGATTTGCGGCGGAAATCAGGCATCGGGCAGTGTCACCGGTATCAAGGTTTCCGTCACGCACAGCGTTGCTGCACCACCCCGCCAGCTACAGGGGATGCCCAAAGTTCCCTCGACCTCCGCAACGGAAGAAGACGGAAGTGCAGTAGAGACCGAAGAGGACACCGCCGACGGCGGCGCCTTCTTAAACCCGGACCGGCGTCAGTTACGCCCGAGCGACAACGGGCAAGGTTTAAAAGGCGGAAGTACCGATAACGGCTCCCACCGCTGTCGTCACCCCACCTGCCCAACCCGTCTTAGGGTTCGACGCCATATTGGGCCTTCTCGGAGGTCTCGATATGGAGAAGGCCCTACCTGTCATCCGTAAGGTGGCAGCGGCGCTCGTTCAGGCGCAAACTGCGATGGACGTGTGGGGAGTGATCCTCACGCACGGTTCAGAGGTGATTGCCCTATTCGGGTAATCACACAAAGGTCCGGAGCGAAGTCTGCTGCCCCAGATAAGTATATAGTATCGACAATTTAATTTATTCTGTTCTGTTAAAACCGACAATGTTTCGCACAACTAACACATGTTTCTATTTATTTCAGATACGCAGGGTATCAGCAACCAGCCACAACCGAGCGACAACAGGACAGTCCACATCTCCAACATCCAACAACACCACATCTCCACAACACATCTTTTTTTTTTACGAACGACCAACAATGCTAATCACAACACTGTCAACAGGCAATCCACAACACCCACAACCCAACAACTCCACAATCCACGCGCTGAAGAGGAATAAGATTCCTGAGCAGCGCACCACCAACACAACAATATACACATTTATTATTATATTTTAGTTTTAAGTGTTATATGTATATACAAAATGAATTGTTAATATCTAAAATTTTTAATAAACTTTGTTGAATTGAATTGAACGTTGAAATTAAAAAATAAAAAAACTTGAGACAAATTTTTAATTTGATAGTACTCGGATTTAAAATAATTTAAATTCTACAATACCTCTAAAGTTGAAGCAAGTGAAGCACAAAAATCGATAAAAAACAAGTTTCTAGAAAAAAAAGTTGGTGTCTTTCTGTGTGTGTGCGGGATATCTTTTGAACCATTAAAGCTATCGATATGAAATTAGGTACAAAAATTCTTTGCAATAAAATCTACGTAAAGTTTGTTAATGAGCAAAATCCAACTGGGGGGGGGGATTTTAGGGGATCAGGAAATTAAAAAAAATTCTTTGCTTCTAATTTTAAAAAGATACATAATTAAAAAACAAACTAATACCTGTTTATACAATTTCAAGCTAAAAAAAATATATAATAACCATGCATTTTTTAATTTATCAACCGATTTTTTAAAAAGTCGGGTATTGGGGGTTTTTAAGATCGTTAAGTATAAACCATTTGTCAAAATTAAAAAATTCAAAACGGCAGATCAGAAATGGGGGATTATCGTGTTTAAAATATACTGGGCTAATGATCAATTTTCCAACTTTGTTAATTGGTAAAACATTACATAAATTAAAAAAATTATAAACTGCCAATGGCACACCGCTTCTAGGGTGCAAAATTTCTATGAAAGTCGGGTATTGGGGTTTATAAGATCGCTAAGAATAAATCAATTGTCAAAATTAAAAAATTCAAAATGGTGGAGCAAAATTGGAGAATGATCGTGTTTAAAAACCGATATGATTCAAATTCAGGTATTCTGAGCTTTGAAGTTATATGTTTACATATATGAGAAAGCATTATGGCAGATAATTTGACAGCGGTCTTTACAACTATAATTGAAATTAAATATACAAAAAATAATACACTAGATATAAAAAAAGTATGCATTTTTTACTGGTTATTAGCTTCCATTTTTGAATTTTTCTTTGCATCTCAGAAAAAACTAATACAAGGAGAAAAATAGGCATTTGTATAAGTGTTAATGCAATAAAATCTCTCATGCTAACATTTGATGATTTGCGCAACAATAAAGAAGTTTTTGATAAACTATTTAAACAAATTGTTTTCAAATGACAAGTATATTCCATTAGCAGAAACAAATTCAAGGAAAAGAAAAAGAACTTTTAAAATGGCAGATGGTTCGCAGCACGACGAAAACTCAAATATGAATGGCAATGTAGAAGCACCACAAACATTAAAAAACCACCAAGCTGTGTTTATCCCCATCATCGACAGGTTTCTCCCGGTATTAAAGAACAGATTCTCTGAAGAATCCATCAGACTTATGCTTGCAATTAATGCTTTAAACCCATCTTCCGGCAACTTTCTAAATCTAGAATTATTAGAATATTTGGAGTCACATTATAATTTGTCTGGTAGTCTTTAAAGAAGAAAGTTACATCCTTAAAAATTAGTTAAATGTTGTAGCAGACAAACCAAATGATTTTCGTAGTTTTTACAAGATTATAGGCAATAACTTGTTTCCAGTTGTTTCAAGAATTGCAAGTATAGCTTCGACAACTCTCGTAACTTCTTGTTCGTGCGAGAGGGCTTTCAATAGGCGAGACGCATCCTAGTTACCGTAAAAGTGACATGTTTCTATTAAGAAACTTATGTATTTAGTTTGTGTTTACTTATGACGATATATATTAAAAAACAATTTTTTTTTTGCATTAAAATTCAAATACAAAAATGTATACTTGTATTTTTAGTACCTATATGCTAGATAACAACTTGTTTAATGTTGCTGATTACAAACTAAACATTTGAAATATAACGCCCCCTCTTTGCCCACCATAAGCAAAAATCCTAACGACGTGTCTGAGTTTGACGTCGTAATTATAGGTTATTATTAAAGTGTGTACCAATAGGAGTGTCAACATTCCCGCCAAAATCAACGTTCCTGTTGGAGAGACCTCTCCAGCAAGGTATAAACTGCCCCGGTAATCTCCCGCATGCAGTGCATACTCTCGAGGGACGTATCACACGGAGCGTACTCTGAACCCGACTCTGAAGCAACAGAAGTTCTACTGAAAACCCAATTTCCAGGATGTAAGTTTCCATCGGAAACAATCCCAAAACCGATTTTAGAACCAACCCCCCTGTCCAAGTAGGACTGGGCAACAGCGGCAAAGATTGTGGAGGACCGAATGCACTAGGCAGTTCACACCTTCTCCCTGCACAGATCACCTGGCCCAGATGGGGTATATCCAGCCCTACTCCTGTGGGGCCTGGACTACATTGTGCTAAGGCTGTGCTCGTCTTCCAAACAACCATTGCCTTCCGACACATCCCGGTGGCCTAGGACCGCGATTCTCAACCACCGTGTCGCTACACATTAGTGAGTCGCCAGCACCAGTCAAGTGTGTCGCGAGATTTACGAATACGATATTTTTATCTACCTTTTCTTAACCAGTAAAATTTAAGCTTACGACTATTACTATTCTACCAATACACCAATGTACCAATACGTAATATGTAATATTCTCTTCTCAATTTTTGTCATTTATATTACGTCATCAATAGTTCCGCGAAACAAGAGATCTTGTGTCTTGTACCTTTGGCAACGGCGCGACGATGTACGGCGACGCGATCCGATTAACCGATTTTTGTTTACGTGGCGCTCTCCGCTTTAACAGTAAATGCAGTCAGAGGTTACAGTGAAAAACGTTTCGTGTAAAGTAATGGTTCGCTGATTGCAGGTTTCTTCAACGTTTTTGTGCGCCTGGCCCTGGCATCAAGCCTTTTTATTGATCAGAAGGATAAGATAATACTGTAGTTTTACCAAAATAATTTTATTTGCAGAAACCATAGATAGATTTTTAACAAGGAAAAAACCAGCTTCAGAAAGTGAAAGCTATTCTGCAACAGAAGGGGGATAAAGAAAGGAGCACTATCGTAGGGAAAAAATAAGAATAGATAATGAAGGTTTTAATCTTGCCTCTGCTTCGCAACCTAGTACTGGTAAGAAAAATATACATCCAAGGTCAACAAAAGGACACAAACACCAGTACAAAGAAGAGTATTTAAGTTATGGGTTTACCTGGACGGGTGAGAAGATAAACCTAACCCGAAATGTTTGGTATGCGGTAAGAATCTTGCGAACGAATCAATGGTACCTAACAAGATGAAAAGGCATTTGGAGCAAAACCTTCAAAACGTCTCTCAAAAACCGCGAGAATATTTTGAACGACTGCGTTCTTCCATTCAATCATATTCAGCTATGATGAAAAAACGAACAAAACTCTACCGGCATGTAAAAAAATTGTTGCTACAATGTTAGACCCGAAAGCAGTTGAACAGATTTCAAGGGTACCTTTGTCAAATGACGCATAGTCGATATGTCAATCGATATTCAAATCGATATTCAAAGTAAAGCCCAATTGATATCTTTTGTGAGATTTGTGAACGGGCCGGAAATTATTGAACAGTTCCTATTTTGTCGAGAATTGGAAACAACAATCACTGGAGCCGGCATATTTGCTACTGTTGACAGTTTCTCTCAGGCTCAAGGATTTAAATGGACGGATTGCATTGCAATATGTACAGATGGCGATGCCGCAATGATGGGCAATATAAAATGATTTTTGAATTTTGCATTAAAGAAAAATCCATTAATAATAACAACTCATTGCTTTTTACATCGAGAAGCTCTAGTAGTAAAAACTACGGAAGGAAGTGAATTGTGTGAGGTTATTCAAACTGTTATTTCTATGGTCAACTTTATCAAAATTCGTCCGGTAAAATCAAGGGTGTTCGAGAAACTTTGTAAGGAAATGGGTGCAGATCATAAAGTGTTGTTATTCCATAGCAAAATTCGTTGGCTTTCCAAAGGGAAAATACTAAACAAAGTTCTTGAACTGAAAAATGAACTACTCACATTTTTCAAAACAGGGGATGATAACAGCGAGCTTTGTAAAAATCTTGAAGACCCTGTCTGGTGTGCTAACCTATCTGACATTTTTAGTAAGCTAAATTCTTTGAATGCATCTATGCAAGGACGAAAGGAAACCATAATACCATCAACTGATAAAATAAGTGCATTTCCCAAAAAACTTACATTGTGGAACTCGGCTATAGAAAATAACGATCTGGCTGCTTTTCCAGAAACGGCTATAACTTTAATTAACTTGAAACCTGAAGATAGAACTCAACTAAAGGTGAGCCTAAAGGAGCACCTATGTAAGTTTCAAGAAGGGATAACTAAATATTCTCGTTCTATCTCGAGTGTCTAGTGTGACTCGTTGATTGCACTTGACGAGAGCAATGTAAATGAGGAATTATCCTGTTCTGAAAAGGAACAGCTTATCGAAGTGTATTCTGATACACTTTTGAAATCAAAATTTAGAGAAGTATCTGCAGATTTCAGTTAAGGATGAATATCCAGAAGTAACAAAGAAAATTTTCTTACAGCCATTGTGACATGTGGCACCGCCTTGTAGAGAGAAAACATAGTTCAAGTCAATGTTTAACAGTTGAGGACAAACATTCTCTTAAGATAATCTATGTTGATCATCGAAAAAACAAGGGCCAATTACACCATCAACCCAGAAATCGCAGTGACTCTCTCAGGATGGACAGGCAATTCGTGACTCATTTTAGGATTCTCATCAGCCGAAATCCTAAAATTTTGTTTGTTTATGTACCTGCTAAGCCAGAAATGTGCTTCATCTGAAAAGATGATTTTTCAACCAAAATTTAGATCGAGCTTCAGCTGTTCTAGAACTCAACGCACAACAGTTCGAAGCACTCGATAATCAGTACGTTTGAGTTCTTGAGTAATCTAAATTTTATAAGCCTTTAGGTGAAAATCATGATGCGAAATTATCCACGTAGTCATCTGAGAGAGCACAAATTGTTGAAAACGACGTGATGCAGAGACCTTGGGATCTTTTCTAACGCTCTGGGTTACAGCAAACATGTTCTCCTCTGAACGGGCATTTCGACAGCATACAGATGTTGGCTCGTTCACTACTGAGCCTGTTCGTTCAAATTTTTTAACAAGACGATAAACAGACCATTCAGTTGGTCGACTACGTCGCCCATAAATGTTTGCTAACCGAACATACATTTTCATAATTTTTAATAATTTCTCCTCGCTGTTGAATACTAATGACTTGACGGACGCCCCTGTCAACTACAGGGGTAACCTAGCGTCAACAATTTAAGTGTTGCCAACGTGTGTACGTGTGCGTGTGCGTGTGCGTGTGCGTGTGCGTGTGCGTGTGCGTGTGCGTGTGCGTGTGCGTGTGCGTGTGCGTGTGCGTGTGCGTGTGCGTGTGCGTGTGCGTGTGCGTGTGCGTGTGCGTGTGCGTGTGCGTGTGCGTGTACGTGTCCGTGCATGCGTGCGTGCGTGCGTGTGGATGTATGTTTACACCTACGAATACTCCAGATGGAAAACACGTATTTAAAATTTTGTATTTAAGCTTGTTTCCTGGAGCTGATTAGATATTTGGAGAAATTCAGCAATGGAGAGGGGGGTTTATTCGGAGCCGTTTTTAGTTTTTATCAAATCTGAAACAGCTGTATATTTCAAAGATATATAGACCTTAATCGTATAGATTAATTATGTTCTATGGAATTTTTTGATACGACGTATTAAGAACGCGTAAAGTAGAATTTAAGTGTTAGTTCAAAATGTTTCAATATCTGAATAATGATAATTTTATAAGAATCTGCGTAGATATGTTTTTTAAAGAGAATTTAGTTTTACATAGCTTTTCTTTATAAGCTTTTTTAATATAAAGTGAAATAAGTGTAAAATTTGAATAAACATGAGTGAAAATGCTTAAACTGCATTATCGATATTTTATAGAAGGGGAGGTTTTGGAGTTTTTTTAACATAGCCTCTAGATGTCTATTAACGTGTGTTTGACATAGATTATTGTTTGTGATATTAAAATTATTTAAATTCCATTTTGTAGGTTGGAAGGTCGCGTATCGTTCCACACCAGATATTTCCTTATCACTACTATGCATTAGAAATTTTTATATCGCTTCACAAAAATAACTACACTGTCAAAGAACAGTTTTAATTTACGAAATTTGTGACACAATTTATGCATCAATGCCAGAAAGATGTGAAATAACTTTATCTTTACATTTACCTCTAAAAATTTACTAAATGCATCGTTCAAATAACCATATGTCAATATCATGTGGAGATCGTACTTTTACTGCAACGTCTCTTCACTAAACCCGATATCTTGATAACGAAATACCTCAAGCAGCATTTTAAAATAACAACTGTAATTGTATAAAATAAAATATAGCTTGTCGCAAATTTTAATTAAGTTTTTGCAAGCTACCATTATATATATATATATATATATATATATATATATATATATATATATATATATATATATATATACATATTTGCACAGGGTGAGTCAGTTTTTTGTAGACAAACTTTAACAGGAGATAGAACACATGTTTCTAAAAAGAAAAGTTCCTATAAACATATGTCGTAGAAGGCTTCGTTTCGAGATACAGGGTGTTGAATATAATTTTTTTCTCAAATTTTCATTATAACTCATAAACGAATGCTAGATTTTTTCATGTTGGGGGATAATGTCTATTAATTAAGGGCATAAAACAAGCGATAAGAATGTTCACAAACTTGCACAGTGGCGGAGTGGAGGGTGCTCAACCCTTTCATAAACAGAACTTCTACGTCAATGACTATTTTTAAAAAACTGTTATTTTCATTATCTACATACAGTTTAACAAAAATAATGTACCTTCTTCTGTTTCGAAATTCCTTGCGTTTCGAGTTATTTTGATTTTTAGTGTTTGATGTGGTACTAAGTTAAGTAATGTGCTTTATGTGAATAATTGAATATAAAGTTTTAATAAAAAGATATAATAAAACATTTAGAGCCATTTTAGTACCTAACGATCGTTTCTTTAAAATTTCAAATACATTTTCATTTATAAATAGGTAGGTTATCGGTTTTTTAGTATCCATTGTTATTATCCTCGTATAAAAGAAATGCATAATTATTATTGTTATGCGGTCAATACTTTCTGTATAATTATGTATGTATCAATTTCGCCATAAACATGTATGTAGTTTTTAAGTGAGATTCTAGTAAGTTATAGACCGCTGCTCACTTGCTCTCATTAAAGAGCCGCCACTGTATCAAGCCATACTCAAGTACAGGACTTTTGTAAATTGAAATCTGTTTAGTAAACTAATTTTAACAATCCTTATTTATTATTGTAACAATACTTAATTAATAATTGTGAAATTAATAAGAATTCTTAGCAATAACGATTTATAAATAAATAACAATAACACTAGTATAATAAAATTAGACACTTTGTTTAAAATGTAAACCGTTCTTTTCAATACACATTTCACAGCGACGTACAATGGAACGTCTTATGTTAACTAAATGATGCACCCTTATTTCATTGCAACAAATATGATACTCCTTGGAAAACAAGTAAGTATTAAATTTTACATTTTGAAACGACAGTTTGACTTTTTACAAACACTTGCTTCATCTTGAATAATTTCACTGTTATTAATTATTGTTTTTAAGTTCAAAAAGTTATTTCATTTGATTTGCCAGCTTTTAATTAGTGTAACGTGCCGTTTACATTTACAAATAGCGAACAAGCCGACATTCATTTTATTTATTGGTTTGCAAATGGGAAGTCAAGGTACGCAGCTAGGGAGTATCGGAGAAGGTTTCGAAATAGACGACAACCTCATCATTCCGTTTTAGTGAGTATCCATCGTCGATTTGTTAACAAGGGTTTGAAAAATGTACATGGGGGCCGACAGAACAACCGTGGACGAGATAGAATTGGAAAGGGTATATTGCGTGAATTTAATAGGAACCCCACGACAAGTACTCGACGTACTGCTATTGCTCTTGGTATTTCCCAAAGTAAAGTTTCCCGGGTTTTAAAACGGGATCACAGACGCCCATATCATTTTCAACCTTTTAATAAAATACTTATCTTTTTTGGGATTTTTTAAAAAAGATAAGTATTTTATTATGAGTGTTAATGGTGAAAGTTTACATTTTCAACCTGTTCATGGTTTATGTCCAGGTGACGACGAACGAAGACTTAATTATTGTAGGTGGTTTCTTAACTCCATTCAAAATAATAGAGATTTCTTATCCAACATACTGTGGACTGATGAATCCTGTTTTACTCGTCGTGGTATCGTAAACTTTCACAATCTGCATATATGGGCCCATGAAAACCCACATGCCACTCGACCAAGAAGTTTTCAACATGAATTTAGTACAAATGTCTGTATTGGAATTTACGGAAACCACGTGTTTGGACCTTATTTCTTGCCACAACGTGTAAATTCAGAAAATTTCCTACAATTTTTAGAAGAACATGTTAATATGTGGGAAGACATTCCTTTGAATTTAAGAGGACATTCTTGGTTTCAGCTTGATGGATGTCCGACCCATTATAGCAGAAATGTAAGAAATTGGCTAAACAATAACTACCCGGGAGGTTGATAGGTTGTGGAAGTCCAGTGGCGTGGCCTCCTAGATCCCCGATTTAACGCCACTTGACTTTTTTGTATGGGGATTCATGAAGGAAAAAGTGTATACTATTCCGGTTAATACACTTGAAGAACTTCACAATCGCATCAGAGATGCTTGCAATGAAATAAGGGTGCATCATTTAATTAACTTAGACGTTCTATTGTACGTCGCTGTGAAATGTGTATTGAAAAGAACGGGTTACATTTTGAACAAAGTGTCTAATTTTATTATTTATTGTTATTTATTTATAAATCGTTATTGCTAAGAATTCTTATTAATTTCACAATTATTAATTAAGTATTGTTACAATAATAAATAAGGATTGTTAAATTAGTTTACTAAACAAATTTCAATTTACAAAAGTCTTGTATTTGAGTATGGCTTGATACAGTGGCGGCTCTTTAATGAGAGCAAGTGAGCAGCGGTCTATAACTTATTAGAATCTCACTTAAAAACTACATACATGTTTATGGCGAAATTGATACATACATAATTATACAGAAAGTATTGACCGCATAACAATAATAATTATGCATTTCTTTTTATACGAGGATAATAACAATGGATACTAAAAAAAACCGATAACCTACCTATTTATAAATGAAAATGTATTTGAAATTTTAAAGAAACGATCGTTAGGTACTAAAATGGCTCTAAATGTTTTATTATATCTTTTTTATTAAAAACTTTATATTCAATTATTCACATAAAGCACATTACTTAACTTAGTACCACATCAAACACTAAAAATCAAAATAACTCGGAAACGCACAGGAATTTCGAAACAGAAGAAGGTACATTATTTTTGTTAAACTGTATATAGATAATGACAATAACAGTTTTTTTGAAAAATAGTCATTGGCGTAGAAGTTCTGTTTATGAAAGGGGTTGAGCACCCGCTCCACTCCGCCACTGTGCAAGTTTGTGAACATGCTTATCTCTTGTTTTATGCCCTTACATGAAAAAAATCTAAGCATTCGTTTATGAGTTATAATGAAAATTTGAGAAAAAAAAATTATATTCAACACCCTGTATCTCGGAAACGAAGCCTTCTACGACATATGTTTATAGGAACTTTTCTATTTAGAAACATGTGTTCTATCTCCTGTTAAAGTTTGTCTACAAAAACTGACACCCTATATATATATATATATATATATATATATATATATATATATATATATATATATATATATATATATATATATAATACATATACTCTGTGTCCAAGATAAGGAGAGCCACAGGGTAAATCTTTGGGTTTCTATCAATTATTTATGAAACAGTTGCATATTTCGAAGATATAAAAATAGTTAGTTATAGACCTTAAACATATCAATTAATTATGTCCCACGCAATTTTTTGATACGAGGCGTAATTTAGCGACAAAAAAATGAATATGGTATAAGATAGAGTTTATGTGTTCAAATTTTTCAATATCTGAATAACGATTAATTTTATAAGGAAAAGTGTAGACAAATTTTTTATGAAAATTTAACTTTACATAACTTTTCTTTATAAAGTTTCGTAATATAATGCAAGTTAACTCTAAAAATTAATTAAGCAGGAATGAAAATTGTTAAACTGTATTATTGATATCTTATAGAAGCGGGCGAACTTGGAATTTTTTTTTATGTTAACGTGTATTTATGTCCATTAATCTCTATCTGACATGAAGTCTTAAACATCATTCTGACATAGATTATTGTTTTTGTTTTTACAATGTTGCCTGTTTTCGGTATGAAGGTATGTGAGAGGTAGCATAGTTACCCCAAACAAATTATAATCAAAATTATTTCATTTAATTTAGTTTTTTAAGTTAGCATCTATATGTCTATTAACCTTTATCTGACATTAGAAATGTAGGATTAGGAAAACAAATACTATGATTTGTAGAATCGAATTGCTCTACTTGACAGTTACTTTATTAGTTGTTCGTACTAATTCTCGTTAGTAGATAATTTATGAATAAAATATGGAAGCAGGATTTTCAAATGGTGAAAGGTTTAACGTAATATCGTGTTACATCTTATTAATCAAAATTGCATTATAGCGGAGCGCATGTATTTGTACCAGTATCCTGAAAGGAAACAGCCAAATAGAAGAATATGTACACAATGTATTATTATCCGTTAATTAAAATCCCGAAAATTACATCAGAATAATAATTTTCCATTCTACATATTATGGTCTGACGAAACTACGGTTTCCAATAATGAGATATTTAATGGAAAAAACGTTCATTATTGGCCTCAAGAAAATCCAAAATTATGCAAGGGTCATGGCATCAACATCGTTTTGCCTTCAGTATGTGGGTTGGGCATTTTAGGAAGAAGGATAGTGGGACCTCTTTTTATAATCGAAATTTAACATCACAACGTTACTGAGATTTTTAAGAAACTGCTTTGGAAGACGCTCTTGATAATTTACCCTTAGCTAAGTACGCGATTGTTGGTTTCAGCAGGATAGACCTGCACACAATTCAAGTATGGTTAAGGATTATCTTTCAAATAGGTTTGCCGAAAGAGTTTTAAGCACCCATTCTGGAACATCCCGTTCTCCCGATATAACCCCGCTGGAATGTTTTCTTTGAGGGTGCATACAAAATTATGTTTATAAACATATCTTTGGAACAGAAGAACTCCGAAGGTTGGTACTTAACGCATTCCAAACTGTAACACCTGTTAAAGAATGATTTGATTCTACAGTTAGAAGCTGAAATATATGTTTGGAGAACGAAGGAGGGATTTTCTTGCATTTATTATAATTTTTTTTAAGGCTGTTTTATCAGTCGGGACAACTTCAGATTTCAAGCAGGCGGTTCACTATTTTTAAAGTCTGCATTGATACAAGACACACGTTATTACTCTAATGCAATCGTTCCTTTACGTTGTAGAAAAGAACAAAGTATAAGTCGAACGTGTGTCAAGCAACCGCCCTAATTTACGACATGCAGAAGACCTGCAATTGGTGGAGGTACTTTCAACTAAATTGCAAAGTAGTATTTTATTGCTCTCCAATCCAGCTGAAAACGAATGTGTGTATTTTTTAATAATCTGAGGAAAGCTACCGGTAAATTTTCCAACAGCAATGACACTCCTCTCACAAGCAATCCAATACTGTCAGGGGAACCGTCTGGATTACGAAACGCTAATGCGTAGACTTTTTAGTGTATTTTGCAACATGCGACATAATAAATTGTAATTTTCCTTTTTAGAGAGCGTAATACCTTTTTAATAGAAAAGGCATCACCATCAGCATATTCTCCTTACGAACTTTCTTCTTGTCGCAAATTAGAGATATCAATGTTCACAGACCATTTGACTGCAATTTTTCTGATATGGATCTAATAAGCGAACAAAGTGTCGTTTTGCAATATAGAAAAAAAATATCTACTGAACAGAGTGCTGAGTCGAGTAAAATGAATGTGAACGGTGCTGTAGTATTTGCATCTATATCAACTGGCACTGGCCATACACAAATGATAGAACAACAGACAATATTACATCTTTCACACTTATGATACCGTCAATATAATGGATATCATTCAAATATTGCACAATTCATTTATGACACTTGCGATAAAGCCATAGAAGAAGCTGGTCGAGAAGAAATAGAGTTGGCAAGACAAATACGAGATATTGATGCTGATGGATGTGATTTAATTACTGTTGTAGCAGATGGAGCTTGGTCGAAGAGATCATATGAAGTCAATTACGATGCTCTCTCTCGCGTGGTAAGTTTATTATTTTGAACCATACCTTAAGGTATCTGATCACATATTATGTTTCAGGGCTGCATAGTTGGTGCAAAAACTGGGAAAATATTATTTGTCGCATCCGTAATAAATACTGTCTAATATGCGCAAAATATGAAAGGAACTGCCATTCCCACCCATCAATGCTTAAAGAACTGGAAAACTAGTTCTACTTCAATGGAATCTGACATTATTGTGGAAGGTTTCAAGAAGAGAGTAGAAATGCACAATTTGAAGTACATTAATTTAGTAGGCGATAGAGATAGTAGTGTTTGTAAAAAAAACTTGTATTGAGAGGCTATGCGGTCCAAAAACATTAATAAAAAAAAGTAGAACGTACAAATCACCTTTTACGCAATTATTGTTCACAGCTGAGAATAATTGTGGAAAAACGAATAAGTTCTACTGGACACATCGTAAACATGGAACTAAGATGCATTGTTAAGCAGCGAATGGAAAAATTAAGAATTGGCATAAAATGCGCCATAAAATATCGAATATCGCAGACAAGAAGATTGTGACACTGAGAAACAAATTGAAAATTTTAAAAAGGATATAAGCAATTGTATTTATCATGTTTTTGGTGAACATTCGAACTATAGCTCCTACTTTCGCCAGGGTTGTAAATCGAACGAAAAATGCTACATCCCTCAGATGACTGAATGCGGTCTAATGGGCGATCTACAATCATCAGCATGACTCATACAAAATGCTGGCATCTTGATTTTAAAGATGAACAACAAAGCTGCCGAGGCAAAAGACAAAATGTTTAAATTAAAACAAGCTACAGTGCTCGATGTCTAGTGGCAGCTCTCTCTTACAATACCCAAGAGCAGTATTTTATCCGTGTGCACAAAGCGGCTACGGGACGAAGTCCAGGCAAATATACCAAGCTTTATATGTCTAGAGTCAAACGGCGCAAAGAGACAAGAAATGTAAAAAGACTACTTTTTCGAAGCAGTAAACGTAAAACTTTGGTTTCTGCTGACGCTGATTATGGTATGATAGAGGGCGAGGAGCGAATTGACGATTGTGATCTAGAAGAGGGCATACAAGGATTTATTTCTTGCCTCAACGTTTCTACCGGATAAATTGAAGAACTAGAATATAATACAATGGGACAATCCTCCAATCTACTACGGAAAGCAGAAAGAAGTAACATATTGAGTGCTTCTAATTTTGGAATAATGTGCAGAAAACGAGATACTACAAACCAAAAACATTATACAGAATATAACTAATTTTGCGCTTATTGGTGCGGCTGCCACTCGATGGTACCAGAAACATGAAAATGATGCAAAAATGTAATTTGAAGAAAAATGTAACATCCCAATTACTGAACGCGGTTTTTTCGTCTATGAAAAATACTGTTTTCTGGGTGCATCACCAGATAGGGTAATAGGCGAAGATAAGTATAAATTGTGTTTTTTTTTCAGATAGAAAAAGAATTTTGTGAAACAATGCTTCCAGTATTTTAAAAAAATAAATTTTATTTTACCATGTACTTTCTTTTTTTAATAGTCTAAGCACAAAACGATGATATGTTTGCTGCTTTATATTTTACTCATCCTATTTATTGTTTTCTTCTTTTTTTTTCTAAATTCGATCGTTAGTAATGGCAATACCAAATCAGTGGACAGTGTGCAGTTATTTTAATTTATATAGCTGAGGGACATCTAATTAAAAACTTCAAATCACTACGCTTTTACAGTGATCATTTCACGTACATGTCGAAAAAAACAATCAGAAGCTTTCATGAAATGTGTTGTAACAATTTAAAATTGATGTGACAGTCGGATGTTTTGACTAAAGCATAAAAGTTTGTATCGGCTTTGGAAGCAAACCCACCAATAATAAACTGAAGAAGCCTTATTACTTATTAATTTTGTCTGTGAAATGACATGATATGATATCAAAAAATGTAACTCGTAGCTGCTTCCCTTTATAATACTTTTATTGAAACGTTTAGTCAATTGTGTTGCTAGATAATACCACTCGTTTTGCGTACTCTGTATTGTTGTGAAGATGCAACACGAATTTACATTTCATTAAATTCACAGAACTATCGCAAAAATTCAACCACTTATTATAATATACTACTGGAAATTTAACATTTGTTTGAAATTACTTAGCTATCATAAAATGTATGTCATGTACAAAAAAATCGACATCAGTTGCACTACACTTCAAATAACTCGACTCCAAGAGTTTTCAGTGATGAACCACGATTTACCGTATACATAATGTTAATAAAGATTAAAAAAAAAGTAAGATATTCAGAAAATTACTATCTATGCCGTGCAGGAGTCGAAATTTGTGTCCATTTTTCTATTATTTTAGTTAAATTAAATGCAATGTAGGCGAAAATAAAAAAAATAGCTCCTACACGACGTAAATTATAATATTAGCTATGTATTTGTACAAAATCAGGAGAATATCTCTAATACCAAGCGAGATAAATTTACGATAAGCTAATAGCGCCCCGAGAGAACAGCTTTAATTATTCTTATGCGTTATATTTAAATTTTCAGCATATACATAGCTTAATTATATCCCTGAACTAATTTGTCTCAACTTAGATAATAAACCAAGAATTAATTTTTATTCGTAACCTTACATTCAGGAAAAAAATAAATTTTGTTAAACAACTTGGCAACGTTGCATTTTATGAGTACAAATGTATACATCGTTGAAAAGCTCATTAATTAGGCTATCCAAAAATGTAAGGATATACAGGGCGTTCCTTTTAAAATAAAAAAGTTGATACCTCTTACTTTTACGAATCACCCTGCAGGTGCTAAAATATTTTTAAGTTGTGCACATATTGGAACCATATATCTTTTGTATAACTGATTTTAATGAAAATCAACAGCGAAGCCAAATATTCTAGTATAATTTACTATATATATATATATATATATATATATATATATATATATATATATATATATGCACGTGTCCAAACTATATACATGCAATATTGCAATTTTGGGCCGAGTTCCATTCCGTTGAGAAACATTTCAATTTTCGAACAGTTTCGAAATTATTTAAGAAAAAAACAAACATCGCAGATTTCTAAAAACTCAAATATCTCCGTAATTATAAAAGATATGAAAAAAAGTTTCAAATCAAAGTTACTTACACTTAAAAATGATGTCAAAATAAAATTCAAGATGGCGGTTTGCAAGATATTAATAGCAACTTTCTTATTTTAAATGGGCGCCATATTGGATTTTTACACAATTAAATGGGATTTTTTTCTCTTTTCAACGATGTATAACAACTTATGTACGAATAAAAAATAATGGGAAATATTAATTGTTTTCATTTTAAATCAAGTAGCCATGATTAACAATAAAACAAAATTTATTATAATACGACTAAGTGTCAAGCTGTATTAGTTTATGGATTGTGTAAATAATTAGTATTATTGTGTTGTATTATTAAGTGATAAATTTATAATAACTGTTTTTTCTTTAATTATTTCTAATGGCGACTTTTCCATCAAATGAACAATGTGATATATTTTGTACATACGTAAAGTGCTACAAAAACTCCCGTCTTGCTGCTCAAGAATATCTAAAAAATTTTCCAGAGCGTAGGCAACCGGACATGAAAATATGTTCATGATTAGATGCAAATATGCAGAATTATGGATGTCTTAAAAAGCCCAATAGGAACATAAGCGTGATTACTGAAGATGAGGAGTTAACTTTAGCTTGTGTGCAAGTAAATCCGAATATTTCGACTCGAGAAATTAAAGCTCAAGTTAATGTGTCTACTAAATCATCGAGAATTTTAAAAAAACACAATTTCCACGCATATAAATTACACATTGCACAGACTTTGCGACCAAATGATAATATCCGTAGAACAGCATTTTGATTTTATAAACCAAGTTTTATGGACTGACGAATCCTACTTCTCCAATTATGGATTATTTAATCACCATAATGAGCACCATTGGGCACAGGAAAATCCACACATAGTAGTTCCACGGCGCAACCAGGTTCGTTTCGGATTTAATGTTTTTTGTGGCATATTGGGAAATCGTTTAGTTAGTCCTATAATTCTTGATGGAACCTTAACAGCGTAGCGTGACATGGAAATTCGGCAAACATATGTTGCAGATTTATTAGGCACAAAATGTTCCAGTATGGTATCAGCAGGATGGCCCTCCCGCACATAATGCTTGCAATGTTATCCGATATTTAAATGATAATAGTGTACTTGCCACCAATACACCTAATCAGTGGCCATCCAGATCCGCAGATTTAACGCCTCTGAACTTTTATTTATGAGGCATTATAAAAAATAAAGTGTATGTTAGTAATTTCCAATACAATAATTCAGAAGAACTACGTGAAGGAGCGGTGGCGGCCTTAACGGTGTTTATCGAAATACATTGCGAGCAGTTACTAACAGTGTTGTAAAACGGTATCGATTGTGTTTACATGAACACGGCTACCACTTTGAACATTTATTGTAATGCAGTATGGTTTTAGCATTTACTAATATCACGGTGTATCGTTGTGTTTAATTTGTTTAATAAATAATTTTTACCTGCAAATTGCTAATCATGGCTCCTTGATTTAAAATGTAAACAATAATATTTCCCATAATTATTTATTTGTATATAGGTTGTTATACATCGTTGAAAAGAGAAAAAATCCCATTTAATTTTGTAAAAATCTAATATGGTGCCCATTTAAAATAAAAAAGTTGCTATTAATATCTTGAAAACCGCCATCTTGAATTTTATTTTGACATCATTTTTAAGTGTGCCTCATCGAACTAAGCAACTTTGCTCTGAAACTTCTTTCATATCTTATAATTATGGAGATATTTGAGTTTTTAGAAATCGGCATTTTTTTTTTAATAAATTCGAAACTGTTTGGAAATTGAAATGTTTCTAAATGGAATCGTTCTCGGCCCAAAGAATGGCACAATATTGTCCATTTAATCAAATCTCTATCTTTAATAAGAAGAATATATATATATATATATATATATATATATATATATATATATATATATATATATATATATTATAATTGACGGTAATCAACATACTACTTTAAATTGTTCTAAGTTTGAGTATGAACAAATAAGTTAAATGTTATTAAAAGTTATTATTAATTTTATTAAATGCGTAATAAAAAGTTTACCTCGGGTAGGATTTGAACCTACGCATATGCTTTGCGATATTGCAGGCTCAGATTCCTTTCATGTAAGTAATTTGACTGTATTCTCATTATATTTAGAATTTACATCAGTTCTACATACATAGACAAAATTTACATCGATTGGAGCTTGTATCTCGATAGATCAGGTAGTTAGAGAGGTACTCTAGCAAAGTATATGTCGTAGGTTCAAATCCTACTCGAGATAAACTTTTTATTTATGTATTTAATAAAATTAATAATAATTTTTTTGTTAACTGCATACTTATAATGTTGTAGCCTGGTTTGACGTGGTATTATTACTATGTCTGTTTATTAATGTGATTTTTTTTACATTACGTCGCATATTTTGTTAATAATTGACAGGTTAAAGTAGTTTACTCTACTACTCCTTTTTGTATTTTATTGGACCTGAAGAAAAATGTAACCAAATTCGTTTAATTAAATATACAAAGTGGTGATTGGTATTCTAACTTTGTTAAATTTATCTTAATCTACTGTGGGATGGAGAAGTTCAGTAAAATCTTAAGAAAACGTTGAACTAGAAAATACCTAGTTTTAGTTTATACACAAAAGGTATTCTGCACAAAATATTAACTCAAGAAGCACCTTGAATGATCCTAACTAAAATATTCCTTTGATATTCGCAATCTGTTTCTTCTATAATATTGATATTAATTGAAATTTTAATAGACATACCGAAATTGTCAGAAATTTAATGTTTTCAACAATAATTTTTACCAATTCATCCATTTAAAATAATTAAACAATCTCATCCTGCTTGAGTTTCTTATTCTAGGAATTGTTTAGAAAAAGGTGTATAAGAGTCTTCGCAAGGTACCTTCAATATTTTTTTACACGGTTTTATTAACCTTGAGAGTAAAACTCTGTGATACAGAAATCATAAGTAACCGGCAATTACCCAACAATTTCATGGATCATAAATTTCATAATATTAAGCTTGTGCATATCCTGCAGTTAACTTTTTAGGATTATTTCAATCTATTCTAGTGTACAATTGTCATGAAGATTAAACTTGTCTTAAACCGCCATAAAACTCTTAAATTAATTAGTATTATTTTTAACTTATAGGATGAGTTGTGCAGATTACTATGAAAATGAACGCATTAGCCTAAATATTTTACTGCGGTGTGTCACTGACTAACGTATTGCTGTAATTTATGTGGCAATTTGGTTGCTGTGTTTTTCTTTGATAACAGAGACTGCTCATTGTCAAAATTCTGAAATTACTTTAATTCTCGTTGTTACTAATAATAAGCGCTTGTTATCAAGGTGGTAACTGTCACCGGGACAGATATGGTTATCTCCTGGACCTTAGTGCAAGCAGAATTAAAGTGTGCATAGTACACTTGACAGTGTCTATTACTGCAGCGAATGAGAACTGATTCCTGATTTGCAGATCTCCAATTGCTCGGATTTACGAAAAGGCTTACTTTTTCAACCCTTAATTTCTACTTCTAAGGGATTGTTTCAAAAAATCCTACCTTAGTGTGTACCCACGTGTTAACACTAGCATCGCTGGCTATTGTAAACACCTAAAACTGTCGTGGTCATTTTGACCTCTGGACAAGAAAGGTAATTTTGAGATGTATCCTTTATATATTTTACACTAAATTGTGAAAGAAACAAAAACACATTTCAGGTAAATGTCCATTTTAATTAAATAAAAATCAAATTGATTCTAATACATTTAGAATTAGGTACAGTTTTACATGCTGTATTGCGCTCTACAGTACAAACAAATAACGCTCTTTGTTACACTTCCACATTTTCCACAAATATATTTGTTACACATTGAACAAACATCAGCAGTTTTATTTTTGTCACATTTTTTAATTTGACACTGGTGACGTTTTTTAGGTTTTTGTATCAGATGTGCTGGTACTTGATACCAAAATCTTGTTTCGCATCGAAATACTATTTTCTTAGTACCTCAGCTAGAGTGAAAATAGTCTCAGGATCAGAAGTGACAGATATGATAAGAAAGTCAATTTTGAATTTATATCGACGTTCACAAAATGCATCGAGGCTGCTGGAATGCACTTTGAAAATTTAATGTAGGTTTTAACTGTTATTTTTTATTATAGTTGTTACGTATTAACAAATATGTGTTCTATTTTGTAATTTATAATGCCGGTCCGTAATTTTGTCCTTTATGTTCCAAATAAATTGTTCTCAACTACGCACGTGGATTTTGTATTTTTGTAGACAGCGTGACACGGATGAGCGAACTGTCTAGCTAAAATTAGCAAATAAACAAATTGAACAGTGCATGCGGATAGCGTTGGTGAATTTAGTTTAGCTCAAAAAGGTTAGATCCAATGCTGAACTATCCTTAAATGTACCGAACTAGTTAATGACTTCATTTTATTTATCTATCCTAGAGCTTTATGGGATAATAAACAAAAATTACAAAATTGATATACAGTATGTGTTTTGGCCCGAGGGCCCAGTAATTAACTCTTATAAATGACGGCCCTGGAGTTTGATTTCTTTACTACCTGAAAAAGTTGGAATTATAACGTAGACTATTAGTCGAAAGGTTGAAGTAAATCTGACGTACAGTACAGAAAATGTAGGGTGGTATTGATTTTATCTAAAAAAGGAAATTACCCTATACATACAGGGTGTATTTTAAAATCACCGACAAGCAAAAACTGGAGATTCTATGATTCAAAATAAGACAAAAATGATCATAAACGGTTTTCCGAAAATGCTTCCTAACCAAGATACATGTTGATTAAAAAATACTTTTTTTAAGGTTTTTTTAAGATTCCTCAAAAACTACAAAAGATATTACACTGAGATTTGGTTTAAGTAAAAAAAAACGCACGCCCCTGGTTTTTTTGAAGAAATTTTTTTTTGATAGATTCGACATTTAATTCTGCAAATAAAACCATACTTAGTAATTTTTCGATTCGGCACCCCGTTTTTGAAATATTTTGCATTAACATAAACGACCACATTATTCAATAAAAATCAAAATTTGTTTTATTTTACAAAAAAATAACGCAATTAACTATTAGGTACATTATTAAAGAGACATTGAAGGAATCAAAAACAAAATAATAATTATTTTTATACTTACTGTTCAAAATTTCCTCCTTCCTTTTGAATGCAAGCTTGTATTCTTCTAACCAAATGAAACCTAACACGCTGAAAAATTTGTGTATGCGATTCCAAAGTTGCCCTCGATTATCAATTTGAACAGAATGGACACGAGTTTTGAGATACCCCCACAGAAGAAAATCCATTGGGTTTAAATCTGGCCATCGTGCCGGCCACGGTACTTTACTTCCTCGTCCAATCCAGCGTCCAGGGAACCATGCATTTAAAAATTCTCTGACGTTTCGTGTAGAATGTGGTGGTGCACCATCATGTTCATTCTAACATCTAAGGGTACGTCGTCAAACAATTCTGGCAAATCTTCTCTCAAAAAATGTAAATAGAATTCGCCAGTAAGTCTTTGAGGAAAACGGATAGGTCCGATTAGGTGATCGTCTAGTATACCTATCCAAATATTTTCGCTAAATCTATGTTGGTGAGCTGTAACTACAGTTGGATGCTGATTTTCATCTAACCATTTGTGGGAATTATGTAAGTTTATTATTCCATTTCGGGAAAAAATACACTCATCAGCGGTCAATTAGTTTCTAACAAATTGTACCTCTTCATTTTTATTTAAAAACCATTCGCAAAAATTCATTCGACAAGGACAGTCAGTAGGCAATAATGCATGCACTTTTTGTAGGTGAAAGGGATGTAAAATTTGTTCTCGTAAAACTTTCCAAGACTTGCTATGCGACACACCAAATTCTAAACCTAACTCACGCGTACTTATTGATGCATTTTCATAAACTCTATCTAAAATTTGTTCCTCAATTTCAACTGGTACACGAGCATTTCGTCCGGAATTTTTCTTTCCTTTTAAACTTCCATACTCTTAACAAGTTACGATGAACGGTTCTAAACTTAGTATGATGTGGATGTCTTCTATTTGGAAATCTTTGTTCATAAAGTCGAACAGCTGCACGAGCATTGCAATTAGTATTACCATAACATAAATGCATATCGACCAATTCTCGTTTGGAATAATTCATTTTTTCACAGTAATTGGACACAAACAATGAATTACAAAATATTTCAAAAAACGGGTGCCGAATCGAAAAAATACTAAGTATGATTTTATTTGCAGAATTAAATGTTGAATTTAACAAAAAAATATTTCTTCAAAAAAGCAGGGACGTGCGTTTTTTTTTCTTAAAGTGATAAACTTAACATATTCTACGCCCCTGGATGGAGCCAGTTGACTGAAACTCCCTGATTAATTGTACTTAATTAGACATTTAGTTGTACCAAATGACAGTGTAATATCTTTTTTAGTTTTTGAGGAATCTTAAAAAAATTTAAGAAAAATTATTTTTTAATCAACCTGTATCTCAGTTAGGAAGCATTTTCGGAAAAGCGTTTATGATAATTTTTGTCTTATTTTGAATCATAGAATCTCCAGTTTTCGTTTGTCGGTGATTTTAAAATACACCCTGTATATACAGGGTGGTCCGAATTTTATGCTCATAACTTCGAGGGCGTATTCTACTTTAAAAAATAATATAAGTTTTCGATATAAACATATATCCAAAAATCCTTCGTTTCCAAGATACAGGGTGTCAAAGTTTTGCAAAATTTTTCGATTTTTTTTAATAGCCTGTACAGTTTTTCAGATATTGATTTGAAATTTGGTATAGTTATTACCTTATCAAGAAGCATTAATTTGAGTATTTGAAATTCTTCTAAATTCTACAGGGTGGTCCATTTTTGGGGGTGTCGGTAGCTTAATCCCCCACAAACTTTTTTGTGGTACGCCCCTGGTCTATTTTGATTGCAGATTTAGAATTATTATTCAATTTAGAAAAAAAATTGTCTCTTGAATTTTTTTCGTGAAGTACACGATTTTCGAGATAAATGAGAAAAACTGTTCAGAAACATATGAATTTTAGTTTACCGCTTTTTCGCATTTCTCTCAAAAACAATGCGTTTCTCGAACAAATGTAACTTATGAAGAATTGTTTAAATGTAATTGACATACCAAGTTTTTTTTTAAGTCAGTGTCGCACCCCGAAGAAGTTTGGGGGGAAAGGAGGTTCTGAAACCCAAAAAAATAGGACACCCTGCTAGTAAATCTGCAAAGATAATTAGAGTAGGCTATGATGCATAGCAATCATTTGATATCTGACATTTTTGACAACTTAAAACGTAAATAAAGTTTAATTGCGTTTGCGTGTAAACAATTCAGTTGAATTTATTTAAGTGTTTACGTGTTTTTTAAAATGCCTAATGTGTTTACAAACGCCGAATATGCGGACATACATTTTATTTACGGTTCCACTAATGGAAATTCTTCTAAAGCGGTTAGGGAATATCGTCGGAGATTTCCCAATAGAAGACAACCTGACATAAAAGTGTTCAGGGAGGTACATCGTCGATTTAGAGAAGGTGGTTTAAAAAAAACCGTAAGAGGTCATGATATACGGAATGACAGACATAGACCTGAAATATTGCGTTTGGTTAACAATAATGATCGCTTAAGTTCTCGTGCTGCTGCAAGACAACTGAATGCTCAAAACCTACGGGTATCCAAAAGTAAAGTTTTACGAACATTGCATAAGGATAACAGAAAATCATTTCACTTACAACCCGTGCAACATCTAAGGCCTGGAGATGTTCCAAAACGAATTGAATTTTGCAACTGGATTATAAGATCGGTTGAAAGAGACAACTCATTTTTACGGAAAATATTGTGGACGGATGAGTCTACATTTACTGGCCGAGGGGTAGTAAACTACCATAACCTCCATGTTTGGAGTAATCAAAACTCACATCAAATCAGGCCGCGGTCCTTCCAGACCGAATTTAGCTTAAATGTATGGTTGGGAGTCATTGATAATATCTTGTGTGGTCCATTTTTCCTCCCCTCCCCCGGGTAAATTCACAATTATTTTTGAATTTTCTTGAAAATGATTTGCCCATTTTTTTGGAAGATGTTCCGCTAGATTTAAGGCACGAAGCTTGGCTACAAATGGATGGTGCACCAGCACATTTTGGAAGAAACGTACCCGAATGATGCGATATAAATTTTCCGCAAAAGTGGATAGGACGGTTAGGAAGAGATGTGGACCATGTACCAGCAATAGGCCCAGCCGCCTGGCCGCCTAGGTCTCCCGATTTGACCGTTCTCGACTTTTTTGTGTGGGGGTATCTTAAAGACGTAGTGTATGCTACTCCAGTTGATACAGAAGAGCAGCTACATGCGAGGATCGAGGAGGCATCTGAGACCCTGCGCAATATACCACATCAATTATCCGATGCTGTAAACTCAACATATCGTCGTTGCCATATGTGCATTAATTCAAATGAATTTCATTTTGAACAAAATTTATAAAATTTTAAATAATATGTATGTACATATTTATTGTAATTAATTAAATAATTGGTGTTTGTAATTTCGTTTATTAAAGTTAAAAAACCTCGAAATTCGTGCACTTTACGAAAAAAACTAAGAAACACATTTTTTTCTAAATTGAATAAGAAATCTAAATCTGCACACTCCCAAAAATGGGCCACCCTGTATAACTGAAAAAAATTTAATACACTCAAATTAATGCTTCTTGATAAGGTAATAACTTTACCAAATTTCAAATCAATATCTGAAAAACTGTGGAAGTTATTAAAAAAAAAACGAAAAATTTTAAAAAACTTGGACACCCTGTATCTTGGAAACGAAGGATTTTTGGATATATGTTTGTATCGAAAACTTATATTATTTTTTAAAGTAGAATACGCCCTCGAAGTTATGAGCATAAAATTGGCCCATATATATATATATATATATATATATATATATATATATATATATATATATTGTAAAGGGACGCCGTCAAATATCCCAAATTTTATTATTATTAATTAGTTCCTAAAGTTTATTAGCAAGACGCCGTCCTCTATTCAAAATTTTCCTGTCATGATTAATTATTTGATAAGTAAAATACCAGTACTGATAATATTCACGGAATTTATTAAGATACGGTGACTCGCAAATGCACAGGTGCAAGCAATTATAAAAATTCGTAGAAGTTCTAGTAAAAGTTAAACATATTTCATAGCGTTGCATAAAATTGCACAATAATTAATCATGCATCCTCCCTCCAGACGTAAATCCCAAAAACGTTTAAAAGTTTGTATACGTCAGAGCATCTTCCACCAATACTGGCTTACGGAATCTCACCACCAAAGTTTCGTAACCACCCTCGCGAATTCTTTATAAAAAATCGGCACGCGCTGCTTAAAAAAGAAGTTTTTTTAAGATTTAAGATTCTCTTCTAAATGAATTATTATCAATCGCTCTCCACCAGAAGCGCTACCAGAAGAATTCGAATCGAAACCGTGTGATATATCGTCGCGTTCGCGCCGACTGCTACCTGTTGTAAACCGCCCGCCTGTAACCGCCGTCCGAGTAGAAATCGCGACTCCGCAACTTGATAGCATCACCGAAGTCAAAAGGTTAGAGTTGCAGAGATCTAACGTTGAAAGTACTTAAGTTGAGATACCTGGTGATAGGGATATGCAGGGTTGTAAGGCTGACATACTCTTCTATTACTAGACACACATTTACACTGTGGAGTTTGAAGGGTAGTTGCTCGACATTCCATTGACCGACGGAGATCCTTTACGTAGTTTAACGGGTGGTTGCCCAGATTACTAACAAAGGAGACCCACACACACACCTACACTGTGGAGTTTGAAGGGTAGTTGCCCGACATTCCATTGACCGACGGAGATCTTTTACGTAGTTTAACGGGTGATTGCCCAGATTACTACCAAAGGAGATCCACCTATACAAATTTACACAAACACTACAACACAAAAACCACACCTCGACAAACGTACCAGCAACCGCAAAATACCTGTAATTAAAACCTCGTCGGGAGATTCATCCGAACACCTAGTTAACATCGCTAATTCCAGGAAGATAGAAAATAACCGTAAAAACTAGACGTGTCCGTCAGTATTAAATTATCGCCTGTAAAATAAAAACCACCACCGCCGCCTCCGAAAAAAGCGTAAGTTACACCATTGGCAATTAATAAGATTGTTACCTGTGAACCAGAAACTATCAGATAATATCTCGTGTTAAATAATTCAAATCATTATTGTTAGACGCGAAAAATTCACGTTAATAGAAAACGAAGGTTATATTTTAAAATCGGCCAACATAACAAAAGTTTTATTTTATTTAAATAAAAACCGGTACACTAAAATAATTAATATCGTAACAGGAAACAAATAATCAGCCGCTACCGTACACCAGCTACCTAAATAAACGAAAAGCTTTCATTTATTTAAAAAGGGCAAGAATTGAATTTAGACGTGAAGGAGTTTATTTTCATAAGAAAAGCAGGTACAAAATTGGATTACTTTTATACACTTATAACCGACCGCTTTAAAATATCGATTATTTCTTTAAAGGCAGAGTATTGAACTCAGTGTCTTATCGCGCACGTGTTTATACAGCGTTATCTTGCTACCGGCTTCTGTATTTTATACAGGGACGCATTCAGGTAAAATTATTTCTTTATTTCGGCAATTAACCAGTATTAATTGAAACAGTCAAAGGACGTAAACTAAAAGTCAAAACCCCAAACCTTCTATTAATGTTACATTACAGAAACTCCAGAGGACCACCTAACTCTTAGTTCCGGGACCCCCAGGTTATAATATATATATATATATATATATATATATATATATATATATATATATATATATATATTGCCAGATTACGGATACTACTGTGCTCCTCGCACTAGTGCGTCCGTACACCAGACGCAGTATTGCTTTCCCTTCATTTGCAGGTGTTTAAGTATAAGTTTTATTCTAATAACTCTTCTTATTCCACCATAATCTAAAAAATTTAAAAAAATTAGAGCGCAGTAGTGATAGCAAATCCTACGTTTTCTGTGTATTCTTAGTTTTGTATAATGCCGTTAGAGGGGCCAAAAATATTCATATAATATACTATTTGTTTAAGTCATTGCCACTACTGCGTCCGAAGAATTGGGATCGTTGCATTATGTTAAATATAGGTAGATGCTGTTTTATTCTTAACGCTTAAAGCTGAAGTAGATTTTTATGCACATTAACCACATTTTAACCGTTTAATTGTGTAATCTTTTATATTTAGTTTTTATGCATTTCTATTTTTATTCCTTTAAAGTATATATTTGAACACAAATTTCGTTTATTGCATATAAGTAAGGAAGTCCCAGGTTTTCGATTTGGCCACTAAAATGCATTACGTGAGCGGCTATGTTTCCTATTTTGGCAATAGGTTGTGTAATACTCGTGAATGGTTTTAGTGATCGTCGCTATTTAAACTGCTAGAATCCTCGGTTACGAAACCCAAACTAACCATTCGTGATATTGCAGACCGTGTGGGATGTGGTGCTGGTACTAATAATTTAATTTAGCATATGTGCTAATACCGATATTATAAAAACTCTTAATCTACGACGGTGTCATTATGACACATTTAGCATTGTCATTTGGATGTCATTACGGCCTTCATAACAATACTCAGTGCCATTATGAAACACGCAAATTTAAAAATAAAAAACAGCAATAAAGTTGTTATAATTTATCAGCGCCAAATAAGCATTAGTGGATTACATAATTTTATTAAAATTGTATTATAGGTACATCATTTATTTTCAACATAATATAAAATTTCTCGCACAAATGATACATTTGGATATTCTGGTAATATACATGAATGCGATCATTTGTTTATGCACCTTTCCTTTTCGCACGTTACGTCGGACTAACTATTGCTCCAGTTGAATGTTCCTTTTTAATAGCATACATACTTCGTTCTGAACAACATAAAGTGTTGTTCGCTTCTTTAACGGCTGCACTAACTTTCAATTTGGCTGAGAAATAATTTAGAATGTTAAGAAAGAGACGTTTCTCCTTACGGGTGAATTATTCTCCAGTACGCCGTTTTGAAGGGCCAGCTTGAACTTCCGCTTCCATATCTAAAAATTAAAGAAATTTCTACAAAATTAAGATCAATAACAGAATTATATAGAATACTAATCATTACCTCAAAATACGGTTGTACTAAGTTTACGCGTTCTGAAAGGAAAGATTTTTAACAAATGGAGTTGGTTTAATTTGAAAAATAACGTAGTGCAGACGAACAATAGTATGAAAGTTTAAAGAGGTTATGTGTTATTAAATGACATTTTACGTTTGACAACATTGTCATGGAACAAAAGGATAGCGTTACATGTAAATGACTAAAGTTAGTAAAAGAGGAGTTTAGTCCATAAAAGCCCGTATGGTTTGGATAGACTATAGTATTTATCGCTTCGGAGGCAATAAGGTACCTCGACATGTACATGTATACAGGGTGGGTGTCGACTGCGTGGACGGAGGATTTTTCCTTAACTATTAAAGATATCAAAACTAATTTTGGTATGGTAATACACGATCATTTGACCTACACTCCAAAAATATTTAGGTATATACAGGGTGATTGACAAAAATATGCTAACCAAAACCTGTATTTTTTGTAATGGAACACTTTGTATATTTTTGCATTTTTGGATTTAATGTCACATTTAGAATAAAAGTATAAAATTTGTATCTGTATCACTAACCGTTCTGTAGATATCCTCACTTTAGTACCAAAATAGAGTTAATTTTGGAACCACGATACGATCGTTGTCACCACGATTTTGTAAATCTGTTCATACCACCGACTATTAATAATAGTCTACTAACAGACAAACTGGGAAATTTTTCGAAAACATGTAAACTGTATAGAATGATTAACTTACGTGAAATATAATTTTTTCAAATGCAACACCCTGTATATTTTTTCACATATCGAATCCTCGTAGAAAGTAGATACTAATTGATAATTAGGTTTCATAGCCATAAGACGGACCCTTATTGAGATATTGACGCTTTATTAGAAAATATTGACATACAGAAGAACAAACAAAACAAAATTCAGAGCAAATAGGAGAATAAGAATGGCAAATAAATTCTTTAACTGATAGGAAAACTTAATTAATAACTAAACAATAAAATAATTCTCTACACCTAAAGATAGGTTGAACAAGTAAACCTAAACGAATAAAACCATAAAATCAAATTAAATGTTCAAAATGCTGACCACGCCTAGCTAGACACTTTGAAATTCGCTCGGTAAACAAAATATTCACTCGCAACAACATTAAAGGAGAAATGGATTGAAACGCCGCTCTAATTCTCTTTTTCATATCTTCGCTTGTGGTGGGAGGGTTTTGGTAAACTTTTTCTTTAACGTGGCCCCAAAGGAATAAATCAAGGGGCGTAAGATCCGGTGATCTGGCTGGCCAGTTTTGCACACCACCTCGTCCTATTCGCCTCATCGGATAATTTTTATCGAAATATTGCCTAACGTTGATTCTATAGTGTGGAGGGGCGCCATCTAGTTGAAACCACATCGTACGAATATTATCTACCTCGATATTTTCCAAAAGCTCGGGTAAATCATTTTCCAGAAACTGTAAATATCTTTCTCCAGTGAGACTCCCATCAAAGAAAGCAGGACAAACCACATTAAAATTGATTATACCACCCCAGACCTTAACTGACCATCAATGCTGGTGATCAACAACCCTTAAGATGTGTGGATTAGTATTTGAAAGTTATGTGTATAAATATTGCCATTATCCGTAAATGGAATGTTATTAACAAAATTGGGTTCTTCATTGACTTTAGTAGTTACCCATTGGCAGAAAGATTCACGATTTTGAAAATCTATTTCACTTAAAACTTGATGTTGCTCGATATGATAATGATGCAATCTGTTTTTTTTAATAAAGCTGTGAACTGTATTTCTATTTAGGTCTAGTTGTGTACTTAGCTCTCTGGTACTAATTTGCGGATTTTCTATAAGAGATGCCACAACTTGAAACTCAATTGCTGCATTTGGGCTTTTTTGTGCACTTGGGATAACACACACTTTTAGAATCAGGTACATTCATAAACGATTCTTTTCGCGGTTGCCTTCCCTTTGGGTATCATTCACAGTACAAACGGGTAGCCAGCAAAGCATTTCTTTGAGCTTCGCCGTAAATAAAGATCATATTGACCATTTATTGTTTGGAAAAATTCATTTTATACAAAAATTGACAAAACGGCAATCCAAAAATACACAAACTAATACATGCAACATGCACACAAACAGCAGATGCAATTGTTCCTCTTTATTACGAACGGCTAGCCTACCTGATTTGTTTTGTGGAATTCTATTGTCATAGTAAATTTGTATTTTAGAATATTTTTACGTAAAAGCGTCAATATCTCAAGGAGGGCCCGTCTTATGGCTATGAAACCTATTAGTATCTACTTTTACGGGGAATCGAAATGTGAAAAAATAAACACGGTGTTGCATTTGAAAAAATTGAGAAAAATTACATTTCGCGTAAGTTAATCATTCTCTATAGTTTGTTTATTAGTAGACTATTATTAATAGTTGTTGGTATACATAGATTTACAAAATCGTGGTGACAACGCTCGCATCGTGGTTCCAAATTTAACTCTATTTTGGTACTCAAGTGACGATATCTGCAGAACGGTTAGTGATACAGATACAGATTTCTATACTTTTATTCTAAATATAACAGTGAATCCAAAAATGCAAAAATATACATTACAAAAAGCACAGGTTTTGGTTGGCATATTTTTGTCAATCACCCTGTATATACCTAAATATTTTTGGAATGTAGGTCCAATGATCGTGTATTACCACACCAAAATTGGTTTTGATATCTAAGGAGCTATCCCCGTCTACACAGTAGACACCCACCCTGTATATACATGTATGTATGTATGTATATAATATATGTGTATATATATATATATATATATATATATATATATATATATATAAGCGAACTGTAACTTCGTCTAAATTTAAAATTGAAGGATAGATAGTAAAAAGAGGTATGAATTAATTTGTAAGCCACAGAAATGAATTACCCATTCAATCCTGACACCTGTACCAGATTTTATGTACATTCGTATACTTTATCAGCAGTTTGCTTTCATTCTGGTCACCCTGTACATAAAAAAAATAGAATCAATAACAGAAACCATAAAGGTGAAGACTTGAGATTGTAAAACAAAATCTATGCTGCTTCAAAGAATTTATGGGTCCATAATAAAAATATAATACAATGTTTTTATTTTATTGCCGTTCAGTAACAGCGGTTTTTATTCTCCGTTTTTTATTGTGCACGTTATCTACGTAGGATATACTTTTTTCCTTAACCGTGTTTTTGTCAGCATTTCCTGCAGGAAAAGCAATTGAGTTAAATTGTAGTATAAAGCATTTGTCTTAATGTAATGCATTTAAAACTATGATTTTCAAACGTAGCTATTTACTCTCATGGGAATTAAAGCTCACTAATGTTTGTTTTTTTTGCTAATTTTAGTTTAATATAACGTAAATATTAGGTATATTAAAATAATGTTTTCACATACGAATTATCTATGTAAATAAATGTACCCACTCAATAATAATATGTAGTAAATTGGTAATCTATGTTATCCTAAACTGTAATCCTACGATTAAAAGCTTTAAGAATGACTTGAAGATTTGATCTACACATGTTTTGATTGTAATGTTTACATAAATATCGGTTTTTAATTTTCACGTTTAGCAAGAATACTTTGTAAACATTTTATTTGAATTTTACTGTAACAGTGACTTGTAATGTATGCCTTAATAATCAGAATGTACTATTATTTCGGAAAACTGTAATTTTATGTATACGAGGGACAAATCATTATTATTAAGAATGTAGAAACCAGTGAGAGCAACTCTTTGCTTGACATTTGCCGCTTCATTTGACAATTTATCTTAAATAATATTCGTAAGTGTAGTGAAAACATGGAATTAAGCTGAGAACATTTTCGCGTTATGATTTATTATGACTTTAAGAAAAGTTTAAGCGCGTATGACTGCGAAGAAAGTTTAAAATCAACATTTGGAAATCCGGTCCTTTCCTTGGCAACAATTTAAAGAGGGTACAAGGAATTCGAACGTGGAAGAACTACAGTTGAACACCAAACAGGCGCAGACCCTCCCATTACCGCTGTGACCGAGGAAAACGTTGCTGCTATGAAGAAGGTTATGGCATTTGATAACATAACTACTTAAGCCGTAATAAAACACGACCACCTTCATCTGAATAAAGTCGTAAGTAGTTTTGTTCCCCCTCATCTTCAAAAAGCACAACTTGTACGAATTTGCCGCTAAACTCTAATATTGCCTCAGAATGGTGGACACCAAATTTTGTTGAGAATTGTAACAGGCGATGAAACTTACATACCATTTTTGACATGCCAACTCGACAAGAGAGCTGCGTATGGATCCATGAAGATGAGGCCAGGCCAACAATAATCAGAAAGCAGCGAGCAATGAAGATAGTAATATACCCTGTGTTCTTTAGAAGTACCGATCTAGTGAGCACTATTAAGCTAAAGGGGCAGAAGACTGTCACGGCTAAATGGTACGTCGAGTCATATTTGCCGGAAGTGTTCAATAAGGTATCACAGAAGGGAATTATGCTACATCACGACAATGCTTCTGTCTACACTACAGAGGTAACTAGGCAGTATTTGACTGCATACAGGGTTAACGTAATCGAACATCCTCCCTACTCACCGGATCTGGCAATGTGCGACTTTTCGCTGGTTTTTTGGGCTAAAACAACTTAGTATTCCTAAAGCTGCTTGGCACGGATTAAACAGTGGATGGCAACTACTTTGAACCTGTCTAAACTAAAATTTTTAAAAAGATAAACTGGTTCTTTTATTCTCAATAATAGTGGCTTGTCCCTCGTACCTCGTACTGGTAAATTATTTTCTCAATTAGGAATTTTAAATTTGATCAATTTTATCTTTCATATTTTGCAATTATACGAGTTGCATTTTTTAAAAGATATTCATGTATTGCATATGTTCTTCATTTTTATAACCTGAAATCCCCAGAATTGATATTGGTGCGTGATATAATATTTGAAATCCTTGTGGGTAAACTGTAATTATATTTGCCATTTATCTACTTTTCTTACCTTCCAACCTACATATACACATGTAGTTATAGAAGGTTGTGTAATCGACTTTTTTTCACTACTGCTAAATCCACTACGCAGTTGTTTGATACCGCACAAAGAAATTCCTAAGACAAAATTTAAGTGTTGGTTCAATTATTTTCAATATCTGGATAACGATTGATTTTATAATAAAATGTGTAGACACATTTCTACAAGAAAATTTAATTTTACATAATCTTTATTTATAAATTTTATTAATATAAAGCAAACTAAGCCTAAAATTAATTAAAAAGGATTGAAAATGCTCAAATTGTATCATCGGTATTTTATAGAAGTGGGCAGTTTTGTTTTTTTTTAGGTTAGCATCTGTATGTCTATCAACGCCTATCTCGTATAGATTATTGTTTTTGTTTTTACGGTACTGCCTGTTTTGGTAAAAATTATAACAATAAGCAAAAAGTTCTGAACCTCCATCGAAAGATAAGGTTCAGAACTTATAGCTTGATGATTTATCCAAGTGTTCTCCTATAATGTGGCAAAATTTTTGTTCGCACACGAAGAAGATTATTTCAGATAATGATATGTAATCAGATTCTTCTGGTGACATACAACAATTGTAATAGACCCACATCAAGATTTTAATAACAATACATTTGAATATTTGGTTTTCGTCAGGTCTTGTACATGAATACGGAAGCAGCAATTTTGTGGTCAATTCCATTTAGCTACGATTTAAATGGGTACATTTCTGGTTATTTACGTTGATGTATACGTAACAGCCAAGATAAAAACAACGCAGCAAATTTACATCAGGAAAGCAAGTCTTCACATTGGATTTCTTGTGGAAAAGCACTGTGGATTTCATGGATATGTTAAATTAAATGGATACGTATTGAACAGGACTAGCAACTCATTTATTAAAAATTCTAAAAAGAGATTACCAGTTCGCGCACAATAAGGATCGATAGTTTTGCCGCACATTCAATATTGACTTTCAGCAGATCAATCATGCGTATTATGCATGTTTACCCTACCATCACTATTAAAAATAGCCTCGTCGGTCCATAGAATTTGTGATAAAAAATTCCTGTATTCACGAATCATTCCAAACATCCATCGACAAAAATGTATTATGTGATGAAAATCATGTTCGTTTAGGACCTGGTGCAAAACTATGGTAGGGGTGTAGTCTAAAAATAAAAAGTAACGCGCATATAGTGAACTGTGTGTCCATTAAAAAGGATGTGCCAATACATGTATTTACCTGAAGTCTTTTAATATGTTTTGAACAGTAGTTCTAGCTATTCCCAAATCTAAAGATAACGCCTTAGTTCCAATGTTTCTATTAAATTCTATGTAAGCTGAGACATTAGTAATGCTTTCTTCCGTTCTTCCAATCGCCTCCTAAATCTAGGACGACGAAAACTACCAGCATAGCGTAGTCGCTGTACCAAGCGTGAAAAAATTCTTCTTCCATAATGATGGCGATCTGGATACCGGTCCGCATATTGCCTTTCAACTATTGCTGCATTTTGAAAGCACTCGAAATAGACCGCAGTCATATCAACGGCTTCATCACTTGTGAAACGCATTTTAAAAAATATTCAGCAAATCAAACTGACGTCTGATAAAATTTGACGTTTCTATACAATGTTATTTAAAAGTTTGTTTGTGGCCTACTACTAAACATTGATTAGACATTCCAAGACAAAGCGTTAGATGGCGGTATTTATTAATTGAACTAATGATTGAGTGTTTTATTTACAAAAACATGTAAAATGTGATATTTTCCACTTAATATATCTGTGTAAGATTAATAAAATTAGTTTAAGGTAAGGGGTTTAATGAGCGGAAATCGAAGCAGCAGATTTATACACCCGGACAATATTGGAAGACTGTTTTGAATGTCACGGAGGCGATTTGAACATTCATTGAGGCATTAAATAGCTAATGTTTGCGCCCTCTAACGTTTTGACGTGTAATAATGGGAACGGCAGTTTTTAAACTGCCGTATTTTAATACGTACATTATTTAAGTTGTCACGGCTCGCGACAATAATAAAACAGATTTGATAAATAAATATTAAATGATAAAGAAATAACCATAACTCGGAAAGCTAAAAAAAAATTGGTCGCTAATAAATAACAGCAAGTACGGTGAGGGCGTGGGGCTAGGAATCGCGTATGGAGCAATATGGTTGAAACTTAGTGTGATTGAAGGTTAGGTAAGAGAAAAATGTACATGTACATATGTACATGTACATATGTACATCATACAGTAAGTATACGATCTACTATTTATATCTTTTATATCTATCTATTATGTCGTGACAGTAGACAAATAACTGTCCGGTAGTAGGACGATACCGTTAGTAGGGAATGCTACATCGTCCGGGGCACGGTTTGGCCAGTAACCGGTCTGCTCGTTACGGTATTACTCAAGAGAACAATACAATTGCCTCGGATCGACCTGGCTAGGGGGGGGTGAAGGTCCAAACAGACAGGCTCCGTTGCTGACGACTATACAAGGAATGAATGGCGAGTCGGTACGTGGAATTTTAGAGGTATTCATGTAAAGAATTTGAAATTGCGAATGTAATGTACAAAAGACACCTTCATATTCTGTGTGTATCGGAAATCTAGCGCAAAGGAGAGGATGCTGTGGAGATGGAGGATGGCAGCATGGCACTATGATCAGGAGTTGAGACTAAGGTATATGGAGCAAAAGGAGTTGCGATTATCACAAGTGAAAGAGCGAAAAGATGTGTTAAACAGTATAAATTGGTATCTCCCCGGGTAATATGGGTTAGAATGAAAGTGGAGTTTCGAAGAATTTTTTTTATTGCATGCTATGCACCGGTGAATAGAGAAAGAGACCAAGAGCGCGAGAACTTCTGGAATGAAGTAGAGAACGTGTTGAACGTATATAAGCCAAACGAAAGAGTGATGATAGTGGGGGATATGAACGGATAGGTGGGTGTACAGAGAGAACATAGTGAACGCGTACTAGGAAAGTTCAGAGACCAAAGAGCCAATGAGAATGGTGTACACATGATGAACATCTGTGTGGAGAGATGCCTGTTTGTATCCAATTCGTGGTTTAAACATAAAATGTGCAATATATATATATATATATATATATATATATATATATATATATATATATATATATACAAGGCAAAGAGGTGAATCTAAAAGTATGGTAGACTTGATAATGTATGATGAACGGCTTAGAAACCTGGTGAATGACACAAAAGTAATGCGCGGATCGGAGTGTGGATCGGACCACTTTTTGGTTGAATCGATAGTGTGTTTAGGGAAAAAGTGGGTCTGTAGTGCGAACGTCCAGAATTAGGGTTGACAAACTAGTGGATAATGGTGCGAGAATGAAATAGGCAGATGCTGTGAGTGAAGAGTTGAATGTGAATGAAACAATGTGGAACGAACAAATAAAAGACACTGACGTTGAAAGAGCATGGATAAGCTTGAAAAACTCTGTTGTCAATAGTGACGCGGTGGAATGAGTCGGTAAAAAAGGTAGTATGTAAGAAAAAAGATGCGTACATGGCAATGATTGCTGCTAAAAATTAGACTGAAAGAAGCAATTGTATGAGGTGTACAGATTAAGAAACAAAGAAGCGAAGGAGGCAGTGAGAGTAAAGAGGCTGTGGAAGGAGAGAAAATGCAGAATGATTTTGAGGGAAACAAAAAAATCTTCTGGAAATGGGTCAAAAATACAAAATGTGGCCCAAAACAGAACGCTGCAGGAGTGATGAATATGAGCAACGAAATAGTATGGTACTATTGTGAAGTGAGGAAATGCTGGTAAGAATATTTCGGAAAGCTGTACAGTAGTGAGGAAGAGTTAACTAAGGAGAATATAGAAGGGATGATCAATGAAACTGAGAAGGATATTGGAATAAATGAGGTAGAGGAAACGGTAGGAAGGTTGAAAAACGGCAAAGGAGCAGGCGTAGATGAAATCACTGGTGAAATGATAAAGTATGGTGGTTCAAAGCTTATGCGAAGATTGTGTGAATTATTCAATGTGTGCCTTATGTGTGGAAAAGTGCCGAGGAAATGTTAGACAAGTATGTACCTATACAAATGGTGTAATGGTTGGTGACGTAAATGTAAGACTTCTGGTGTATGCAGATGACACAATCTTATTAAGTGACAGTGCGGATGAGCTGCAAACCGCTTTCATGTCATTCATTTCGGAATAGACTCCAAGCTTGCCTGATTCAAAATGAGCGACATTTTAAACACATTTGCTTATTAGCTAGACCAATTAATATGGGAACAAAATAAGAGAATTATCCATAAAACACTACACTAATTCCGACGCGGGTTAAGTTAACCGAGCTAGCATCTTCAAAATAGGTATGAACTCTCTGACTTTGTTTTCAATCTTTCATATTACCTTGTTATTGTAGAATTTAACCTTAACTTTGTTACCGAATATTTGCAAATATAAAATAAATTAAAAATTATTTGTATGCTTCTAATTACGTAGTGGAGACTGTAAAAGTATTTAGTGTCCAAATGCGAATGAAGCACCACCTTTGAGAGAGAAAATTCATGATGTCATAATAATGTACTACATGTAAGTATTTTTTATTCAGCTGCGAAAGCACCCATTACATGGCCACAGAAGCAATTCAAATGTAACAAACTTGTTATCCGAATCCTCATAGCCTACTCTACAAGAAAAAGGTTAAAAAAAATTGTTTTTTATCGAATAAATCAAAAACTGCTTATATTAGGTATGGGGCATGTCAGATACTTTCCTATTGATTTTCAAAGGAGAATTCACTAGTGACATAAAAAATGGTGGTTTCCATTTGAAAAAATTGAGTTTTCCGATATTTGTGATGTCAAAGTTTGAACCAAATTTTTCTGACGCCCTGTACAATATTTTCGGGTATTGGGAATGGTTCTTAGTAGGGCCGTACCCAGACTTTAATAACTCAGAAAATCATTTCTATCTCTACAATAACTTCCACGGTACACCGTGTACCTTTCAAAAATTTTGAAATAATGCGAATAACTCGAAAACCGCTGAAGCTAGGGATATGAATTACGTCTCATATGTACGCAAAATTTTACAATCAAGTTTGGTTGACCACGTTTTTCTGAATCACCCTGTATATATGAAAATATTTTTAAAATGTGCAACGTTTAATATTTTTGAGAAGCCTTCTCACACCTTTTCGAACAAATAGTCTGGGAGCCTATAATCGGAATATATATATATATATATATATATATATATATATATATATATATATATATATATATATCACACACACACACACACACAGGGTGTCCCTAAATTGCATAGCCAAAGGTATAAGAAAGATTACTTACGTAAAAATAAGCCGATATAACTAAACTTGCCTTAGTCCAAAAGTTGATAGTAACCAAACTACAGGGTGTCAAAGTTGAAAAAATAAATCACATTTGCTTTCATATCTTTCGACTGCTTTGAGCTAATTTCTTATATGGGAGTTTCTTGGGATGAGAAATTCAAGTTTATTGTTAGGTCCCACTTCCAATGTAAACTGAATATCTTGTACCACACTATTAAAATACTGTAATATATTTGTTACTTCAGCCCTTGGTATGGCTGTTATAATGTCGTGCTCATGGCAACATAAAAATGGTAGATTGAACGGTAATTCTACCACTACTGTGTTTAATACGTCATTTATGACCATACTTGCTAATATCGGTGAAGTCGGGTTACCCATTGCCGTACCGAACGTTTCTTTGAAAAACTTATCCCCCTATGAAAAATAACTATTGGAAAACATAAATTTTATTGAATGTTTGAAATGGATAATATCTATGTCTGTGAATTCTCTTATTAAATCCCATTTGTTGACAATTGATTGTAACACTAGTTGTTCCGGTACATTGGTGAATAAAGATTTCACATACAAAGAAATTAACACATAGTTTAACTGACTGTTCGTTCTATTAAGCTGTACGACCTGACTAAATTATACGTAAATTGGGATGATAGCTGGGTTAAGACAGTAGACAGGTACTTGGCGAGGTTATATGTTGGGGGAAAAAAGGAGAAGGCATCGTATTTCTTTCCCTCCCCCAGGGGGAGGGCGGGCTTCTTAGGGGGAAAGTACTACCCCAGCATTCACCTAAGTAGCCGCACATGGTGTGCATATACGCAGTGACCATGCCGCTACATGTGTATGAGGAAAACCCCCTGAAAAAACCTCATACAAGGTAGACGGTAATGGGAATCGAACCGATTACCTCCCGAATGCTACGCCGGTAGTGTCACTACTATACTACCAGCTCGGCTATGTTGTGGAACCGATACACCATACTATAGGTCTCAATTGGATATCCTGCTCAAGTAATTTTGGTAACTATATAGTTTTGGAGCCAAAGAATTATTAATTATTAGTTTATAAGTGTAATATCATCAATCATTCCTAACCCATGTTTAAGTAATTGTAATGAATAAAGTTAATAATTATAATGAATAAAGTTAGTAATCTGATTGAAGGTTTTTGCTCTTAAGGCGTCTTTGTCCAGTGATTCTAAAGATTCAATATAATATTCTATATCCGTTATTAATTTGATAACCGGTAAATCCGTTCTATCATTCCTAATTGAGGAGGGACCTAATGCTACGCAGTTTTCAACAATGTCAGGTAATTTTATACCTATCAAATTTACTACTAGTTGTGTTTTATCTTTAAACACATTAGTTCGTGCGGATACCACATTCTTTAATTTTTTTTAACTGATTTAGTCTGATTTTATGTAAATTAAACTCATAAAGTTGTTCACTATATCTGTAGATTTTTGACAACCATTCACCGCTCACCTTAGCCTTAATCATCTTAATTAGATTATTGATCTGAGTTGTCAGAGATGTGATATTCCATATTGTGATTTTTATTTCTAAATTTAGTATTGACTTTCTAAAATTATACAATACTTTATTTATATCATTCGAAAAAGGGTGATCACACGTTTGTAACGAAAATATAGATGAAATATTATTAACAATGTGTTTAGGAAAGATACCTTTAATTCTGTACCGAAGTAAGAAACATCTTCAATTTGTTGCTGATGCCAATTTTTTGTTGAGGCTACTCCATCTCCTCACTCCTTTCGTAATTCTAATCCACACAATTATCTCATATCTTCGAAAACACTAAAACAGTTGGTGATTTTTTCACTAAACTAAAAACGAAAGTGGATATTAGCTCTAAATCCAATGTGGTTTATAAGATTGGATGCAAAGACTGCGAGGGGTTTATCCAGACGGATACAGAATCATAAACAAGATTGTTTTGACCGAAACAAAAACAAAAAAGAAAAAAACGGCGTTAACGGCACACTGTTTCCAGTGCAAACACGAATTTAATTTTACGGGTGTGACAATTATAGCTACTGAACAATATCTATCGAAACGACCGTTTTTAGAAAAAATCCATATCGTTCGGGAGCCCAATACCATTAAAAAATAGATGATTCCACCACCATTATAAAAATGGTATTCGCTAGCGTAGATATATACAGGGTGTCCGAAAAAATGTGGGAAATCTATCGGATTTAGATAGAAAACGAAAAAATAACATGACAAGTTCCTATAAATTGTTTTCCTCCAGACCCTCCCTACGGAGATGTGAGCCCCCAAAGGACGCCGCTGGAAATAAGTTTTTCTTGAATAACTTTTAAAGTACTTGACATAATTTAATAAAATTCAGTATGATGCCACTAGAAAGAGCCTCTTAAAATAGTATCCTTGAAACATATTTAGTTTGTTTAGTTTACCAGGGATGGACTAAGCTGCACACGTTAACGCCTAAATTTTCAACACCCTGTATGATAATGATCTAAAAAAAATATTTTTGGGTAGTCTAAACCTTTCTCTAAAAAAGGGTTACTTGTCAAATATCGATAAAATTAACTATTTTCGAGAAAAAAAAATAATAAACAAATTTATGTTTCATTTTCATTTAATTAAAAAAATCATAACTGGGTTCAGTATGGACTCCGTGAAGTTTGATACACTCGCGAGCACAACGAATTGAGGACTGTTGTACCCACTATAATAACCCCATATAGAATATAGCATATCACAATAAAATGTGATTCTCTGTAGAAGCTCCCTAGTATCAACGGGACTGGAATACACCAAGGTTTTGAGGTGTCTCCACAGGTAAAAATTCAAAGACGTCAGGTTGGGAGATCTAGGAGACCAGGCGATAGGTCCACCTCTACCTATCCAAAGGTTTGGATAGTCGTTATTTAAGTGCTTCCGCACAGCAACACTAAAATGAGATGGTGCCCCATCGTGCGTAAAGTACATGTTTCATAGACGTTGATCAACTCGTTGAAATGTCTTCTAATTTGAAATAGTACGATTAGGAAATCTCTCGTGATATAATCTTCTTGCTTCCAAAGCGTTGCAAGAGGCAAGACCATACATGAGATGCATATCTGCATATTCAATAAAAGTGAATTCTATATTTCGAATAAGTTTACAATTCAAATCACCACGAAATCCAAAAATCAGTAAATTTAAAGTAAATTAATGTCGATCAATATACCAGCGATGTGACAAATGTCAAGTTCTAATATGCAGGTTATTTATTTATTTCGTTTGACATATGTTTTTTTGAGTGAAGATAAATAAAATGAACAAGAAATAAAATTATACCTCGTGGGTCAATAAACTCACTTAAGTTTGCAACATTTTTTAAATAATTAATATGTTTAATTTGGTTTTCCTAATTTATTATTAAAAGAGTGTTTTCTCGTAAAAATTCGAAAAAATGCTGGCTTAGTTCTTTTTAATAATTTATTAATTATGAAACATTAATTCGTTTATTATTATTTTTTCTCGAAAATAGTTCATTTTGTCGATATTAAACAAGGTTCAAGCTACCCAAAAATATTTTTTTTAGATCTTTATCATACAGAGTGTTAAAAATTTACGCGTTAAGGTGTACAACTTAGTCTATCCCTGAATAGGACGAAAAAAAGGAGGGATAGATTTGTAGACATGTACAAATACATCAAAAGATTTTTGAAGTCCCAAAATGAGATAGTGGTGGTCAAAGCGGACAAAGGTAACACAACTGTTATAATGTGTAAAGCTGAATATCAAGAAAAAATCGACAATAGTAAATGATAAAACCTATTTAGAAATACCTAAAGATACAGACAGAACATAACAAAATACTTAAGCGGATACATGAGTTAGGAATGATTGATGATATTACACTTAAGAAACTAATAATTAATAATTGTTTGGCTACAAAACTGTATGGCTTACCAAAATTATATAAGGAGGATATCCCATAGAGACCTATCGTATCGTGTATCGGTTCCCCAAACGTATAACCTCGCCAAGTACCTGTCTGCTATCTTAACCCAGCTATCATCCCAATTTACGTATAATTTAGTCAGATCGTACAGCTTAATAGAACGAATTAGTCGGTTAAACTACCTAATAAATATGTGCTAATTTCTTCGGATGTGAAATCTTTATTCACCAATGTACCGGAACAACCAGTGTTACAATCAACATATATATATATATATATATATATATATATATATATATATATATATATATATATTGTTCCAATGGCTTGGGGGTGGAAAATTACGGCTATACTGTTGATTTAATAAAAAATCTTATAACAGATTATTGTAGTCAACGAGGATTATCTTGTAAAAATATTTTTGTATATACAGAGTGCCCCATTTTCGAGTACTACACTAAACGTGTGTTTTTTTAATGAAACACCCTATATATTTGAATTCTCTGTTAAATGCTGAGCAAAATGATATAAGGTACTATGGGACTACGACTAACGATTCCTAAGTTATTGACATTTCTGTGTACAAAGATTAGGCTCCTGTTACGCCATCTTGAAAGATATCGGAGTCAAATTTTGGTATTTTTTTCCAATCTGTCTAATTAACTTCTACATTCAGATTGCAGACTCCTTTCTTTGCATATACAGGGTGGTCCATTTTGCTCAATGTTAATTTTCTAATTTTTCTTTAATGGCACACCATGTATCTTATTACAGATTTGAATAGCATTTTTTACGGGCTTTTAATAGATACTCACTTTACACTACGTATTTCTAAGTGTTTTTGAATTATTTTGTGATAATGTTGAAAATTGTATACATTTTGTATTTTTGGTTAATTTGTCACAATATAAAATAAATAAAGACAATATCATAATTCACAGAAAAACAAAAATGAAACAATGCCAATTAACTCGATAACTACACACATTAGGTAAAGGGAACCTCTGACAAAAATTAAAGAGGAGTACCGGAGGACTTTGATAGTGATAAAAAATACAGGGCGTTACATTTGAGTTAAGGAAGAAAATGACACATCCGAGTTTTGAGCCACCCCGTATACAAACCCCAAGTAGCTAAATGAATAATGGTGGGTAACGATACTAGATAATATTCTGAAAGACAACTGGCCAACAGATAATTCATTTCTACATAGTGTATTGTTCTACAGGGGATTGAAATGAGTACAATTTCAACACAAAACAATCCATATACCCTGTGTAATGTATTAAAAAATGTGGGCTTTCTGAATTTGAAATAATATACAGGGGTTCCCATTTAAAAAAACATAAATTAGATTCATATCTGAATTATAGAACATCCTGTATAGTTCAAAATAATTTTGAATAATGCACTGTTACTTCTTCTACCCTTTTTGTTTGAGAACTTTTTGGTATCTATGAAACCAAATGAGTTATCGAAATTTGCATCTTCGTTGGTACATATATATATATATATATATATATATATATATATATATATATATATATATATATATATATATATTTATTTTGATAAAGACATTTCGCATAATTTATAATGTGAGATATTTTGGCAAAGCACTAGGATAAAGTAATCACAACACTAACGTTTTATTCAAATATATTTCAACAGAAACTCTGTCGTCATCAGTGAAACTAGTAATAAAAATAAAAACAATAATATTGGGTTACAATATAAAATACACATACCGTTGTTTAAAGTGATCCTGGTAGTTATATAATTCAAAGTAATATAACAGATGGTTTTGGGAAATAATAGATGTTTTTATATAATATAAATATAAGTATTTAATAATTTGAAAATTGGAAATTTAATTAGTCAGAATTGATATAAAGTAACTAGATAATTTTATGTAAATTTGCAACTAAAATTTTTTGAATTTAAAATTTAAAATTTTCAATTTTGGTTGCTTAAAATTATAAGATATATATGTTACTAATTTTGTCAATGTCTTTTTGTGTTTAAACTATTTTCATTATTCTTGAAAATATGTACCAATTCAGTATTTCCTTTTCTTCTTATTCTTTTCATTTGCCAAAACTTCAATATTAGGATAGTCTATTATATGTCCTGTAGTTTGTACATGTTGAGAAACACCACAAGCATTAGGTTTAACTCTACAATCACTTTTATGTTGGTTTATTCTAAGTCTTAGAATTTGTGATGTCTGGCCAATGTAAGTCTTATGGCAAGTTGTACATTTTAATTTATATACTACGTCACTCCATTCAGTTGGTTGCTTCTTCAATCTTGTTTTGAAAAAATTTTGATATTAAATTTGTGCTTTTTGATATTAATGTGACTGGTTCATCTCTGCTTAATAACGTTTTAGTTTAGGAAATATTATATGATTATATTCAATAGGTATATATAGTCTATTTGTGTTATCAATCCTTGGTGCTAGTTGACTGTCATTATTTAGTGGAGTGCTAAATAATAATTTATTTAAAAGTTTAGTAGGGTAACCATTTTCATAAAATATTTTTAAGTATAAGAAGATTTTATTTATTAAAAATTGTGACAAATTTTATTATTCTATTTTTAAGGCAATTGACTAAATTTATTTTATATTTGAATTCATGATAAGATGCAAAATTTATATATCTGTTAGAAAAGAAGGTTTTCTATACCAGTCCAAATTATTTATTGTTAAGACTTCTAATAACTAAAGTGTCAAGAAATGGTACACTATTGAAGGTGTCTTCTTTTGGAAAGTGAATTGAATATTCGTGGTAGTTATTTAATAATAATAAAGTATTATTTATTTCTGATGTTGGAAGAGCACAAATGATATCATCTACATATTGATATAAAATGGTAATTGAAAATTTAAGGTTGGTATAACATTAGCCCTATAATTGCAGATATAATGGTTAATACTCCTCAATCAGTTATACCAATTCTTATAATTTGTATATCATTATTATTTTAATTAAAAATAATTATTATAATACAATATTTTTAATATATTAAATATATTTATATATTTATATATATATATTATTTTCAATAAAATAATTGAAATTCAACAAATTTGTTTACATTATTACTAAATAATAAATATAATAATTGTATTATTAGTAAACATATATCTGTTTCATAAATTAACAGAAAATCTTTTAAGTCATTTACAACTATTAAGGTATTCATTTTATATTGTAACCAATATTGATTTTATTTATTTATTACTAGTTTCTACTTGAGAGACAATGTATTCTACATATTGAAATATATTTGTAATAAAACAGTTTTAATGTTTGTATTACTTTATCCTAGTATTTAGATTCATATAATTATTATATTAATATTATATATATATTATATTATTATATATATATATATATATATATATATATATATATATATAATATTTTAAAATGGTTCACACGCAGACCGCATCGCTTTATTATCTACCCCTTAAATAACTAATCAGTATAAGGGCATTATCTGAAAGTCCAATATCGTTCAATATTGTTAAGAAATAGTCATTGTAACAAGAGATGCTTAACATATAAGAGCAAGGTATTTTCTTCTGTGGCTCATGCTGACAAAATTTTTAAAACGTTTCTAATCATTTCCATTCAAATGCTGGAAGAAGGCCGTTTGGATGTGCCAAGCGGGAAGGAATTTTAAGAATGGATTACTGTTTTGGCATCTCCTGAATGAAGTAATTCATTAAAATTTACACTCACTATAAAATACAGTTCAAAAGCGGGAAGAAACTAATATCTGGAAAAGATGCTAGACGAAGATATTGTTTCTCACAAGACTATAGAACAAGGAATATAAATAGTCCACTAGTAGATGATGTCTTAAATTCTTACAATATACTTTAAATTCATGAAATTTGTGTAAATAAGCTTAAAAACGTCTGATTAACGCCAATTAGTTAGTAACTATAAAATATCAATGTAACCTACAGATATGCTTTCTGGTTTTAATAAGGATCAACGTTAATAAACAAGCACACATTCAATAAATAAAAAAAAAATATATCGTATATTATTTTACATTTGTAGGTAACTATAAAATATACATGTAACGTACAAATATGCCTTCTGACTTTTACAATGGTCAACATTAACAACCAAGCACACACTCTATAAATAAAAAGAGGCCAAGTGATTAGCAATCTTTAACTTAACTTATTTTGGACGTACTATAGTATACAGTAGCTGATGCCGTAGTTAAGTTGTAACCATCAATTGACTTAAACGCAAGAATTAAAAGTAACATCAGTTATGAGTGAATAACAAAAAAAAAATTATGTGATAATCGCTTTAATTGAATTCTGAATATTCTGAAATAACTGATCTTACATTTAATATACCAGCCTGGGTAACTATCCGGTGCGTCATGAAAATGAATTTAGAGGGAACAGCTTGTGAACAATTTTCTTATTTCAAGCTATCCAAATACTAAACGTACTAAATGAAAGAGCTGATTTGCAAACACTTATGCATTTATATAACTGAGTTAGAGAAATCTCCCATAGGGCTGAAGATCAATGACATTAAAGGCATAGAGAAACATTTACTATATGTATTAAGTAATGAAAATAAATCATTGCACTGTTTATGCATATACAAAATTTCTTAACAACTACTTAGCAATTTAAAACCTATCCTATTTTCAAAATGCAAAAAGGATTTAATACCGGAGGTTCCCCAAAGTAGGCAATTAATTTAGAGAAAGCTAAACAAGAGAATTTAAGCATTTGCGAAACACATTCACATGCTAGACGATTTCCTACTTATACGTGACATTTTATAACTGTATTACCTTGCTTTAGCAAATTAGATCACGCTGTATGTCCTAGAGGCGTAACCTTCTTACTCCAGTCTTTCATAGCACAATACAGTACACGATTGTTCTTCGCAGAACTGAATACTGCGTTTATCTTTTTTAAAATCAAATACACAGCAAAGTGAGTCCACTTTGTTCGCTTTCTGCTTTTAAATAAATTAATTACTGATACATAAATATCAAAAGCTGTCCTTTAGGTACTAAAATACGACAACAGCACAGTACAATTGTCATTAATTCATGTTGTTGTAACTGTAACTTAAACTTTTTAATGGCGTAATATAAAAATTTATCAAAGAAATACAAAGAAGTCTTATCTCGGAAATTAAATTTTTGCTTGGTTTTCATAAATTTCAAATGCAGCCCAATTAATTAAAAAAAGATGTAAAAGCATCAATATAATACGTTATAGAATATTAAAGTTGGCATATTGTTTATTAAAGAAAATGTAAGAGATCTTTCGCGAAGCATTAATTTAGGCCGTCGTATTCATTCAACGTTATATTAAAACAATCCCCAAAGTTTTTACGTTACTGCCAAATATCGGATTTATATTTTTCCGCAAAATTATAAAATTTCTATCGTTATTTGACTACAAAGTTTCCTTTAGATACTGAATATAAGTTTTACGAAAGAAATCTCATTTAACAGGTTTACTCTACGCTTTACTGTGAATGAAGCATTCAATTCAACCCGAATGCTACTACATTTTATTTTCACTCTCAAACACGGCAGCGTACAAGAGTTATTAAAAGCGTACCTACCATTTTACATTTAAATCTACATTTAAAACAGTTCTTTATATTCTCAAATACCCTTACTCTAGGTTCAAATATCACCGCTAATGATATTACATTGAGCAGTGAGTCACGTTTTTCATAAAATATAAAAAAATCTTATGTAAGAACTCATTTACACGTCTTCAATATATATATATATATATATATATATATATATATATATATATATATATATATATATATATATATATATATAGTACGTTTTATTCCCATAATAAAATACATGTGTATTATCAACGTAGATAATATCTAAAAGTAAATAATTCTATATGTTATAGACCTGCATGAGAAATGGTTCTGCATGCACTACGGATGCATCCCAGAGTAGCAGTATCCAATCTATTTAAATCGCCATTTACATTATATGTTATTTTATACTAGGAGCTTGGTGCAATGTAGTAATAAAAAAAAAAAGGTTGTAGCCTCCCCCAGGTACCCTATCTTGAAAAGTGTAATTTGAACATATTTGCAATAATCCAAATTCAATAACAAAATGTCTTGACTTTACTGACAATAATGTTACTATTACTCAAATTAATTGACTTTCCTGGCAATAATTAAAACATTAGAATTTATTTACAAGTCTGATATTTAATTATTCGCAAGCCTCAAAACTGATTAAACGAGGTGACCGTCTAGTGTTACGTACGTTGTACTGTCTGAATTAGATAGGCTGGATGAGGTAAGTGTTGCATCATGAGGGACAGGTAAAAAAAAATGAAACTACTCAAATTAAAATTATTACCAATTTTATTAAATATATAAATAAAAAGTTTACCTCGAGACGGATTTGAACCTACGACCTGTACTTTGCTAGAGTACCGCGCTAACCGACTGCGCCATCAAGGTTCAAGCCCCAATCGATGTAAACTTTGTCTTTATGTATGTAGAACTGATGTAAATTCTAAATATAATGAGATTACAGTCAAATTACCTATATTAATGGAATGTGAGCCTGCAATATCGCAAGGATTCACACATACCAAATTAAAATCTACGAGTTTTGTGCAGCAGTAGTTTAGTCCGTTAATATACTATTGTGGGAAAGAACCACCAATAAAACCAGCTTTATTCATAAATAAATAATTCCACAAGTACATTAATAAATCAAATATCACAAAAAAAAGAAAGCAAGGGTTGAATATACAGAGTGAGTTTTAAGTATGGAACGCTTCAATTATCTCGGAAACGATTTGCACGTTTTTTATGGATTTTGGTGGGCAAGGGTCTTGTGATACGGCCGATATTATGATGTAATTTACATTGATGTCAGACCTTTGCTTTTTCCGGAATAATAACGAACTTTGTTATTTCAAATGGATCACCCTGTATATTTTTTGTTTTTTGAAATACTTAAGAAATACTGATTATTTTTCATCTAATGTTCCCTATACCTAAATGCCATAATTTCGGAGTTTTAGCTACATTTACGTTATCTCCGCCGAATTTATAGGCTATGATTAAAAAACTCGTTTAATTTGTATACTATAGTAAAGGCGATTACAGCAAATGCTCAAAATGTTGTCCATTTACTTCAATACAACAAGCCATGCGATTTTTAAAATTTTTCAATACATTTTGCAACATCCCTGATCTTTCTCAGATAAACGATCCATTGTGACTTTCAATAAACTTCAACAATAATAATTTGTTGAAACGTCAAAGTTGTTATTGTAGCAGTCATAGCCATCTAAATGTATTATTTTAACATTGAAACGTCAAAGTTGTTATTGTAACCGTCATAGCCATCTAAATTTATTATTTTAACTTCGGCGGAGATATCGTAAATGTAGCTATAACTCCTAAATTATGGCATTTAGGTATAGGGAACATTAGATGAAAAATAATCAGTATTTCTTAAGGATTTGAAAAAGCAAAAAATATATAGGGTGATCCATTTGAAATAACAAAGTTCGTTATTATTCCGGAAAAAGGAAAGGTCCGACAACAATGTAAATGACACCATAATATCGGACGTATCACAAGACCCTTGCCCACCAAAATCCATAAAAAACGTGCAAGTCGTTTCCGAGATAATTGGGGCGTTCCATACTTAAAACTCACTCTGTATAACAAAACACCATTAAATCAGGTTAAAGTTAGTACATTATAACATTAAGAGAAAATGAATAGAAAGCAGTTTAGTTACACAGAAACACAATAAACAAGAGACACCCCATGTAGTCACACCCACAATTGTGTCATAAATAATCGTAATACCAATGTGGCCCTTTAAAACCAATCATGCCGGTCTTTAAGTAAATAAGCACATAAAACAATAAAGCAAATTACGGTACATACAAAGTACGACAACAGTAAAGTTGCGCAGGTCATAATAAGGTAAAGGCAAGGACAAAAGAAAATAGACAAGGAATTTACACATACACAATTGTTTAGTGACCACTAAAGCACAAAATTCATGTCCAGTTACAAGAAATTACATATTAAGAGAAATTAGTTCGCAGGCAAATAATTCTACGTCAAAAGTGATAAAAAACCTCATTAAAACAAAGACTGTCAAGGTTAAGTTATAAATAGATCACCACATCGTGATCGATATATAAATTTGAGCGCGTTAGATTTCTCAGATTACACATTCATCTATACAACAATAAAAACAATAAAAATAAAATTTGAGGTGTTTAATGGTCATCTGAGCCCGGAAGTATGTACACACTCGGCAATTGCATATTAAAGTTAATAACCATAGCGGTACCCTGTACCTGTTCGCTCACGTCTCACCTCTACACAAATATAAATATAAACAACAACCAAGAATGCTAATTTACATCAATACCAGAGTGTGGGAGCCCAGTACTGTCTTTTATTTTATCACCTTTCAGCTTAAGGAGTCCGCGTGCGAATAAGGTACTTTTGCAAGGCAATGCTCGATTTTTTAATAGGTTATATAGGCTTGTAGAATTATTTTCTGACCGCCTTAATTTATATAAAAATACATACCTACACTTGAATCCTTTAATTGATCATAGACAGAAATGGTTAACATACGCGATTTAACTTCAAAAAGAGTGACTGTTATTTATAAAATAACACACGAAAGACAAATTGTGTTGGCTAATTCGAAAGAAAATGTACACGCCCGAAATATTTTAAAAACAAACGGTTTACAATGAAGGTATTTAATTAACTCCAAACCGATCTAGCTCAATTGACACTCTAACTGTAACTAACTTTAACCCGATTTCAAACCTGACTATCTTTATTCCCGCAATCAACCCCCATTTTTCAAAAGTAACATAAAACCAGAAACATTCATTTACGTTGGAACATTTGCCTATTAATTATTGCACGACATCTTAATTGTAAAAATGCGCATTCGTCCGTCATAAACCCTACATTTACGTCTCGGGTTTCAACGAACCAAACAAAGAAATATTTTGATCGCGGTCTGTACCGACACAATTACTTATTAAACTAGTGACATTTTTACATTAAGAATCGGCGCATAATAAATTCCAATGATTCGTTACGCCCCTTCAGTAAAGCAGTTTTAAGCGTACACCTGCTACTCACACTCCAACATGTGTTTTTCAACCCTAGCCAAATATCAGTTACATACGTTCTCACATAAAAATATAGAAATAAAATATTTTGAAAACATTAGCAAATTACGACGTATTATCAAGATATTAAAAATCCACTAATTAGCTTTTCTATCGCGGTAACAATGGTGATTTGCGGTCCGCCACCTACAAGGTTATATATGACTGTTTCAAAACTGTATTTCAGAGCTATTTATTTTGTGATTACCAACACCTTGTTTAAAAGAGGTAGGTATGTTACTTAACATCAACTTATGCAAGCTTTTTAATAGGGTTATGTATTGAACGAATTGCCATTTTCAGTATTCTAGTAATTGATCGTAATCTAGTGTATGATGCAGCTCCCTAACAAGAAAGATCATAACTAATATGGGAATGTATATATGAATAATACATCATTTCTAAGGTATGTGAGGTTATAACCTTTCTTAATGCATATATTTTTCTAGCTGTGGCGTATGATTTTGTTTTTTAATTATCAATATGCCATTTCCATGTTAGTTTGGTATCTAAAATAACCCCTTGTAGTAGGAGATCCGGCTGCTAAATTGTATAGGTATGTGTTTTTTAAATAAAACTTAATCAGATGAATTATTAATGGCAATGTAATGTATTACTTCCGGGTTGCCTATAATAAATTAGCCGCAATTATTTTTAATTAAATATATTATAATTAATGTATTTGTATGAACTCGAACTATATGCTTCTTAAGTGTATGAAACGTCATTTGAAAGGAAATGATGTAAGAATGTAAAAAAAATATGGTCAGTCAGCCGCAGCCTCTAGGCAACCAGATGTAAACATGTAAATTATTGTTGATTATTTACGCTCATCGTTTTTTTTTTAAGAATATATTATACCAAATTCAAGTCCTATTTGTGCCGAACATAATAATGCATGCTTGCTTGTAAAAAAGTGGCCGCACAGTGGTTACCATGATTTAAATAAGTGAGAGCGAGAGGCCAGGAATGTGCGCGCGGCTTTGTGCTGTAAGCGAGAACACAGGCCATTCGTTTTTGGAGTAAAGAAGGCGTTGTCACCATTATCATAGCAGTATCTCATGTAGTATTACCAACTGTAATAGTTCATATAAAAAAAAAGAAAAAAAGAATTACACTTGTTAATACCAGATACGCAAATAGCGACATAAGTTTATATGTTCCATTTCCCAGATTGACCAACATTTATTTTTCTTTAAATCGTCGCAAGTTTGAAAATATGTTTTATAAAAAAAATTGAATAGTTTTTTATACAAAAATAAAAAAAAAATTACTATGCATTAACATTGAAAGAACAAATAAATGAGCTTCGATTTTTTCTGAATATTCAATAGACAATTTAAAAAAAAAGTTATACGATAAACCTTTCCATTATGCTAAAAAATTCGTGCTTAACACATAAAAAATTGAAAAACAACATTACGTTGATTACACTACATTATATCACGTTTACAGCAGCGCGCGCATTCATTGCCTCTCGCTCACATTTATTTAAAGTGGGAGTTAAAAGCGTTGATTTTGTACTGCTAGGTATTGCAGAGAAATGTTTGGTATCTAGGTTTATACTGTTTCCTGAATTTTTTTTGGATATATCGTTTGGAACTTCAACTACAACTTCATTTCTATATTTATGACCATTGTCAACAATTGAATTAATAGTTAATTATATATATATATATATATATATATATATATATATATATATATATATATATATATATCTGGTCTGATTATCGGATCCATTTTTGCTTCAAATAAAACCAAAAATGAACTATAGTATGTTGGTTTTACAACCGACGTCACCTGTCAAAAATTACATTTTTAAGAAAAAAATGGAAAAAACGCATAAATTGCCCGAGTTTCGAAAAAATATATTAGAAGAAGTTGTTTATTTTGTCATTTTAAACATTTGTGTCAACTTTCAATGGCATACTATGATTTTTGATTTTTGTTTTTTGACTTTTTACTAATTGTTTTTCACCTTGATTTTATGTAAACTACGTAAAATCCTTTTATCTAATGAAAACTCAGCATATATAATCTATTTGAGCCGAAAAGAAAATGTTTTTTGTTATTTTTTCAAAAATGATATAATTTCATCAATCATCAGAAGTAGTCTTTGGTGCAAAGTTCGTTTAACTTTTGTTTTTAACTGAAATATATTATTACGTAACTGCCATTACAGATTCTGATTAGAATGTAAAATGTGTTATTTATCATAATAAATCAAATTCATCCTTTTGAAAAATACGTTTAGCTGAAGTATTGAAAAAAAGAGATAAAACAGCAAATCGTTAAATTTATGTCTGTAATAAAAAACATTACGTTGTTAAAATTTTTTATTCAACGCTAAGAAAACTCTTGTTTTAACATACCCCACGAAATTTTAATTGAGTTTTCTACGTAACTAGAAAAGCAAAAAATATTTTTTTGCTTCGAAACAAAAGTTAAACGAACTTTGCATGATAGTGGATAAATTTTTATAATTTAAAAAAAAATCTTGAAAGCCGTTTTGTTTTTAACTTAAGTAGACTTGGCATGTTGAGTTTTCATTAGATAAAGAATTTTACGTAGCTTACATCAAATCAAGATGAAAAATAATTGGTAAAATGTCAAAAAACTGCCAAAAATTCAAAATCATACTAGGTCGTTGAAATTCAGTACATAAGCCTAAAAGCACAAAATTAAGAACTTTTTATAATAATTTTTCTGAATTTCGGCCAATTTATGCGTGTTTCTCAATTTTTTTCTTAAAAATGTAATTTTTGACAGATGACGTCGGTTGTAAAACCAACTTACTATACTTTATTTTTGGTTTTATTTGAAATTAAAACGGGCGCGATAATCAGATCTATGCTAAAGCCGAGGTTAAAGAAAATTCTCATATGGTGCGGACTTAAATGGTCACATTGATATATATATAAAAAGGCAAAATCAAACATTTTCAATTTATTTATTCATTTATTTAACACCGACATATACACGCTATTTCCGGTCCCGTTAGAGAATAGTTTCCTTCACCAAAGGTACTGCATAAAAATATCTTTTAATTGTGAAGTACGATTCACGCAGAAATGTACCTAATTTGTAGGAAGCGGCTCATTAACTGTTTGTCTTCAGTACTTATGACCTATTGATTCATTGTTGGTTATTTAGTCGATAGTCGTTATCGTTAGAGTAACGGAGTTGTTCCGAATTGCAACTTAATCCTTGTGCTTGTACTATAATTCTGTTTAAACTTCCCGGATAATGTCTAAAGAAGAGATGTCATGAACTTATTATTAACCCCTTCGGGTCCATGTTCCCAACGGTAGCAACGAATGTCTAGTACTGTGCCGGCCCATTGTTGCCACCCCTGGCAACAAAGAGTAAGCTTGTAATGTATGCTTGGAATAGTTTTATAGATACAGTTTATTGTCTGGGACGGCAGTATTTTATAGTGGGGATTCCATTTCATTGGTTGGCCCAAGAACAACCTCGTGTATTACACTCGGCTGCGCAGGCCACTCTGAATTGCTATTTAGTTGAAATATTGCTATGTGAACGTGCGTTTCGTGTTAAAAATGAGTGATAGCAGCGATAGCGAGCCATACCAGGATTCGGGTTCAGAATATTTGCCAGACTCCGACAAAGACGACGATCAGTGAGGGTAACAGATAATACTATTATTGTTTTCAAGCCTTTTTGAGGGTATCCATCCTAGTGTTGACGTAGAAGACATGAAAAGTCCTATACATTGCTTTATGACGTTTATGTCTAAATATATTACGGAATCTCTTCGTAAGTGGACAAACGAAAGAGTAGGCCGGTTCTTGATTGAAAGTGTCACTCAAAAAGTTTACGGTTTATTATGAAAAGACGTAACAGCTCCAGAAATGTACACATTTCTTGCCTTACAGTAATTTATGTGGTGTAGTTATGAGTCAAATCAGATTTTTGGGAATTTTAAAGTTTATACGATTTAGTGCCCCTGGAGCCTTTGTACCAGGAAGACCAATTACACGCTTGGGAATGTTTTTTGCCGATATTAGAGAAAATTGTTAATCCTAGTGAAACAGTGGCCGTAGATGAATTTTTGGTTTTGTACAAAGGTAGGCTATATTTTAGACAATTTATCATAATGGAACGTGTCCGTTTTGAATGAAACATTTTTGTGTTTCCCCTAGCAATTGATATTTACGGGGATACACGTATACTTTTACATTATACTTTGCAAAAGATATATACAATATTGATCATATTCCGAGGTTTACCAATTTGTCTTTCTCGGAACGAATTGTGGTGTATTTCTGTCAACAGTTGCTGTACCAAGGAAAGAAATGATAATAGACAACTGGGAGATGTCTTTGCGATTAGCACAATTTCTCCTAACGAAAACACCTACGTTACTGGCATCATTCGGGCAAATAGGGGCGTTCCAAAAGAGCTAACTGAAACACCACTACAGGAATTCCAAACATGTTTTGTAAGAAACGCTGACATATTGATTATCAGATCAAAGATAAACGAGATGTGTATTTGTTGAGTACTAAAGATACAGCTGGATTCAAAGAGAAAGCACGTTATCAAGCTACTACGTCTTCCAAAATTTCTGTTCAAAAGCCTAATGCAATCGAAGATTATAGTATGAATACGGGTGCAGTTGACGCCATAGATCAGGATATCGAACCGTACAGCTGCTGCAGAAAAAGCTACTCCTGGTTCAAAAAATTGGCTTTCACATCATACAGCGCATGGTGCTAAATTCCAAAGTATTGTACACACGCTGCAGAAAAGAGACGACAGTCTTAGAGTTTACTAAATGGCTAATGGACGATCTGTTATCCGAAAACTTTGCCGGTTACAGGAACATGAAAAAAGAGATCGAAAATGCAGAGACAAAAAAGGAAAAAAAAGTCAAACATGCCAAGCATGTTTTTCGAATCGCTGTCAAAAACGAAGGTTGTAGACGACAAAGAGGAACTTGCAGAGTATGTTACCAAACTGAGAAGAAACGAGCAATTTTTTTGGAAATTGTGCAAGTGGGCCAATTTATTTATGCCCCTTAGAACATTTTAAAATATATCATAATTATAACTGAACTATTTTGTACATGTGTGTTTTCGTTTCATTCCCACGCAGTTTCCCAAACTAACTTCTTTATTTGTTTAGAACTTGTCTGACAACATAATAAACATACTTAGTGAAATGAAAGTTATTTTAATTCTTTTTGATTTTTCCATACTACAGGGATATTGGTATACGCCAAACAAAACCTTTGTGAGTCCATAAATAAAAAGGCAAACTTTTTTGTCAAAAATGTAATCTTACACCATAGATAAATAGAAATAATTTAAAAAAAGGAAACTAAAAAAGATATTTTTAAGCAAATCTGGAATAATACGCGTTTATAGTATGGACTCGAAAGGGTTAATGTGTATAACTACTTAAAAAAACAAAAAGATAATTTTGGTCCTGCTGTTGAAGCTGCAAAAGAACGAGCAGCGGAAGCACTACAAGTTAGCCTTCCGAAAATAGGACTTGTAATTAACGGAACTGTCGTAGAAAGCCAAAAAGTAATATTCCCGAAGGATTACAATGCACAATCAGCGATACAGTATACCGTATGAATCCTGATAAAAAGCTAGTAACCTTGACTACATTACAAAGTACCCTAGCATACAAGGAATTACTAACTGCATTTCGCCCTACCATAGCTAATATTTTAAGTACCATCGGATTCAAATATAAAAGAGTTGTAACCGAAGAGCACTTTGCGAAGAAACCAACATCGCGGCATCGCGTGTTTCATTTTTAAGAGAATGTGTATAAAATATGGAATCTGCATCACCTCATTCAGTAGTGTTTGTAGATGATACGTGGGTATTCGCAGGGGGATCTCCAAAACTATCATGGCAGTACGATAATCCGAAATCAGTCAAAAATCAGTCGTCTTCAGGGAAAATGTATATAATTTTACATGCGGGTAATAAAGACCAGTTCGTGAAAATTGCAGTTTGATATTTCCCACAAATTCTAAATCCAGCGATTACTATGACAGCATAGCGCGGATTTATTTGAAAAGCGGTTAAGAGAACAGCTTCTAGCAAATTTAACGAAACTGTCATTAATAATAATGGACAACGCATCTTACCATTCTTGCCTTATAGAAAGTCGCCATAAAAAGCTAAAATCCTTTGTCGCCGATGAAATTATTGTGCAATACGGACATTGCTTAGGTTTCCGCGATACCACTGTCTATTTAATGTGATAGAAAGTATTTGGGGTATTTGTAAACCTTATTACGAGAAACATACTGGACGTTCTACAAATGTGGAAATAATCTTTGGAGTAATGTTCTGTCGAAGTGTAGAAAAAACACATTGTGCATACGGAAAAGATGGTATCAGAAGATATCAGAATGATGATCGCGAGAGCGCATACTCGATGTGGTTGTGAAACCTCCTATAAATTGTTTTAACGGGGACGAAAGTAGTGACGATTCAGGTTTGGACTTTTAAAAATAAAAAGAGTTGATGTGTAAAGTTCTTTGTAATTAATAATTAATGAATTATGTTTGAAATTCCCAAAAAAAAGAGGCCTTTATTAGGCATTTTCAAACATTGTTTGAAAATGTTCAAAAAATGATTAAAAAATTTGAATGAAGTTCTATTTGTAGAGTATTTTTCACATTTCTTGTATTTTATATGTATGTAAATTAGTATATATGTATATATATATATATATATATATATATATATATATATATAATGATCGAGTAATGTAAGTTCCTTTAATTACAAAAACTGAAATTGTGCCTTCATATATCTTATTTTTCTATTTATATGTATATCCTTGGAATTGAAGTAAGGCATTTAGTTTAGTTGTTTACAGTATTTACTTAATAAACAAGTTCCCATAGCGTTTTTATCTTCACTTAATTTATTTACCTACATTATCTATGCTACGTGAAATGATTATTTATTCAAACATTAAAAATTATTTGTTAATTTTATTAAATACATAAATAAAAAGTTTACATCGAGTAGGATTTGAACCTACCACCTGTACACTGACGATTGTACTAAAACTGGTCGAAAATGTTTTAGAACTTCTGGAATGTCATCAAAAAGTTGTTTGTTAAAGTTCGAAATGTGTTTAAGAAAACGCATGGTTGTTTTATTTCTATTTCTTTCTAACCTGGCGGTTGTTATGAAGAATACTGTTTAGTGTAATTCTTAATTCAGATAACTAACACGTTCTTGCTTTACTTGTTGAAATCATACATGTAGGAAGGAAACGGCAATAGTGTATATATGTCGGTGTTAAATAAAGCGCTAATCCAAAACTGAAAATGTTAGATTTTACAGACTATACTAAAGATGCAAAAGGGTAATACCGTATTAAACTTTCACTAGTTTCAGCTTCTCTAGTTAACCGGCAGTCTTACACGCTAATCGTATACATAACAAATTTGAATTTAAATCTGGACAATGTATCCGGCCGAAAAACGTTCCTGAAAATTTTCGAAAGCAATTGTGTCTGATCAGTATGGCACAGCGGTCGTAAAGCGCAGGACGGCACAACAGCTATATTCCTGCTTTACAAATTTTTGGTAGTGAATTCAGTAATATGAACGCCGTATAAAGGACGTAGAATCATTTCCAGAATATGTACAAATTGATAATTTATTTGCTGCTGGTTACATGCCTTTCAACCATTTAATAGTATATTTATGCTTAATCAGTTAAACAATGTTTTGAAGACAACTGAATTGAGATTATATATATATTATTCAGTTTGAATAAAATAAACAACGCAGCACCCCTATTTACCGCAATAACGACTGACCTCCCCGGTTCCGAATTCTAAGGGTCTACATGCGGCTGCTAAGGTGCCTCTAAATTCTTATATGAATTAATAAAACTAAATTAATCATTATTATGCAGCCTAATAATTACACCTTAGTAAAGTAAGTAAATTTCACGGATTTCCGTGCCTACAAGCAAATATTTAGATTTGTGCTACAATCACCTACATTTTTTACACATTTAATTTATATATGATAAATCATCTCCTATAAAACGAAATATATGTAAAACTGGTTAATGCAGTGAAAACATTGCCAGAGTGTGTTATTAAAGAAATTATTATTTAATAACCAACGTTAAAGTGGTTTCGCCAATTTGTATATTAATTGATATTTACATCATTATAATGTAAGGACCCACGCTTTAATATTCATTTTGAGGTTCCCTAGAGTCATTTAGGCATTTTACTAGCAGTCAAGTAAACTAATCGATTAGTAGTTTTTCATATTCGTTGAAAAGTGAAATGTTCAAGGGTAAAAAGTATTTTATCATTGTGCATTGAGATTACTACAATTAAATCAGCTTTGTTACACGTTTCAGAATTTGTAGTTTTCTTTACATTTTCCTACCATTGATTATTAATTAGAGATATGGTTTATTGAAAATATGCACTTATATATACAGAAATAATTTAAAAACTTTTTGTTTTAAATAACAAAGCAAATAAATCATATTTCCCCAAAAAAAAACGCTCGAAGATCTGATTATTTTGGAAGCAAAAATTAACTATCACACTCACGAAGAATGTATTAATGATGCATAATGAACACTCTAGTACATTAGGGTACTCAATTTAGGACGTTAGGCAATTTAGGACGTTAGTGCACGGGCAATAAGGCGAGGCGGAAATAGCGTGGTCTAAATGGCGCTAGTCGCATAGATGAAAGCACAAAAGGGCTAGGGGATACGGAGAACTAAGCCATATGCGCGAACACAAAAACGCGTAATTAAATAGGCGCCAAACAGAAAGGGCGCGAATATACTATAGTGTTTCTAGAATACGTATTATTCACGCATATCCATGCGATTGTTACAACCATAGCCGATGCAATTTCCATAACTTTTGTTAGTAATAATGAAATGTGAGAATTTATTACGTGTATCGGTAAACTCATTTGCAATATAATAATGCATTAAGTATTAAGAATGGCAAATACTGTTTACTGGACGAAGGAAATGTTTAGAGAATGAGACCATTAGAGTTCGTGATACTTATCTTATTTTTCGTTCAATGATTTTTTTTAATCCTTTGGTTGAGTTAAGAAACCGTAATCATGGTTTAGATATCATATATATATATATATATATATATATATATATATATATATATATATATATATATATATATATATATATATATATATATATATATATATATATATATATATATATATATATATATATATATATATATATATATATATATATATATATATATAATACAGGGTGAGTCAGTTTTGTGTAGACAAACTTTAACAGGAGATAGAACACATGTTTCTAAAAGAAAAGTTCCTATAAACATACGTCGTAGAAGGCTTCGTTTCGAGATACAGGGTGTTGAATATAATTTTTTCTCAAATTTTCATTATAACTCATAAACGAATGCTTATATTTTTTACATGTTGGGGGATAATGTCTACTAATTAAGGGCATAAAACAAGCGATAAGAATGTTCACAAACTTGCACAGTGGCGGAGTGGAGCGGTGCTCAACTACTTTCATAAACAGAACTTCTACGCCAATCACTATTTTTAAAAAACTGTTATTTTCATTATCTACATACAGTTTAACAAAATAATGTACCTTCTTCTGTTTCGAAATTCCTGTGCGTTTCCGAGTTATTTTGATTTTTAGTGTTTGATGTGGTACTAAGTTAAGTAATGTGCTTTATGTGAATAATTGAATATAAAGTTTTTAATAAAAAGATATAATAAAACATTTAGAGCCATTTTAGTACCTAACGATCGTTTCTTTAAAATTTCAAATACATTTTCATTTATAAATAGGTAGGTTATCGGTTTTTTAGTATCCATTGTTATTATCCTCGTATAAAAAGAAATGCATAATTATTATTGTTATGCGGTCAATACTTTCTGTATAATTATGTATGTATCAATTTCGCCATAAACATGTATGTAGTTTTAAGTGAGATTCTAATAAGTTATAGACCGCTGCTCACTTGCTCTCATTAAAGAGCCGCTACTGTATCAAGCCATACTCAAATACAAGACTTTTGTAAATTGAAATCTGTTTAGTACACTAATTTTAACAATCCTTATTTATTATTGTAACAATACTTAATTAATAATTGTGAAATTAATAAGAATTCTTAGCAATAACGATTTATAAATAAATAACAATAACACTAGTATAATAAAATTAGACACTTTGTTCAAAATGTAAACCGTTCTTTTCAATACACATTTCACAGCGACGTACAATAGAACGTTTTAAGTTAATTAAATGATGCACCCTTATTTCATTGCAACAAAATATGGTACTCCTTGGAAAACAAGTAAGTATTAAATTTTATATTTTGAAACGACAGTTTCACTTTTTACAAACACTTGCTCCATCTTGAATAATTTCACTGTTATTAATTTTTGTTTTTAAGTTCAAAAAGTTATTTCATTTGATTTGCCAGCTTTTAATTAGTGTAACATGCCGTTTACATTTACAAATAGCGAACAAGCCGACATTCATTGTACGTCGCTGTGAAATGTGTATTGAAAAGAACGGTTTACATTTTGAACAAAGTGTCTAATTTTATTATACTAGTGTTATTGTTATTAATTTATAAATCGTTATTGCTAAGAATTCTTATTAATTTCACAATTATTAATTAAGTATTGTTACAATAATAAATAAGGATTGTTAAAATTAGTGTACTAAACAGATTTCAATTTACAAAAGTCTTGTATTTGAGTATGGCTTGATACAGTAGCGGCTATTTAATGAGAGCAAGTGAGCAGCGGTCTCTAACTTATTAGAATCTCACTTAAAAACTACATACATGTTTATGGCGAAATTGATACATACATAATTATACAGAAAGTATTGACCGCATAACAATAATAATTATGCATTTCTTTTTATACGAGGATAATAACAATGGATACTAAAAAAAAACCGATAACCTACCTATTTATAAATGAAAATGTATTTGAAAATTTAAAGAAACGATCGTTAGGTACTAAAATGGCTCTAAATGTTTTATTATATCTTTTTTATTAAAAACTTTATATTCAATTATTCACATAAAGCACATTACTTAACTTAGTACCACATCAAACACTAAAAATCAAAATAACTCGGAAACGCACAGGAATTTCGAAACAGAAGAAGGTACATTATTTTTGTTAAACTGTATGTAGATAATGAAAATAACAGTTTTTTTAAAAAATAGTGATTGGCGTAGAAGTTCTGTTTATGAAAGTAGTTGAGCACCCGCTCCACTCCGCCACTGTGCAAGTTTGTGAACATTCTTAACGCTTGTTTTATGCCCCTTAATTAGTAGACATTATCCCCCCAACATGTAAAAAATATAAGCATTCGTTTATGAGTTATAATGAAAATTTGAGAAAAAAAAATTATATTCAACACCCTGTATCTCGGAAACGAAGCCTTCTACGACATATACTTATTGGAACTTTTCTTTTTAGAAACATGTGTTCTATCTCCTGTTAAAGTTTGTCTAAAAACTGACTCACCCTTATATATATATATATATATATATATATATATATATATATATATATATATATATATATATATATATATATATATATATATATATATATATATATATATATATATAATATAGGTGAGTGTTTATATATCTATATACATATATTTATATGTATATAGATAACTATAGAAATTGGTTTAGTGAACGAACAGAAGTTCAATTTAATAATCATTAATTGTATTTATTTAAAATTAACTTTTAATGTACATACAGTAAAGATTAACTCGAGTGGGACTTGCCTCTGATAGCTCAGATGGAAGAGCCCCACTCTAGCAAAGTGGAGGTCGTGGGTTCAAGTCCCACTCGAGTTAATCTTTTACTGTATGTACTTTAAAAGTTAATTTTAAATAAATAATATATATATATATATATATATATATATATATATATATATATATATATATATATATATATATGATATGTATATGTATATGTATATGTATATTATATTATATATATATATATATATATATATATATATATATATATTTTCATTTCAAAACAAAAAATACGTCAATTTAGATGTCGAGGGGACATTCAAAGACAGTGTTCATGGAATTTTACTTTTCACCCTTAATCCCACTCCCTCACTTTAAAATTTCAAATTGCACCCCCTAGCTTGTGATACATCATTTTGAAGGTATTCAAAATACAAATCCAACGGCGTTCAGAAAATTGATTTCCATCGCCCTATTTTGAAATTACAAGCGAAAATGTCAATGCTATAGGAATAAATTTTGCGCATTGATTTAATTGTTCAAGACAAAAACAATACTTTATTAAACGCTCAAAATGTTCTCTATTCTTAGGTAAACAACAACACAATCTATTCGTGTAACCTAACTTTATTAAGTGCTCAAAATGTTCCCCATTCTTAGCTAGACAATAAAACAATCTATTAACGAATTCTTCTCTAATATTTTGAAATGTTTCCGCAGTAATTTGCTGGCAAGCTTGAGTGATCCTAGCCCTAAGGGCCTGAATATTTTCTGGTTGAGGGTTGCGACACACAATTGATTTTAAATAACCCCAAAGGAAAAAATCTAATGGCGTTAAGTCGGGAGATCTGGTAGGCCATTCTGTTGCGCCACTTCTGCCAATCCATTTGCTGGGAAACCGTTAATTAAGCCACTCGAGAACACCCAACGCATAGTGTGGGGGTGCACCGTCTTGTTGATACTGCAAATTTCTTTCATCTAACAGTGGGTTGCCTTCTTCGTCAGCTTGATCTTCTAAGGACTCAGTTATAAGTGGATCAATGTAGTTTTCCAATAAATTTAAATACAAATCAGCGGTTAAATTTTCTTTAATAAACAAAGGACCTATTATTTCATTTCCAAGAACTCCTGCCCAGACATTAATTTTTTCTGGAAACTGCGTATGACCCTCTAAGAACACGTTACGATTTTGAAGATCCCAATATTTACAGTTCTGTTCATTAACAAAGCCATTTAGATAGAATGTCGATTCATCACTGAAGCAAATATTCTTTACCAAATGGTTGTCATTTTGAATCATCGCAGTCATTATTTCACAGAATTGAATCCCCCTATCGTAGTCATCTTCAATGAGTTCATGGAGAATGGTAAATTTATAAGGAAAGAGCTTGTGACGTTTTAAAGTCTTGTGTATGGAACCAACAGAAATATTCGTTAATGCAGCAAATTTTGGAATTGAATCCGTAGGTTCAGCGGAAAAATGGCCTAGGCCCTCAATTTTTGCAGCTTCGTTGAGAACGTGTGGTGTCTTTCTTACTTTGTTACATACTGAGCCAGTTTCTTCAAATATTGTCACCAGAATTAGCACATATTGATATTCAACATGTATTTTAAAATCACCGACAAACGAAAACTAGAGATTCTATGATTCAAAATAAGACAAAAACGATCATAAACGCTTTTCCGAAAATGCTTCCTCACCGAGATACAGGTTGATTAAAAAATACTTTTTTTTAAGGTTTTTTTTAAGATTCCTCAAAATCTACAAAAGATATTACACTGAGATTTGGTACACCTAAATGTCTAATTAAATACAATTAATCAGGTAAGTTTGAGTCAACTGACTCCATCCAGTGGCGTAGAACATTTTAAGTTATTCAGTTTAAGTAAAAAAACGCACGCCCCTGATTTTTTTGAAGAAATATTTTTTGATAGCTTCGACATTTAATTCTGCAAATAAAATCATACTTAGTATTTTTTCGATTCGACACCCCCTTTTTGAAATATTTTGCATTAACATAAACGACCACATTGTTCAGTAAAAATCAAAATTTGTTTTATTTTACAAAAAAAAATAACGCAGTTAACTATTAAGTACATTATTAAAGAGATATAGAAGGAATCAAAAACAAAATAATAATTATTTTTATACATATTGTTCAAAATGTCCTCCTTCCTTTTGAATGCAAACTTGTATTCTTCTTAGCAAATGAAACCTAACACGCTGAAAAATTTGTGGCATAGCCCTAATCTCATCGCATGCCATCTGTATGCGATTCCAAAGTTGCTCTCGATTATCAATTTGAACAGAATAGACACGAGTTTTCAGATACCCCCACACAAAAAAATCCAATGGGTTTAAATCTGGTGATCGTGCCGGACACGGTACCTCACTTCCTCGTCCAATCCAGCGTCCAGGGAACCATGCATTTAAAAATTCTCTGACGTTTCGTGTAGAATGTGGTGCACCATCATGCATGAAATACATGTTCATTATAACATCTAAGGGTACGTCGTCAAACAATTCTGGCACATCTTCTCTCAACAAATTTAAATAGAATTCGTCAGTAAGTCTTTGGCGAAAACAGATAGGTCCGATTAGGTGATCGTCTAGTACACCTATCCAAATATTTTCGCTAAATCTATGTTGGTGAGCTGTAACTACAGTTGGATGCTGATTTTTATCTAACCATTTGTGGGAATTATGGAAGTTTATTATTCCATTTCGGGAAAAAATACAGTCATCAGTGGTCAATAAGTTTCTAACAAATTTGTTCTCGTAAAACTTTCCAAAACTTGCTACGGGACACACCAAATTCTAAACCTAACTCACGCGTACTTATTGATGAATGTTCATAAACTCCATCTAAAATTTGTTCCCCAATTTCAACTGGTACACGAGCATTTCGTCCGGAATTTTTCTTTCCTTTTAAACTTTCATACTCTAACAAGTTACGATGAACGGTTCTAAACGTAGTATGATGTGGATGTCTTCTACTTGGAAATCTTTGTTCATAAAGTCGAGCAGCTGCACGAGCATTGCAATTAGTATTACCATAACATAAATGCATATCGACCAGTTCTCGTTTGGAATAATTCATTTTTTCACAGTAATTAGACACAATGAATTACAAAACACGTAAATGCAACTATTTTAGCAAACATAAGATACGTAACTGTCAAATGCAAAGCAATCTCTGATTTATTTAATTTAGTTATTACTGAATAATGTAGTATATACAGGGTGTCTCAATAGTGCGTATTCGGTCGATAGCTCCTTAGCCATTAAACTTAGAAGATAAGTTTAAATACGAATGTTGTCTACTTTATAAGCTGCATAATCTAAAAATAGTTTGGTTTCTACAGAGTGTAATATAAAAGCGGTACAATATAGAACTTTTGATTTTTAAATAGAACACCCTACGTATTATTTTATTTTTCGATTCTCCCTACTCCAACGACAGGGTTAACTTGTGTGAAATGCTATATCATTGAAGCCAAGAGGAAGAAAATTTATTGAAAAAAATTATCTAGACGGAAGAAGCTTTTACGTGAAGGGATTTTTAAGAAGCATGAGATCCGAGAAAATCAGGTCAGATTTAGTTTCAATGTCTTTTGCTTTCTCCAACGTCATTTATGACGGCGTGCTAACGACGGCGCGTAACCTCAATTTGTTACGGACTGTGGTAGTAAATTCTTTTGACAACCTGCCTTTGAACTTGAGAAGAGGTTGGTGGTATCAATTGGATGGAGCACCAGCCCATTGCACCCAGAAATTATTCCAAGAACTCATCTTAATGTTAGACGACTGGCGGTTAGGACCATGGAACTGGCCTGCAAGATCTCCAGGTTTGACACCTTTGCCCCTCCACCCTTGGGGACATATCAATCATTAGGTCTAACACACACAGGTGAACACGAGGAAGGAATTAGAGGCACGCGTGAGAGCAGCATTTGACAAGCTCTCTCCTCAAGAAGTACGAACAGCAGTAATGAAGGATATTTCTTCACGCTCAACATAATGCTTGAATGCGAACGGCCACCATTTCGAACATTTATTATAAATTGTTTCTAGTTTTTACATCCATTTTTTATCATGTAAATAGTTTTCGTTAAATATTGTGCAAGTTACACTAAAAATTTTGTAGCATTTTCCGTGCATAAAAATAAATTAAGAATTTCTTCATCTGTATAAACATTATGTTAGCATTAATCAAGATCAAGAGATAATTATAAGTTTTTGTTATGAACGAATAAGTTCAAGATAAATATATAATTAAAAATTATTTAATTAAAATACTAAAATTTTCGATAGATCGACCTGTACCATACCAACCTTTCATATCGTTCTGGAAATAATGGCTACGGAATTAAAGTTTTCCGGGTTTTGGAAATAACTCCAGAACAGTTTGATCTAGGTATAACAACATGTCATATTACTTTGTAGGAACAAAGGGAAAACGCCACGTATTTCATTCCCTCCCCAAGAGGGAGGGCGGGCTACTTGAACTTTCCGAGCTCCTTCAGCTACAATCATGGATTCCCAGCATACATACATACATTATGTATATATGCGTGGTGGGATTAAGGATGGGTGCGGTCAGGATAATTTCGTAAGGAACGGAGTTAGGGTTCTGAGGGGTAAAATATTGTGTTGCAAATCTTATCGCCAATTCGATTAGGTAACAAAAAATAGGGAACTCCATTTCAAAAGGTTGATTTTTTTACATGTTTAACACTGGCTGAAAAGTACAAATTTAGGCATTATTCTCAAGCAAAAATTTTTATTTTAAAAAATGCGTACGATAAAGGCATCTTTAAACTACAAACTTAATTGGATTTTAACTTTTTATTTCAATCCAAATAGAAGTTACAGTCCATTTTGTAAATGTCAACCAGCTGTCAAGATTTCGGAAAATAATTTTTATGTAAAAAACCGTAATAGATGGGCATGGTATAGTTTCAATAAGAAAGATTAAAAATTATGGTTCCCATCCAAAAATGCAATGCTGTATAGGGTGTTCCATTTAAAAGAACAAAGTGGATGGCGACTTCCGGTATAACGGACACCCTGTATACACACACACACACAGATATATATATATATATATATATATATATATATATATATATATATATATATATATATATATATATATATTTTTTCTTACTGTTTCTGTAGAACGGTAACTAATCGCTTATCCGCCATGTTTGCTTTCAACAAGTAATTCTAAAGGGTAAAGTATTACTACCGGTCTAAACGTAAGCATGGTAAAGTGGTTACGACTGAGGGAACGAAGAAATATAAACTGTAACGTACCCCTAGCGGTTTATAGTATATCATATCTGTTCAAAGTTGTATAGTTATTCGTTATTACTGGAACTAGACCTGAAATTAATGAAGTAGAAGTTGTTCAAGTCGCATTTTTTTTCCTAGACATAGTTCTAAATTTCCTGGCGGTACAGTGAATGTGGAAGAATAATTATTGGAACATGTAGAATGTGTGAAGAGGTTAATAGGTAATTATTATAAGTTTTTGTTATGAACGAATAAGTTCAAAGGTAAATATATAATTAGAAATTATTATTAATTTTAATAAATACATAAATGAAAAGTTCACCTCGAGTAGGACTTAAACATAACTGTAGTTTGCTAGAGTACCGCGCTATCCAACTGCGCTATCGAGATTCAAGCCCCAATCGATGTAAATTTTGTCTTTATGTATATAGAACTGACGTAAATTCTAAATATAATGAGATTACAATCAAATTACTTAAATTAGTGGAATATGACCCCGCAATATCGCAAAGATTTACATCAGTTCTACATACATAAAGACAAAATTTACAGCGATTGGGGCTTGAATCTCGATAACGCAGTTGGTTAACGCGGTACTCTAGCAAAGTACAGGTCGTAGGTTCACATTCTACTCGAGGTAAACTTTTTACTTATGTATTTAATAAAATTAATAATAATTTTAAAATTAATAGGTAACTTATAAAGTTTGAGAAATAGTTGTATGTATTATAAAAATTAGGTAATTAATATGTAGTTTAGTTAAAATTAGTTTACTATCTCAAAAACTTTTATATTTAACATTGGCCATCTTTGAGAAGGTAATTAATTTTTTTTATTCAGAAGAGCCACTTATGAAAGTATGTTAAGCGTTGATACCTTGGTTAGTAGGAATACAGTATTTACTTTGGAGTCACAGTAATTACCATATTAAGATCTAATAAATTAATACATTATCAGAAAGGAAATGTAATCTACACATCCCAAAAATCAATAGAAGCTATTAGTGTAGTATGTTAAGAAAGTGATAGCAGGTTTTACTAACTAATCTACTTTTAATATCTCTCATAGTAGTTAGAAAGAAGTTCATATAAGGTTTAAATGCACAATTCAGATTCCAAATTATTATTACTGATTGTATTAAATCAAAAAACCACTTTACTAGATGTAAGTACTTAAAAACAACAGGGAGTAGATAGGGCATAATGATATCTATGTGGATTACTCTAAGTAAATGGAAACTTTCCTAATATGAACGCATACGTATGACAATCAAGTTCTGTTCACACTCGATAGCAAATTTGTTGTTTGGTTTAATCAAATTTAACATCTTGATTTCGGTAGCTACAGAAGACATCATCCACATATCCAACATGCAAGTTTATTTTTATAGTGGTGATAACAGGCAGGAACTTTTCATAAAAATTATCCCTATCACATGGTAACAACTTCGGTATGAATATATACAGGGTTTCCCATCGAAAAATTGCCCCCCCCCCCTACAATCATAAAACCGAAAGGTATTTCTAAATTCGCCGAGACAAGTCTATTTTTGTTCTTGGGGGCAGCTTTTTGTGCAATCAAGCCAACTCGATATATCCATCCTCCCGCCCTAGCAACCCGAACGCCTTTATTAATCGACATTCTTCTACAATTCTCTGACGTAGCACTTCTAGTGTTTCAGGCTGCATGGCGTACACTCGTGATTTTAAATGGCCAGTCACAACGGGGATAGATCCGGAGATCTTGGTGGCCATTCGACGGTATCTCTTCTGCCAATCCAATGCTCAGGGAAATGGTCATCCAAAAATTTCCGCACAGCAACAGCACAGTGAGGGGTGGGGGCGCTCCATATTGTTCGAAAGTTATTCCATTTTCTATTAAATTGTCACTTCATAACAACGCAGCTATCATAGGATCAATTGTACCATCCAACAATTATAAATAGGTGTTTCCATTGAGATTTCCTCAATGAAGAATGGTCCAACAATATGGTCGCCCAAAATTCCTGCGCAAACATTCAATTTTTCAGGAGTCTTGGTATGAAATTCCCTGATAAATGAGGATTCGTATCACTTCAGTAATGACAATTGTGTCCATTCACTTCGCCATTTAACATAAATGTGCATTCGGAGAAACATGTATTGTAGAGATGATTTCGGTTCAATAGAAGTTGTTCACTAAAGTATTTGCAAAATTGGTTACGGCGATCAAAGTCATCCTCATGTAACTCTTGAACAATCATTATTCGATGAAGACTAGAACGGATACGCCAAAAGGTTGAGACACAGCTTTAATCGACTGCTTATTGTCCATCTGTACGTGACCCAAAACTGCTTTATCCCGTACTTGGGCAATTACTTCACGTTTGTTATTTAAAACCGAACCCATTGCAACGAACTTGTCCATCAGTTGTTTAACGTACTGGTGGATTACGTTTTTTCCTGGATGATTCACATTGAACATTCGTGCTGTAGCTATAGCGCAGTCATGATTTCGATAATAAATTGCAACAATTCCTACCCTTTCCGCATTAGAAACACGATTACACTTTCAATAACAGGTTGAAACTAACGGTACCGTGGTCACAAGCAAGAAACGTTGACTTTTTTGTCACAGTGACGTTTTGTTATTTTAAAAAGAGTTAATACTTTAATTCGAATAAACTTTTCCTTGTTTTGCTTCAGATTTTCTACTTGTGACCTTTTGTAAACTGATCGACACATCAAAAAATAACTCGTGTGGAACACCACGCGACCTTCCAACCTACAAAATGGAAATTAAAAGAAATGAAATAGTCTTGATAATATTTTTCTAGGATAACTATGCAACATCTTTTATAAGAAGGTAATAATAGTTTAAAACTTCATGGCAGACAGCGGCTAATAGACATCTAGATGCTAAATTAAATTAAAGGAAATAAAGTAATTTTAATTTCGACTTTTACCTTCCAACATACATATACATATGTAGCTATAGAAAGTTATGCAACCGAATTATTTTTCACTATCGCTAAATCGACTTATTAGCTCATTTTCGACCAAGTTTCACCAATATTGGTGTGTGTGTGTGTGTGTGTGTGTGTGTGTGTGTGTGTGTGTGTGTGTGTGTGTGTGTGTGTGTGTGTGTGTGTGTGTGTGTGTGTGTGTGTGTGTGTGTGTGTGTGTGTGTGTGTGTGTGTGTGTGTGTGTGTGTGTGTGTGTGGGCGGGTTTAGTTGGATAGGTAGGTGCGTTGGTGGGGTGAATGGGTGGGTGGATTGCAGGTGGGTGGCCCGGTAGCTGGGTGGGTGAGGGTGGGAGGGTTGGGTGAGTTGGTTGTCTGGTTGTTTGGGTAGGTAGGTGGGTGGTCGGTTAGGCGGTTGGGCGGGAGGGCGGAAGGGCGGGTGAGTAGGTTGTGTGCGTGGTGTGGTAATGGTGGTGTGATTCTTGTGTGGTGTGCCGTGTGCTGGGTGGTGTTGGGATGGGTGGGTGAGTTGGTTGTCTGGTTGTTTGGGTAGGTAGGTGGGTGGCGGAGGCGGTTGCGAGGCGGAAGGCGCGTGGTAGGTTGCGTGCGTGCGTGTGAGTATGCGTGTGTGCGTGTGTCCTTTTTGTGCGTGTGCATGCGGTGCGCGGTTGCGTGTTGCGTGGCGGTGTGCGTTGGCGTGCGCTGCGCGTGTGCGCGTATGCGTGTGAGCGTGCGTGTTTGCGGTGCGGTGTGCGTGCGTGCGCGTGCGCATCTTGCGTGCGTGGTGGCGTGTGCCGTGCGCGTGGCGTGCGAGTGCGCGAGGGCGCGTGTGGCGTATGCGTGTGCGCGTGTGTACTGTGCGTGTGTGCGGTGCGCGTGTGCGCGTTGCGTGCGTGTGCGTTACGTGCGCGTGGCGCGGTGCGCGTGGTGTGCGTGCGTGTGCGCGTGTGCATGTGCGTGTGTGCATGAGTGCGCGTGTGCGGTGTGCGGTGTGCGTGTGGGTGTTTGCGTGTGTCGTGTGTGCGCGTGTGCGTGTGTGCGTGTTTACGTGTGTGCGTGTGTGCGTGTGTGGTGTGTGTGCTTGTGCGCGTATGCGTGTGTGTCGTGTGTGTCGTGTGCGCGTTGTGCGTGTGTTGCGTGTGTGCGGTGTGCGTGTGTGTGTGTGTGCGTGTGTGCGTGTGTGCGTGTAGTGCTGTGTGTGTGTGTGCGTGGTGCTGTGTGTCCGTGCGTGCGTGCGTTCGTGCGTGTGTGTGTGTTTTTGTCTGCGTGTGTGTATGTGTATGTGTGTGTGTGTGTGTGTGTGTGTGTGTGTGTGTGTGTGTGTGTGTGTGTGTGTGTGTGTGTGTGTGTGTGTGTGTGTGTGTGGGTGGGTGTGTGTGTATGCATGTATGTTAGTATGCTCGATAACTCCAATACGAAAATACCTACGTACTTAAAGTTTTTTATTCAAGCTTGTTTTCATTTGGCTTAGAGTTGATTAGATATTGGGAGAAATCCAGCGGCAAAGAGGGAGGATTTATTAGAGGTAGGTTGTGGTTTTTATGAAATATTAAAAAACAGCTGTATATTTAAAAGATATAAAAATACATGGGTATAGACCTGTAAGATATCGAATTATTATGTTCTATGCAATATTTTAATATGACGCGTAGACTAGCGGCAAAAAAATTCCTAAGGTAGAATGTAAGTGTTAGTTCAAATTTCTTCATTACCTGAATAACGATTAATTTTATTAGAAGTGTTAGACGTATTTTTTAAAGAAAATTTAATTTTGCATAATTTTGCTTACAAAGTTTTTTAATGTAAAGCGTAATAAATGTAAAAATTAAATAAATATGAATCTGAAGCTATATTATCGATATTTTTATAGAAGCGGCTGGCTATGGAATTTTTTTTTTTTACATTAACATGTATTTATGTGTAAGAATCTCTATCTGACATGAAGTTTTGAATGTCATTCTGACATAGATTCCTGTTTTTGTTTTAAAAATCTTGCCTGTTTTCGTATAAAAAGGAGGTTTCATAGTTATCCTAACAAAATTGAAGTTAAAATTATTTCATAGTAAAATTCTTATTTTTTTTGGGTTTTTTAATGGCGTGTGTTAAATCATACAATCTAAACGTTTCCATAACACTTACACTTATCTTCATCAGTAGTAATATTATCTATTAGAATTGTTAAGAGGTGTTGAAACAATTTTATCAAAGTTGAAAAATTAAAACATAAACATTAGCCTGCTATTAATATAAAAGTTTAAGAAACGTATAAAGCAAGTATAGAATTAAATTTGGTAAAGAATAACCAGGTCATTAAAAATTAAATATTGTTAAACTTACATCATAACTTTATGATTAAATTTTGTTAAATGTGTTTTTTGGCTGCCATTTATCATTGTTAGCCTTCGACTCTTACAGTGTGTTCTGATTTGTCATTTTTAAGACAGTGTAACAATATTTAATTTTTAATGACCTAGTTATTCCATACTAAATTTAATTCTATAGTTGGCTTTATACTTTTCTCAAACTGTTATATCAATAGGAGGCTGATGTTTATATTTTAATACACCATTAAAAAACCCAAAAAAAATAAGTATTTTATTATGTGTAACGATGGTGAAAGTTTACATTTTCATATAAAACTATTTCATTTCTTTTAATTTAAGTTGCCATCTAGATGTCTATTAACCTCTGTCTATCATGAAGTTTTAAATGTCTGTTTCACATCGATTATTGTTTTTACGTTTACAGTGTTGCCTATTTTGAGCTTCTTATAAAAGATGTTGCATAGTTATCCAAAAAAAAATTATTAAAATTATTTCATTTCTTTTAATTTCCATTTTGTAGGTTTGAAGGTCGTGTGGTGTTCCACACCAGATATTTTTAGGATAACTATGTTTTTATACGTTCATAACGAAGACTGGCAACACTGTAATAACAAAAACAGTAATCTATGTCAGAACGACGTTTAAAACTTTGTCACATAGAGAGTCATATTTATAAATACATGTTAGCGTAAAAAAAAATTCGAAGCCGCCCGTTTTTATAAAAATATTGATAATACAGCTTTTACATTTTCAATGATATTTATATAATTTTTACGTTTATTACGCTTTAGATTAAAAACTTGGTAAAGAAAAGTTGTGTAAAATTAAATGTTCTTTTAAAAATACGTCTGCACTTTTTCTTATAAAATTAATCGTTATTCAGACAACGAACAAAATTTGAATTAACACTCAAATTCTACTTTAGGAATTCTTTGCCACTAAATTACGCGTCATGTCAAAAAATTGCATAGAACATAATAAATCGATATGTTTGCAGCTTCTTTAGAAATATTTGATAAAAACGAAAAACTGCCCCTAATAAACCCCCCTCACCGCTACTTGATCTCTCGCAAAATCTAATCAGCTCTAAGCCAAATGAGAACAAGCTTAAATACAGAATTTTAAGTACGTAGGTATTTTCGTTTTGGAGTTATCGTGGAGACTAACATACATACATTGGAAGCTGATGAGGTCATGTGTAGTACATAAAAAACTTAAAAGAAACAGGGCATTTGTGTATAAACTATAAATTGTGAACTTTTCGTTTTTCGCCAATAATTCTGTCAAATCTCAAGTGATTTCCAAAAACGACGCATCACTGTATTTGCAATGAAAAGTGCTTTAAAATAATGTGTCGCAATAGCTACATTTGAAATTTTAAAGTTGGGATTGGTAAGGGTGGGGGGAATGGACATATCGAGTTGGTTTCACTGTACAAAAATTTCCCCCCAAGAACAAAAATCGACGGATCTCGTCGAATTTAGAAATACTTTTCGGTTTTTTTATTGTAGGGGGGAGGGGAACCCTGTATGTTGTTTCTAAAGTTAGGAGGTTTGGGGTGTACTGAGCTTCAACAAAAATTATTTCTTCCCTTCGTTCGTGCTTCTCCTCCTCATACTACTTTTTATAAAAAGTACGATAAAATATTTCGCTAAAAAACGGCATAAAAACCGTCCAAAAACGTTGTGTTTAAATTTATTTTATTCTATTTTAGAATTACAATATTGTTCATAAGCACTCAGATGCTGGCATAAATTGGCCTTCATGGCTAAGAGTAATCAAAAATTGCTAAGCAACGATTGCACTAATTATTCAAACAAGCTTCGGTATCGAACATTTGTTAACGTTAATGAAAATTATACATTAATATTTATAGAAATTAAAAGTAGGTGCACAGTATCCCTAACAACATCAATATTTCCAACTATCTACACAACACTAAAATTTGCATCGGCACAACTCTCACAAACTTGCCGGAAATACTAAATATTTTGCTTGAAAGTTTTAGAAACTAAAATAGAATAAGACGTTGTATGTACCTCGTGCATAACAGTCGATTAGGGCTTTCGGGAGGTTAAACGCCCTACTTCGTCGGGCGTTAAACATTTTCTCGTGCCATAATGTCCTGATTATACCTTTAATCCATAAATAACCATTTTAATTCTTATTAGAACGAACATATTAACTTTTAGTTTTCTTTTTTAATTTTTTGTGCAGACAATTTTCTTTAATTAGGAAGGTATTTACGTTATTTGTCGTTAACATTTCCTTTGATAAATTCTTGTCAGCAACGGCATATCAACTTCTGGTTTTACGACTTACATTTTACAATTATAAGGCAATATAGCGCTTATATTAAAAATTAGGTATGTGCAAGTTTTATACAGGTGCAGACTAATTTTTTTCTTAGTTAAGGTGAATTCATTTTTTTTGTGATCATAAGGCAAATTAGTGCGCGCATTAAAAATTGGGTCTGCGAATGCCCAAATTCATATTTTATTTGTTAAGGTATTTTTATACAAGTTTAATCACAGGTCAAATGTAAAAGTTCTGCCTATATTTTTTGTAAATTAGGTTTGTGCATGCTCAGATCAACTTTTTTGTATGCTGTGAAATTTGCACGAATTTTCATTGAAATGGTTGATGGTCACTCGTACTTTACATGCAGTTTACAAGTGGTGGCATACCACATTTTAATTCTTGAATAATATCAAATGTTTTTATGGCTGTAATTAGACTAAGGTCGGATTTATATTTATTTCTCATTATTTTGAATGATTCATTGTCATTTGTTGCGCTCAGCCGGATGTAAGGTTAAATATCAGGCGGGCTTTGCTTCTTTCTTTTTTCTGTTAGAAAACGTTCTTTGCCTTTTTAGTCATGAACACAACAATTATCTCATTATAATCGGTAACTTTAAGGAAAATACATACATATTCCCAGCGGCGGTCTAAGACTTTTTGAGGCCCGGGGCGAACTTTAATTTTGGGCCCCCTGACGCCCTCCAGAATTAAATATTTACCGAATTAAGCACAATGTAGATGGAAAATCAAATTTTAATCAATATTTTTACCACGTTATAAACAGATTTACAAGTGAAAAACAAGCAATGACACTAGACAAGTATTTAAAATTATACTAATTTCAAATTATTTTATTACACTATTTATTACACTAAATTTATTAATTACGTCATCAAAATCCAAAACCGACGCTACTTTTCTTTCTATGGACAAAATAGCCAGACTGGTAAGTCGTTCTTCAGTCATGGTCGATCTAAGATAATTTTTGATTAGTTTAAGTTTTGAAAAACTTCTTTCGCATAACGCCACTGATACACTAATTGTTAGGAAATACTGAAGGATTAGACATAGGTTGGGTATGGATTCGGTAAAGTCCCATTTAATAATAAATTCAAAAACTTTTTTAGCGGTCCATGAAGCAGCTTCCTCTGTTGCAGTATTAGTTGCGCAATCTTTAGACTTCTTTGTATACTTCTTCCTTGTCAAAGTCACCGTAGACTAGGTTGAGCTTTTCTATGGCCTGTTCAAGTTCATTTTCAGATGCTTTCAGGAGTTTTGGTTGTACAATATGGAAGGTGCTAGATATGTTTTCCATAGCAGTGGATCTTGCAGCCAATTCTTGAATAAATCGATCCAAGCACTGGAACATAGACCTGCGAAGCTCCTCTTGTAAAGTTAAGCCGGCGCCAGCAGATATTTCTCCGGGTAGATTCTTTTTTACTTTTCACCTGCCACGTCTCTCAATATCTATTCCCATTTCTCTACATTTTTGCGTGCCAAATTGTATAGCCTTATTGACCAGCGAATTTCTTTCCTCGATAAGAAACAACTGCAGTGCCTTCATTTTTGTCAAACCCATGTCAAGTATGATTTGAGGTGTTTGTAAATATTTCTTCCAAAATCATATTCCAGAACTCCAAGTAGCATAAGAATGTGAAGTCACATATTGCAGGAAGTAGTACGCTTGCTGCAGACCTAGTATCCAAGTTCTCCTTCGAGGGATTACACATTTCTTCCAACGTAAGGACCAGTTGTTCTATATTTTGTCTGACAGCTTTAACGGAATCATGATGAGCACTCCACCGTGTATCAGACAATCTTTTTAAAGTTTTCCCAACCTTTTGTATTAGTATTTCCCATCTATGGGTAGAAACGGAAAAGAATGAATATAATTTTTCTAAAGTGCCGAAACAGGTTACACTTGATGGAACACTTGCGAAACTGGGGCCCCCCTTAGGTGTGGGCCCGGGGCGGACCGACCCTGCCACCCCCCCCTTAGTCCTCCAGTGCATATTCCGACTATAAGACTCTCATCAATTTGGTTTATGAACGTAATCGTTATATATAGGCTTTCGTAGTAGCAACACAATATTATTTTATATTGTATACCTCGTTAAGGTAAGATTCATTCTAATGCTTGCTTATGTCTTATGGAAGAAATTACAGAGGTTTGTACTGTTGGGATCCGATAACTATAAACATAATTCTATAAACTCTTTAACTACTTCTTACTTTTGTAAACTGCTACACTAACTGGAAATCGCACCACGTTGATACCTACTGATATCATTCTGGATAGCCCGAAGATCTATTTATAATCAAATCAGACGACAGCAAGATTCAAAGCTAAGTTAAACATTGCCATTAAGCTTTTGTGAATAAATACTTTTAACGCTTCTCCTGTTTGTGAATGCAAATAAACCTGAATCTATAGATATTAATGTACAGCCCTGGCTACCATACTTTGTTGTTGCTAACCTTTAAATAATTATCTGTAATTTTTGTTTTAAATGCCCCATTTTAAAGTCCAATCTGTTTATCTGTGCTTTTTGAACAAAGTCAATCTTGCAGTGCTTCGTTTAGTTTGAATAATTTTTGTAAATGTAGAAAAAAACCTGTACAGGGTAATGCCTTCGTCCTTCCAGCTCCTTATGTGTATTACTGCTATATGAATATTAACCCTCTAATGCTTAAGTATCTGTCTATCTGATTAAGATATAGTAATCTATTATTGAGTGCTTAATAATTGATTAATTTTATTACTGGTGAAACGCTTTGTACCGGGTGGCCATCTAGAGCGGACGCCGGCTATATCTCGGGAACTGCCAATCTAACAACATTGGAAAAAAATACTGATAGGTAAATCGGCCAAGGGACAGCGCTGGCAATTATTTTCAAGTAGGAAGATGTCCCCTAAAGAGCGTACACCAACCCCAAATTAGAAAATCGGTTCTTTCTCATAAATCGGCATTATAAAGGTAAGTCCAAAATAGCTTTATTATAAAATACGTAAGCTTAAAAACATGTTTTTTGAATGTTTCTCTATTTTGTTGAGTGAGGGGTGGGGGAAGAGGTAAATATTCACTTGAAAAAATTCCATAACTTCTTTTTAACTCAACCGATTTTTATAAACCGAGTCTCGTTTGAGAGATGCTTCTAATAAAGTATTAACATTGTCGGTTTATTTCTTTTCTACTCAGTAGATGTGTTCTGTGACAAGGTCGTAAATTTGTGTAATTTTCTCGAAAATTTTAAATGTAACGGTATAATTTTTTTAACTCACGAAAAGAGCGTGAACAAAATATAGAAATAGGTGAAAACCGCAGGTTGATCTCTACTTTCGTTATACAGACATGAAAAAAATAAGTGCAAAAATATCTTTTACAAGTAACAGAATTAGAGAGCAGGTTTATCTATTATTAATTATTAAAAGGACCGATGTTACAAAAGAATGGTGTGCAACAATCCTAATACCAAGCACTAGTAGCGCCTCAAATGTTCAAGTTGTTACCCGTACTGTTCAATACAGAGCTACAATATATCACGCATAGATGGCCTAATATTTGTTTTATTGATATCTTTGGTTGGAAAAGAGATAGGAAATTGCAGTTTGCGCTGACTTTTTAGGAATATTGTCCTCTATGTAACTATGTAAAAAGATACAGCGTACCATTTAAAAATTTCATGATAATGCGCAAAAACTGTTTTAATGTCAAACAGCTCCCTCTAGCTACCACGGCAAAATATATTTGGACAATGTTTACGCAGCATATTATTAAGTAAGAAGAGCTATTTTAAACAAGATCTAGTTTGTTCAATTAAGTTAACTCATACCGGAGTTATTGCTATTTAAATAATAACATGTTTGTCGTTCCCCCGCCACTACATTTTATAAGAATAAAATTAGCTAACGAAAATAGTCAAAAATTTCCAGTGTTTACTATGGAAATATTTAAAATATGTCTTTACTTGCATTTTCTGAGAATGGGTCAATTTCATGATTGACCATAACAGTTACGCCCCCTAGCAGCCGTCTTTCGAACTTGAATTTTCAGCTCTTGGCCGGACTACATATTAGTATTTTTCCTCCAATATTGTCTGATTGACAGTTCCCGAGATGTAGCTTGCGTCCATTCTTGGTTACTTGGTTACTCTCAGGTCTCGCGCAATAGTTCTATTACTTAGGTGAGGATTAAACTGCACATAATCTAAAACATTAATAATTTCCTTTTCGGTGCGTTCCCTGCGTTGTCTGTGGAATACTGGAACATGAACGTTTTTAGTTGTTCGCAAACAATGGATACCTCGAATAAAAACTTGTTTACACGGGTGGCGTCTATCAGGATATTGTTGCGCATTTACCCTTGCAGCAACTGTAGCATTTCTCATGCATTCAAGATTAACACCTATCATCTCGAATAACGATTCGTTGCTATAAAGCATTTTGTAACACTAAAAGACAACGCAACACGAACAATAACACGAAATGGTACGAATACGATTTGGAAAATCAAGAACAAGCTTTGAAAAATAGCAACTTACTGACACTGACATGAAACTAAAATATTTTAATATTTTGATGTACTGCTTTCAATTTTGTTTTCATAGCGTACTAACGTTTATGGCAGATGCCTTCGCTAAGAAATGATTATTATTTGCGTAGGTTGCATTTTATTCTCTTCTTGTGCATACATTGTTTGTTGCGAGAAAGATGTCGGTTTTCATCAATATTTTCCAAGACATGTTTTATGTTTTTTTGTATGGAATCGTCGGAGATCGCCTGAGGTCGAACTTGTTTTTTTTTTTTGATACCGCGCATTATAAACTCTTGCAGTTGAATTCTTCACTCATTCAAAATATACAGCAAGCATAACAAGTGTTATTTCATCTGTTAAGGGCGTTTTGAAATGAACAGTTCGTTAATCAAACACGAAACAATTTAATGGAGCTACTATTATTTTGACGAAAATCAATATTTGAACTGACTATTGTTTTGTGTTATTTTTGGCATTTCAAGACCTACTTGTTTTTGCTTGGGTGTTATTCTGTCTATGCGTGCGAAATTGCAGCTCTGTATAGAACAGTACGGGTGACAATTTCAACATTTGAGGCGTCATTAGTTCTTGATTATTAGTGCTGCTGCACACCATTCTTCTATAAGATCGGTCCCTTTTATCCGCTCTAAGTTAAATAGGCAGAGAACGCAGGCAAGTGGCAGAACAGTGAGTGCAAATAAAAATAAGTGCGCGGCTCACAAAGTGGGAGGAGCGAGCGAACGCCGTCCAGCACGCAGAAACCGCGAGCTTCTCGAGGTGGGCGAAGTGATTCCGCGACTCCACTACCGCGCCCGCGGAGTTTTTCGCGCTTGAGAAATTTTTCGCGGATCCGCGTGGGCGTGATCAGCGTGACAAATAAGCTAAAAATAGTTATTTTAAGAAACAATCAACCATATAAATAGTGTAAATAAACAATAAACAATGTACATAAGTTTAAGATTAAATGTAAATAAAACAAAATAGTGAGTAGCTTAGTTATAAATTCTAGTGTAAATTCTAGTGTAAATGCTAAGTGAAAAAACAATTAAAAACAAAACAATTATAACAAATTATATACAAATGAACGAAGACAACATAAATAAAACGGACAACATACAAGTCCACATCACAGACCCCTCCATGCCAATGGAAAACTTGAACATCCAAGAACTGCAAAAGGACCTAAACCAAATACAACACTTAATCAACATAAAAACAACACACGTAGAACAAAACAAAACCCAACAACCACGAACGCAAAGCGCACCCAGAACAACTAAACAAAACTCACAAACCCAAACCACACAAGAAGAACAAATGATAGTTGACGAACAAGAAAAACCACGAAAAAACAAAAGAACCTACAAACACTTACAAATAGCACCTCCAACCAGAGCCACGTCAAATAAATACCAAATACTAGAAATCCAGGACACTGAAGAAACAAATACACAAGACACAGATCCCGCGGAAAACAATAAGGAAGAAAACAACGAAGAAAAGCCGCCACCCGTCGTGCTGAGAGAAACAACCAAATGGAACCACATTGCGACGATACTAAATAGCAGAAAAATAAATTACACACGAGCACGAGCCGTAAGCGACGGCACCAGCATACAAACACCTACCACAGCGGACTACAGAGCACTAACCAAGCACTTCGACATCAACACCATTCAATACCATACGTACAGGCTAAAAAGCGAACAAACACTAAAGGTAGTACTGAGAGGACTACCGACATTCCTCACAGAAGAGGAAATTAAAGAAAACCTCTCCCTCCAAGATTATGAAACAATAAAATGCGCACGTATGATGGGCAGAGAAGGAAGGCGTATGCCACTTGTCTCAATAGAAATAAACCGAAAATACAAATCTATCTACAGCCTGAAACAGTGTTTCCACCTAGAAATCACTGTTGAGTCACAATATAAAAAGAAATCCACAGGCTAATGCCACAGATGCCAAAGATAGGGCCATGCCCAAACAAACTGCAAACCAGACTACAAGTGTCTAAAGTGCGGGAAAGACCGTTCAACTCACTTTTGCGAGAAACCAAAAACAATTTCAATAAAATGCGCGAACTGTGACGGCCCACACCCAGCCAACTACCAATACTGCAAGACAAACCCCAGAACTCACCCCAACCCAAACAAGCAACCACACACTCCAAGATCATTCAGCGAAGCACTCAAAACAATCACAGAATCAGAAAGCACATCAGACACCGCAACACAACCAACCACAACAAAAACCCCAAATACACAAAATAGAGAGCTTTTTATACAATTTAGTTCACTAAACCCATCTGAAACCCAATCCTTAAATTTCCTATCGACAACAACCTCTCTCCTAAAAGAAGTATCCCTATGAAATATACACCAAGAACCCCAAAAAATCTAAACATATCCTACTGGAACCCTTTCCAAAAAAACCCAAGAACTAACCCACTTCCTTACCACCCACAACTTCGATATAATGCTGATAGGCGAGACACACCTCACTCCGAACCAAAACCCAAAAATCCCGAATTACAACTTCTACAAAACTGACAGAAAAACCGGAAGAGACGGAGGAACGGCCATATACATAAAAAAACAGCCCACACACTATTACCAACCACCCACAACCAAAAAATGGAAACAACTACAATAATTGTACACACTACAACCCAACACATACACATCCACGCAGCATACCACTCACCACAGAGAGGAACCGAACCATACTTTCACCCCGGAAACCTAGACAATTTACTAAAACCGAACCAACCAACCCTCATCACCGGAGACCTAAACGCCAAACACAAAGAATGGAATTGCAAAAAAGAAAACAAAAGAGGAAGACAAATGAAAAAATACTTAGACAACAAAAATGCAATAGCCGCAGGACCCAAAGACCCAACGCACACAGACAATCAAGTAGGCCAGGACATACTTGATATAATGATCCTGAACAACATCACTCTCGACTACCACATAGAAACAACAACCGAACTATCATCAGACCACAATCCCATAATAATCAAAATAGGAAAAGGGCAAGACCAAGACACCCAAACCCTCACTAACACCAACTGGGAACTTTTTAGAAACGAACTTACACTCAACAACGAACCAATCACCAACACAGCAGAACTAAACGAAGCAGCAGCACATCTCAAAAAACAAATCAAGTCAGCCCTCGAAAAATCTACCAGCACAAAACACATCAAAATCTCCATGCCCAAGATACCACAATATCTAATCGAGAAAATAAAAGAAAAGAACAAAGCCCGAACAAAGTACTACCGCACACTGGACCCAAAAAACAAAACAGAACTAAAGAAACTCACACAGTCAAAAATGAAGTACAGATCTACAGGAACGAACAATGGGACAAGAAAATATCAAACCTAAACGCACAAGACAACACAATATGGAAAATGGCGAGAACACTAAGAAGAACACACACGGAAATACCTCTAATAAACCAACAAAACTCATTAGCAATAACGAACGCAGAAAAAGCAAATGCAATAGCGGACGCGATGGAGCAACTATTCAAACCACACCCTACAACCTCCCAATAACATCAAAACCCCCAAGTGCAATAAGATACATAACCCGAATAGCAAACAAGGTCCTAGAACTAAGACACTTCCCCGACACCTGGAAGGAAGCAGACACCATCCCTATGCACAAAACTGGAAAGCTAAAGCAAAACCCGTAAAGCTGCAGGCCGATAAGCTTGCTAAAGACCACGGCCAAAGTAATAGAAAAAACAATACTCACTCGACTAACAGACTTCACCAAAAACAATAACTTAGTCCCCACACAACAACACGGCTTCAGAACTGAAAATAGTACCATCCACCAACTCCTGAGAATCACAACCAAAATTACAGCAGGATTCAACAACCGAAGATCAACCGCATCAGCCTTCCTGGTCATCGAGAAAGCTTTTGACAAAGTATGGCACGAAGGACTAATCACCAAAATGCAAAATCTAACCATCCCCACAGCATACATCAAACTCATCCAATCTTACCTCAAAAACAGAACATTCCAGATAAAAATCAATACCGAAAAATCAACCACAAGACCCACAGAAGCAGGAGTACCACAAGGCTCACTGCTAGGCCCGCTGTTATACAACTTATACACAGCAGACATTCCCACACTAACAACAGCAGAACTCGGACTCTACGCAGACGACACAGTCATCTACACACAATCACTCAAACCGGACCTAGCAGTGAGTAAATTACAAAAAGCACCAGACAAAACAACAAAATAGCTAAAGAAATGGAGAATACAGATAAACGAAGCAAAAACAATAGCAATACACTTCACGAGAAAAAGAACCTAACCCACAAGAAACTTAAAAATCAACAACAATAGAATACAATGGACAAACACAGCAAAATACCTGGGCATCACACTCGACTCCAAACTATCCTACACAAAAACAAACTCCCACTACAAACCAAAACCCTAATACTCAAATTAATAATCATCCCCTCCCTAACATACGCCGGAACAATATGGTCCCAAACCTCCAAGAAAAACATACAAAAATTACAAGGACTACTAAACAAAACACAAAGAATAATAACAAACGCACCATGGTACCTACGAAACTAACAATTGCACAAAGATCTACAGATACCGTCAATCCAAGAAATCATAGAACAGCAAAAAACAAAAACAACACTCAACGTACAACAACACGACAACCAAACAATCAAGGAAACAATAAAAATAACCGAGTTCAACTACAAAAGATACAAAATGCCACTAAGCAAGTAAAACAAACGAAACCAACCACAATTAAACATGGTTAAAACACGACACACCAAGGAGAAAAGGAGACAAACGTCTTCGCCTCGACAATTACACATACGCGAGCTCTACGTTAAGGATACGCCCACCAGGAGACATTTAGTATTTTACATTTTATTCCTTTGTCTAGCTTAATAATTAATAAATTTTAATAATTAATGACAGTTAAACCTGCTCTCTAATTTTGTTGCTTGTAAAATATATTTTTGCACTTATTTTTTTAATATCTGTGCAAGGTAAGGAGATATCAACTTGCGGTTTTCACCAATTTCTATATTTTTTCACGCTCTTTAATTATACCTTTACATTTAAAATTTTCGACAAAATTGCAAAAATGTACGACTTTCTCACAGAACAACGTCTGCCGACTAGAAAAAAACTAATTAATGACAGTTAAACCTGCTCTCTAATTCTGTTGCTTGTAAAATATATGTTTGCATTTATTTTTTTAATATCTGTGCAAGGTAAGGAGATATCAACTTGCGGTTTTCACCAATTTCTATATTTTTTCACGCTCTTTAATTATACCTTTACATTTAAAATTTTCGACAAAATTGCAAAAATGTACGACTTTCTCACAGAACAACGTCTGCCGACTAGAAAAAAACTAAACCGACAGTATTAATATTTTATTAGATGCATCCGAGAAGTCTCTCTCCAGCGAGACATTTTTTCTCCCCTCTGCCCACATTTGACAAAATGGAGAAAAATACTGAAAAAAGAAAATATTTATAACCTTACGTAGTTTATAATAAAGATATTTTGGACGTAATTCCTATTTAAGAGAGAAAGTCGATTATCTAATTTGGCGTTGGTGTACGCTTTGCAGCCGCCAATCTTTCGAACTAATAAATAATTTATAACAATTTCTCTTTGCCGATTTACCTATTACTATTTTTTTCCAATGTTGTTAGGTTGACAGTTTCCGAGATAAATCCGGCGTGCATTATTAGTTAGCCACCAGGTACAATGTACCATACGTATAGAAGCCTTGTGTGTGGTCTATACAGTAACATAGACGTGCAATTATATTTTATTTCATACCTGTGCTTTAACCTCATTCACAAGATTAAAAAAAAATTAGCTTTGGGTTATCCGAAAGAAAAACTAGACACTTAATTTTATTCCTTTTATTCGATTCAATAATTTACCATACAGACTTAGTTCTCAAGTTTTATTTGTTAATTAAATATATCAAAGTAGGTGATGTACCGAATTTTTCATTTCATTGTGCTACGTTTTAATTTAAAAAAACAGCAATCTAAACGTTTAGATTTCTTTGTTTGGGGGTTGCTTTAGTGTAGTCACCACGGAGTTCTACGGCGAAGCGGCATATAATCCTTAATTTCTAATACAGTGATACTATGTAAGTCAATATGAGCAACATTTTATAAATATTTTTAAATATACAGGGTGCTCCAAAAGCAGTGGTGTACCAAAGTTATGTTTCTTAAATGGTACACCCCGTATATTATTGCATTTTCGAATGTTACATAAAAAATAAGTAGTGTGACCTACCTTTAGGACGCAATGCTCTTCGGCTAGCTCATGTTTGCGGAGCCTGAGGCATGAAAAACGATTTAACAGAGTTAAAACAAAAGAACTAAAACAGAGGGCGCCAACAGTCTCGAAGGCTGTAAAATAAAAATTTATTTATCAAAGTCAAAAATATTATAATTCTTTCTTTTTTTTTTGGTATATAATCGTCGGTACACTAACAAAATAATATTAATGGTGGTGGTCGCACCAATAAGGGTTACACCACAAAGAAAAAATTAATGTTACATTAACACTGGGAATAACACTAAGGCAATTAAACAAGCGCTTGCTTTATCCCAGAGTGACTACCCAAATATTTGATTGGACTGGTATGTCCCCCTTATTTAGCAGACAAATAGAAACAAGCTAATTGTACCTAATAACTATGAATTACTTACGCTGTTTAAAAAAACATATGCTGTAATAGAAACTTAACAGATTTCAAGTCTTAAATAATTATTAAATCGATATGAATACATTTACATGTTAAGGTGCTCCTTGAATAGAGAACAACATAAGCATTTGCATTTATATTTTACAAAATTACATAACGGTCATCAGAAAATTTCCAACGTGGAACTTAAAAAGTACTTGTCAGTAACTGAAGAGAAAAATTAGACATGCAACAATTAGCTAAGCTAAGCATTAATGTGACACATACATCCAGTTTCAACTGGTGAGGCAGAGAATTTACAGTTAATTATGTTGGCTAAAGGTCATTAATAAAAGCATGAAATCAGATTTGAATCTATTAGTGAGTACAAGACAGTAAGCAGAAATAGTAATCTAGTTCAGTCGAAGCATTAAAATACACACCGAGCAATACGTACACAAGTAAATTTAAAGATACATAATGCAATACAAAACTAGAGAGAAAGCGTCTATCTTAGGGTTAACCTGTCTCCGGTTTGGTTAAGAGGTCCTTTTACTGGATTCCCAGTCAATCAGCTCATGTAAACCTTCCGGAATAACCACAGATCTTCCAAATTAATGTCCCCAAAGAAGAACAATACCAAAAATATAAGTAAATGTAAACGTAAACATAAAACGTAAGCCTAAAACGACCTACAAAAATAGTATAAATAAAGTGTAAGAAATTATTTCTGAAACAAACCTGTTTTAATACAGATCGCTATGTCAATTAATCAAAATTAAATTCCATCGATTTTGTAAATACGCAAAAAAGGTATCGGTGAGCTACGGCACTTTATATTTAAAAGGTGAGAATCAAGTCTCTGGAAAGACAGATAAAAATAAAAGAAAAGTAAAAATAATGAACCACAGTAAACAGGATGTGAATATTTTGAATACAAAGCAATTTCAATCCCATATCAGTTTTGATGCTTTAAAAATTAGCAGAAATGTAATTAATTTCTTCACTCGTGTATTATGCCATATCAGCAAAAATCACTTCTGCTAACTCGCGGACAACCGCCCAACTATCTCACCATAGATGTTAAAAATGTAGAAAACCATTGACGTTAAAAACGTAAACGCTCAATGTCGGTTAATGAAAATAGATTAATTGATTAATAGGAATGGAATCTAATTATGAAATAATATTGTCACTAAGTGTTTTAATGTGTTTATGACAAAAATAAGTAACCGGTTTCGGACCGTAACAGTAGCACTTTCATAAGAGTTCCCCATACCTACATACAGAGTGTTTCAGGTTATATCAATTTTTCTGAAAACGTAGGGTTTTAGGAAAAATTAAATATCACGTAATAAAATTAACTCCAATAAATCTACTCTTAGATTTAAGTAAAATACTGTTCCCTTAGCCTATTTATTGACTGAATAGTAAACACATGGGTGTTCATTTTCTTCAGTTAAATTAGTAGAACATTCATACTGATATATTCGGCTTATTTTAAATGCGACACCCTGTATTTTATAGGCTTATCGTTAGCTTACTTAATTACCTTTCAACCTCTATAAGAGTTTCCTATACCTAAACCTTCAAATTTCCAACTTATTTAATGATTTTTGGAAGTTTTCTGTTTTCTGTTAAAGGGTATTCATTTTTTCAGTTAAATTAGTAGAACATTCATTCTGAAATATTCGGCTTATTGTAATGGAACACCCTGTATTTTATACGCTTATCGTTAGCTTACTTAATTATCTTTCAACTTCTATAAGGGTTTCCTATACCTAAACCTTCAAATGTTTAACTTATTTAATAATTTTTGGAAGTTTTCTGTTTTCTGTTAAAGGGTGATCATTTTTTTTCAGTTAAATTAGTAGAACATTCATACTGAAATATTTGGCTTATTTTAAATGGAACACCCTATATTTTATAGGCTTATCGTTAGCTTACTTAGTTATCTTTCAACCTCTATAAGGGTTTCCTATACCTAAACCTTCACATTTTCAACTTATTTAATAATTTTTGAAAGTTTTCTGTTTTCTGTTAAAGGGTGTGCATTTTTTTTTTCAGTTAAATTAGTAGAACATTCATACTGAAATATTCGGCTTATTTTAAATGGAACACCCTGTATTTTATACGCCTATTGTTAGCTTACTTAATTACCTTTCAACTTCTGTAAGGGTTTCCTAGACCAAAACCTTCAAATGTTTAACTTATTTAATAATTTTTTTTCTGTTCCTGTATCATTTGTAGATTGAAATATCCTCCCAAAATGCTTACTCTTAATGATACTTGGCTAATGTAACACATTTTCAACTTCAAATCGTAGTAAATTAATTTAAACGTTTATAAAGTTATTTCTGAACTAAAAATCGCAATAGATTTTTTATACTCTTATCTTTATTCTCGATAACCGTAACAAAAAATTGTCACCTTTCAAAGCTCTGGGATGCTTGGCTCGTTCAAGCGTAACCGATCACTTTCTATTTTAAAAAATTAAGTGAAACTTTAAAAAATCTATTGCGATTTTTAGTTTAATCTACATAATTCAACAGTTTCACAGAGTAAGGATAGAAGGCATGTACACAATGGAAACTAAAAGTTTATTTATATTGAGTGATAGTTTGCTCAAAAAATTAATAAGAATGTCTGTGTTTTCAAATTTCACAAAATTGTTTTAATATCTTTAACAATTTTGAAAGATTATTTTACTACAATTGACGAAGTGTTATCGAAACGTAGATTGTATAACTTAGATATACAGGGTGTCCCAACGATAGAGTAAAGTAAGTTTATGCTTAACTAGAATTATTTGTGTAAATATTGTATGGACCATGGGGTAGAGGTAAGAAGTGTGCATTTTTTTTAAATATTGGAAGTTATACAGGGTGTGCCAGAAAAGCAGGACGTGAAAAAGTATGATTTTTTTAAATAGAACACCCCGTATTTGATTTTAGTTTTTAATTCTACGTGTCCATACAAACATATTTTGTCATACAAAAGATTGGCTGAAAGTTTTTAGTTCTTGAGATATTCGCGTTTAAAGATTATTATGGTCATTTTCGTGGGGTTGATGAATGGGCAATTGTTCCGTTATTTCACAATAAAAAATTGATATTTCGTGTGAAAATGAGTGATATTATACTAACGTTTAGACCGAGTAGTATTTCTAATTTTCTCAACAGGGTGTTTGTTATAACCATTCAAATTTGAAAATTCTCAAATTAAAAAATCAGTTTTTTTAATTGCACACCTATATATTTTATTTCATTTTATTCGGGATTAAAAATCTATCATTTTGTCAAATATATCCTATATCTATCTTTGATAGTTTTCGAGTAATTTCGATTTTTCTCACTAGCTACGTTACATACGATACTATAACATTATTGTGGATCGTGGTAGCCATGGAAAACAATTGCGACGAAATAAAACAAACCACCTAAGCGAGAATATTAACAGTTTTATTAATGAGAAACAGTAATTCAATAATTATTCAACATTGCGTCTTAGTAAATGCTCAAATAGACGGCCTTCTTGCTGAATACACGTTTGATTTGGAGGTATCACATATCGTCGCTAATGTTCTAGAACTCACTTGGGGATTTTCTTGAATATTTAATAATATTTCAAGTTCTTTTTCTTCATTAGCTGCCCTTTTATTAACAACTTTACGTTTGAAGTATTTAACACTACCGCTAGAATCAAATCTATCCATCAAATTTTCCAAGCCAACAGTAGTAGGTATTCGACGTTCAGGATATTTCATTTTGTAGATTCGTTGTGCCAATAAAGGGTTTTTTTCAGCCTCGCCCAACACGTATATCATATCAATTAATTCATTTGTCGAATAATCCATAATTGATACAAGAATTGATAACAAGTTAAATGCGAAAACGACAAATTTAATATGTGTTTATTTTGACAAGTAGGAAACCTTTGTATCTTAGTAACGCAATTATTATTTTCCATGGCTACCAAGATCCATGCAATGCAATGTTATCGAAAATAAAGTAGCTAGTGTGAAAAAATCGAAATTACTCGAAAACTATCAAAGATAGATATAGGATATATTTGACAAAATGATAGATTTTTAATCCCGAATAAAATGAAATAAAATATATAGGGTGTGCAATTAAAAAACTGATTTTTTAATTTGAGAATTTTCAAATTTGAATGGTTACAACAAACACCCTGTTGAGAAAATTAGAAATACTACTCGGTCTAAACGTTAGTATAATATCACTCATTTTCACACGAAATATCAATTTTTTTATTGTGAAATAACGGAACAATTGCCCATTCATCAACCCCACGAAAATGACCATAATAATCTTTAAACGCGAATATCTCAAGAACTAAAACTTTCAGCCAATCTTTTGTATGGCAAAATATGTTTGTATGGACACGTAGAATTAAAAACTAAAATCAAATACGGGGTGTTCTATTTAAAAAAATCATACTTTTTCACGTCCTGCTTTTCTGGCACACCCTGTATAACTTCCAATATTTTAAAAAAATGCACACTTCTTACCTCTACCCCATGGTCCATACAATATTTACACAAATAATTCTAGTTAAGCATAAACTTACTTTACTCTATCGTTGGGACACCCTGTACAAATACACCATATAACAATAACCCAAAAAGGTAAGTATTTTAATATGTGTAATAATGGTGAAAGTTTGCATTTTCATAAAACTGTACTATTTTAAATTAAAAGTGAATGTGGGTATATTATACAGGGTAAGTCAGAAGTAGCTGTAACAAATTAACTCAAGCATTTTTTTTCGACACATTTTTGTTCAAATACATTTTGGGTAATTGGTAAACATTTTCTCTAATAATTTATCTGTGGGTATGACAAATGTAAATCAATGTATTCTTGACTCCTGCGAAGGCAGTTCTCTAGCAGGGCTAACAAAGTCATTTTTGAATACCCAGACCTATCTTATTCCGTTATTAACGCAGTATTAATTTCAGAAAAGCTGTCAGGATATGATAAAATGCATATTCATCTCTGATGCATACAAAATTGTGTAAAACACAATAAGCTTTAATAATTCTTTTAGAATGACGTAATTATACATTCAAAGGTCTGTGAAATATACGCCACATGGTAGATAAAATTTCCAAACTCTATACGTAGTCTAGCCTTTGTAAGGCGGTAGTTGAAGTTTTTTTGTCGTGATCTAACCCTTTCCTAGTATATGGAAGTGAAAGGTTAGGTTTGCCTCGTCAGCAACAATAACAAAGGGAAATGTTTTTTCATCGTACCCTGAAATAGGCTTTTCTTCGGCAATTTGTAACAAGTTATTTTCGAATTTGGATTTATTCCAAAAGGTACCACTAACAAACACATTTCAATCCGAAAATTTACCGAACGCACCTACATCCATATAAGTAAAATAATAATTTGCATCACTTGCTAAAATAACCAAAGAAAAAAATTTTTATACTCGTAATTATAACAAAGGGAACCACTGTAGGTTTAATTATTATGACATGTTTTCCGTCTACGGCGCCTGTGAAATTTGGGAGATTAGCATTCTTTTGGAAATTAAATGCAATCCCTTCCCATTTTTCTTTTGATGTGTCCCGCATGCATTCATTTTTCATTATGTTCCAAATCGAATCGCATATCAAATCAACAATGGCATTGATAGTAGAAATTCCAAGGCTGTAGGTGTAATGCATATCAGTTGCTAAATAACTAAAACAAAATATCTGAGTTTTTGCCTTTATTTTCATATTTTGCCGTACTATTAGTACAGAAATGATGTAAAATCGGCAGAGATGCCTTTGTGGGGTGCCGTGCAAAATTAAAGATACTTAAAAGCGACGAAAGAGCTAAATATGTGAAGAAGCATAATGATTCACTATGAAAACCTAAAGTTTTTGGAGCAAACGATGGACTTAAACTAGTAGGTTATACCTAATTTCTTAGGGTACAATTTCGTTGTCATCCTCTTCAAGTTGTAATTATTTAGAAACAGTTTTTTTAAATATATGGATGATCAAGTTGATGTGCCAAATGATGCTGATATATTGTGGGGATCTGAAAGTGAGTGCAAAGGTCTAGGTGGTGAGAAAGATATTACAGTAAAATAAAATAAAGAAACACAAGCTTTTCCTCGAAAAAAACCAAAGAAAGCTGATTATCCTGGATACTAAAGTATAATTACTTTTTTGACGAAGTGATAACCACGAACACAGGGCTTCTCTGGAATCCCTATTACCAACATTAAAACGTTTAATGAAACTCAAACATTTCAATTTCGTGCCGAAGTTCTTCGTGTAATAGTGAAAGCTAAAAATATACCTCCGCGAACAGGACCAAATATATATTCTTCTGGATCTGCGCTGCCTCCAAGAACATACCAGTATTATACTGACAACAGCAATTTTTCAAGACCTGAAACGTCTTCTACTTACTATTCTTCAGATCAAACCTCCATGTCTGGTTTGATGATTTTCCAAAGTTAATGGATGTTTGTGGGACACTGAACGACTAATAGTTTTTTTACAATATTAGAATTGAATTTATATTTTTCGCCTGTAAGTGTCTTAGTAGCTTCCGTTACTTAATAAAATAGTTTAACCTTCCGTCACGTAGGTCTCAGCATAATTATTTTGCGAGACGGTCGCAACGTATCATAATAGTACATACCACTTCGATTTGAAATTACGGCTAAATCAATGATTTTTTAGTAACACGTAAATTATGATTATTGGGCATATGGAGCTTCTTCTACGCATTATACATTTTTACACTTACTTCTTTGTTTAAAAAAATATAATTTGCTTTTCTAACAAGTACGTCAAATCACGGGAAAAATAAGTGACCGTCGCCGTCGCAATATATCAAGTTGATAAACGACTGGGATGTAGGTAACCATTATGATGTCTATGTATCTCAATTATTGTTATTTTCATACTTTTGTAATTTTCAAAATACATAATAACAAAATGGAAATATTAAAACTAGAAAATTATAACTGCTTTCGAACTTTTACTTTTATTACAAGTACTAACCACAAAATATTATAAAAAACGTTATCATCAAAAGTATCCACAAAATGAACAACCCAATCGCCCCTTGAGCTTTCTATTTCCTTAGAGCTCAGTGTAGCCATCTGTACACACTCTTGCAGTATGCTCGCCACATATACCTCCTTACAACTACTACAAATAACCTTAGGTAGCCTGGTCTTTCGAAATCTGTAGCAAACAGCACAACGACGACGTCTTATAGGAGCGGCATTCTCTACGACTGCTGGTCCCGCTTCCTCGTCCAGTTCTCCAGGTGGTCTGAATCTTCCTAGAGCTTCACTGAGGCTGTGTAGAATTACCTGAGTGTGAAGACTTCTCCTTGGTGGTTGTTGTAGGAACAATTCATGGTAGAGCTGTCGAAGAAAAAGTAAACGTCTGATTTTTTCTGTCCATTGCCGTTCCAAATTACTGTTGAATTGATTCAACATAGCAAAAAACCACCATTAGCTAACATCGTGTTTCTTGCAACGTTCTATGCGACGCAGAGCTTGTCAACAACGTCCAGTGCTGATTTGGTATAATTATAATATGTAATCATCTCAGAATTGTTAGCTGCTCCAGATTCTTCGTCTATCGCATCGTAAAAGTGCTGGGTCGATATAACAACATTTCTATTTTTCTTCGGCACAGTCCTTCAACTGTTCTCAAAATCGAAAATACTAAATTTTGTAGGCCGAATCTTTACATTCAGTAGATCTAGTGCGAGCTGAATTTTAATTTTCTTTATAGTGCCCACGAAAGAGATTCTATTTTCTTTCAGCTCAGTAACTTGTTTCGCATCCTTAAACTAGTCATCAGCGGTTACATTGTGGTCCGTACCGCAAATTGGTTGTGTCAACCTTCCAACAACATCCACTGGTTTGTTACTTTGCTGATACGGTCCCCCGGGTTGCTTGCCAGCATATATCTCAAGTTTATAGGTATAGAAAAGGTCTGAATAGCACAAATTATGACGTCGTATTTTGCGGGGTTGGACGGAATGTATTGTTTGAAATGGCAACGGCCACAAAATCTCTCAAGTTTTTCATCAATGGTAATACACTGGCCAAGAGAGCAGCTCTTTTTATAGTTGACAGCAAAGGCGCCGAGCATCAACCTATTGGCGTGTAAAGTTCCTGCAATATACACAAGTCCTATGAAGGCCTTCATTTCAGTCAAATTTGTGTACTTAGCGTCGCGTTCTCGAACAAAGCTCACAGCGAATGTACTGGTTTTCGTACTCAACAATTGTTTGCAACATTTCATCAGGGCGAAAATTACTCCAGGACTGTAGGACTAACTTAGCTTTTCATGCTTCACCTATGATGCCCGGGACACAACTTAGAAGGTTATGTGGTTGTGTGTGACGGTCCATCTGACATGTAATTTCATCCATTTTGAGGTTTTGTATTTCGTTATATCGTTTCGATCATCAATCCCACTTTCCTTAGAATCAGAATCACCAACTCTCTTCTGCTGCCTCATCTTTCGGGTCGGTATCGGCGTCAACCTCAAGTTCTTCTGCATCAGTATGGTTCACATCCGTTTTGTCATCAAAAAATTACCTCTTAACAGCTTCTACATCTTTGGGATCTTCCAGATTAAAACATTGATTCTGAGCATTATATTGTGAAGAATTAAGACAAAAACACCACTTAAAAACCAACTAGAAAAGCACTTACAAATTAAGTCCCGATTTATCAATTACATACAAAATGCTTTTAGTGGTTTATCTATAACGCCTGGGAGATGCTTTAGAAGGTTATGTAGTTGAGCGGCAACGGTTCGTCTGACATGGTAATTCGGTCCATTTTAAAGTTTTGTCTTTCCCTATATAACACAAACTCTCAAACTCTCTTCTGCTGACTCATATTTCGCGTCGGTATCGGCTTCATCCCCAACATCTTCTGGATCAGTAGGGTTGTAACAACCTTTTTTTTTGTGGTTGTATTAAAAAGTACATTAATTTAAGAATCGTTCATTTATTTGGCGTAATATTAGAAAAGTTTTTAATTATTCATATGTAGAATTGAGAAAGGCAATTTAATTGGCATTTCCTAGAACATATCTTTTGGGTGTAATATTTCATAAAGAGTTATATTATTCTTAAAAAATTGGATTGATATTATTGTATCCGCGCAACGCATGAAAACTGTTAGGGGGAAATATTCATTTGAGTTATTCTGAATTTTTTTTTTCAATTCACTTGTTGCTAAATGTATAAGCATGCAGCATGTAGTTGTGGGGAATTTTCCCTAAATATTTGTGTAAAGTGCCATCGGTAGATGGTAAGTTATTTTTTCTCATTATAGTTAAAACTAAAGCCTTTGCTTTTTTTTAGGCACTTTATAACTCACTTTTAATTACTTACTTTTAATTACTCACTTTTACTTACTTTATAACACTTTTATATTTTATGCGTTTACACCTTTTGCATACTTTAATAATGCATATATTTTTTAATTGTAATGGAGTTAATTTTTAATTTTTACTTTTAAAGTACCATTTTTTAACTACCTTATTTTACTTGGTTTACATCATAAATCGCAATTTTTTTACATACTAAAAACGTCAAAGTAATGCATTGATTATTATGGATTCAAATTATTAAGAATAAATTATCAAGATAATTCCATTGGGGAGTGGCTGGTAACCTAGGATCTGGAGATTGCACCTCAATGATGCTATAACTATTTCATCCATTTGACCGTTCCGTTTCATGTGTCACCAGTGGTAATTAATACATATACAGAACTGTTTAAAGGTATGATTTTTTAGTAATTAACGAATAGATTTAAGACTTTTCCATTACAATTTATAATTAAATAAACTTTAGTGTGTCCTGTAATTTTATTTTCATTTTGATTAATGTTGTATTATTATTAATAAACTTGGTTTAGCTGTTCCAATAACGTAACGTATTTTTAAAATAGCTTGGCGCCCGAGGTATCATTTTATTGTTTTTATTTACATTACATATTTTTCTTATTAATTAAGTATAAGTGAAAATAATCAAGCAGATGAGAAGCAGGCAGTATTTCAGGTATGTTAATTAAACTCAGTATATTAGAACTCTCCCTATCTCAATTTACCGATGAGCCGACGGCAGTAGCGATTAATATTTGGTAATATTTTATATTAATTAAAATTATTCGATCAATTACAAATTGTTTATTACATCATCGCTTTTGTTTTAATATTATAAGTTGGCCCAGTTTTAGTGTTTATACACTTGGAGCCTCTTTTAATGTTACAGGGTTCTCATCCGGTTCGTCATCAAAAAATAACTTCACAGCAGCTTCTATGTCTCTGGCATCTTCCAGATTAATCTTCTGCGCCATGATATTGTGAAGAATTAAGACGGAAAACATCACTTAAAACCAACTGGAACGCTTACGAGTTAAGTCGCAATGCATCGATTGGATACAATATTCTTCAAGCTACACACTACACGATGATTGTAGAGTTACTCACCGTGGCCGGAGAGGTAGGAAGGTACTGAGGAGGAGGGGTTTACACACACATTTTGATGCACATGAGACCGACGGAGGTTTAATATGTATATTGTTTGTTTTGCTTACCTTAAACATACAGATAATCTTTCCACTGATTTTATTGAAATTCTCACCTCATTAGAAAATGTTAAACTGTCTTCCAATTTACTGTGGAGTTCACCGAAAGAGTGTATTGATATACGAAAATAATTAAAAAATCTCTTTTGATTTTCTCTCAAACTGGAAGGCACCCTTTAGATGCCTTACACTTAGCAGGGCATGAACTCACATTATGTTCTTAGTATAACTATTTACTCTTTTTCTTTTATTATTAAGAGATATCCAAGAAATGGCAACAGCTATTTCTTTCTTTTTATAAACAGATAACATTTATCTTTAAAATCAAACTGATGATCCGCGCTTCATGTGGAAGTAGTTTGATGTATAGTATGTATCGGCGCTCTTGGTCAGTGCTATGGATCAGTACTAACGATACATTCCATGTGAAACGGCATTAACATAAGAACAAGTGCAGCTAACAAAAAAAGGACTGTATTGAGGGAGTATCCACAATTTTTTGTAATACGGAGTCCTTAGGTAAATCAGCCCTGTTTTGTACAGCACTTAAGCAACACCTAGAGTGGGTTACAGCCACGGTTTACCTGCCAGCCACACCAACAATAGATATTTCTTACTACAGCCCACCCGGAATGAACACATCAACGCTAGACACACTCAATTCCGTGATACACGAACCAACTCTAATGTGGCTAATGTGTTCTCACATTAGCCACTAATCTTCACGGCTTGCCTCCGGGAAGCGGAAAACACCATGGCCACATTTTTAGATTACCAAGGAACCTCCATCATAAACCCTATCATATGCTCCGAACTATTAATCCATTATTTCAACAAGCAATGCCACCTAGGAGCAACTATAACATCAGATTACCTCCTACTCCTCATCAATACTACATTAGGGCCAGCTCCCCACCTACCCCAACGACTATCACAAGACGGGGCTTCAAAACCACAAACTGGGAACTATTTAACGAATACATAACCAACAACCTACTCAACGCGGTAATACCAACAAAAACCATTGACATCAATAGAAAACCACTTCCCCTCACATACTAATCATGATCAAACAGAAAAGACGGATATGCAGACAATTCATAAGATGCAGAGGCCCAGCACGCAAAACAGAGTAGAGACTCAAGGCTTAAATCCGATTAAAAACAAACCGCGTCACATAAGAGAACTGGATACAAATAACCTCTAACCTTGACTATCGAGTCGACCCTTACCTCTGACACAAGTTCAAAGTCCTCGCCAAACAAAAAACAACACCACGTTCCCACCTACTTAACTCTCAAGCTAACATCATCACCACCGATCAGGAGAAAGCTGAGCTATTCGGCCTACATCTCCAGGACACCTTCTCTACTCCGGACGACCCATTGTTCGATAACGAACTAAAAGCTCAACTCGAGCCAAACCTTGACGATATCATACAGTGAAACGATGCTCCGTATATCTTAACGTAAGGAGACCAATTCATCAACCCGATATCCCCAGACACGGTACTCTGCAAAGGCAGAAACTTAGCCTCCGGACACACAACTGACCCAAATATTCAACCAATGTCTAACACTCATATTTTCCAACGGAATGTAGATCCGTTCATACAGTCATGAAGGTCAAACTAAGTTCGTACCCCGCACAACCCTCCTCATAGACCCATATACCTACTGAGCTGTATGGGCAAATTCCTTGAAGCGATTATGTCCAAAAGGCTAAGAGACCACCCTGAGGCGAATGACTCCATCCCAGACAGCCAATTCAACCGCTAGTGCCACGATCTACTAGTCAAGCTATACACCGACGTCTCCAAATCCCTCAACCACCAAAACTGCTGCCTGGCAGTATTCCTCGATATCAAACAGGCATTCGATAAAGACTGTTACGCCGCAATAATACACAAAACCCTAGCACTTAATGTCCCAATCTACTTCGTCTAACTCCTTTCATGGCTGTTTGACAGGTCTGTGAAGATCAGGATAGGCACAACCACATACCAGCCGTTCACACGAACAGCAGCCGTACCAAAAGGTTCAGCCTTTTCCCCACTGCTCTACCCAATTTACGCACACGACATTCCGTTACCTATAAACCAAGACATTACGATAACCCAATTCGCAGACGACATCGCGATATGGGCGAAGAGCCGGAAAAGTGAGACCGCAAACAGACCAACAAATACAAAATTCTGAAACTGAGCCAACCTGTGGAGAATCACCATCAACCCCAACAGAACTGAAATAATACTACTCCGTCATCCTAACCTTACAAGACAATCTCGACAATCCACAGATAAAATTAACCTACGGATAAAGAACGTACAGCTACAACCCCAAGACACCATAGTATACCTAGGACTTACTTTCTTTAAAACACCGAACTGGGACCAAGACCACAAAAAGGCTCTTAACAAGGTAAGTTACCGTGCAAACATGCTAAAAGCACTACGAGGACATCACAGAGGCTGCCACCCTAGAACCTTACAACACACATACAAGACATACATAAGACCACGAATAGACCACCGTGCGCTATTGTATGCCACTCTCAAAACCAATCACCTCAACACCGCTTGCGAACGGACCGTACAACGGAACATTCATAGACTAGATTACAGACACCTCAACGCCTGAACAATAAACAGCAGACATGTAACCCATCAGTGACAGACTTAAGACACTACAAACACACAAACGACACCCCATATCTACTCCGATAAACACGCAACACCACAACACACCACACCACTATATACACCAATAATTAATTAAGCGAATGTAATTAAATAATATAATATATATATATATATATATATATATATATATATATATATATATATATATATATATATATATATAGGGTGTCCCTAAATTGCATAGCCAAAGGGTTAAAGAAGATTACTTACGTGAAAATAAACCGATTTAACTAAACTTGCCTTAGTCCAAAAGTTGATAATAACGAAGCTATACGGTGTCAAAGTTGAAAAAATAAATCACATTTTCTTTCATATCTTTAGACTAGTTTGAGCTAATTTTATAAAATTTCTTATATGGGAGTTTCTTGGGATGAGAAATTCAAATTTCTTATCGATTTTGGTGAATTTCCTAGAGGGCGCTACAAGCGATCATTAGGACATGTTTAAACCGCTACAACTTTTTTTTGCTACACTGTAGGCCATTTTAGTATGCAGCAATAGGTTTCCCTACCTTTTCTGCTTAAAATGGTATACATTCTTGATATCTCTAAGAGCACCAGTTTCGGAGAAAAACGTATCTAAGGTTCATGATGCATGCAAATTATCCAAAAGTATAATAATAATTCATAATAATAATAAGAATAATTCATGAAACCGATTTATTGAAACAAATAAAGTTTTTCAAGAAAAATAATTATTAAAGAAAAAGCAAAAATAATAATTAACAATATGAAGAACAAAGCTATACAATTAAATTGCAATACTATCATCAAAAGCTAAATAAAAATTAAAAAATAAAATTGTGTTATGTAAATTTTGCTTTAACAAGTACAATTGAGGGACTCTTCTGGAAGGTATTTAATTTGCTAATTCAACAAGTATTCAAAATTTCCACCATTTTCCTTCATACACAAGTTAATTCTTTTTAAAAAATTACATTGTACTCTGTACAATACTTTAGGACTATTCTTCAATAAATTGGCTTCATGAATTATTCATGCCAACAATTCTTCTTACGTATTAACTGAGGATACATAAACTTTTGATTTCAAGATACCAAAAAAATCGCAGGTTGTCAAGTCTGGTGATCGATCCGGCCAGTTCACAGGTGCGTCACCTCCTCTTCCAATCCAGCACTGTGGATATACCTCATTTCAATGTTGGCTTACGTTTAAAGTAAAATGATGAGGTGCGCCATCATGCATAAACCAAAGGTCACGACGAAGGAGTAAGGACAAACCTTCCAATAAAATAGGTGAATTTTGTATTAAAAAGTTCAAGTACCTGTCTCTAATCAGCCGATTTAGCAGCACAAAGGGACCAACAATAAAAATGTCTACAATTCCAGCCCAGATATTTACTTGAAATTGATGCTGATAATGAGATACTCTCGTTTCATGAGGGTTTTCAACAGCACAAACGTGTTCATTATAAACATTGAAGATACCGCATCTAGTAAAAGTAGCTTCGTCCGTGAACAAAATTTTCTTACTAAAATTTTGATTTCCGATTCTTCTATGAATATTAAATCGACAGAAAGCTAAACGTTGATCAGGATCCATGGGCAATATACCTTCAACTTTTCGAATATGAAAGGAGTGCCATAATTGTTCTTGAAAAAATCTATGAACTGATGATTTAGAAATTCCCAATTGCAATCCTACACGTCGTGTGGTGGTCTTTGGATTTATTTCAACAGCGTCCAAAATTTCTTCTTCTATTTTCACCGTCCTTATGGTTCGTCTGCGTCCAGAATTTACACGGCTTGGTTGAAACTTGCCATTTTCGCGGAGACGTCTTTCGATATTAGCCAAAGTGTGCTGATTTGGAGTTCTACGCAAAGGATATATTTCCCTATAAATTCATACACTTCTTCGACCGTTGCAACGCCAAAGTCCACAGACTAAAGGCATATCCACCATTTCAGAATTAGTGAAACTGTGAGCCATAATTATAGATCTTTATCAACGGAAAAACGACATAAAAAAAATAACATTTGATAAATAAATTCAACTGTAGATATGCTATCTAAAAAGCAAAGGCGGTTAAAGTTTTTTAGCTAAGCAAAGGCGCTTGCGCAAATGTGCAATGCATTAGAAAGTATTTTTTTTCTGGCTAAACCGTTCGTCTTATCCAAATTTTTCACGAGAGAAAAAACATTCAAAATTAATTGAAATTAATTAAAACTAACTGTTATTGCGGAAAAAAATAGGATAGTCAAATAAGTTATTTTGATACTTTTGGATAATTTGCATGCATCATGAGCTTTAGATGCGTTTTTCTTGGATATCAAGAAGGTATACCTTTTTTAATAATAATATATTTTTTTGCCCAACAGATACATACATATATGTACCCAATTATAGGACAATGCAAAATACAGTTACACGATTACAGAAAAAAAGTTATACATATAGCAACAATAAAAATTAAAATTAAATGAACAATAAAAGAAAAAGTGTAAATAAAAGTAAACACTGTCACAATAATGGTACTATTGAATAAGTTCAATGATTGTACTTAAATTAATTTATGATTAATATCTGATGTCTAAAAATTGCCTTTTTGAAAAGTGTGTAACAGAACTATTGGAATACGTGTTACAATTCTTACACATATTATAGAATGGTGATTTTTTCATAAAAATGGGTTAATCAGAAAAGGTAGGGAAAACTACTACTCCATACTAAAAGGGCCTACAGTGTATGTAGCACAAAAAAGTTGTAGCGGTTTAAGCATGTCCTGATGGCGGTTTGTAGCGCCCTCTAGGTAATACACCAAAATCGATGATACACTTGAATTTCTCGTCCCAAGAAACCCCCATATAAGAAATTATATAAAATTAGCTCAAAGCAGTCGAAAGATATGAAATAAAATGTGATTAATTTTTTCAACTTTGACACCCTGTATATATATATATTCCCACTTAAAACATAACAAAATTGAAACCATATACAATTCCAACACTAAAACATCCAAAAGCAAGAAGATCCAGGGCTGAAGAGGGAGAAGACGCTTAAACTACCTGCAGAAAGAACACATAAGTAAGTGAATAAGAAAGCAAATAATCCATAAGCTTATAAACGATTTTTAAAAAAATGTGTTGGATTTTTAGCAGACGAAAGAAGATTTGCTGCTTATTTTTACATCGATTGATATTTACTGCAAAAATGTTGTGTTGCTTAAATTGCTGGAATGCTATTAAAACATTTCGTCGGTTTGGTGCAAGACTATCCTAAGTCACTTTTTAATAAACTTGAGAAAAATATGAGCGCAAAGATTTGTATTGCTTCAATCCGGCTTTGTGTTTAAGTTTAGTATTTGTTATTGTAAAATTTCTTATTTTTTAAAAATTTAATAGTTATAGAAAGGTTTCACTTGTATTGACAAATAAACAAAAACAAAGTGAGGACGTAGGATACTATGTGTTCTGCTTCTCTCCAAACATTCGACATAGGATATCTATAAACGCTGTTTATAGTGGACTTAGGACACTAGGTTTAACTAAAAGAAAACAAGCAGTTCTTATTGCTATTTATTTAAATCAAAAATAAACACTAATTATTAAACAAGTAGTTAAGAGAATCCTATTATTCGTGTGGCAGATTTAAGAAAAATCTTGGTACTCTTTAGCCACAGCATATTTTTCGCAATAATATAAAGTTGAATTATATTTAATTTTAGAAATAGGTATTATTAATTAATTTCTGAGTTGTTTTAGTTTATATTCCAAAAAACTAATTGGTTGTTTCCTTGCGTGATGAATGAATGAAAGTTTTAAAATCAACCTCAACACAACTTACTTCAGACCACTTAGCAATATTTCCAAATGTATCCTTGTCTATTTTCTTAGTTGTTTGTTATAGGAGATCTTTCACGTCAATAAAATCAGCTTGATTAATTTCTTTTACAATATACGGCCTGTTTACACATGCAGTACTGGCAATGGTGTACCGCTGTCCAGGAGTATATACCGGAATTCGTCGAGCACATCGTTCTATGGCACTGTGCATGGAGTCCCCTTCATTTTGAGTGTGGCCTACCTCCATGAAACGTAATGTTATCCTGATTTCGTATTTAATAACCGCATAGAGTAACATATTATACAGAAATTTATTTTTATTTTGTCCGGCGAAATTGTCGGAATACAAAGATATTTCTTTAGTACCTTCTTGAGCTTTTTGCCTTATAAATTCTAACACACAGCTACCGATTTCACATGACCCACGTGATGCAATAGCTTCCTACCACATATACCAATACCCTTGCTTCTTAGTAGCCTCAAATATTGTCAAATTGTATGCGGCCAATTTTGATTTATAATAAGCTTGCCCCACTTCTATTTTTGGACATTGCAAAACCTACTGGAGGTCAAAAATTGCCAAACAGAAGCTGTTATCAGCAGATACCTTAACCTTATCAGTTTGTTTCTGTTTTCGCAAAAGATCTTTACTTATTATGTGGTTTTCGACAATTTGTTTTAATTTTACATTCTCAACATCGTTAGAATTTTGATAGATAACACATAGATTGCACTGGTCTTGTTTTGGTACATGAAATCCTAAATTGAACTAATTTACAAATATCATGCGATACATGGACTCTTAAACCGATATTTCTTTATTTTCTTTGTAGTAGTCAAGGTACATTTTGTACATTCTTTAAATATTTAAGGAGGCAAGCAAGTATTTTTTAGAAGAGTCTCTTCTTGTATAGTAAATCTGGACTACATCAAAAGAGTTAATGTGGTCCTTAATAGCTTTTTTTTGTTTAATACTTATGCAATTTTTTGCGCCAATTCTACCCCTCCTATCTTAATCCATAGTAACCTTATTCGTTTCATCTATACCTTGTTTCTTTGTAATCGTCATGACAACTTGATGGCTTATGACAAGGGTGTTTAAAAAAATGTCTGACAAACTTTTTCTTTAGTACCGTCTTCTGAATTAAAATAGCAATAGTACGACAGTTTTCGACGACTTGTGCGTTCTTATTCATTACTACAATTACCACCGAGATATTGTTGTGATGCTTGTTGTTGACGAAGACGCTGGCGCTTCTTGTTTTAAAATCAACAAAACGTAAAATGAAATCACGCTGGAGATTCACTTCTCCTAAAGCCCAATATTCCGAAAAAAATAACTACTCGTCTATCTTTAGAAATCATATTGGTACATTTTAATCTGCATGTATTTTTACACGGTTCCATCCATTTTCGTTCTGAAACAACCTTGCCTTGTGTATTTGTATAAGACATGCCTAAATTCCTCTTTTTTGTCATAACATTTCTTTTCCATCTGGCTTACGTTTTCTTTTCCTTGATTGCTCTTGACCTGTTTCTTCTAGGTCAACTTGGCCATTTCTTTCATTTTTTTTCTGGTGATACCTCAAAACTACTGCTTTCATCTTCTTGATTGCAATTTTTCCTTTCTATATCAGAATCGTCCGAGAAAGGATCATCTAAAGATGATGTAGATTTCTCGTCATCTAAAAAACCCATATGCACTTGTAAGTAATAATTCAAATACCAATAACATTTTCTTATATCATACCTTCTACACCACTAATTAAGTCGTTTAGATTCACGTTTTTTAATTTTGTCAGTGTGGTGGTATCTGAATGTTTAATAAGCTTTTATTTCCGTACTAAAGAGAGCCTATTTGACTATTCACAAGCATAATTATTTACTTTTTTGAAATGTGTTACCAGTACAATACCTAATTTCTTACCTGATTCGGTACACGTATTATGTTTATATTCATTAGCTTTGCAAATAAGCTGCTCAAGTTCCGGACTGTTGCCATTATCCATCGAGCATGCTATTTCATTTGTAACGTAATAAGGCATCAAATCATTACTATTCGAACTGTTTTCCTTATTTTCACTACTTACGACTTGATCAGTATCCTAAACAAAGTAGTTTTGAACAGGCATATGAGTAAACTCACAGAAACTAACACGGTTTTAATTGAAATTTAAAATACACTATATCTGCTACTTATTCTTACCTGCATTGGAACGTACTATAGTGCAGTTTTGCAAGATATTTACAATTTTTTTCCCTTGAAAACATTATCCACTATTTTAATAACTAAATAGCGCAAAACGATAAAAAATATTTCTTAACCTTTCACAAAGTTAATCAACACAAACAACACATTCAACTAAGCACGTTGAGTGACGTGGTAAGTGACGACTTACGTTAAGATTATTTAGAGTTTCTTACAAGCAGACGGATACAGAATTTTATATCGTAGATGACTGTCAACGGCCACGTGGTAACCGGCAGAAAACTAGTCTATGTCCAACTTATGCAAAACATTTGGTATGCACGTTATCCTAAGTCCCAGACATAGACATAGTGTACTTTGCTACTTCAGTAATAAATGGGGTTAATTTTAGTATAGTTTGCATTGCAATACAATACTAGGGCGGTAAATTTAAAATTTGGACTTAAGTTCATTTGATACAATAATTTAAGTCATAAACCAACGTGTACCGTAAATATCTATATCTCATTTTAGCCAAATTATGGATAGTCTTGCACCAAACCGACGATTTGATTTGTATTTCAATTTTAATTATAAACCAACGTATTGTAAAAAAAGGATTATAATCATGTATTTAAGTATAGTAATTATATGATTTATTTAACAATGAAATGATAATTGCGGATAATCCTTGTTAACGGAATTAAACAAAAAAATATCTTTAATACCAAACTTTGATTTAATGAGATCAAAAAAAGATTAATGCACAATTATTATACTTTATAACACACTAATTTCAATTACTTGTACTGCTTCTGTTACGCTCTGTTACTTTTGAAGCACTAAAATGTCCGTACGCATTTTTTAATATGCATTAAAAACTATGTGTTTTTAATAGTTTAAGCTTGAATTAGCAGCTGTGATAACTGCATAGAGAATCTGACGATCCAGCTAACATGTACATTTTCTTATTTTATTAACGGTATTATACCAAATAATTAATTATAATTACAAAAATAAGCAGTAAAATTTTTGAAAACTAAACTTTCATTTTTAGTTTTAATGTTAGCACGTACAATATGACGATAATTAACCTAGAAAAAATTTATTTTGTATGCCCATTAGTTATTCTACTCTTTCCTAAAAAATGCACTCTATATCAAACAAATAACCATAATTTCTATCGAGTCTTGAAGAACCGGATGTATTCATTCCTTTTAAAGCAATTTATTTGTTGAATATAATTAAATCATGTTACCGTTACTATTGCGTTAGTACTACTATACTTTTAAATTATTAAATTAATTATTAAATATTATCCATTTAGTACAATTCTCACCATTATCACAATTGAACATTGTATACTATAAGAAAAGTAAACTGCATTGTTTTTCCAAATATAGGGCAAACATAAAAAATATTTCATGGTACAGATGCATAAATAAGTTTGTTTCTTGTTTAAATTGTGTTAAGGAAGAAAACTGTAGCTTTACATAATTTACATACAAGTGACAGCAGTAATTGATTGTTAATACTTAAGCTTAAATATTGACTGTTAAACAATACAACTGTTTAGCAGCGTATTTACTATTGCAATTAACAGTTCTTTAAAAAGTTGATAAATAATGCAATAGCGTGTTTCAACTGAAGCAATTTTCATTAAATTAATGTTTATCTTTAAGCACAGCAAGACGAAACAAAAAAATACGTATTGCTACTTAAAATCGTCTATAGTGTTACTTTACTAAATTAATTTAGACATGGTGCGCTATCAATTAGTATCTCTTAAATTTTAGTTTAGTAAATCAGAATTGTTGCGAATGAAATGTGATTAACTAAAAACAATGAAAATAAGGGGCTAATTATCAGTTTAAATTCATTGAAGCTACGTATTGATTTATATGCAGTGTAAATTCACAAAAAGAGCAATATGTATGCAGTAAATTAAATCAATAAACATTTTATTAAATTAGAAATTACGAATAGTAGTGAATTTACCCCAAAACCTATTTTAATACTTTACTAACATGAATAAACAATTCGTATTATTATAATTAAACAATATGGAAATTTCACTGTCGGTATTCGTTGGTTTTGACCGATGACCTTACTTGCAGAAGACCAGATAAACAACCGTGATTCCAGATCCCACCATTGCGATTCGAATGTGGAATTGTAGTAGTAACCCTGATTCTTGCATTGAACTGGTCCATACGACATAGATTGCAAAAGGCGTATCCAGAAGATATATATAATCTTCCTTCCTCTTCAATATTCGTCATTCGATTTTAAAACGGCCATGTAACAAGAAGTTTTAACTAAATAATATTTTTATAACGAGTATTTGTTTATTAAAAATAAGTGAAAATGGACTCTAAAGTGATTTGTGTTGTGTTGGGACTTTTCTTTATTGCTTTGTGTACAGCAGGACCTGCAGTTGATGACAGTCCTCGACATATCGATAATTCAGTAAGATCTTATCTATTTACATTCACCTGTACGTAAAATTGATTTATTGAGTGCTAGTTAAACGTTAGTTTGGTTTACTGTATAAATAATTCTCCTGTAGTAAATGTATTCACGTGGTTTAATTTTCAGGTTCACGTAAACGAACATAGCAGCATAGAAGAGGCACTAATGAAAAAATTAAACGCTAAATGTACCAATAACGATGTGAGCTCTTGCATGATGTTAAAACTCGTCACTTATTTTAATAGATTATTAAAAAAATCTTCAATCGAAATTGGGGATGTAGAAATCACACAAACCTCAACCGAAATAATTACTCCAGATTCATCAAGAAGCATTAATTCTGAAAATATGTCTGAAGAATCGCAACTTGGTGAAGTTATTTACGAGAAAATCTGGAGTTTTATTAAAACGCGGTCATTAAAATGGAAGGTAAATAAACATTCTTAATTTTAATTGAATTGTGATGGTAAGTAAATACAGAGTTGAAATTAAACGATGCTGAAAAAATCAAAGGTTTGTGTGTTGTTGAAAAATATAATAAACACAATAATAAATAACAATTTTCTAATTATAAATAACACAATTTTAAATGTTAATTATAAATTTTGTAGGTAACAGATGACGCCGACGTGGTAATTTCAGGCGGAAGTGATAAAGATGGTTCATTTAACCTAGGATTTTCAGTTAAACCAAATACGTCAAATCAAGGTGATGCTAGAAAGAAGAAAGGCGGAGGAGGATTAGGAGCTTTGGTTGGAATTGTTGCCCTTAAAATAGGTTTGCTTAAAGCTCTCGCATTTAAAGGTCTAGCGTTATTAGTCGGAAAGGCATTACTCGTAAGCAAGGTAATTCAGCCATACTTACATAAATTATTTTTTAATTATAAAACAATTATTGTTTTAGCTTGCCCTTGTTTTGGCTTTAGTAATTGGTCTTAAGAAATTACTTAGTCACGAAAAGCACGTAACTTATGAAGTAGTAGCTCATCCACATCATGATCATCATCACGAACATTCCTTCAGTGGTGGCGGTCATGATGGTTTTATAGGACATGGTGGACATGGACACGGCGGATGGGGTAGATCCGCAGATGGTGCAGAAATTGCGTACAAAGGCCAAAAACCGTCCGTATAATTTATGAGATATTGTTACTGACTTATTGAAATTACCATATTGGTGATTACGAGCTCTATTTATTGTTATTTATTATGTGTGTCATTATGATCATATTTCTTGTACACTCATTTAGAGTGAAGCGTTACATTAAATAAAATTAAATTACCTGTTAATACTTATTGTGTATGCTGCATAAACTACAGTTGCCTTCTTCATCATAACGGTTCAATTTTACTCAAAGCCAGTTATCAAATCTATTTACTTTTTAGAATTTATCTGAGTCACAGCTACAATCCGCTTTTCAATGAGACTAGGCTTTACTTTAATTCAATATTTCATCATTAAGTAGACGTCTCAATTAAGTAGACGTCTCAATTTTAGAATGGGTAACAAAATACTTATTTTTTTTGGATTTTTTAATGGTGTACTTTAAATTATACAATCTAAACGTTTCGATAACACTTACAGTTATCTTTGTCAGTAGTAATATCAAATTTTGTCAAAGTTGAAAAATTAAAATTTAAATTTTTTGTTATGTGTGATAATGGTGAAAGTTTACATTTTCATGTAATCGGTAAATTTGTATTAAATTTAACTATTTATCTCCTAAAATTAACGAACATTGGCTTTGATGTAATATTACACAAAATTTCCAAATCACTTGTTAGTGAAATTTACATTCAGTAACAATCTAACTTGAGACAGTTTATATTCTAGACTATCTGAACTTAAATGAAAGCAAAAGTTTCTTGAAATTAATTTCGAGTTAACTTCATCAAAATCAAAAATATTTTGTGAATGTTTTTTATTTTTTTAGGAAAAGAAGTTTGTAAATAATATTAATGTTTAATCCAGTTTTTTGATTTTGGTGTAGGTCCGTTAAAGGGGAATGTGAGCATACTTTCTATATCGCTCTCTTACAAATATAAGTACTTACCTAAATACTTCGCACAATGTAAATAATATTAAATCATGAAAATATTTTGGGACGATTAAGTAAGCAAAAAGTGGAACGCTTGAATTAGAAAATGAAAAAAATCACACAGAACTACGGCGCAATCGAAAGCTGATTTAGGCTGAAATCATTACTAATTAGCTAAATGTGTGCAATTAACGTTTTCTACACATCTTTGGAAGGAACCACACCTCATTGAAGACACATTTGCATTTTTTAAGATTTAAATGCAAAAGTGGGTTAAGCTTAATCATTTTCTATCTATAGACAAATATCATTTCATAAATTGAGGAATACAAATGGAAATACTGATATAAAAGCTATTTATAATGGCGTGTATATGTATTACATTGTGTATAATTAGATGTATTCTATAATTTTGTAATTGTACAATTTATAAGACAAGGATTAAATTAAGCACCTTCATCGTTAAGATTCGGTTTGTTGTTTTGCTTTTTGAATTTTAACTACGTAGAATTTATGTTAATAAATAAACTGCTAATTATTGTAGCAGTATCATAAATAAGATTGTAGCAGAATTAGTACTAATTATGTTTCATATGCTTTCAAGTGCTTTAAATTATTCACACTCCTTATAAAATCTTCATTCTTTACGTCAATTCTCAAAGCCTTTATTGCCCCATTATTTATCTTGACACATTACTAGTATCAAAGTAAAAAGTTTAGTCACTTATTTTACAAAATTAGTGGGGTCGGTTTGCCTAAAATTTTTGCTGTTTAACAATTGATATATTGTTGTTAAAATATATAAATTGTAAGTGTTTAATAGGCGTAATTTTAAAACTGTTGAATTTTATTTACAAGAATGTGCTATAAATCGTATCATTTTTCAACACGCTCGACTTGAAACCTTCATAAATATTTTATTTTCCAATAAAAATCAATAAAATTCGAGAATTAGGTAGTTTCTTTTTCAACCTATTACCAAAAAAAATTGTAACAAATTGTTTTCATGTGCTTGTAAATAGTCCAAACAGGCAAACATAATCAATTCTCACTACGTGAAGTAAGTAAACTTTTTTTTTAATATTAAGGAATTACCTAAATAGCATAAACGCAAAAATATTTTCTTAAAATATACTCGTGATTATACAATTATGCGATTCTGAAAAATGTGCTGTTACTGATTGGCCAGAAACCGCTTATAGTACAGCTTCGGAAAAAAAATTTTATCACAAAAGTGGCATCGAAAAAAACTGGAAATTATTTATAGAATAGACTACCGCTAGGAAATTAAAAATAAATATTTTACACATTTTGCCTAATTAATCCTCCAACGGCAGTAATAATTTTACTAACACCAACGGTGGAAATGGGGCAAAAATGACCCTTCACAGAACTGCATTGTTTTGAAATTATTGAGGAGTGATGGAGTGTTAGAAATAATGAAGTTGTTGTTTGCGAATTAATTTATTGTTTTATTTATTAAAATATTGTAAATAGCAAAAATATAAACGCAAATAACCCATAACTCAGTATAAAGTAGTAACATAATAGTTAAATTACATTTTCTGTTTATTGCAGACATTGTTTGTTTCCGTTTGTCCATGATCTGGGCACGTAAATCTAAAACATTTGTTACATTTCTTTGCATATTTGTTGTCATTACCAACGCACAAGGAGCACCTATAGCGCTTGTTTCCACTTACAGTATCTTCAGACATCTTCTTCTGGATACGCCCGCCACACTGTTCCATTACTTTTATAATACCTTTCTGATACCCTCTGGCTTTACCTTCAATTTTTTGCAGCTCTATATTCGATGTTTGAGGCAACTAATTCTTTTCCTAGGTGTTCGAGGATTAATTTCCGTTTTTTCTTCATGGGCGTACCTTCCCAATTTGAATTCTTTGTACACCAAATAACTAAAGCATTTTACGCAGCTACATCCACAAAGTTTAGGAACAAGAAAAATGGCACAGTCGAGATGCTCTTCTACATGTATATTCCCTCACCAGTTTGTATAATGCATCGACCCCACATTTAGTTTTATTGTAATATGTTATTATCTCCGGCTTAACCTTTGCTTCTTCTCCTAGTTTACTATGTTCAACATGCATACTGGAAAGTAATACGGCGCACTTGCGGGGTTTTGAAATATATGATACAAGGGTGCGAGTAGTGATGAAAAGAAATGCTGAAGAGTAAACTCTTCGGTCAGATAAATTGGCAAGGGATTTGGGAAGATCCTTTCTGTTTTTTCGCATTGTCAATTTATTTTTCAACAGTTCTTCAGAATTTCTACCAGAGTTCTTCCAAAATTCGGTGATCTGCTTCATAGCTCGCTGCCCTTCATTTATTTCAGCTACGCCGACAACCTTACCCAAGTAGATGTCGAAATTGCAACAATAAAAGTTCTAGGCGTCGCATAAAGCCTATATTTTTATAGAGTACTTCCCAGGTTTACTGGAAATATACACTTTAAAAGGACATCTACCGCGAAACGTACTAATTTTTCGTCAATTGTTCCAGCAGAAGAAGCTTCATAAGATTTCCGACAATTGGACGTAAAAATATCCGCAACTGTTCTAAGCGGAGCTAACCTATCTTCTTGCTTTTTCTCTGAAGCCTTGTTGTCAAATCATCAAATCGCACGAATCTTAGAATTTCTTTGAACCTGTCACGACTCATCGCTGCAGAATATATAGGTCTGCAAAAAGCATCATGTTTGTTCCACAAAGAGTATTTGTTCTCTCTCGCTTCCCTAAATCTTCGTGCCAATAAGACGATTTCAATAAAAGCTCTTATTTCGTCTGGATCAACGTCCCGCCAAGATTTACTGGCGCGAGCATCCTGGTGAACAGGCTTATATCGAGAACACCATTACTAATAAACAAAGAAAATGCCTCCGATGTGCTATTTGTATTCATGCTGCTTGCAGTTAGACCTTTTCTTTTGTGTAAGATATTGTGACTTCTTGATTTAGTTGGCGCTGAACTTACATATTTCCAGGTGCGATTAGCAACTATTTGATCTTCAACGTGTACTGTACTTTCTTCATAATCAGTTATTTCATCTCCTATATCGCTACAGACTTCGTAATCTGCATCACTTTCGTTACTGCCACTGCTATCAGAGAATGCGTCAATATCTTCGTCATCGTCGTCTCGAATCATTATTTCTACAATTCCGCTTCGGTGAGAGCCCTTTTATTTGGATTCATTGTTACTACTACAGTTTTAGTCCATTTTTTCAAATAATGTGGAAAGTCGGAACCTTATTATGAAAAATGCCTGTAAGTCCGGTTCTGATTAATCCATCTTTGCAAACTTAGTCTTGTTGAAAACAGCTCGTTTCCACTAATGTAAGAGTATTAATTTCGAAAGAACCTAGTAAGTAATATGCACGGTACAGGACGGTAATTATTAATTTTTTAGTCTAGTTTTCTTTGGAAAATAATAAATAGGAGTATACAGTTTTAATCGTGGATTACAAAAGTAGACCAAATTAGCAACAGAATGGCCAAAACCGGATGTTGATATCTTTTTCCTATCCCGAAAAATGTGTAAATTTTAAGTATATTCCTTTTAATATAGATTACTCGAGTTTTACTGAATGAATTTTAACAATTTTGAACTCTTTAAAATGTACTTTCCTTGTCCTTTAAAGTGGAAATATATTAAAACAGAGTAATTCGTTCATTTATGTGTCATTGCGATTTATTCGTATTAAACTCGATATAAAATTTACTTTAAAAGTTAAATCTAAGATGATTCTTACAAACCAAGAAGCATTTGATATGATTGACACGTATTTTGAATGTATAAGAAATGCAACTCTTGCGGTTAAGGTGTATGCAATACAATATCCCCAAAGACGTCATCCCGATAATAAAGTTTTTCGTCGACTTCTATACCGTTTAAGAACGACAGGAAATGTAAATCTTCCTGTTTATAGAAGACGCGGTAGAGGTGGCTCAGAGGCAAACACAATAAATGTTTTGATGTATGTGCAATTTAACCTCCATTTAAGTATCAAAGCTAGAAACTTGGGAATAAGCAGAACCACCGTTCACCGTATTTTGATAGAACACAGGTAAATTCTTTAGATGTAAAATTAAAAGTAGATACTCTTTCATCTGCATAATATATGTTTCGTAAACAAAATATATACACAATAATATTTGTTGGCATGGTTATATTATAACATATTACTTTATTTATTTTACAACTTTGGAAAGATGTTTATTAAGACCTTATATTTCTTTTAGGTTACATCCATATCATGTAGTACTGCATCAAAGATTGAATGATCACGATTACGATAGAAGGTTGGATTATTGCAAGTGGTTGCAAGATATGATATCTGACAACCCTCAATTGCAGTCACGTATTTTGTGATCAGATGAAACTACATTTAGAAGTGATGGTATGGTAAACCATTACAATATGCACTATTGGTCACAGAATAATCCACCCTGGATGGAAGAAGTTCAACATCAGTGTCGATGGTCGGAAAAATGTATGGTGTGATATCTGAGATGGTCAGGTAATTGGACCATTTATATTCGGTAACTTAATTAATGGCGAACGCTACCTAAATTTTTTAAGGGATGAGATTGCCCTTCTTCTAGCAATTCGTAGGTCCATATTGTTCTAGCACGATGGGTGTCCGGCGCATTTCTCCAGAGAAGTTAGAGAATTTTTAGATGATGCATACCCTGGTAGATGGATAGGACGTGGAAGCCTATTTTTTTGGCTAGTCAGGTCACCGGCATTGACTGTCTTAGACTTCTATTTCTGGGAACGAATTAAAGACCATGTTTTTACAGCTAGGCCCACTGCTCGAGACAACATGATCAATACAATACGAGTGTATCGAGTGCAGAAATTGAGACTGCTGTTCAATCTACTCTTCAAAGAGTAAAAGCTTTGCGTCGAAAATAATGGCCGACAATTTGAACATTCTAATTCGGAAATGAAAATTGCAAATAATCAAATCACTTGGTCGCAAATAAATATACATATATATATATATATATATATATATATATATATATATATATATATATATATATATGTAGGGTGACAGAAAAATGCATAATGCCACGCGATAGAGGACACTAAAATGCGAAAAAAGTTCCTATGAACTTAGGTTCGCAACGCCTTCGTTTAAAAGATATAGGGTGTTGAAGTTTAATTATTTTTTGCTTTTTTAATATCTTTTTACAATGATGTAATTAAGCGGACGAAATTTTGTATACAGAGGCTTTTTATTACGCAGAATTCAAATATGACCTTAGTTCTTTTATTACCGATAGAGGGCGCCACATACAGGTTTCCATCTTGTTTGAATCGGTCCTAACTTTTTGCCTTACACTGTATGTCATTTTCGACTGGAAAAATTTGTTTTCTCATCTTTTCTGCTTCCGAAATGTATACCTTATTGAAGTCGCTAGGACCAACGGTTTACGAGAAAAATACATCCGATACATACAAATTATGGAAAAGCGCCAAAGTAACTTATTTGCAAAAACAATGACATAACACTTCAACAATTAAACTTTAATAGCAACAATGAATGGAATGATTAAAAAAAAACGTTAAACTTTTAAAAGATGTTCAAATTGTGGTCCTTGTGCGTGAATACGTTTTTCAATTCTTCTTCCTAAGGATTGACGGCATCTTTGAAGTATTCCTGGGTTATTACGGAATCTATCTGCGGATTCCATAATTCTTATCCATAGTTGCTCTTCATTATGTATTTTAACAGAATAAACATCATTTTTCATGAATCCCCAAAATGAAAAATCGAGGGGATTAAGCTCCTGACTACGAGCTGACCAGGGTACAGGTCCCCCTCGACCAATCCACCTATTTCCAAATCTCCTATCCAAAAATTCCCTTGCCAATCAAGAAAAGTGAGCTGGCGCGCTATCATGTATGTGACGCATTCTACCAATAATAGCCAATGGAACATCCTCTAATAACGTATTTAGTTCATTCTCCAAGAAATTTCGATACAGTTTACCTGTCAATAGATTGGGCAATTGAAATGGGCCAATTAAGTAATTGTCAATTATACCTGCCCACACATTAATAGAAAACGCATATTGGTGACTTCTAATTATGGTTTGATGAGGATTTTCATCACCAATGGTGCATATTATGTAGGTTCAGAACACCATCATGGCTAAAACCAGCTTCATCAGTAAACAAAATTGAAGACAAAATATCGTGTCTTTGATTTTGCAACCATTCGCAAAATTGTACACGAGGAAGATAGTAATGTTCTAATAGTGAATGAACCTTTTGGAAATGATACGGGCGAAGAAGTTGTTTAATGAAAATTTGTCTAACTGATTCACGGTTAACATTTCGTACCGCTGAACTTGTTTTCCTGGTGCTTGTTCTCGGATTATTTTCTACCATCCGTAAAATAGTTTCTTCGTTTCTCACAGTGCTACGAGTTCTGGAAATTCCACTATTAACTTTTGGTTTTTTAAAACAGCCATCTTCACTCAAACGCCTATGCACGTCAATAAGTGTCCTATTATGGGGAATATGCCTTAATGGATATCTTTCTCGATAGATACGTTGAGCTTCGGAAGAATTTAATCTAGCTTCGCCGTAACACATAATTATGTTCCTGTATTCTTCAAAAGTGTACTGAACCATTTTTGAAAGTAATTTTGAAAAATCAATAAGAGAATCAATGAAAATCTTAATCAAGAACACAAAATACCTCTAACAAGACAATAATGTTTTGACAAGTCATAGATTTCATTTGTTTTTTCGTAAATTTCCATCGCCTGTTATTTTCATCACTCCAATAGTACATATTATTTTGTGTTCCTAAAATGGTTCACTATACTTTTGAAGAATACAGGGACATGATTATGTGTTATGGAGAAGCTCGGTCAAATTTCTCCAAAGCTCAACGTATCTATCGGGAATGATATCCTCTAGGACAGGTTCCTAATGTTCGAACATTTATTGACATGCATAGGCATTTGGATGAAGATGGGTGGTGAAGATGTCTATTTAAAAAAAAAGTTAATAGTGGGAGTTTCCAGAACTCGTCGCACTGTTGAAAAGGAATAACCTGAACACATTATTAGAAGATTATTAGAAGCTAGCTCACTTTTCTTGAGTGGTAAGGAAATTTTTTGAAATGAGGTTTGAAAATAGGTGGATTTTTCGTGGGGGGGCTTGTAATATGATCACTGCTCTTCAGTAATAAGAGAACTAAGGTCATATTTGAATTCTGCGTATAAAAAGTTCCTGTATACAAAATTTCGTCCGCTTATTACATCATTGTAAGAAGATATTAAGAAAAAAACAAAAAAATAATTAAACTTCAACACCCTATGTTTTAAACGAAGGCGCTGCGGACCTAGATTCTATCGCATGGCACTATGCATGGCACTTTTTCTATGTCACCCTGTGTGTATATATATATATATATATATATATATATATATATATATATATATATATATATATATATATATATATATATATATATATATATATATATATATATATATATATATATATATATATATATATACATTTGGCAAATGTTTCTTTTCCACGGCCCCTCTTGTTTTGTTATATTTCCACCTTAACTTCCTTTAACGCCGTTTCCGCACGACAGTAACAGGAATATTGAAATTATAATTGATATGATTATGTATAGGAAAAGGAAATTAATTTTTAAGGAGTTAAAAATTCAAAATTTGTTTAACACTTTAACACCCTGTATTTCGAAAACAAAACATTTCTCGACATATGTTTATATAGGAAATTAGGACTTGTTTCGGACGCAGAATACGCTGTTAAAGTTTGGACACTTCAATTCGAGACACCCTGTATATTCTATCTACCAATATTTTATTGTCACACTCAACCCAATTCCTTTGATTTGGGTTACGGTAAGTCTCTACAATACACTAATTCGCCTACACTAATTTTCACTTCTCTACCAACTTTCTCTGTTAACTTTAAACCTATATTCTGTCGTCTGCCTAATATATCTAGTCTTGTTCTGCTTTATAATTGAACATTAAGCTGGATGGTGTTACACCCGTGGGAATGTGTACTGCATTTCTATAAATACCTGTTTACTCTTGTTTCAAAAGACACATCGGTATTGGTCTCATCAAAAAGTGCTTTACTTACACTATTTTTGAAAATTTTCACAGCATTCTAGGCTAACCTGTTTGTTGCTGGGTGAAAAGGTGGTGATGTTAAATGTTTGACCCCATTGTATGCTAAAAATTTTGTCATGTCACTCTCAATAATACGAAAATTCCTGTATCGCGTTTATTCATCATAGTAAATGTAGCAAACCGTATATCGTTATAAAGAGAAAAAAAATTGTTATTTTTAAAAATGCCAAAGCCAACTATTACTGCTACTTAAAGAAATCTAAGTTTGTTCTATCTCAAGCGAGCAGGAAATTAGTATGTACAACACGTTACGCATTAAAATGACTAAAATGTTTATTAGTGCTATTTTGTTGTATTCCTAATAATAATGATTCTACAAAATTTAAAAGAAAAATTACTAAACTTGTTTTCGCTCATCAAAGGTTGAAAAAAAACTGTATTTATTACAGCAAGGGTGTAAAACTTCCAAAAACCGTAATATTTACTTGATTCTTCCATAGCCAACTGTAAATCAATAATAAAATCGTTATAACATTGTTATTTTTAAAAATAAATACATCATGTCTGATATCGTTACAAAGCTTAAAAAACGCGCATCTGACAAAGGTACCGCATATTATACCTTCGAATTAAAAAAACAATAATTTATATCATAACTTTGGAATAACAAGAGAACAAAGTAGCTTACGCCAGTGGATAAAGCATAAAAAACACTTTTCTCAAATCCATAATAACAGAGATATTTAGAATTAAATAAAATTCAAAATTTTAGTTTTTTTGAAATATGTAGTAAGCCATGGACTTTTTCCAACTGTAAGTGTCGTTAATTTAGGTTCATAAAGCTGCAACTCCTTCCCCATTTAACCGAATCTCTATCTCTTGTAGTTTCCGAAATGCCAATTCTTAAAATGAAAAAAAACTCACCTTGTATAACACGCCGAATTCATGTTTTACCTGAAATTAGTCTCAGATTCCTTGGGCCACTTTGATCCCTATCTAGTCGTAGATTTAAATTTTAAATTTTAAAATTGCAGTGCAAGAATTCACAAATTATGAATGTAGCTTTTGAGATGCCTAACAAAAGAGTTGAATTTTGTAAGTGTTGTTATGTCAGTAAAAAAACAAACATGATTAATTCAATTATTTTTTTCATCAATCACGTTACCTGCCTTATTACTATATCTATCTGAGATGACAGAAATTATACATCTTATCGGATATATATGATCGATTACATCGCGGTATCTTTCATCGCCTATTACTTTTATTGCGTATTTATATTACTCAAATTAAATTGGAAGTGTCACGGACATGATGTTTGTAATAAAATAATATTCATCTTATTTAACAAAATTGTTGCTTATACGCATTTCATCAAGTATGAAGATGAAAACTTTCAGAATTAAAATTTTTTTGGGGAAGAAATCGCGTGTCTAAAAAAATTTTACAAGCTTTCTATGTTTCAATAGCAATTGAGAATATGGAAAAGTAGAAAAGTACCTATTAACTAACATTCCAAATATTAATGTCCACAGAAAAAATCAAGTCTGTTAATGATTATTATTTATTCATAGGAATAATTAATAATAACTTTCCGATTAAATTAAATATTATTAAACCGTTTTTGAGATGACATTCCAAGAATACTCTCTATTGGCGCAAACTAACAATGAAAACTGTCATAATTACAACATTTAAATCATATGCCGGTGTAAAGTTGTAAAAACCCCATACGAAAGTTATAAAAGTATGCACAACTAAAAACTTAGGTCTACCAATTAGAAATTTAGTAAAGATTGGAAAGATAGGTCCACATTTAGTTTTAATTTTAATGATGTAAGTTAAATCTTTAGAATTCATTTAGCTCAACCCACTAAAGATTTAATTACATCAATTTTTGATGTGGATGAGAGTGTAGAGAGTGTAGAGAGTTTGTGTAGGGTTTAGAAAAATCCTGAAAGAAGCAGGATTATTAGTTTTAGACATTAGTACCTATAAAAATGGTAAACTTCCAGTAGCTTCCTCCGACATGCTAGATTAAATGCTTGAATGAGTCCTATTTATCAAGTCTAAAATGTCATTTAGTGGTTT